>JAFJYI010000306.1:0-600000 GCA_019022655.1 Acacia acuminata | reverse complement strand
GAAAACTCAAGTTAGGATTTGGAAACTCGAGTTTGGCTTATGAGCATAGTTACAAACTCTAGTTTGGATAAACAAACTCGAGTTTGAGTCGCTGAGTTTGAAAATCAAATTACTCGAAATTGTGAAATCTTCCCGTTTGATCTTAATACTTCTTATCATCACTCATTACTATTTCCATATATGTTTAATCAATTTACTAATGAGTTTCGATGGTTTAGAAAGTTTAAATGAAGATTTGAGCAAAAGCAAAAAGTGATGTCAACACATTAAATGCAAAGTTCAGAAATCTTCCCGTTTGATCTTAATACTTCTAGACACGTTGCAAAGGGATTAATGTTTCCTTTCCATATCTAGTAGCTGCTCTTCCAACGGATTAAAAGTCAAGAAGTCAAGCATAAACATCTGTGCAACTGGATTAACCAAGAGTAGATAGAGAAGAAGACCTAAGCTCACCCTATTCCTTCCTGAATGTCTCCAACGGTTACATTAGAAATTTCAACGGTCATTTAATGCTCTCTTGGTATAAATAGAGCTGCATTCAATTCTTCTCAACAACTAATCTGCTGAAAACGAAAATCATTCAAGTTTCCAACTACTCTTTGAGTTTTACGGTAAAGTACCTTTTGATACATTTGTACTTCGGTGATTATATTTATCCACTCTTAGGGAGAGTTCATTTATTGTAAATCATTTCATTGTAAGAATCTCCAGTCGTGGGACTTGGAGATTGGGTTATTGATTGCAACTTGTAAGGGGGAGTAAGTTCTAGTGAGAGAATTACTCTAGAGTTACAGAGTGTGTAATCAATTGAAATAGTGAAATCACAAAGTGTCTGGGGATTGGACGTAAGTCAAGAGGTTGAATCGAACCAGTATAAATCCTATGTGTCTTGCTTCTTCTTTCATACTCTGCTCTGCTCTGTTTTGGTGTTCATAAATAGAGTAATTAGAAAAGATTTTTAAAATCCCCAATTCAAATCCCCAATTCACCCCCTCTTGGTGATTAAGCTCCACTTTCAGGTTTCACATATCGAACACTTTTGCTTCTCTTCAAATTCTTTTTTATACAATATGCAATCATTCGGGCATGCATGGATCTTTTTTGAAAATGGAGCTAAATACCCAAGAGGGGGTGAATTGGGGATTTCAAAAACTTGTAAAACTGTTCGTTTTTGTAACAAAGAAACAGGGATGAACAGAGTGTAGAGAAAAAGAGCTAGACACGAGATTTATACTTGGTTCGGTCCAACCACTTGACCTACATCCAAATCCCCACTCTCTGGGTTTTTCACTATCACAATTGATTACACACTCGCACTCAAGAGTAGTTCTCTCACTAGAACTCACTCCCCTTACAAGTTGTAATCAATGAACTCCCAAATCACCAAGTCCCCGACTTGTGATTCTTTACAATAAATGTTTTATAAATAAAACTCTCTCTAAGAGTGGATAATGATAAACACCGAAGCTTATAATGTCAAAAGACACAATATCACTGAAAACCGAAAGGTAGTTGAAGAACTTTGAATGCTATGCGTTTTCGTAGTTGTCGTTGTTGAGAAGACTTGAATGCAACTCTATTTATACTCAGAGTGCATTAAATGACCGTTGGATTTGTCAATATAACCGTTGCTTTGATTAACCAATGTTTTGGTTAAGCTTTGGTCTTCTTCTCTCTCTAAACTTCACTTAATCCAAATGGCGTAAGTTTAGAGTTGACTCTCTCGCGAATTTGTCCGTTGGAATAGCAAATGGAAGTAGAAATCATTCTTTAATTCTTTGTAGGCGTGGGCATGGATTACCCAAAAGAATGCAACTTTCTCGGGTTTGCATTTAATGTGCTAACATCACTTTTGCTTTTGCTTTAAACCTTCAATGTACATTCTCTAACTGCCTAAAACTCAAGAATAAAGTGATTAAACATGTCTAGGAACATTAAAGAATAATCATAGGAACTATTAAGTTCACACAAGAAGGTATAGCAAAATCATCGATTTGAATTTCTCGAAGACGCCGAGAAACCCGGAGGTTTCTTCGGAAAACCTCGAGGTTTTGGACTCGTAGCAAGTGAAAGAGGTTTAAGTCCAAAACACCAAACCCGGAGGTTTCTCCAAAGCCTGGAGGTTTTTCAACGAGCGTAAAAGCGTTTTGTCTCGTGTGACAAAACCTCGAGGTTTTCTCGGAAACCTCGAGGTTTCACTTTGAGAGTGGAACCTTGCAAAAGGGCGTTTGTTCTCTCGGATCAAGAAACCTGGAGGTTTTCTTCAATACTCGAGGTTTCTCTTAAAGTTCAAAAAATTCTCGCTTTTGCGCCAAGAGCAAACCCGGAGGTTTCTCCGGAAACCCGGAGGTTTTCAAAGTCGCAAAAAAGGGGTTTGCTCTTCCGGATCCGAAACCTTGAGGTTTTAAACAATACTTGAGGTTTCACTTTAAATTTCAAATTCTCGCTTTGCGCCAAAACAAAACCCGGAGGTTTATGTGAAACCCGGAGGTTTTGAAAACTTGGAAAGATTGCGAGAACCTTTCGCAAGACAAACCTCAAGGTTTGTCCGAAACCTCGAGGTTTCTCATGTTTTGAGAAACACCGATTGAGATCAAACCTGGAGGTTTTGCTCAAACCTCGAGGTTTGGAAAACTGGCGATAAACTGAGTTTCTTCTGGAAGGGCAAAACCTCGAGGTTTCTTGCCAAACCTCGAGGTTTCACATAACTTTGTGAAACCAGATTTTTCAACTCAAAAACACAGAACCTCGAGGCTTCCTTCTCGTAAGGCCAAACCTCGAGGTTTCTTGGCAAACCTCGAGGTTTGCTCTTATAGTGAGTTTTTCATCAATTGAGAGCAAAACCTCAAGCTTTGTTTACAACCAATGGAAATCATCAAAACTCTTAGAGAACTAACATTCTCCCCTTTTTGATGATGGCAACACTTGTAAACAAACAGCTTTGAAAATTTGAGAGATTTTTCATTTTGAAATAAGCATAGTAAGTGATAGTGTTTTGAAAACTTTCATTTTGCAAATTAGTGACTGACATAACTTATATTTCAAAGATGAGTAACAGAGAAGCATAATGAACAGAACTTGTATTTCATTTCAGTAAAGCAGTACATAAGCAGCATGAAGTACAAGATACAAAACAAAATATGTTCTAAGTTCCCCAAAGCTCTCCAAAACTCAAAGTCTAATCCTTGCCATTCTCTCCCCCTTTGTCATCTTCAAAAAGGAGGTGGACCAAGGGTGTAGAAGGAGGGGAAAGATGAACAACTTCAGTTGTAGGAGTGGCTAAGGATGAAAAAGAGAGGACTTCTTGTTCTGTGGATGGTGACGGAAGGATTTCGGTGGCGAGGTGTGACAACTTCACTTGAGAAGGAACAAAGGGAGTAGATGGATCGAGATGTGGTAGGAATCTGTGGTGAGGGGAAAGTGAAGGATGGTGAAGATGAACCGAGACGGGACCAAAGGTGCTTGGGCCAGCAGCAGGGCCATGAGGTGAAGATGGTCCAATGTGCAGATGCTTGACAATTCTGTCCACCTTGTCATTGAGCTCCATATGAGAGATGATCTGAGTAGACAACTTGGCCTCAATCTCGTCAGCCTTCTCTTTAGTCTCAGCAGATTGCCCCGAAACCATTTCAAGATGCTCCTTTATGGCATCCTGAATCTCAATAAGACCATCATGTCCACGGGTCATCTCAGCCCTTATTTTGCCCAACTCAAACTCCATGCGAATTGTCATAGTGGCAAGAGCAGCATCCACAATGGTCTTGATCTGAGAAGCAAAGTCAGCTGGCATGGATGTCTGAGGAAGTGGAGGTGCCGATTGAGCCTCTTGAGCTTGTGATCTTGGATGTGATCGTGAAGGAGCTTGAGATTGTACGATCCTTCCTCCCCAAAGTTGATCTTCATCGATTCATCTCGTGTCTTTCCAAAGAAGGGGGATACTCAAGTGTGTCAACGAGATCCCACATACCAGATTTGGTGATAGTAGAGGATAACAGATCAATGAAGGGTATGGTATATGAGATAGTTTTCTTTTTACAAATCTGAATTCACTATCCCCGGAGAAGCCAAGGACCAAGGTTAAACAACCTTCTTCACAAAGGCCAAAGGGTCCGTAGTCATGGAAAGTGAAGTGGTGTAATTTCCACCCTTGGGAATGAAATTCCTAGAGTAGACATACCATAAAACTTGATTTTCAGCAGCATAGAACTAGGTGTAAATGAAAGTCTAAGTTGTTGTTCGGAGGGAAAGGCTCACCGGGTCTAAGAGTCTCAAAGACTTCCCGACATCGTAGGAAAACTCGAACAAAGTGGAGGATTGGCAATTTTCAGTATTTTATTCAGAATAGAGGCAAACAAGGTGAATTTGACATTTCTAACAATAGTGGTGACTCTCTCCTCAATCACCTCACCATAGTCCCCTAGTTCATTAGCATACTCCATATGGTAATAAAATAACTTAACAATGTTTGGAGTATAAGGAGCGTAAATGGAAATGAAGGATTCATACTCGCTTCAACCAAGGGGACAAATCAAAATGACATTCTTACTTTTAAGACCAGCTATTTGTAAACACAAGTATTAAAAGTTGACATTTTAGACCGCTTTATAGTAAAAATCGGTCTTAAAAGTAAGACTTTCTTTATTCAAGAAAAAGAAATACTTTTAAGACCGTCTATTTACTATATCTCGACTTAGAAATCTTGTCTTATTTATTTTTCCAATAAAAAAAAACGTAATACTTTTAAGACCGGTTGTTTATATCTGGTCTTGAAAGTCTCACCTTAATTTTTTTCCCTAATACAAAAAAGTAAGACTTTTGAAGTCCGGTTGTGAACAATAGGCGGTCTTGAAAGTGATGTCTTAATTTTTTTTTTTCTTGATACATATATTACAGTAAGACTTTTAAAATCAGTTGTTTATATACAGTCTTAAACATCTTGCCTTAATTTTTTTTCCTTATACAAAAAATTAAGACTTTTAAGACCGGTTGTTTACAATATCTCGGTCTTAAAAGTCTCTTTTTTATTTTTTTTGGCACAAAAATTTAAGACTTTTAAGACCGGTCTTAAAAGTATTGTCTTAATTGTTTTAGATTGTATTTATAATATCCGATCTAAATGTTTTCCTTTTTTTGTCACATATACACTCTATTTCTTCTTCTTACCCACCATCCAATATATCCACCAACCAAATGGACACACTAAATTGTTGAAAATGAATAAAAAATTTATTAATTATTGAAAATGAATATAATTACAATTGAATGGGAATAAAATCTACCTAATAACTATATTATTCATTACGTAGATGATGAATACATATACATGATGAACTAGCTATTATTCTAACTCCCGATCTATGAGCTCATAAATGAATTCACAACAAATTTATTAATTATTGAAAATGAATATAATTACAATTGAATGGGAATAAAATCTACCTAATAACTATATTATTCATTACAGATGATGAATACATATACATGATGAACTAGATATTATTCTAACTCCTGATCTATGAGCTCATAAATAAATTCACAACAATATTTGCGGATGAAGTCAATAACTTCTTCAGGAAATGGCTCAAAAAGTTCAAACATCTATAACATCAAAGCCAGAAACTAAATTAATTTGTGTGCTAACTTAAATAGGCATATATGTAACATTAAGCCAGAAAGATCATATGTAACATCAAATATATGTACCTCTTTAGTGAATTCAGTCATGCCTTGCGTGATAATGTTATATATGTGTCTCAAGATATAAAGGCCACATAATTTGGATCCCGATGGTTGCCTACGACTCTAAAAAAGAACATGACATAATTAAAAATGAATAGAGCATAGCTTATTGACCAAGTTCATAAAAGCAATTTCCAAATATGTTCTAACCTTTGGTATGATCTACGTAGGGTCTTTGACCTCATACACATGCTTACCACCAACAGTGTTTTGAAATGTCCTCATTGCCCTACCATCAAAATCATAAATTCATCCATAATGGTCATTGACAATTCATAGCAGACAATTAAAATCACATGCTTACAAGTTCATGGTCTTCTTCAATTCATTTGATGGTTTTTAGTGAAGAGAGCATAAGACGACCACAGTATAACTTTTCTTGCATAAGAGCACCAACTACCAATGGTCACTAAAAATTCACAGCAGATAAGAACTTAGTCATATGTGGCAAAATTAACTAAATTGTAGATTGACAATGTGAACTATTCAATAATCAAATTTTTCAAATTCACTAGCCAAAAAAAAAAAAAAAAAAAAAAAAAAAGTTCATCTTTAGGTACTTTAATATGGAATTGAAGCACAAAACAAAGTCAAAAAACAACCATATGGAAGCACATGGACCAAGATCAAATAATGTAAATGTGATCTATGTACCCATGCACATATGGTGGCAAGTAACACACAAGGTTAGTTTCACTGAGCCTATGTGATATATAGCAATGTCTTGACGAAGCAACGGTTCCTCTTTTTGTTATTTGGACTGAGCACATGGATCCAAAATCTTTATGTGAGAGGATACAGTGACTGAGTGGTAATTTGGGGCTAATTTTTTAGACTAGTTATGCCCAATAACCGGTATTAAAAGTTCACTTTTTAAACCGGTTATTCTTAACAACTGGTCTTAAAAGTAAACAACTGGTCTTAAAAGTAATAAATTTTTTTCCTTATCTTTTAGATCGATTATTATTAACAAACCATCTTAAATGCTTCATCTTTTATACCTGTTAAAAATAAAAAACGATTTTAAAAGTAATAATTTTTTTTAATTTTTTCTTATCTTTTAGACCGATTATTATTAACAATCAGTCTTAAAAGTTTCATCTTTTAGACCGGTTGAACATAACAACTAGTCTTAAAAGTAATTGACATTTTATTTTAAATTTTTTAAACCAATTGTTTGGGAAATCAGTATAAATAATATCTTTTATAACTCATATTAAAGAAACTAGTTTAAAAAGTTATTTACATTTATGAAACCGCCACCTGTCATACTCTTTAAACCATCCTCTATATTCATCCTAAATGTGGCAATCTAAAAGCCCTTTTTTTTAATAGTGAGAGCTCACAAAAAGATGAAACTACTAGAGCCTAATCAAGGTATGCACAGCAGTGTACCAAAACAAAGAAAGATAGGAGACAAGAAGAGATATTGCAAGATGTTTCAATTGCAGAGGTGAGGAAATAATGCAGGTGGCAGCCACTATTTATAGTGGTTTGGAGAGGCTTTTCTATCTTAGCCTCCAAGCCATGATAAATGACATTAAATGACTAAATGATTCTATCAATCATTAGGCTCCAGCAAATCAATTAGCAAACCAACAACTAATGTTGATTTGCATTGACTAATCACTCGTGAATGTTCTTTGTTTTTTTTTTTTCAATCAACAATAAATGATGATGTATTGTTTTCTCATTTGATTCAGGTTTTTCCTTTCTCAATCAAATAGTCCATTCCATCAAGGGCGGACTCGGAGACAAAGTCCAATAATTAGATAGGCTAGCACTCAAGAAGGGAGGGAAGTAGGTAACTATAAAAGCTTTCGCATACTCAAATAGTGAACGAAGAAAGAGATGGACGAAAAAGCAAGAGAAACTTCGAAAATTAGAAGAATGAAAGACCAAGGAGATGCAATGCACTATATTTATATTGGTTTGATTGGACCTAATAACTATGTCCAAGGGTACTTTTGGGGGTTTCAATGCATAATTATCATAATTTTAGTGAATTTTAATTTTCATTATTTCTAGATAGAAAGAAACCAAATTGATTATTTATTCAATCAATAACGTGATTAAAACTATCATGATCATTTTTCTATATTCTGGAAACACGACTTTCAATTTCATTTTAAGTGACTTTTTTGGGTTCCATGAGCAGCAGGGGTAAGAAAAATCGTATAAAGAAACCTAAATTAGAACATACTATTATATTGGATATATATGAAATTCAAATGAAAGAAAATTATATTTTGTTAACATAAGACAGAAATTTTTAAACCTTAATAATATATCATATTTTTCCCTATTAAATGAAACTAACACTCAAATATGAACGAGAGTATTTAAAAAACAAAAAGGGCATCAACTTATGCTGAATACATACAAATATATCATCATCATCGAAAATGAACAAAAGGGCAAAGCAAGTGATCGAACTAATTACTCAGCTCTGTAGATTCTATCTTTTCGTCATTTTGTGTCCATTGCTGCAAAATGTGCTTATAGGTTTTTTATTATCATACTCTCCCTCTACATTCTTTCATACAATACTTTAGAAAATATATAAAAATAATTTTTTTAAAAAAAAAACTAAAACAAAACTCCTTAAATTTGATGATATTTATAAGTGGATGTAGAGAGACTATAGAAAAGGGGGAAAAACATTTACAACATTATTTAGCTAATTAGGGTAATTAATACTCCTATGGTCCTATTTAGAGGGTAGAGTGGGAAAAGAAATTTGATCTTATCTATAAGGCACCTTATTAAGTTTTTCATGAAAATGTACAATTATATCATTCATTTATTATTGTGTTAAATTTGTTATCATATGTGTTATAATATATATTGTATTAAATGTGAATAAAGTTTGAAAGTTGTTAAATTTTATGCTAGAGTTGATGAAATTTAAAATGTTTTTAATATATGTAAAATATTTTGAAAATAACTTATAAGTACAATAGAAATAATTGGTATGGAAGACACTAGGAATATATATATATATATATATATATTTGGTAATGTCGCAATTAAATGCAAAAGAGAAAATCTCAATTAAATCCATGTAAAATGTTAAAATCTATATTGAGGCATATACTTTCACCAAATTTCTAATAAGGCTAAGATAATTGATTAAGGATTTTTTTAATCTTCTAAATTTACCACAACGCCCTTAAACGTTTGCCAGAACCTTTCCTCTTTCCTTAATTAGGAATCCCTCTTTCTCCCCATCCCCCTCTCTCTAATAATCGATTATCTCCTACGATTAAAAAGAATAAAAATCTGAGCAAAGAACCTTAACATCACTCCTCTTGTAATGCTTCCTACAGAAGACGGCCTAATCCTATCAAATATGCAATTATGCACTCTTTTTTTCTTGTGAAAATCAAATCTCCACTATTACGTGGGGAATGACGCTTTGAAACTCGAATTTTTGTTCTTTTCTGATGGTAGAAGGTGTTGGATAATTGGAGAGAGAGTGGGGAAGACGGAGAGAGAGAGAGAGAGATTTATTATTGAGGAAGGAAAAAGGGTTTGTAAACATTAAGAGGGTGTTTGGCTTGAGAGTGGGAAGCGCATACTTTTAGTAAATTACCCATAAATTTGGTAAATATTTCTAGTCTCCAATGGGATCCATAAGAGAGTAGGTATTAGAATCACAGTGGGGTTTATGGGTTATTTTGTAAAGAAGAAATAAAAAAATTTATCCCTTTCCCTCTTTCACCTCAAACCAAATACACCCTAAAGGGTACTAAGGTAAACTTACAAGATTCTTAAATCTCAAAGAGTAAATACTATTTTTTTGGTCCCCCCGACAAAAAATACAGACCCCATCTTGATCCCTTACAAAAAACGACTCTTATTCTTCCTTTTTAAGGGACTAAAAATGACCTTTGGGACATTTGTGAGGGATCAAAATGTCAACCAATCAACCCTTATTCATCCTTTTTATAAAAATGACTTTTTGTTTGTAAGTGACCAAAATGGGAATCGTGATCTTTATCAAAGACGGAAAGGATATTTACTCAATCTCTAATTAGTCCTGTAGGCTTGATAACGAATTTATTAAAAATATAGGCTTGAATTTGAATTTTATTAGTTCAAATGAATTTAATTTGGATTCTCCCTCAAATTTGAAGAGAGATTTTCCGGAACGGTTGTTTTACGTCTTTACCCCACTTTCCTTAGGTTATGTCTGGTACTTTGGGTCATGAACTCGTGACAGGGAAAAGAGCGGGAAAAAAGTGGTTCCACATCCACGGTCCCCTCTCAACTTCCTCTTCACTTAATTTCTCTATTATTGGATTAACTTTTAATAATTGAGATTTGTTCCATAATTTTTATATATATATATATATACAAGATTTATTATAATTGACCCTTATTTATTGTTTTATGAGAGATACTTATAAAAAATCCGATAAAAGCACTAGTAATTATCACTACGAAACTTGTAAATACACTAACTAATTGGTAATGTTGATTACAAGATTTATTATAATTGACCCTTATTTATTATTTTATGAGAGACACTTGTAAAAAAACCTCACTAAAACACTGATAATTATCATTATAAAATTTGTAAATACCATTAAAGAATTGGTAATTCCCAATACAAATCTTGTAATGAGAATTACCAATTTGTTAATGGTATTTACAAGTTATGGTAATTATTAGTGCTTTAATCAGGTTTTTCACAAATGTCTCTCATGAAACAACAAATAAGGATTAATTATAACAAATCTTGTAATGAGAATTACGAATTCGTTAATGGTATTTACAAGTTTAGTAATGATATTTACAAGAATATGTGTTTCTTGATGGAAAAAATGTTAAGAAAAATAAATATATTTACTAATGCATATAATTATCAAATGAACTAAGTGGTGAGAACCACACCTTTTTCACTTTCATTGAATCTTAAAAAAAATCCAACCCACAAAAAAAAAAAAAAAAAAAAAAAAAAAAAAATACCTCGCCGAATCTCAAGCCACCGCCAACAGAGCCCAGTCATCCAAATGCGGTCACCACGGTAGGCCTCCGGTGAGGTTCATTTTTCTCTTTTTATTTCTTTAAAAATCAAGGTAAAAGGATAAATTCACCCAAATTTGAAAATCTCAATTTAGTCTTTACTATCTTTAAGTCCTTTAATAAGTTTAATAGACATTTGGGATTCTCGCAATTTCATTTGGTATTTAAATAGAATTTTTCCTATATTTTGTTCAATCATTTTATTGTACTATTTATTTTTTATTTTGTGGTAATTTATATATCACGTGATCAACATCCACATCAACAATGATTAACATATTATAAATCTAAGAACTAATAAGATTAGTTATAATTTATAAGTGTAAGAACTAATGACTATAGTTGAGGAAACTATGGAGACACAATAAGGAAAACAGGAATTTAAAAAGGGTAAATGAAATAAAAATATCATTTGAACTTTAAAATTCTGTTACCCACAGGAATAATGAGATTAATAATAACAGTAATGTAATACAACTTGTTTTAGTGCAAAATCAGCTATTTAGAATTTTGAAGTTTAACTGGTGTTTTTTTAGGATTTTCCCATTTAAAAATAAGTTAAATTTTTTAAAAAAATATATCAAATACCTCGTGTGTATATATATATATATATATTATGTCAAATTTTCTAATCATACAATATAGCTATATGTCTTAATGATATAAATTTATAGTTAAATGATAATTTTTTTTAACTAAAATGGATTACATTTCAAAAATAGGATGTATGTGTGTGTGTGGTCATGTGTATTTGAAAAACTTAATATAACAGATATAAAGAAGTTGGCTAAATATTATCCTAAAATTAAAACCAAATGATTTTTCTTTATATTTCTAATTAAGTTAGTATATAATTACAAAAATTACAAAAAGTTTTTTTTTTTTTTTTTTTTTTTTTTTTTTTTTTTTTTTTTTTAATGCATGACAGTGGTTGAATCTGGAAACAAGATACTTGTTTTGTCACCGCTTCCAGACGAAAAGGTAAGTGACCTCACAGTACCTCTCTTAGCCTTTTTACTTTGCTACTAACTCCCTTGTCCTTTTCTTAATGCCCCCCCATTATTTGAGTTATTGTTACTTCGTCGGTATTTTAAATATTTTCACCTTTTATGTACCCTTCCCCACCTGTCCTCTACGCAAATATTAGCATTTAACACTTTAATATTATTTCTCCAACCATATTTTCGATATAATTTGTCTTTAGAGTTTTTTTTTTTTTTTTTTTTTTTTTTTTTTGAGATACAATTTTGCTTTACATTTTCTTCTTTGCGCGCCATGAATGAATGGGAGGGGATCAGAATCAGAAGCCTCCAAAGCGCATAGGTTGGGCGTACTTATTACACTTTAAGAATAAGACTTGTTTAATTAATTCAAGAAAATTAAGAAAATGGACTAAATTAGTTATATATTATCATTATGTAAAAAAATGGGTGTCCCCATTTCTAAAATATCGGACTTTTAATGATAGTGTTTAATATGGAGGGAAAATGAGAAAACTTGTGAAATTGGTAAGGGAAAATGACATAAAAATATTGTCAAAATATGTTTTTTTAAAAAATTAAAAAATAAGTAGTTGAACTTGAATAATTTCAAATTGTTTAATTTCAAATTGTTTAATTTGAAATTTTGAAATGCTTATAAATGTGTAAAATTACCTAATTACTATTAGTTTTTTTATTTTTTTAAAAGCCCCAACCCCTTGTTGACTACCACAGACTTCGTGTCACCAAAGCTTCAGTGATATGATATTTTTTTTTCGCAATTCTAAAGCAAAAGTTGTCAATATATATACTTTACTTGTTAATAGTGAAAATAAAGTAATAAACATGATACTTGTTGAATATTTTCTAATACTTACTTTTGTTTTATTATTTATTACTCAAGTATACATATTGATTACTTTAGTTTCAATCTTGACTACTTTTATTTCTTTAACTAGAGTAGCTAACCAAAGTACAATATCGAAATGAAAGTAATCATTATGTATATTTGAATAGGTAATAGCAAAATAAAAGTATATATTAGAAAAATGTTTAATAAGTACCTTGTTTACTATTTTAGTTTTGATATTAACAACCCAAATATTTATATTGACTATTTTTGTTTCGATATTGAATATTTTGGCTAGCTACTAAAGAAACAAAAAGGTCAATATCGAAACTAAAATAGTTAATATGTATATTTTAGTTTTTAATATCAAAACTAAATTACGAAATCTTTAACAAGTACCCTATTTAATACTTTAGTTTTGTTATTAACAATTTAATTATATATATTGACAATTTTTGCTTGACAAAAAAAAAAAAAATATTGCGAAGCTTCTCGGTGTGTAAGGGGTTTTTGGGATTCAAAAAAAAATGTAAGGGTACATATATAATTTCACATATTTGTCAATATTTCAAAATTATGAATCAGTCAATTTAAAATTGTTGAAATTCACCACCCTTATTTGTCTTAAGCTTTACATATTTTAACAGTATTTTTTTTTTTGTCATTTTTCCAATTAATAAAGGTAATGTGAAAAAAAAAACATTTAATGGAGACACTAAATCAATATATTATATTTAGAATCAAACTACATATCAAATAAGTCTTATTATATTTAGCACCAAAAGAGTAAAAGAGATGAAAAATCAAATCATTAATATTCCCTCTGGTCTTAAAATTGGAAGTTGAATTTAATTCTAAATATAAGACCTCAATCCATTTTGTCCCAAATTATCATGTTTTTTTTTTCTAAACTATGCTGATTATTTTCATATATTAAGAGAATTTGTATCACAAGGAAATTTCGATGCAAAGAATTCGAGAGGGTATTTTAAGAAAATAATACACATAATATATATATATATATATATATATATATATTTTGTGGAGTATAGGCAAGCCGAAGCTTGAAAAGGGGAGATAGAGACTAGGCCATGAAAGTCTAGCTCTATAATACATCAAACTAGTAAAAGAACTAGGAGCGGCAGACCAATTGGTCCTTCAGAGCCATATCCAGACATCCAATAGGAATTGTCGGAATTAGTAAGACGTCTGCATCAGCAGGAGCATTATGGCCTTCATTGGCCATATAATCGACACATGAGATGATGTCTCTTGGGGTATAGTGAAGCTTCATGTCCTGGTCCCTGAAAGAAGGTCTCCTGTCTCCTGATAATGTCTCTCAACAGGTAGTTAGCATAACAAAGAATTTCTCATGAGGATATTGACAAATGGCCCAGTCCAGGAATTAGAATAGAGAAGATTTTTTGTAATCCCATCTGATGGCCCAGTTTTTTAATCCCAGCATGATGACGTATAATTCTGCCTCGATAATATATAGTATGGAGACCAAGGGACTTACAAAACCCCATCACCCAGTGTCCTTTTTACAAACAACTAATTTAACTAATTTTCTTAGTCTATCCAAATTAATTAAGTAAATCTTATATTAAGTATTAGATGTAGTATAAAATAATATGGTTAAAATAAGTTAGATGGAATAAATATGTTACAAATATAAAATTAAAATATTTTTATTTATGAAGTTGAATGATGGCTTTGAGTAATGTTTTATATGAATGATACCATTAATAAACAAAAATAATAATAATAATCATGAATGCAAAACAGAAAATTGTTAAAAAATATTTTTGACAAAAAATTGTGGTCTTTTTATAAATAGGACCAAAATAACCTTTTTAATATTCTCTTCAATCTTCATCTACCTATATTTAAAAGATTCCACACCTCTTATTCTACCCTCCTCGCTAGCTTATCCAAATACCTTCTTTATAAGGATAATCTCAAAAAAAATACCAATTGAATTTTAAAATTTTAAATAAGTAATTTTCTAATAAAATGAGTTGTTAATTGCTTTATTATTTTTGCTAATCCTATTATTTTAAAGTTTAAGTAGTATTTTTCTATTATTTTCTGATCTTATATATATTTAAAACGCCTCACAATTTTTCTATCATTTTTTCCCCATAGTTGCTATTCCAACTTTTTTTCGTACATGTTCATTAAAAATTTTGTCTTTCCCTTTACGACAGCACATTCATTTCAAATCCTCATTTCATCTACCATACTTTATACTCTTATTGTCTTTTTTAAATCAAACATTCACTATCATTAATTGATGGTCTTACTGCGGTATGATAAAAAATTACATTTTACCTAATCAATGTACTTTTCCTATCACAAATAACCCTGTGAGTAATGGATTTTAATAATTCAAATTTAAACATCAAATAGAAATATCATTAAAATAATATTTAATATAAAATCAATAAAACTCAAAATGCTCCTTATTTACGACCAGAGCAGTATCGTCGTCTTTATTTGGACCCTGTCAAATGAAAGATGAAGATTCTCAGTTGCCTTTTCAGATTTTGAAGATGTCTGAAGTATCATCGTCCTTGTTATGGTCCCAAAGTGTTGTACCACGCTCTCTGCCCCTCCCAGAGAAATTAGAGACAGTCTAGTTTAAAACATTGTTAACATTACATATGAATATTTCTTCCAACAAAAATTTGAACATTAATTTATCCCTTTTTTTTTTTTGGTAAAAAAGTTTTGGAGGGTCGACATCGGTCCTCCACCAAGACCAGAAGACGGCCCCGGGCTCTATGAACACTTAATAGGACTTACGAGATCACCTACCAAAGCGAGTCCCAACATGCTAGAGAGGATCGAACCCACGACTATTTAGCCAATGTCAATCCCTTACCATCTATACCAACTTGACGCGTGAAAGACTAACATTTTCCATTAAACAAAGCCCAATTTGTTGGTGAGGTTGACTTTTGTGAGGATGGGAAGGCCACTTCAATCCGTTTATTGCTTTTATCCCCCCCCCCCCCCCCCTCTCTTACATTTTCTTCTCTTTTTTCGCTTCAGTAATTTAATTAAATATTAAAAACTAAATTTACTTTTCATAAAATAATTATTTATTTTTATAATAATTTTAAATTTTATTTCAAGATTTAATTATATAAAATAAATGAATTTATACAAAAATTTGATTCGAATAATTTAGAGTTAAAATAAAAAATAATTCATAAAATATTGAATATATTTTTGGCAAAAAAAATAAATTCAATTTAATAATGAAGATGGGAAAGGGGGAAAATTGTGGGGAGAAAAAACTCAATAAAGCTGTGTCGTACGTACAATGACTTGATAAGAAACCGGGAAGAAATCTGTGTCGTTTGTCTGTCACGTGCATTAACTTTTTCTGACTGACCGTGTCGCAGAGACATCGATGGATGACTATGCCGTATAGTATGGTATAGGTGGGGCGTGGGAACCTTAAAAGACATTTATTTTTATGAACGTTGAAAAAAATTATGTCATTTATAACTTTATTTTAAATAAATTATATATAGAAATAGTTAATTCAAGTAAATTTTTAATTTTATCTTTATTTATAAATGTGTATCTTTTAACTCTTTTTTCTCTTTTTTATTTTTATTGGACAATTAATATAAGAAAATTGTCACTATCTCATTTATTACGTGAAAGAGGATTTATAAATAAGACAAATTTTTTGATTAAAAAAAAATTTATAAATAGACCAATTTAATTAGATTGTATCCCATAAAACAAAAATGTAAATTCATTTTAATTTCATTTAGGAAAAATCAGAAAAAAATCACTTAAACTTCAAAGTCATATATATGTTAGCAGAACTGAGAGGAGAAATTTTTATAGTGCAATTGGCCACAGTTAAAGAGAAATTTATTATATTTGTAATTTGGTTGACAGCATTCATAATTATAAAAATAAAAAATGAATTCCTATTTATTCAATTTTTTTGAAATTATTATTATTATAATTTTAATTTTAAATCATAAAATAAATAAATGAATTTAAAAATAATTTATATAATATAATAAACATAAACAAATAGTTCAACACTTGTAATGTAATTGACAAAATTTGTAAAAGTATTTACCATTTCATTAACACCATTTACTATTACTTTTATCAAGTTCCAAACTTAGGAAATTCAACTAATTGGATGAGGGAGTGGGGAATTGACTTCACTTATCAATTTTTAAAAGTAAGAGTATAATGTATTAAATTATTTATTACACTTGTAATGTGAATAACAACAATGGTAAAGATATTTATCATTTCCTTTATGTCATTTACCAATACTCTAAACAAGTTTTAAACTTAAAAAAATTCAACTAATTCTGTGATAGTGTGGAAAATTGACTACACTTTTCATCTTCTACAAGTAATAGTGTAATGTTTTAACTCATGGACTACATTGTAATACGAATAACAACTTTGGTGAACATATTTACCATTTCATTTATGCCATTTACTATTACTTTCAACAAGTTTTACAATTGAGGAAATTCAACTAATTGAATGAGGGTGATGGGATACCAAACCGTCCTCTAAAGAGGCGTTTGGATAAAATCAATTAAAGGAAGTTTGAAAGTTAAGAGGGAAGTTTGGAAGTTAGGTTTATTACGGGAAATTTAGAATTCTGTTTTATTTTATGTGTGTTTCATTGGGGGTTAGTTATGTAGAAAGTTTGTAGCGCTTAGTCGTTGGTTTGTTGGTTATGTTTCTTTATTTATATCCCTTTAGATTGTAAACAGAGGTAGGAATGAATATATTAATGTTTGTGTATCTTGGTCAAGGACTTAGATTCTTTATTCTTGAATATATTGGTGATTGATCTGGATCCCAGATCCATCAATTTGGTATCAGAGCGTGTTCAATCTTTGGGCAAATTTTTGTGAGTTATGGGCAATAATAAGAAGAAACCACAATCCACTGCTGATCCCAATCAAGAGGCAGAATCTTCCAAATCACCAGAAACCGCTGAACTACCTTCAGCCCCAGAAAATGTGACGCAGCAACTGAATTTCATTGTATCTAAACTCTTAAGTTTAGATGCCGAGATGAAAGAAGTAAAGAAGCAGAAAACTCCTACTGTTATGATAGAAGACATGGAGAAGGAACATGGAAAACTGTTAGAACCATATGAAGAATTCGAAGGAGAAATACCTTGGTGGAGTAAAAGACCAAACAAGCGTCCTCATCTAAAGTCGAATTCCCAAAATTTGAAGGTGGAGACCCGAGAGGTTGGGTGATGAAGGCAGAGAAGTATTTTAGATATTATCAAACTCCTGAAGATTTAAAAATCGAAGTTGCTGCAATGTATTTGGAAGGGGTGGTGCTAGATGTATTCACTTGGGTATCTTCAAGTCGCACTTTACGTTATTGGGAGGAATTAATTCAGATTTTTCAAGAACAATTTCGACCAACAGAATTTCAGAATCCTGACATCTACTTGTGTGATATAAATCAAACCGAGTCTGTTGGGAGTACCGGAAGGAGTTTGTGCGCCGTTCAGCGTGTGTGCAAGGTTGGCTGGAGCACTGCCTCTTAGCGCTTTTTATTAACGGGTTGCGAGAGGATTTGAAATCAGACATGAAAATTCAAAAAATGAGAACCGTGTACAAAACCGCAAGTCTCGCCCTTGAATTTGAAGCCAAATACATGCCACAACATTCCAATCTAAAAGTTGTGCAATTTAAGGACCCCCAAATTAATTCATATGGGCCGAATCCCCAATATCAAGGAGCATGGAATAATTGGGAATTTAATAATTCCTCAAATTCCATAAATCCCAATTATAGCAAGCCATTATTATCTTCGGAATTGCCACATAATCTGATCACAACAACATCCTCGAGAATCTCAGAAACCGAACGGCAAATTAGGAGGAATAAGGGCTTGTGCTATCTGTGTAGGAAAAACTTCTCCCCAGTTTATCGGTGCAGTCAGTCGTCTTTGAAACTTTTCGAACTGACCAACTATGCCGAAGAAGCTCATAGTCTGATGCTCAACGATGAATTCCATGACAATTCTCCTATGGCTGAAATATCGCTGCACGTGATTTTGGGAAAGGGCTCAGCCACTACGATGAAAATTAAGGGCATTCTATTTTCCAAAGAGATTCTCATCTTGATCGATAGTGGGCCAACCCACAATTTCATCTCTAACCACTTGGTTGCAAACCTGGGAATAAAAACGCAACAATTACCGCCCTTTAGAGTACAAGTTAGGGATGGCTCAATAATCTCATGCAATACCATGTGCAGGAACTTAGAAGTTCAGGTGCAAAGTTTGACTATTCATGATGATTTTTTCCGTTTTTCTCTCGGTGGCATAGATATGGTGCTTGGAATCAAGTGGTTAGCCTCTCTAAATACCGTTGAAGCTAATTGGCAACATCTGTTCATGGTGTTTGGGTTTGATGGCAAGCGATATAAGCTTCAAGGAATTACTCAACCACTTGCACAATCTAGCAGTCAACCCTATGATCTGATGACTACACAGTTTTCTCACTTTCGCCTTGAGGACAAGGCTAATTTTCAAGGGGAGGGTAATGATAGGATACCAAACCTTCCTCTAAAGAGACACTTGGATAAGATCAATTAAAGGAAGTTTGAAAGTTAAGAGGGAAGTTTGGAAGTTAGGTTTATTAGAGGAAGTTTAGAATTCTGTTATGTTTTATGTGTGTTTCATTAGGGGTTAGTTATGTAGGAAGTTTGTAGCAGTTAGTCAGTTGGTTTGTTGGTTATGTTTCTTTATTTATATCCCCTTTAGATTGTAAATAGAGGTAGGAATGAATATATGAATGTTTGTGTATCTTGGTCAAGGACTTAGATTCTTTGTTCTTGAATATATTGGTGATTACTCTGGACCTCGGATCCATCAGAGGGTTGTGGGAAATTGACTGCATTGATCAATTTTTACAAGTAAGAATTTATTGTTTAGAATACCTTTACTAAAATAGTAAATACCTTTATCAATGTTGTTATTCGTGTTATAAATGTAGTCAACGCTAGTACAAAAATCGCAATACATGACAGTTATTAACTGTCATACTTCATGGTTTGAACCGTTATATATGCGTGCACTATATTTACTCCATGCAAATAAATTACGGTTCCTGACTGTTATTTATTATTGACATATTATAACGGTTATAAGATAATGTTAGTTCTCTATGTATTTTGATGATAACTGACAATTGTAAATTGAAAAGGTTGTTATTGATTCAAGTCAAATATTTTAAGTTTGCAAAATATCTTGGCTCAATAACTTGAAAAACTCACTGTACTGATATAACTCGAGTTAGAATCAAGCAAATCGAGTCATTCGTCTCTGTGTCAAAAGCTAAAGTGATCTTTGAACACAATGACTTGAGTTAGTCATATATGATTCGAGTTACGTCATTGCAAAATGTCTCCGTCTTTAAAAATTAAAATATGTTCAAAGATGACTCGAGTTATTCATTTAATAACTCGAGTTAAGTTATGTTTTCATAACCTCTCTCACCTTAGCCCGATATCAGCTTTCTGTTGATATTTGATATGACTCGAGTCATAAGTAAGGTAACTCGAGTCATATGTGTTACAGAGAGCTTTAGATATTTTTGTGTGTAAAATGACTCGAGTTAAGTCATCATGACTCGAGTCAAGTGATTTGAAAGACTTATCTATTTTGACGATTATGCAGTAACTCGAGTTAATTGAAAGATGACTCGAGTCATGCTCATTTGATATTTGATATCTTCTTTCTCGAAATCTGTATCTCTTAGATTAAATCTTGGGTACTTCATTTTATTGATCATATCTATTCCTAACCAAGTTTAATCAGTTTACTAGTAATTTTCAGATATGTTTAACATTGATTAACCATCCATATTATCATAAAGCAAATATGTGTCAGACGTATTAAATGCTTAGCAGAGTTAAAGCACGAAAATGAAAAATGAACTTCTGAGCAATTATAAAGCATTCCGACCATTGCCAGTTAACATTCTACCTGAGTCTTAACGGACAAATCGAATAAAGAATGTCAATGGAGAATAACGACTAACCTCGGAAGAATACGAAGAGACGGAGCAACGTTCAAACTCAACGGATATATTCATTACTCTCAACGGCTCATTAATGTCTCTTCAACGGTCATTAAATGCCATCAACTATAAAAGCCAGAAGCATTCAATTTTCCAACTATCGAAACTCTGCGCATTCAATTAGTGATATAAGCATTTACTGTTTCTACTCTCAAAGCCAACATCTTTGGATATTTAATCTTCAGTGTTTATTCATCTTCTCTTTTAGAGAGTTCACTATTGATTATCATTTCTTGTAAAAATCTCAAAGTATTGGGACTTTGGGATTGGGTTATTTGATTACAACTTGTAAGGGGGAGTAAGTTCTAGTGAGAGAATTACTACAAGAGTTGCAGAGTGTGTAATCATTTGAGTTAGTGAAATCCCGGAGAGTCTGGGGACTGGACGAAGGTCGAGGATTTAGACCGAACCAATATAAACCGTCTGTGTTCATCCTTTTTCTACTCCTATCTGTTTAGCTCTTTTTTACTTAGTCAGTTTCAGAGTATTTTCAAAGAAAATTTTATATCCCCAATTCACCCCCTCTTGGTGTATTCCTGTTTTCAGATAACACCCGATAAATTGACGGGCACACGTGAACAACTGTCATAATATATGGTAATACTTACACGATACATAATGGTTTCATTTTAACAACCGTATTTATTTAGTAACATAAATAACAGTTATTTTGTAAGAAGCATGACTTTTAATAACACTAAATAACGGTCTTACGTAGACAACCGTTATGTATTTAGTACATAAATAACAATTCCTAAATAAGAACTGTGAACTTTTATAATTCATGATTGTTGTTATATAACAATTGTGATATATGGTTGTGAGACTCTTCAAGTGAGAGTTTCTGAACTAGCTGAACTAGACTGTATGTAATAGAACATTACCTCCCACATCAAGTTTCTATGCAATATGTGATAGATCAGACATTTTAGGCTTTGTGGGGAGAATCAATGACAACTGTTGACCTCTATATGTGATAATATAACTGTTTACCTATAAATTGTGTCTCTTAACAAGAATTAAGCTTGGAAAACAATGGATTAGGGGAAAAAACCAACAAATATCTGTATCGGAAAGGCCACATGGGACATGTGAACCCTTGAGCAAAGCAAGGGGTAAGCAAACCCTTGAGTTGCTCAAGGCTTGGCTTACCCCTTGTAGCCTTTCTTATATACAAATATTCGTGTTTTTTTCACCAGCTCGTTGCTTTCCTAGCTTAATTGCTGATGAGACACAAGTTATAAGTGAAACACTTACATTATGAGATATATAGGTCAAGAGTACGATTGATTCAAGCCACGAAGCCTAGAAAATCTTGATCCATCCCATATTGCATGGCTACTAGTTGTGGGAAGTACAACTCTATTAGATAGAGTCGAGACCAAGTAGTTCAGAAAGTCTCACATTTAAGAGTTTAAGATTGTTCACAATGTTGAATTTTAGAACTCTTAACTTGGTGCCAGTTGTTCAATACAAAAATATAAGAGGAATCTTCAATCAGAGCAATAATAGGTTTTCCACCCAAAAAAAAAAAAAAATCATAACTTTATAAAAGCAATTTAATGTCACCTTGAATACTTTATTGCATCTTGGTACAACTAAACTAGTTTTATTCAACACATCCCAATTGATGTTTTCAAAGTAAATTTCGAGATATGGATACTTTCAATAAAGGAGGCATTTGCTTAGGAATCCATATCTACTAAAGTGCCTTTGAAAAAGATCAACAAAGTAGGAATCGTGATCAAAGAAATGGGTTGCCAAATTCCTGTAATAACAAAAGAACATTCGATTAGAGCAATATTAGGGTTTCCAAAAAACATAACTTCGCAAAAGCAATTTAATGTCACTTTGAATGCTCTATTGCATCTTGGTACAACCAAACTAGTTTATTCATCACATTCCTATTGATCTTTTCAAAGTAACTTCCGGAGATAAGGATACGTACAAAAAAGGAAAGTATTTGCTTAGGGATCCATATCTCTCAAAATTACTTCCAAAAAGATCAATAGGGTATGAATCGTGAATCAAAGCAATGGGCTAACAACTTTCTGTAATAGGAAAGAAACTTTTTATTAGAGTAATACTAGGGTTTTCATAAAAAATATAAATTCACAAAAGCAATTTAAGAAACCTTCGATCAAAACAATAATGGTTTTTTTTTTTTTTTAAAAAAGATATAACTTCACAAAAGCAATTTAAGGATCCTTCATTCAGAGCAATAATGGGTTTTCTAAAAAACATAACTTCCCAAAATTAATTTAATGTCACCTTGGATGCTTTATCATGTTGTGATTTCACAAAAGGAAACCCAATCAGCTAGGGATCACAAACAAAAACAACTTGTGCGGCAATTGTTTAGACAAGGGTCAAGTGCATTCACTTGTGCGGTCATCACTAAGAAGTCAGATTAAGGCTTTTTATGGTAGGATTCGAAATGAAAATGACTTCGACGGCTAGAAAAGACAACAAGAGTCGTAGGGTTAAGATGTTGGTGGGTTTCATTTTGAATAGACTAAGTGTTAAGTGTAATATGTTTCATATGTTTAAGTGGAAGAGGAATGAT
The DNA here is from genome assembly GCA_019022655.1 of Acacia acuminata. Lineage (NCBI taxonomy): Eukaryota > Viridiplantae > Streptophyta > Magnoliopsida > Fabales > Fabaceae > Acacia > Acacia acuminata. The sequence goes on along the minus strand of JAFJYI010000306.1, from coordinate 576,721 downwards.
AGGGTTTTTTTGGGTTATCATGCCTAAGACTTTACATCAGGGTACGTTTGAAAGACCAGTTATTTATTTTTTTGCATTTATCATAGTTATTTATTAATAACTATTGTATAATTCACTTTTTTAACATGGTATTCTAATAAGTGATGGGTTTTACTTATTATCCTTTATGTATTTCACTATTTTTTTTAACATTTGGTGGTTGATTATGCAACCACCTTTTTTACAAACAAAATAAAAAAAATACAAAGAGATAAAGTTTATAAATAAACTAAAAATAAAAACTTATGGAGATGTTTTAAGAATTTGATGCATCATCAAATTCCTCTTTCTCTAGTAACTTGTCCACCTTCTCGTTCAAAGAATGAACGAGAGTGGTAAGTTCTTTCAAGCATTAGTCCATGCGTCCTTGCTCTCGCAGGTAAACCTATACCATATGATGGAGCTCATAGGTTGCTTGGATGAGCCATTCAATGCTTGTTGGTGGAGGGAGTTTGTCTTTTGGTTTGTTCCCGGATGATGAAACAAAAGTTCTCTTGCGTTTATCTATAATTTTGGTGAAGAAGAATAAAAGCGTACAATTAGCTATGAGAAGTTGAAATGAAAGTGGAGAAATGGATGTCGGCTTTCAGATGTTTATATAAAGAAGGTTTCGTAGATTATCAAGTTTGTCGTGTCCTTTAGATTTATAGATTAGATCATTATATTTTATTAATGGTGACGATTGGTTTTAAATAACTATTATTAATTTGTTTAAGACTAATCATTTGTAAGTGTTACTGACGGTTGTTTTTCTTATGAATGTTGTTAAGAATGAACAATATAAGAACCATTATTTATTTTATTTAATGATGGTATTTTTTAGGAATCATTGGATATATTTTTTTTTGACAAAATATTTAAGAAGACAAATGATAAAAAAATTTAAAAAAAAAAAAGAAAAGAATAGTGGCGAGTAGCTTGATGAATTGATAAGATCACCAGGCTACTTGTCATAAAGGACTAGCCCGGATCATTATAATGATCATGGCCAATCCCATATCTATCAAGTATGAGACTAGCCTTCCGGATCATATTGAAGAGATATCCAGAATCCTCCTCATGGTATGGTCAGTTTGTTATGTATGCCACTTCTTAAACTTGCATCGACAACACGGACACATGATCTTGCCATTAATGTTAGGGTGAGAGAAAGCAAAATCTAAGAAAGTGTTCAATTCCACTAAATATGCGGGAGAATTGCGCGGCAACTTGATCCATAACTTATCCATATATAGTAAACAAAGCTAGGATAGAATATAGATGAAGAGAGAATGTTTAATTATCTTCACAGCACCTGATCCTTAAATGCAACATTGGATCATTTGTAACGGTTCAAAAACCGCTACAAATATAAAATATTATTTGTAGCGGTTACAAAACCGCCACCCAAATTGCTACAAGTTTCATATTCAAACTGAATAAAATCCCGCCGAGTTGCTACAAATTGTAGGTCGTTGGACATTTGTAGCGGTTTATGATCGTACCGCTACAAAACTTTGGCGGTCTTTTATTCAGTTTGAAATTCAAATTAGTAGCGATTGGTGTCCATATAACCGCTACAAAAGTTTGACCATTTAAAAAAATTGTGGTTGTAATGTTTTGAATTTCAAATGTGATACTTTAGTAGCGTTTATATATGTAAACCGCCACAAAAATTAAATTTAACTATTTTAAATTTAAATAAATATATTTTTATTCACTAAATATTTATTCCATTATTTATTTTATTTAACTATAATAAATTTATTTCACTAAATATTTTTTTCAATAACAATTGTTATATATTATAACTAACATTAATAAACTAATATAAATTAATAGAAGTATTAAAATAGTACTTCATTATCAAAAACCAACTAAAATAAATGATAACAGATAACAATCATTTTAAGTACAAAAATGTGTCTACAAATATAAATAAAAACTAATTATTAAGAGCTTGATGATCAGGTCCTGTCTCAAGGGGTTGTCTCAGGAGGTGTCTGGGGGCAAGATTAGCATACATAAAAGTAGAGGTAACAACTCCCTCGTCATCAGCAGGAGGAGGAGGCGGGAGGAGGCTCGAAGCCGAACGAAGGAGGAGGTGGGGGAGGTGGAAATCGCCTTTCGGAAATAGGTCCTTGAAAGCACTAGCAACAAGCATCCTAGCTCTCCTTTTGATGAGCATACCAACTATCGGCATAGTCCCGCATCCACCTAGGAATCTCCTAAGTCCCACGTCAACTTGCTAGGCAATCATCGTTGAACCCCCTCAGCTGTCGGCCTTCTCGAGTTGGAGGTTCCGACCTTTAGAGGAGGCGGTTCTATTGTAAACCATGCTAGGCTTGGCACCTAACCCTATACCCCTAACGCACCCGGGATGCTCGACCGAGCCCACGGCGGCTTTCAATGGGGTCATAGGATCCACAGACTCCTTTAACTCCGAGTGGTCCGTGACGCTCGCGCTTCTGCCTAGCTCTTCTCAATCCGCCCCGGCACACACATTTTATAAAACATTAATCCAACAATTTAATTTAATTTAAATATATTAAATTAACTATATAAATAATTTGTTTTTAATTTACTATCATCTTCTCTTCGCTTTTTGAGAGGTCGTCGTCCCATCACAAGTGTCTATGGGTGTATGTGAATAGCTCCCATAGTCCATATGGTGGTTCTCTTCTTGAGCCTTCGTTTGCTTGAAAGAATTAAGAGAATATAAACTTTTTTATTTCAAAAATAAAACAATCAATAAACCTAAAATTAATTTAACTTTGAACATACCAAGAAGAAAACGTCTTGGATCCTATCGTGTGATGGATCCTCTACTTCACCGGCTTCTAGTGTTCCTTCGGGATAGAGTTTGCAAGGAGGAGCAAACAAAATGTTAACGAAATTAATTTACATTATATTTATAAGTTAAACTATAAATTAATTTAAACTAAATATATAAATTGTAAATTAACTAATATTTAAACTATAAATTAATTTAAACTATATTTAAACTATAATTATTAAAAAAATACCTGTCCTTTCGGACTCCTCCAGGCCCGCACAAAAGCCACCCGGTCATTTGAGTCGACGACATCTAGGACGCTCTCTATAAACGATGTAGAAGAATCGTCCCATCTCCATTCCTCTTGGTGTAGAGGCGACCCCTCCGGTTCTTCTAGCTATCCCCTATCTTCAGCAATATGTACCTCTTTATGTTGCCTCACACTTTAAACTTATGATGTATCATAATTTAATTATTAATTAATTAATTAATTAACCATAAATTATAACTATTTACATGTAAAATATAATTAAACAACATAACTTACCTGCATAACTTCCTCAAACGCCAAGTCCTTGTTCCCCTTTGGAACATGCTTCCAACTCAAAAAGTTGAGGGCGAACCACGCCCAATTCCCACCCAGCCGCGTTAGGAATTGGTTGAACAGGTGACCACCGCTGCCGATCAACTCGTCTGTGTGCTTGTTCCGGGGACTATGACTCGAGGCCTCTCTAATAGATTGACCCCGAGAACATCTAGTGTCCTCCCGTAGATGTTCCCTTGTGTATCCGCACAATTATAAAAACATGTTTGTATTACATTTAAATATAACTTAATTAATCGTAAGGAATTTAAATTTAAATTTTGTCATAAAAATAATTACATTTGCCTTCGACATCCACCTCAAATTCAATGGAACGAGAAAAGACGGTTGGGGTTCCCTTGCTCCCTCTTCACCTCACCAATCGAAATATTAAAGTCAATCTCTCACTCATCATTTCCATCATCATCAAGGTCGTTGATGGACAGATGTATGCCCCGTGCTCCCTTACGGTCTTCAGATACGGGATTGGCTCATCAGCGAAGAGCTGATCTATGTCGATCCCCACCTGAGGTGATGGAGAGATATTTCAACTTCCACACCCCCTAATACGGCCCCCTCTGCTACTATTTCCCCTTATAGGCGCTCTACCGCGTATAACATCTTTTCCTTTCCATCTATCTCACCTAGAACCGATAACTACTAAATTTTACAGCTAAACATAAGAGAATGAAAGTTAAAAAGGCGATATATCAAACCTTGTGTGGTTTCAAATGAGAGGAGGCGTTGTTTAAAAAAGGCGTCATTTTGTAGTAGTTATATTATAAAACTGCTACAAATGTTGACACTTTGTAGAGGTTTAGTAAAAACTGCTGCATAAACTACTACTAAAAGTAAAACCCTACCTCGTTCACCATGACATTTTGTAGTAGTTATATAACCACTACAAAAAGCTTGACCTTTGATATTCTCTAGCGGTTACTGTGGCAAAAACTGCTACAACTGTGTAACAATTTGCATTTTGTAGTGGTTTCTAGGAGAAAACCGCTACAAGCTTTCTTATTTATTGAAGATAGAACAGCCTGCCATGTGAAGATTGGATATCTAGTATAGATGTTAATCTCTGATGAAAAACTCACTGACTCATTTTGATCAGAGATATTTTCATGAAAGAAAGGCAGCTACATTGCAACCCAATCTTTCATTGCATGTTGTAATATCTTGAGAAAAACATTGGAGGGTTGGGTGTATATATAGGGTGGATATTTGTAGAGGTTTTCATAATAACTGCTACAAATAAAGAATATTTGTTGCGGTTTATGCCCCCCTTTTCCTACCGTGAAAAATGTTTTCTCTTTTCACATTCTGTAGCGATTATTTTCAGGTAACTGCTACAAAATTAACCGCCACAACGTTTGCACCTTTACGTGCCAAACTGGTGGCAACTTTGTAGTAGTTTATTTCATGTAACTGCTACAAAATTCGTGCCACAAACCTTCACGCCATTACGCACCAAGCTGGCACTAACATTGTAGCGGTTGTATTCATCTTAACCGCTACAAAGTTCGTTGCAAACAAGCTCATGCTTGGGCGCCATTGCTTATGCTACAAATTTATTGCAGTTTATGCGTAAACCACTACAAAATCGACTATTTGTAGCAGTTTTTGTTGACCGTTACATAGTACACGCTACAAAAGGTGGGTTTTATTTTTATTTTTTTGTAATGCAAGTTTCTCGTTAGAGTTAGCCTTTTTGCACTTGAGTTATCATTTGTTCAAATCATTTTGAAAAGTATTTCTCAAATTTATCTATAAACAGATTTTGGAAACTCGAGTTATAATATTAAGAACTTGAGTCATCCATTAGAGTCATCATTTTAAGACTCTAGTATCCTTTGTTTAAACTTTTTTTTCCAATATAAGTCGAAGTCATCTGTTTGTGAAACAAAACTTCAGACTTGAGTGATAAATATTTGACTCGAGTGAATAACTCAAGTCAATAGTTTTAGACTCAAGTTATGCCTTGCTAAACTATCTTCTCTCGTTTTCAACTTCTGCTTCAAACAAACTTTTATAGAAGAAAATACTCTCAACTCAAGCGTTGGAAGAACAACTTGAGTCAATTAATGATTAACTCGAGTTGTCTTTTCTGCTCCTGCAAATGACTGTGTTCGTGAAGTTAAAATAATTGATTATGATTTCACTACGTCTTGTAATTTCTCATTGTTGTTCCTAGCTATCTTTAATTAGTGTATTAATGAGTTTCATATGATTATGTGGGTGATTAACTTCAAAATCCCAAAAAGTATTAATTGTGTCAAAAGCATTAAATATTGTTGTAGAAAATGAGACGTAAACAACGCAACCATTCTTTGAACAATCAGAAAGTGTTTCTACTATTCCTATTCTGCATTAACTGATGTAATGCAATGGGCAAAAGGAATGAAGGAATAACAAGAGACAGAATGATGGCGCGTATTCTGCAAAATCAGAGTTATGACTAATGGACAAACATCAACGGTCTAAGGCAAAGCATTGAAGCTTCCCAACAGTCATTAATTGCAACCACCAAATATAAAGCATTTAATTCGAATCAACAACCCCAAAACATTAACGCTCAAACGAATCTATTACAAATTACTGTTTTATTCATTACTGTAATATCTTCGGATATTCTTGTACTTCGGTGATTCTTTATCTACTCGTAAGAGAGTTATTACCTTATCATTATTTCTATAATAAACTCAAGGTAGAGGGAACTTGAGAGTGGTTTTATTGATTACAACTTGTATGGGGGAGTAAATCCTAGAGAGAGGATTACTCGAGAGTTACGAGTTTGTAATCATAAGTGTTAGTGCAAAACCCAGAGTGTCTAGGGACTGGACACGGGTCAAGGTTTGGACCGAACCATTATAAATCTTCTGTGTCTATTATTCTCCCTTTCTTTTTGTCAATTTTAGAGGATGTCTATGTACGGATACTAAGTTGATAGGCTTCACATGACTTCTAAATTCCTGCAATTAATCATGGGATGATGATCATGAAATGTAAATATAAAATATAAGGAAATATATAGGATAATTTATGAGTATATAATCCTTACTGAAAGAAGGGTTCAACTTTAATGCAATTAATCAAGATATGTCTATGTTCTTGGAACTTCTCAGTAGTCGTCAGTTTGAAGTTCTCACTTCCTCCAACTAGTTTACCAACACGAGGGATTAACAACTCTCTTGATGATGGCTCTAGTTCAAGACAATCGTCTACACAAGGTGGTTAGTTAAAAGACGTCTCAATGTCATCAAAATATCTTGAACAGAAATACAAGATTTCATCCTCTATATAACCTTTAGCTATAGAACCTTCTGGCCACGCCTTATTCCTTATGTAAAATTCCAATTTCCCAAGAAACCTATACAGTAAAGAAGGAAAAATGTCTATAAATGGTGAAATGTGTTACTAGAAAATTTAGAGATTAGTGCTGATGATATAATGTAAAATGAGTACCTCTCAATCGGATAATTGATATTGAATTGGGTTAGTAAGAATTGTTTCATGAACAAGGTGTACTATCAGGTGAACTATCATCGTGAAAAAGGATGGGGAAAAGATCATCGCCAAATAACACAGCATAAGAAAGATTTTCTGTTGCAGATGATCGAGCTCCTCAACGAACAAACTTTGGAATACAACTTCTAAAAGAAAGAACATAGCTCCTCTACAACGATTGACACATTAGGAGGCAATGTATTTTTTATTGCTAGTGGAAGTAACTGTTGCATAAGAACGTGTGAGTCATGACTTTTCAGCCAATCAACCTTTCAAGCTTACCTATCAATATATCACAAAATGTTGTTTGAATACACATCAAGAACTTTTATTTTCTTCAACGTCGGGAGGAAGATTTCTTATTTGGTCTTGTGAGGGTGAACTTTGCCGGTTGAAATTTTTCATGCTCATCCGGCCATGCGTTTTCATGAATTCCTATGGCTCGTAAATCTTTCTTCACTTGAAAATGATCTTTTGACTTGCTTGGTTCGTTAAGCATTGTGTATAGCACTTTGTCGCATTCATTTTTTTCAATGTGCATGACATCAAGATTGTGCGAAGTAAATTATCTTTCTAATACAAAAAAGTGAAGAAGATGCTTATCTTCCACCATTGCTTTGAGGCATAGAAGCAGAAGTTATGACAATCTTTCTCCCCGCTCTTACTGCATGTCATTTTTTCCAAACTCAAATTCAACATCATGAAGCTTTTGTAAGATATCTGCATGGGATAAAGTCCGAGAATGTCTTCTTTTTTCCGTTGCCTGTTGAAACTATTCCATTGCAACCTAAACTTGTGCTTACTATAAAAAAACCTCGATGACCCATGAAGCACCACTTTTGATTATAGGGAAGACTTACTTTTAAACCTCCACAAATAAACCACCACATCTTTCGCGCCTAGCTGGCATCGCATTTGTAGAGGTTTATTAAATGAAACCACTATAAAACATCAGCTACAAAATTGGCGCCATATTTTGTAGCGATTATCTAGTGAAAACCTACAAAAATTCATTCCTTAACCAAATGCGTCTTGGTGTGAGTTGCCCCGTTGCAAATTTTTAGCAATTTGAGTCTAAATCACTGCAAAATCGCTAATTTTTAACAATTATTTTCAATCATTACAAATTAACCGCTACTAATCAACAAATTTTTTTTTTTTTGGTAGTGCCAAGTGCATAAAAGTAAAATTAGAATACCAACAAATTGTTGGTTGAGGTAGTAAGAGGCTTCACCCCTATAAGGGATAAGAACACATGTTCGAATCCGGGGAAGCGCACTTGCTGAGAGAGGGTGAGAACATTTTCCCTCTAAGCTTCAAGGGGGAAACCCTTGATCTAATAATAAAAAAGTAAAATTAGAAAGCTTTAGCCTCATAACTTGAAACTAGACAAGAATAATAGCATATTAACGGAATGATATGACATCATATACAATTGTAGCATATCTACTAAAACAATTATATATATATATATATATAATATGGCAAAATGGCATTCACAAATAGAAGATTGAAATCTCAATTCGGCCAAAAAAGTAAAGAAATCTCGCTTAAGGATTTAATATAAAGACCAAGTAGATGTGCTAGCTTAATGTCTGTATAACTTTACGTTTAAAATCATCAAAATTATATCAAATTGGACACAGTCTTAAAACAAAAGTAAGGAGTTCTAATAGTAATTAATCAACATAGAAATGATTGGCACATGAAACAACTAATGATGTGTCCCGTCAAAGCTTTTCCTCACGTAGAAGCCATTTCTGAAAAAAAAAGAATCTTCAGCTTGATTTCATGTTTGGAAGATTCCAAACCAAACGATGGATAGCAACTATAATATAAGGATGGACATCAGATTATGAGAAGATAATGAAAAGAAGAGAAAAATAAGAGTATCCTCTACCACATCGTCTCACATAGTTCAAAGCTGCTTCCCTTGTAGGCTTTTCATCACTAGGATAGGGGCTTCTCTGAGTGAGTCTCTGTCAAGTTGATGCATGAGATATAGATTTTTCTTCCTTCTTTCAGGAAATGAGAGTTCAAATTAGGGAGGGTTGGTATATGAAACCTTTGGCAGGACATTTTTGTCATTTTAATGTCACTAAAGCACCTTTCCTAGTATTCTGAATTTATTGATCCTTTTTGGCATTTAATGACTCTTTTTCTATCGTTAATGACCACTTTCTTTTCACTTGAGCTTTAACATGAGGGAAATCAATGGGAGGAAAAATTTTAATGCGTTTGGCTTAAAAGAATTGGATCAATGGTGTAGAAATCTAGATAGTAGTTATGTCGATATCTTACGTGGCAATTCAACTTTTAAAAGCCGCACATGGAAGAAGATAAATAAAAGAAATTATTTAAGAGGGTTTCCATTAAGTTATTTTGTTTTGGGTTAAGGTGCATATTTACCAACGAACTATTACCCGAGGAGCATCTGGCACAAAAAACAATTGAGGGTACCAAAATTACTAATAAACAATTAAAAAGTGAAAAAAAGTACCAAATAATTATTTTTAAAAAAACAACTATCACAATTACGTTAAAATATGAGGCAATCGCGTAGGAGGTGGCGGAGACACGGAGAAAAGAGCGGTTAAGCCTCCTTGTTGGATAAGGCAAACACTAACAAAGATGGTACCCATGCGAGCGAGTGCGAGTGCATCGTGGTGAAAGTGGAGCAAATGACCAAGAGGGGGGTGAATTGGGGATTTTAAAATTCTTTTTTAAGTGCTTTGTTTTTTAATACTAAAAATAGGGTATAACAGAGTAAGAGAAGAAGAAGCAAGACACAAGGAATTTATATTGGTTCGGTCCAACCTCTTGACCTACATCTAGTACCCCAGACACTCTGGGATTTCACTAACTCAAATGATTACACACTTTGTAATTGTTAGAGTGATTCTCTCACTAGAATTTACTCCCTCTTACAAGTTGTAATCAAATATCCCAATCTCCAAGTCCCACGACTTGAGATTCTTACAATGAATGTTTTTCAATAAATGAAACTCTCTCTAAGAATGGATAAAGATAAGCACTGAAGTACAAATATATCAAAAGATACTTTACACAAGAAAACTCAAAGAGTAGTTGGAAACTTGAATGATTTTAGTTTTCTATAGATTGGTTGTTGAGAAGAATTGAATGCAGCTCTATTTATATGAAGAGAACATTAAATGACCGTTGTAATCTTCAATGTGACCGTTGCCAGCATTAAGGAAGGATTAGGTTGAGCTTTGGTCTTCTTTTCTCTCTACTCTTTAGTTAATCCAGTTGCACAGAACTTTATGGTTGACTTCTTGAATTTTAATCCGTTGGAAGAGCAGCTTCTGGATGAGGAAAGAAAACATTAATCTCTTTGCAACGTGTGTAGAACGATTGTCCAAAAGGGTGCAAGTTTTCTGGACATTGCATTTAATGTGCTGACATCACTTTTTGTTTTTATTCAAATCTCCATATAATATCCTCTAAACCATCTGAAACTCACTAACAAACTGATTAAACATAGGAATATTAATGAGTAATAATAAGAAGTATTAAGATCAAACATGAAGATTTCACAAATTTGAGCAATTTGATTTCAAACTTTGTGATACAAACTCGAGTCTGTTCATCCAAACTAGAGGTTGTAACTTTGCTCGAAGACAAACCCAAGTTTCCAAATCCTAACTCGAGTTTCTTTCTTCCAGAGAAGAACGTCGCGACTTGAGTTTAGAAGCACGTTTTGAACATAGAGCAAAACCTGAGTTCATCAATGACTAACTCGAGTTTTGGACTTTTATAGTGAAAACATGTTTAAATCCAAAAGCTCAAAACTGGAATTTCCAACTCTTAACTGGAGTTTTCAAAATCACTGAAATAGAGCAAGGCTCTCTGCTTGGCACAAACTCGAGTTAACTGAAATAAACTCGAGTTTCCTTTAAGTATGAAAACCTGTGAAAAATCTATGCCAAGTGAAAACTGGAGTTTTCTCAAAGTGGGTAAAACATGAAAGCTCTCTGTCAAACACAAACTCGAGTTTACAAACACAAACTCGAGTTTTCTCAAAAATTGGAAAACTCTTGGCTGAGTGCAAACTAGAGTTTCTATGTCAAAAATGGAGTTTGTTTAAGTTCAAAAAATTGAAAGCTCTCTATATGACTAAAACTCAAGTTTACTATTGCAAACTGAAGTTTTGTTTACTTTAGAAAATATTGGAGAGTCTTTGTATGGTACAAACTCGAGTTTGTCTTTATGTGAATAACTTGGAGTGCTCTCTATATCTCACAAACTCAAGTTTGGTTATGCAAACTGGAGTTTCTTAGTTCATTATATTAGTTCTCAATATGTTTTGATGATTAACAACAAATGTAAAACATGTTTTGAAGTTTGCAAAGTTGTTTTAAAAACACTCTGAAAGTTGCATACCGCAGTTTGCATTTGCAAACTCGAGTATTGGACGACCAATACTTGCAGCTTGCTTGGTAAACTCGAGTATAGGCCATACGAAAGGAACCAAGTTTTCAGCCAAAGTCCATACTGCGGTTGCTCTTGCAAACTCGAGTATGGGACAGCGATACTCTGCGGTTGCTTAGCAAACTCGAGTATAGGCCATACGTAAAGAAACCAAGTTTTCACCAAAGTCGATACTTTGCAGTTTGCATAGGCAAACTCGAGTATTGAATGGTCAATACCGCAGGTTTACATGGGTAAACTCGAGTATCGAACTTCTTGTGAATCAAAGGATTTTTCCAACTTAGTCAATACTTTGCGGTTTGCATTTGCAAACTCGAGTATTGGACGCCAATACTTGCAGTTGCTTGGCAAACTCGAGTATTGGACTTCCGAAGCAAAACAAGTTTTTTCGAACAAAGTCAAAACTGCGGTTTCCAAAACCAAACTCGAGTATTGACCTTCCAGAGAGCAAAGGATTTTTCAAGATAAATCAATACACTGCAGTTGCATTGGCAAACTCGAGTATTGAATGGTCAATACTGCAGTTTGCGTTTCCAAACTCGAGTATTGGACTTCCAGAGAGCAAATGGATTTTTCAAATTAAACCCATACTGCAGTTTGCATAGGCAAACTCGAGTATAGGTCTTGTCGTTCAAATACAAGACACGATGGCTTGCCTCGAAAAATGGAAACTCGAGTATCCAATTGATACCGCAGTTTGGTCACTTGTGAACGAAGTGCCATACTCGAGTTTACAAGAACAAACCGCAGTATGCAACGTAAAAACTAAGTTTTGAATTATACGAATTCGTGAATCACTCTTGTTTGTTCCAAATGCTTTCATGAACCATTCACTTATGATCCCGATATGTTTAACAAGTTTATTTAGTGGATTTCGTTAGCACGATGAAAATTAATGAAGATCAAGGGAAAAAGCATAAAGTGGTCGAGCATTTATTGCACTTCGCAAATTAACATCCTTTTGGTTAATCCATCTGAGCACGAACTCTCAACGTTCAAAAACACTTTCTTCATCAAGCAAATTCTTCTCCAACGGGCAAATCCTCAGAGTTCCACATCAGACCATATCAGCATCTGGATTAGTTGGAGCTTAGAGAGAAAGATGACCGGACTTATTGCTAATCACCTACAACGGTTGGATTCATCATTCAACGGTCATTTAATGTTCTCTACCTATAAATAGAGTTCATTAACTTCTTCTCAAGCCGATACACCTACGAGAGCGAAAATTTACTAAGTGTTATTTATTGTGTTCGTTCAAATTTTCACTTGTATTGTATCAATCGATACTTGTACTTCAGTGTTCATTTTATCTCGCTCGTGAGAGAGTTCTATTTGTAAATCATTCATTGATTAAGATAACCACAAGTCGGGGGACTTGGTGGTTGGGTGTATTGATTACAACTTGTAAGGGGAGTGAGTTCTAGAGAGAGAACTACTCTTGAGTACGAGTTTGTAATCGGTTTGTGAGTATAGTGGATTGAAAATCCCAAGTGTGGCTTGGGACTGGATGTAGGTCAAGGATAAGACCGAACCAGGATAATTTCTTCTCGTGCAAGCTTCCCTTCCCTTCCTCCTCTCGCTATTATCTCGTTTTTACTTACTCAAAACAGCACTTTCGAAAAAGTTTTTAAAATACCCAATTCACCCCCTTGGGTATATTGCTCCATTTACATTTGGTATCGAGCAAGGTCTTCTCTTAAGAGCTTAACAACTCGAGAAGGATCATTATGGAAGGTATCTTACCCGATGGAGCATCTATCAACACCACCACGGCTTCAATGGAGAGCACTACTCCTTCTGGAAGGCCAAATTCAAAGTGTTTGTTATGGCGACTGAGTATGGTCTTTGGAGAGTATTTGAAAGAGGAGACTATGAGCCATCAACCGTGGAAGATGGAGTCAGAGTTCCCAAGCTAGAAGAGGAATATGATGAGAACGACAGAAGAAACGTCACCCTCAACAAAGAAGGGTTCGCGCTTCTCCAAAGTGCACCGAGTCAACAAGAATACTTTCGTATTTGCACCTTATCATCTGCTAAGGCCATGTGGGATGCTCTAGAGATAGCTCATGAAGGAACAGCTGGAGTGAAGCAAAACGAGTCAATACTCTTATGACCGAATATGATCTTCTTCGAATGAAGCCTGGTGAATCTATTGGAGAATTTCAGCTTCGTTTCACTCATCTCATAAATCAACTCGTGGCTCTTGGAAAAGAGTATGACCAACCAGTCAAGTAAGGAAGATCTTAAATATCCTTAACAAGGAATGGGAAGCAAAGGTCACACTATTGAAGAGGCTCGAGGAGAGTCAATGACGTCGATGTCGCTCTATTCGGAAGTCTCTCCGAGTATGAGGCTAAGCTCAAATTCAAGAAGGGACTTGATGAAGTTCATGGCAAGAACAAAGGAATTGCCCTCAAGGCTGCAAGAGAAGCTAAAGATTCAGATGAGGAAAATGAGAATGTAGACGAAGATGAGGAAATAGGCATGATGGTTCGTAGATTTAAGAAATTCTACAAGAGGGACCAAGGCTTCAAGAAATTTCACAAAGCTAGCTCCAGTATGAGGCAAAGAAGCCTCATCCGCTACGAATGTCAAAAGCCCGGCCATATCAAGTCCGAATGCCCACAACTCGAACAACAAAGACAAAGAAAAGAAGAAGTTCAAGAAATACAAGAAGAAAGCTTATGTCTCCGATCATGGGGTGATAGCTCATCGATGAAGATGATGAGGATGAGGAAGAGAAAGCCAATATATGCCTTGTTGCTTTGAAGAAGAAGAGCAACGTGCTAAACTTGAAGAGGTTTGTCTTAGAGCATCAAGACCCAACAAGTGGTACATTGATAGTGGGTGCTCAAGACACATGACCGGAGATGAATCCAAATTTCTTTCAATCAAACCAAAGGATGGTGGTAGAGTCACATTTGGAGGAGACCAATCGGAAAAATTGCTTTGGAATTGGTGAGATAGGAAACAATGAAGGTCCTCTCATCAAAGATGTCTACCTAGTAGAAGGATTGTGTCACAACCTCCTAAGTGTGAGCCAAAGCACCGACAAGGGTAACCTAGTTATCTTTGATTCAAATGAATGCTTGATTGTTAGAAAAGATTTAGTCCCCATTGATGATTTGAAAACTAAAGCCTTATTTAGAGCACCTGAGATGGAAATTGTTATACTCTTAACCTCTCTAGCAATGCTTCGCTTTACGAAAATTGTTTTGTTAGTAACTTGAATGAGAGTTGGCTATGGCATAAACGATTAGCTCATGTTAATATGTTTCAACTTGACAAGTTACTTGAAAAGGATTTGGTCATTGGTATTCCTAAATTGAATTTCAAAAATGACATAGTCGTGATGCTTGTCAAAAAGGAAAACAAACCAAATCTTCTTTCAAAGCAAAAAATGAGATCTCAACTAGTAGACCTCTTCAATTACTTCATATGGATCTAGTTGGACCAAATAGAGTAAAAAGTCTTGGTGGAAATCTCTACACTTTGGTCATAGTTGATGATTACTCTAGATTTGCTTGGACAATATTTTTATCATCTAAAGATGAAACGTTTGATCGCTTTGTTACCTTTGCCAAAAAGGTCCAGAACGAGAAAGGCTTTGCAATTTCAGTATAAGGACCGATCATGGTGGCGAATTTGAAAACAACGCCTTCGCCGAGTTCTCGTGACAATGTGGGGATTGATCACAACTTCTCGCTCCAAGGACTCCTCAACAAAACGGTGTGGTTGAGAGGAAGAATAGAGTCCTCACCGAGATGGCAAGGGCAATGTTAAATGAGAACAACACTTCCCAAGTGTTTTGGGCCGATGCGATGAGTACGGCTTGCTACATCTCCAACCGAGCCTATTTGAGGAAGAAGCTGAACAAGACCCCATATGAACTCTACAAGGAAAGGAAGCCAAATCTCACCACCTACATGTCTTTGGATGCAAGTGCTATGTGCACAATAATGGTAAAGAGAATCTTGGTAAATTCGATTCCAAAGCGATATAGGTATCTTCATTGGTTATTCAAATAGAAGTAGAGCTTATAGAATTTTTAATACTCGCACTCGTATTGTTGAAGAGTCAATACATGTTGTTTTCTCGTGAATCCAAATCGATAAAGCCTTGGACAATGATGAAGAAAATGTTTTCAAAAATCAATTCTTTTCGAAAACTACTCCCGCTTCTATTGAAAATCCCGAAAATGTTTTTGAGGCTGATCCCCAAAACAACATTGAAAATCCTGATCGACTCAACCTAGAGCTTGGAAATTTATTAGAAATCATCCTTTAGACCAAGTTATAGGTGATATTAATCAAGGAGTAAGAACCAGAAATAGTACTTTGAATGAAGTAACCTTTTCTCGCATTTATATCTCATATAGAACCCTCTAAGATTGATGAAGCCCTTTCGGATAATGATTGGGTGTTAGCAATGCAAGAGGAGTTACATCAATTTGATAGAAATCAAGTTTGGGATTTGGTACCTAGGCCCAAAGACCATCCGGTCATTGGCACCAAATGGGTATTCAAGAACAAACGTGATGAGTCTGCAATCATTGTCCGTAACAAGGCAAGATTGGTTGCCAAAGGCTATAATCAAGAAGAAGGAATTGATTATGAAGAAACTTATGCTCCGAGTGGCAAGATTGGAAGCCATAAGAGTACTTCTAGCCTTTGCATGTGTAAAAGGATTTAAATTATATCAAATGGATGTGAAAAGTGCTTTTCTCGAATGGTTTTATACAAGAGGAGGTTTATGTGGAACAACCTCCCGGTTTGAAAATGAACATTGTCCAGATCATGTGTATCGTCTCAAGAAGGCTCTATATGGCCTTAAACAAGCTCCTAGAACTTGGTATGAGCGATTAAGCAAGTTCCTTCTTGATCAAGGCTTTGTTAGAGGAAAAGCGAGATACAACTCTCTTCATAAAGAGTAACAAGCTTAATGAAATTTTGATGGTTCAAATATATGTGGATGATATTATATTTGGTGCTTCTAATGATACTTTGTGTGAAGAATTTTCAAAGACTATGCAGGGAGAGTTTGAGATGTCCATGATGGGAGAGCTCAACTATTTTCTTGGATTGCAAATCAAGCAAAGAAAAGATGGGATATTTGTTTCCCAAACCAAATATCTGAATGATTTGTCAAGAAATTTGGGATGGACCAATGCAACGGAAAGCCGACACTCCTATGAGCTCAACCGCTTCATTGGATGCTGATGAGAAAGGCAAAGATTTCAACATCACAAAGTATAGAGGAATGATTGGATCATTACTATATCTCACAAAGAAGTCGCCGGACATCCAATTCGGTGTTGGGATGTGTGCAAGGTTCCAATCCGCTCCAAAAGAGTCCCATGCTTGAACATGTGAAGAGGATATTCAGATATCTCTCGACACGAAGACTCTTGGATTATGGTTTCCCAAAGGTCAACCGGAACACTTGGTGGCATACTCGCATTCGGATCATGCCGGCTACAAGACGATAGAAAGAGCACAAGTGGCCAATGCGAATTCTTTGGTAACTCACTTGTCTCTTGGTTCAAGAAGAAGCAAACATCTGTGGCCGTGTCCTCTACCGAAGCTGAATATGTGGCTGCCTCAAGTTGTTGTGCTCAAGTGCTATGGTTGAAACAACAACTTGCTGACTTGGGAGTTTACTTGAAGGAGATTCCAATTTTGTGTGACAACACAAGCACAATAAGCTTGGCCAAGAATCCGGTGCAACATACAAGAACCAAGCATATTGATGTGAGGCATCACTTCATTCGGGATCATGTCCGGAAAAGAGATGTCAAAGTGATGTTCATCCCAACTCATCTTCAACTTGCGACATCTTCACAAAGCCTCTAGCCAAAGAACCTTTCAACTTCATAAGAAGAGAATTGGGAATGGTAAATCCCAATGAATTGTAAGAATTTCTCATTCAATCTAATGTTAGTTATGTTTTTGATGATTAATCTTTACTAACTTGAGCATCGGAGTGTTTAGATATGTCTCTTGCGGGATATCTCAATGCTTCGAAGTTCCATACTGCGGATAGGATGGCTTACTCGAGTTTAGGACCGGCGTAAGCCAAACCCGACATTCATCAATAGCTTGACTCGAGTATGGGGAACAAAACCGCGAGTTTAGGACCGCACAAACTGCAGTTTGTAAGTGCAAGTATGCCAAACTCGAGTAAGGAAAAGCTAAACTCGAGTATGTTCATCGTGGGTTCAAAAATTCACACTACATTTTTGAAGTCCAGGTTAGTATACTTTCACCTTTACCGCAGTATGTAAATGAAAGTTTGCTAAACTCGAGTAAGAAGAAGCTAAACTCGAGTATGTCACTCAGAATTCCAAACGTTACACTATTTTAAATCAACGATGTGGCATACTTCCATTTGTACTCGAGTTTATTAGTGACAGTTACTAAACTTCCATTTGTACTCGAGTTTGTTAGTGACAGCTTTCCTAAACTTCCATTTGTACTCGAGTTTGTTAGTGACAGTTTGCTAGACTCAAGTAAGAAATAGATAAACTCGAGTAAGGAGGTCTCGCATCTATATATATATGTGAACAAAGTGGTGTTCTTCCAAACTCGCGTCTTCACTCCAAAGAAACCCTAGAGTTTCAACTTTCTCTCTTCTTCTCCTTCAAAACATCACAATCCCTCATCACCCCCCTCAAATCTTCACCAAACTTCATCTAATCCTTCCTATCTTCTCTCTTTCCGAAACCCTAAGCACTCAAATGTCTAAGGAAGTCTCTCAATCCTCTCGACCGATTCCTCCACGAGCTCCAAGGAGCAAATCGATCCCACGAAGTTGCGAGAGAGGCATTGATACAAGAATCCCCTGGAGTGGGTATTGTGATTAAGGATAATCCATCCTCGAATCCCAAGAGAGGGATTCGTCTTCAAAGGGTCCGAACCTTCATCGCCACAAAAAGGAAGAGGGCGGCCGAGTCGAGCAAAGCAAAGGGGAAAAGAACCGTCGTTCACCGAAAGACAAGGTCTAAGAATGCCACCCCCGCTTCGCTCTCGCTCCACCGTCGAGGTTACCGCTCTTCGTCGATTATGAGACCGAAGAAGATGAGCACGAAGGAGCCTCCCCATTTATCGACAATGCGTAGAGGAGATTAAGCTTCACAAGACTCCGCCTCCCGGATTCAAAGTCACCCCGGTTCCTCTTCCTCCCGGTCTCAATGCCAAGTTCAAGGACCGGTATTCATCTCGTGGCTTCGTGCGGTTGTCTCGGTTGACTTGGAGCAACTTTATCGCGAATGCAATGTGGATCTCTCACCATGGTTTGGGGCCTATCGCCATTCATCTCCATCGAAGCCGCTTACTACCCGGAGTTGGTCAAGATGTTCTATTTCAATATGGCGACCAACAACCTATTGGACTCAGAAGGCTATACGGTTGAGGAGAGGATCACCACATGTGTCAGGGGGGTCCAATTCAACCTGTCTACCACTATTATCAACAAGATCCTAAAGGTTGCTCATCCTCCACCGGCGTCCACACCACAATACACCAATGCTGAGGTGTATAGGACCTTAATGCGTACTCAGGACGTGCCGGATGATCAGCTTGCTCATTTGTCTATCAAGCCCTCGACATGCCAAGACCGCACCGAGTGATTTGGTACATCTACACTCGGAATTTTGTGCGAAAAGGAGGGAGCTATACTCACTTTGCTCGGAAGGATTATCGATTCTTCACGGCCTTCATCCGAAGAATCCTCTCAACATTGGGCAATGGATCTTCAAAGAAATCGCCCTTCAAGTTTACATCCCGAAAGGGATCATACATGCCCTTTGCCTCACCGGTGTCCCTCATTATGTTCTACTACAAGATATGGTATGTGGGACCACCCGAGCAGATGAAGTTCATCCCATCCTTCTAAGAAGACTCGGTTGAACTTTATGAAGATCTCATTCGAGCCGGAAGGATCGGGCCGCCAAGGGCTCCTCCGAGGTCACAAGCCCGTGCATCACAGTCATATGCGCACGAGGCTCAGTCGCATCCTCCTCCATTATTGGACCTCGAAGAACGGTTGAGAGAGATGATCGATGCTGCCCTTTCATCTCATAGACTGATTATGAAAGCTGAGTTAGACATGCTGCGAGCCGAGTTCAAGATGGGTCTCATGGATGTGAAGACTGACTTGGAGAAGCTGAAGGATGCCACCGACCGAAACGTAGCGAGATTTTTGATCGTGGGGATTGATCTAGACTCCGGATATCCATGACATATGAGCTTGCTTGAAGCCGGAATAAGATTGATCGTCGATTGACCATTTTGGTCTTGGTGCTTCTTCGTCCTCCACATTTGGGTTCACGACCGGTCCATCCTCATCCTCTCCTATACCCGAGACCCAAACACCGAGTCACACATATCCCCACCTTCCTCACCTCCCTTCTCATTTCTTAGTCCACCTCACACCACTTCCCCACCTCCACTTCCACTCCTACCCCCGTGATTCCCTCATCTCCTATTACCCCTTCCACAGAGATTCTACCTGATCGCCCTCCATCTCCATCTACCCCGTCTACTGAGAAATTCCCCACACCTTCTCCTCACCTTGACCCTACCTTTGATCCATCCACTGCCATGGTCCTCTGGTCCCCTCCTTTTGTTATCCTTGATCCCGAGTATGTTGATGAAGACAAAGGGGGAGAAGGAGAGAAAGATGTAGATGTATAGGGTCTATTGGTTCTAGGTAGTTTGTTATTCTAGATGTTTTGCTATTTCTGAACTTGTTATGATTATCAGAATGATATCAGTAGTTATCAGAGTATCTATCTTGTCTCGATATTGTTCATTGTTTACTTAATTGAATATAGTTCGGCTTGTTTACGTTTTTGAATTCCACTTCGCCGCCATTCTCTCGAACTTCAAATGTTGAAATGACAAATTAGATGGTTTTCGATAACTCAAACCTTGAACTTTGAAAACTTCATCTCAAAACAAACTACATCTTTCAAATTCTTTGCAAAATAATTTACAAGTGTTGTCATCATCAAAAAGGGGAGAATGTTAGTTCTCAATATGTTTTGATGATTAACAACAAATGTAAAACATGTTTTGAAGTTTGCAAAGTTGTTTTAAAAACACTCTCGAAAGTTGCATACTGCGGTTGCATTTGCAAACTCGAGTATTGGATGACCAATACTGCGGTTGCTTGGTAAACTCGAGTATAGGCCATACGAAAGGAACCAAGTTTTCACCAAAGTCCATACCGCAGTTTGCTCTTGCAAACTCGAGTATGGGACAGCCAATACCGCAGCTTGCTTAGCAAACTCGAGTATAGGCCATACGTAAAGAAACCAAGTTTTCAGCCAAAGTCGATACTTTGCAGCTTGCATAGGCAAACTCGA
This sequence comes from Acacia acuminata, assembly GCA_019022655.1. NCBI lineage: Eukaryota > Viridiplantae > Streptophyta > Magnoliopsida > Fabales > Fabaceae > Acacia > Acacia acuminata. The sequence goes on along the minus strand of JAFJYI010000306.1, from coordinate 556,015 downwards.
GTATTGAATGGTCAATACCGCAGCTTACATGGGTAAACTCGAGTATCGAACTTCTTGTGAATCAAAGGATTTTTCCAACTTAGTCAATACCGCAGTTTGCATTTGCAAACTCGAGTATTGGGAGCCAATACTGCAGTTGCTTGGCAAACTCGAGTATTGGACTTCCGTAAGCAAAACAAGTTTTTCAAACAAAGTCAAAACCTGCGGTTTCCAAAACCAAACTCGAGTATTGACCTTCCGCAGAGAGCAAAGGATTTTTCAAGATAAATCAATACTCGCAGCTTGCATTGGCAAACTCGAGTATTGAATGGTCAATACTTGCGGTTTGCGTTTCCAAACTCGAGTATTGGACTTCCGAGAGAGCAAATGGATTTTTCAAATTAAACCCATACTGCAGTTTGCATAGGCAAACTCGAGTATAGGTCTTGTCGTTCAAATACAAGACACGATGGCTTGCCTCAAAAAATGGAAACTCGAGTATCCAATTGATATCGCAGGTTTGGTCACTTGTGAACAAACCATACTCGAGTTTACAAGAACAAACCGCAGTATGCAACGTAAAAACTAAGTTTTGAATTATACGAATTCGTGAATCACTCTTGTTTGTTCCAAATGCTTTCATGAACCATTCACTTATGATCCCGAGATATGTTTAACAAGTTTATTTAGTGGATTTCGAAGCACGATGAAAATTAATGAAGATCAAGGGAAAAAGCATAAAGTGGTCGAGCATTTATTGCACTTCGATAAATTAACATCCTTTTGGTTAATCCATCTCGAGCACGAACTCTCAACGTTCAAAAACACTTTCTTCATCAAGCAAATTCTTCTCCAACGGCAAATCCTCGAGTTCCACATCGGACCATATCGGATCTGGATTAGTTGGAGCTTAGAGAGAAGATGACCGGACTTAATGCTAATCACCTACAACGGTTGGATTCATCATTCAACGGTCATTTAATGTTCTCTACCTATAAATAGAGTTCATTAACTTCTTCTCAAGCCGATACACCTACCGAGAGCGAAAATTTACTAAGTGTTATTTATTGTGTTCGGCTTTTCACTTGTATTGTATCAATCGATACTTGTACTTCGGTGTTCATTTTATCTCGCTCTGCGAGAGAGTTCTATTTGTAAATCATTCATTGATTAAGATAACCACAAGTCGGGGACTTGGTGGTTGGGTGTATTGATTACAACTTGTAAGGGGGAGTGAGTTCTAGAGAGAGAACTACTCTTGAGTACGTAGTTTGTAATCGGTTTGTGAGTATAGTGGATTGAAAATCCCAAGTGTGGCTTGGGACTGGATGTAGGTCAAGGATAAGACCGAACCAGGATAATTTCTTCTCGTGCAAGCTTCCTTCCCTTCCTCCTCTCGCTATTATCTCGTTTTTACTTACTCAAAACAGAGCACTTTCAGAAAAGTTTTTAAAATACCCAATTCACCCCCCTCTTGGGTATATTGCTCCATTTACACATTAAAATTGAGCTACTCTTTGTCAAGTCCAAACTCGAGTTTTCTAACCAAAACTTGAGTCCAAACTCGAGTTTTCAAACCAAAACTTGAGTTTGCCTTTGACAGTAAGTTTTTCAACTTACCAAAGACAAACTTCTTTTGTGTTTATAATTGTCAGTTATCATCAAAACACATAGAGAACTAACATGTGGCAACGATGGCTACTGCTTGTGGGATCGGAGGGATGAAACCAGGGTGCAAGGCGCGTACTGGTCGAAAAAGTCAGGACTACTAGATTTGGCTTCGGTGCGTGATTCTCGCCCGAAGCCGCATACGAGACCTTGATGAGTTCAAGAGGGTGAGTGGAACACCCAGAACAATGGAAGCTCTGGAGACACTAACGTCACCGACACCGTGACGATCAATGGAAGACGGAGACACCAAGACAAAGTGACGGATAATAGTTCGTTGGCCAATTTGCACCTTAATTGTGTTTTTTTCACTTTTTAATTGTTGATTAGTAATTTGGTACTCTCAATTGTTTTTTGTGTCGATGCTCTTTGGTTAATAGTTCGTTGGCAAATCTGCACCTTAACCCTTTTGTTTTTGTTTTATAAGTAATTTTTGTTATTTAAAAAATAATCATTTTGTAATTAGGAAGATTTAATCTGTTTTTTTAGATATTTTGAATCATTCTAAGGATCTTTTAAATTTATTAGTAGTTTATCTTTTATGATATTATTTTTGATGTATGAGTACCAAATAAGGATTTCAAGGATATTATTTGATATATTATTATTACCCTTGATTTAATTAATTTAAGTAGATGATGTCTTATTGTTTATATTTTAGAATATTTAAAGTCATACTAGCTTTAGGAAGTTTATCTATTTAAAGACTACATAGGATTTTGTAATTTTCAGATTATGGAGTATAAATAAGAAGTTTTTCCACTACTATAAAAATCACGATATATAATAGCTATTATCGACCATAAATCATAGTTATGAAATATCATACATGCCGACACTATATATGCTCAACATAGATAAATTACAATTCCAAACTGTTATTTATTCTAGACCTATTATAATATTTCTAATTTAACACCCGTTATGTATTGAGGTTTAGTGAGACAATGATATGGGCATTGTTGTGATAATAATTAACGAGCACACATGAACAACTCGTCATAGTATATGATAATGTTTGCATGGTACGTAATGGGCTCATTTTGACAACTGTTATTTATTCAATAAAATACATTATAGTTCTTATGTAAGAACCATGACTCTTAATAAAAATAAATACTAGTTTCACGTAGACAACCGTTATGTATTTAGTATATAAATAACGGCTTATAAATAAGAACCATGGACTTTTATAATACATGACAATTATTATATAATAACCGTGATGTATGGATATGAGACTCTTAAAGTGAGATTTTAAGAGCTAGTTGGACTTGTCGTGTATAATAGAACAATACCTCCAACATTGAGGGGCTATACAATTCGGGATGAATTAAGATATTACAGGCTTTGTGGAAAGAATCAATGGCAATTGTTTACGTATATATGTGATAATGTAACTATTAACCTATAATTTTGTCACTACACAGAATTAATCTTGTAAAGCTAAGGTTGAGGGGAATAAATAAATAAATATTGATATGTCCCTATTTTATTACATATTTTTATATCTATTTATGGGATTTTATCATTACTATTGTGCCTAAATGTAATTATTATGATTATTTCAAATTAGAAGGTGTTGCACAAATAAAATACTAAAAATGGTGAAATTGTCATATTTTTATTTCTCTAGATTAAATTGATCTGCACGAAGTAAAATCTACGTTAAGTATATAGTATTAGAGGGATAGCGATACAAATTTCAACTTTTTTTTTCGTATAAAAAAATAGTAGTGATAATATTGCACAATTTATCCCTCACTATAATTTGAGATGTAATAGTCAAGTATTAAGTGTCAAGTATCAGTAGTGTGAGGTTTTTTTGGGTTGGGGCTTGGTTCATTGTCAACCAATCCTTTTGCATCTCTAGTTGACATTGTCAATCGCTATATTCATACCAAGCACTAGGCTTCATCCTTGTTACTATAGGAAAACTCACTATATATTTGTAACAAGATAATGAAAAGTATTGAAGAACTAACCAAACTAATGCTATGTACTTAGAAAATATGTCCTACAAAAACATATTAATTTCACGAGATTAAGTAGTATCTTTCATAGGCAAACAATTAACAAGGTGTTGGTCGATTTCCTTGATGGTAAGTGAACCAGTCGAACAAGGAATAAAAAGTAAGTAGAGTATCGTCCTACAGAGACTGGGATACCAAATGATGACACCGAATTGCAGAATTAGTTGTGTTTACAAAGAGAATAAATCTGATTTGTTTGAAAGTTTTGATAGCTATACTAATAAACAGGAAAATAACTAAATGATCGTAGTCGTAAGAAGATATCGTAAAAAAGATAGACTGAACTCGGAATCCTTCCTAAGAATATCAATCCACCAAATTTTATATACGCATTGCTATAGCATTCATGTTGTACAGCTCTCGCAAATGTTACAGCATAAACACCCTTTGCAATGTTATTCAGTTAACCCACCATATTAATCTACCGAAGCTCTTGTGCCCGATACATACAATCCTATTATGTACTTCTTCTAGATGTCTATGGTGATTTTTCTAGTTGGATTATTATTACAAATCAAGATGTTATAGTTATAAGAGGTAGACCCATTCCCGAAGCCTACAATAATGGTCAATCCTTGCACCAACCTCGCCTAGCAATCACATCAAGTTTCTCATATGTCTAATCCCGACTCCCTCTCAATAAACCAAGGCCATTGATCTAGCCCTTAGCTCTCACTAATGGACAAGAAATTAAATCACGGATAAGTAAACTGAATGTATTAAATTAAGAACTAGTAACTGGGTTCATTCTATACTTAAAAAATCATCCTCGTTCAGCCACAGGAAGTTAATTCATGACTCGACGAGGGAATCACAAAACAAAGTACTGCAGAATCGCCCATGACAAAAAGATTGACTGGAATTAAAACAAAGAAAAAGAAATAGAAAGCTTGATAGAGGTTCTGACGGTGTGGAAGAAGCTTTGTCATGTCATAACTCCACATCTTCTTCACTCCGTCTCACTACAAGGAAGGATGCTGGGTTCTCTTGGAGTCCTTGTGCTTCGTAATTCTCTCACTCTTCTTTCGAGTCTGGATGTATAGGATTGGTCTTTGACTCTCGACAACTTCGACCCTCTTTAGGGTTGGCTGTTGTTTCCTTATATAGTCTGGTCTACTTGCAGCATACGTTCAACGATCTAGGCCTTTTCTAATCTGTCGAGGTCCGATCGTATCTTTCTTTCCAATCTCAGTAGATTGATTCTGCTGATCCTGTGGGATTCTTCAAATCTCTAGTTTCGATCCTCTGCATCTTCTATTTCAATACGTCAGCAATCTAACTGTTATTTTTGACCTGCACTATATTTCCTGAAACAACCTTGACAAAAGATTAGGATATATGCCGCATAGCATTGCGTCACTTACTCTGCTATAGCTTTCGGGATGCATTGTATTGCACTTCGATGAAGCTGTCTTGATGTTATAGCATAGCATCGGCTATGTTATGCGACTTTCTTATAAAACTTCAAAACTTGCTCTTTCTTAACACATGTTTAGGATATATGTGGAATTCATCCTTAAGTTCCCTGTACAATGAATTAATGCATTTTTGCTTAGATTGAATGCAATTAAGCTCATACTCACCACACAATTCAGTCATAAAATACAAGGCAAACATGGCATAAATAGTGCTCATCATAAGACAAAGAAAAAAAAAAAAACTCCATCGGTTCTTAATATAAGACCTATTTATGGAGTAGATCTTAGTTTTAAATATAAAACATAATTATCATATTTGTTTTTTTTTTTCCAATTTCCTCTTATGATTGATATCTCGAACAATAATAAAGGAGGAGGTGGTACGAGAGAATTAAAGATGATTACGGTGTTAAAAAAAAAAAAAAAAAATGTCATATTAATAAACTTAAGTAACATCATAATCTAATTACATTAAATAAATATATTTTTATATTAAAGACCAAAGGAGGGGTATAACTTTTTCACAAAATCCCATATATTTATAAACTACTCCAACACTTGCTGCATGAAAAAAGAGTGGCATAGGTGAGTCCCACTTAACTACAGGGCTTAGAGGACAGATTTATCCATGTCCTCCAAACAATAATTTTCTTATAGCTATGTGATAACTTTTTCGGACATATGTAATAGTAACTATAAAAGCTGAAAGTGTCCATCAGTAAATATCATGCTACGTACTTAAAGGAGCTATGCTATAAGTAGGGCATCTAATGTAAGGGCTTAGGAACTAAGCCAATATATATAGTATATATATATATATATATGGCGTATAATGAGGAATGATTCACTGCGCTTCATTCCTACTAAAGCATTAATTGCCTTTTAAGATAAAGGAGCATTAATTGCTTTTTTCCCCCTTATTTATCCTCGTGTACAATTAAAGAAGCATTAATTCTGATTTTTAGAACAAAGTTTAACTGTCGACCAAAAAAAAAACCCAAGTTTAGCTAAATAAGCTCAGTATTACTGAATCTTCATTCCTGGTCAGGGATTTCTTGTTAAATGAGGTAAATATATTAATCTCCTTTTTTTTTTGTGGAACAAAAATATTAATCTCCTCATCATATACATAAGTGAAGTCGTCTGTTTCAGATCCTATCCTATTAACGGTTAGATAATTATTTTTATTTGTAAAGATCAGACATTATAAGCCTAGAAAATTACTGGAAATCAACATGTGACCTTCCACTTAATGAAAAGCTTACATGTCATTATATGCTCCACAAAACCATTAACATCTATTAACGGTAAGATGATAGCTCATCGGATGAATTGACCAATCACTTCAAATTATCAGATGTTATGGATTCAAATTTCAAATCGTTGAATATACTTTGAAAAGGAAAATAAAAAGAATTTTGAATTCACACGTACACACAAACGGAACTTTTGTATGAGGATATGTGAAATAATATTTTTATTTTGATAAACAAACAAAAGACGCAAATCTGGACGCATGCTGCTGCCATTCAAAAAATAATAAATGACAAGATATTTTAACAAGTTATTGAAATATTAAATAAATGATAAAAACAACAATAAAGCTCAAATAATCTCACGAGTTGAAAGAGATATCAAGTTTAATTAACAATTTATTTTTTAAAAGAAATATAATTATATTAGAAAACAAAGATTGTCCTTTTGAAAAAGAACAAACTTGTAAGTTCAAAAGGGGGAAAAATCTATAAAACGAAATTCTTCACTTCAAAGTAAATTTTAAAACTAGAAAATAAAAATGAAGAACGATTTCACAAAACCATCCGAAACTAAATGTCTGATTCAAATAAGAATAATGTTGTATGGATACGAGTATTTATATCAAATAAAAAAATAAATAAACTGTGGTTAGCTTAAGCGAAAGGGAATTGATTCCTCAACAAGGTTGAGGGTTTGAATTTTGTGGATTGAAAAGATTGTTATAAGAATGATATCCTATTGATTGACATTTCTAAAATATGTCTCAACTATGCTGGATCTCTTAATAATTATATCAGGAAAATATATAAATCAAAATAATACATAAGTATGGCACGCATATACATTGTTAAAATGTGATGTGATACCAAACAAATGCCTTAGTTCCGGAAACATGCATATCTATAAGTATGGAACGCATATATATTGTATCGTACACTTCATACTAGTGTATTACTTATAAAGTTTATAGTATTGATGTATTATATGGTAAAAATGGTTTAGCATGCGAGAGTTGATTCTAGCCGGAGAGGTTAGTTGCTCATAATGTGGTCAAACGAATGCTTGAATCTCTATCATGGATGAATGTCATATTTAATTAGCGTTCGACTGTACCTCAAACATAATTTTTTCTAATAAAATGACACCTACATGCATGAGATAACAAATGAATAACATCATGCCTAGTTGTAAATATGATAAATATGTTTAATTTCAAGAAGAAAATTTATATGTTACAATTTTAGAATATCTATTACGTAAAATCAAATTTAATTCTTACTATAAACATATGGGGACAGCTAAGTGTTTGAGTTTCCCAGAGCCTTCCTATACTTTGCTGTTTTGCTCTCTTGTTTAATCCATGATATCATTTGGCAACAGTTGGTTGTCCATTTGCGGCTTGTTTTGTAAAATAATAATTGAAAATTGAGAGCATTTCACATCGCATTTTGATTTGATACTTTTAATTAGTAAGATTCGAGTGTATAAGATCAAATACACAAGGACGAATAACTAAATGCCATAACCTGTTTGTCACTTATCATAACAATCGGAAGAGGAGGGAGGGGACATGCGAGGATCATGGTCGTCAAGTTGTCAAATTTTTTTAGTATTCTATAATTGCTATACATTTTTTGCATTCTAAAATTTATGCAAACTATATATATTATTATAATTTATAGTTTTTCCCTCCTCATAACTAAATTTTAACTTTGTCTTTGCCAACAATTAATTGCCCGTGCTTTCTTTCTTTTTCTTTTTCTTATTTTGCTCCCACAGGATGGAAGAGATTAGCTAGGAGCTCTTAGTTAATTAGATCCTTATTAGTACTCATTTTAATGTCTCTCTTAGCATATGAACTATAGGGTCAATCCCATATAAATAAGAGAGAGATTAGCTTTTTTTATCAGCAATATCATGAATAATAACATATGTAAAGCTTACAAGAAATCACACAGATGTCGGGTGTTTGTTTTACCCCAAGAATTATTATTTTTTTTTAAAAGAGAAATTTATATTTTACAAGATAAAACTCTGTTCACATAGTATAACGTAAAATCACTTAAAATAAATTCATTCAAATACCTTATAGGCATGTCATTAGCAACATACAACTTAATATTACTCAATCTAGTTCTTAATATAAGATATACTTACTTAATTTGATTAAATTAAGGAACTTGGTTAAGTCATTTACTATGACATATATTTTCTAAAACATCTTAGTCATATTCCTTAATTCTCTCATTCCCTTACATCCTTGATTATGGTTGAGAGAGCATTAATATGAGTAAATTAGGAAAATATTGACAAATATGAAAACTATGTCTTATATTTAGGATCAAGATTAACTCTTTAAATATGTCTTATATTAAGGACTGGAAAGAAGCTGCAAAAAAAATTGATTTAAAATATATGGATATGAAATTCATGACGAAGAGAATTAAAAACCTTAACAAGATTTTGTCCCATTCCTCAAACATTAGATTATTATATCAAGAAATGTACACAGAGTGAAAATATATACAGATTTTTAAAAATACATTGCACACAATAATGATTTTAAAGTTGGATAATGAAATATTTATGAGATTACAAAGAATAATAAAGAGAGACAATTGAGAGATTTAAATCAAGTAAGATGTACAACGGATGAAAAAGGCAAAGTTTTGGTTTGTGATAAAAAATATTAAGGATAGATGGGAGGCGTTCTTTTATAAATTGTTCATTAATGATCGAGGTGAATGTGGGAGAGTTTGACAACTAAAGAAGGTGAGCACAATTTATCATTTTATCACATATATGAGTTTGTGAAGTTACAAAATCTTTATAGAAAAATAGAAAATAGTAAAGTTGTTGGATATGATGGTATTCCTATTAAAATTGAAAACCTTTGGGTGAAGAGGGTGCGTCTTTCTAAGATATTCAATGAAATTTTATAAATCAAGAAAATACTGGATGATTACAGGAAAAGTATACTTTAATCTTTATTTATAAGTCGTTCAATAAAATTATAGAAAAATGCGAATGAACACAATTTTTTTTTTTTTTTTGGCAACGTGATTGAACACAAATTGAAATTGAAGACTCGTAATTTTGAAATCAATTTTGGTTCATGACAAGAAGGTCCACATCAGAAGCAATTTATTTACAAATTACCGGAGTAAAGATAGAGAATCGCATATGATTTTATTTGACTTGAAAAAACTTATGACAACATGTTAAGAGATGTGGTTTGAAAAGCTTTGCAAAACTTGATAGGGATTAGGGATTACATAGCAAATTGTATTCTGATTTATAGGAATATCTGATTTGTACGGATTAGGAATAATCTTCATTAATAGTCATTATTATATTTATAGGAATCCCTGATTTGTAGGGATTAAGAATAATCTTCATTAATAGTCATTATAAGCCATTACTATTGAAGCTCTCTAATCTTGTATATATATTGTAACATTCGTATATGAATATAAGACACAACATTCATTCTTTCCATTCTGCTTAGTCACAAAACTGTGTGTTGCATCTATAAAAAAACATACAAGATATGTATGATGTGGTAACAATTAGTGCCTACAAAAAATAGTAAATTAGCAAAAGAATTTTAAAATTCAGTCAAACACTCCACCATAACTAAATAATTAGCGACAAAATTCTACCACTATACTGATTAATGACAGAAATCCCCCCAACAATTCATGGTTTTTGTGTGTGATTGTTTTAGAACAATTGGAGGTGAAACAAAATGACTTATCTATAAGTGCATTAGGGATCATCTTTGAGCCCTTATTTGTTTAATTTAGTCATAGACGTTCTAATTAAGCTTATTGAAGAAGAAATCCTAAGTGCATGTTTTTTGTTGATGTTCTGGAGTAGAACATAAGTGTCTAGCCTCAGTGGGCTAGGAGGTATTAATGTAGGATCAAATAATTCTTCAGAGATGCTTATGGACTAAGCACCTAAGAGAAGATGATTACTTAGTGATATTTATAAGATATCGAGAGCACTCTCGCATCATTGTGTTACACGGAGCGTTTCGCCAAAGGGGTGGGGTGTGCACGCACAGGGGGCCGAATGATAAATAATGGAATAGAGAATGTAGAGAGTGCACTTGGTGGGTAACCTCCTATTTATAGAGATTACCTAGGGTTTTGCTCCCCATCACTGTGAATCCGTTATTTAGGCAAGATGCGCTTCCCACGTTTTGCAAATGCCTGCTCCACTACCTGTACGGTCCTGAATCATGAGCACAATGGGAAGGTGACTCACATATTACCTGGATAAGGAGGATTCTGTAGCCAATAGTCCCACTGGGCCATGTATCCGTTAGGCCCAATATATGGGTCCATAACAGTTGATGATATTTTCTTGGATGAGTCAAGAGAAGATATTAAATTCAAAACTGAAGTTATGGAGAAGGACACTGGAGTTAAAGGGTTTTTCACATGAGTAAGATTAAAACAAAATATATCTACTTGAATTTTAATAAAGACAAGGTAGAAGTGATTTAAACAATAAATTCGCAGAACAATCATCTAACAAGTGGAATATTTTAGACATCTGGGATCAATTACATAAAAAGATGGTGAAATCGATAGAGATAGAGATGTTATTGATAGCTAGCGTCTTAGTAGCGCAGTGGTATGAGAGCTTGACTCCCCTCCCCTATGTCTAGGGTTCGAACCCTGCCCCCCTCCCCTACTATGTGTATAAAAAAAAAAAAAAAAAAGAGATGTTATTGATAATTCAAGCTTATGGATGGTATAATTGGAGAAAAGGCTACAGAGTTATTGTAATAAAAAGTACCTAATAAAGTTAAAAGGAAATTGTATTATACTTCTACAAACTATCAATGTTATATGATAGAGGATGTTGACCTTTAATGGACAACATGAGTGTAAAGCCAAGTACCCGAGGATGCTGAGTTGAATATACACAATAAAATATAAGATTTGTAATTAAAATTATATATATGGAAGAGTTAGGGACATATATATTAAAGGAAAAAAGGCAGAAATTTGTTGAGGCTGTTTGGACATATTTACAAAAAAGTCATTAGATGCACTTGTAAGAAAATGTTGATAAAGTAATATAGTCTTTTTTAAAAAAGAGTCGAAAAATACTAAATATGATATTTAATGAAGTTATTAGGCGATATCTTTCATTTCATAATCAATCTAAAAAATGTAGTTTTGTTTTTTTATACATCTAAAAAATGTAGTTATTTACATAGGACAAGGACACAACTCATGCTCCCAAGCCCATCTAACAGTAGAACATTTTATTGTTGCAACTACTAACTGCTTTGGGTCCATTTTATAAGTGACTTATCTGTAATTTGACTTTTACAAACATAAGATAGGATAAAAGTTATATTGTAAATGTGATTTATGTTTCGAGTGATTGTGGGAGAAGTGACTTTTTTTTCCAAATGAGCTCTTGTTTAGATTATTATTTAAAAAGTCAATTAAGTTGGAAAATGACATGAATTTTATTGAATAATATATAGTATATATATATATATATATGTATGTGTGTGTGTATTAGTTGTATATATTGGGATAATTAAAGATAAAAATTTAAATTTAAATTTGATAAAAAATTAAATTATTATTAAAAGATTAAAAAACTCAAAAGTACTTAATTAAATATATTTTAATGGATAAATTAGAATGCATATAAATATATATTTAATAGTATATTGGTTATTGGACCACCTATACCTAACATTTTTTTTCAGAAACTGAAAAGTCACGCCAGAAGCTGAAAAAAATGACTTATATCATAAGTCACTTTTTTTAAATAAGCTCATTTGAAACCATACTATCCAAATGATCCATTTTTCTCCACTTTTTTTAAATAAGCTCATTTGAAACCATACTATCCAAATAATTGTGCGTTTGGCTTTTTTCCTCCCTCACAGCTATGTCAAACAGGTTGTGTGCCTATTTGGATTAGGGATGAAAGCTGATTTTCTGATGTGTTTACGGTATATAATATAAGTATATGAAATAAATTTTAGGGTTAAGGTGCATTTTTGCCCTTAAAGTATGCGCCCAGGAGCAATTTTGCCCTTGAAGTTTCAAGCGTAGCAATGTTGCCCCTGAAGTTTCAAAATGGAGCAATGTTGCCCCTCCGTTAAAAACTCTAACGGTCAACTAACGGTCAACGTTAGGGTTTTTAACAGATAACATTGCTTCGTTTTTAAACTTTAAGGGTAATATTGCTCCAAAAAAAGTAGCAACTTTGCTAGAGCAATGTTGCCCCTCCGTTAAAAACCGTAACGGTCAACTAACGATCATGTTAGAATTTTTAACAGAGGGGCAACATTACTTCATTTTGAAACTTTAGGGGCAACATTCGCTACGCCGAAAATTTAAGGGACAAAATTGCTCCTAGGCGCATACTTTAAAAATAAAAATGCACCTTGACCTTAAATTTTATCTTAACTTATCTTATCTGAACGTATTTGATTACTCAAAATAATCATGATCATTATTGAAATTGTCACGAAACAAAATAAATAGAAATTCATATATATCTATATGTATAGATAGAGGGGGGCCTAGTTACTCAGCTTCGTAGATTCTTCCTTTTCGTCATTGATTTTGCTGCCAGCTTTTCGGTTCAAAATTTGTTAATCCCACCGAAACAAATCATATTAAAAATTGACGCGATGAGTTTTTTCACCTTTTTTCAAAAAAACAAATAAAAAAATAAAAAACAGCGTATGAAGTCAAGAGGAAAAAGTTGCTTGGTGATGCCGCAGTTGAAAGCAAAATGTCAAAACCTAGAATCGAGATTTTCGGGAACTGATGTTTGACGGCTCTCTCTCCTCGTTCCTTGCATCATCTCGATACCCTAGTCCGGAAAATAATTTATCCCTTCAGTATTTCATTCTTCAATGACTTTTAGGCCAAAAAAAAAAAAAAATACAATTCTTCAACGATTTTAAAATAATCGAATATTTTTTTATAAAATTAATAATTAATAATTGACATTTCCCAACTCATCCGATTTGAGTAACTTTGGGAAAAAAGAAAATGTTAGGCCAAGAAATAGCGCAAACACATTAATACATGGGTATTAGTAGAATGTCTTTTGACCGTTAAAATATAGAGTAAGAGCTTTAGTTCAAACACTTTTGAAAGAGCCACTTTTAATTGTACTTAACAATACTCAAATAGAACTACTGTATATTAGATAACTACGTAAAAAAAGAGCAAACGCAACAAAAATAAGATTTTAAAACCAAATTACATAATAATTATCGAACTTAGAAAATGCGTAACAAACCTATTTTTTTAATTTTAATTTTAACTATCAAAATAACAATCTATTCAAATTAAAATATAAAAATAAAATAAAATTATTTTTCAATATTTATATATTATTAAATAAATTATTATTTACCTAACAGATTGTTTAACAATGAGAAACAGAGGAATCAAATATCAATATAAAAAGTAATTTGCGCGCATATATCATTTAAAAAAAAAATTACGATAGAGTTTTGAATTAAATGGACAGAACCCAATGTTTTTCTCAGGAAACTAAAATGAGAATGCCTTTTGTTTTGGTTCTGGTTTCCTTTTTTGACAAAAAAAAAAAAAAAAAAAAAAAAAGGTTCTGTTTTCCTTTTGCCCTTCTGCAATATATAAGGATTCAAACTAGAACCCAGTTGAGAAAAGGCCTCGCTCGGTTATCCTTTAAAAGATTTTGGTCTTAATATTTTTTTTTTCAAAAAACAATATGTTCTTAAATATAAGATAAAATTAATTTTCTAGAGATATTAAAAACACTAATTAAATTACTTTAAAATATTTATATTTATAATTTTTCTCTAAATTATTTTATTTAACTTATACTATGATATATATATTACAAATAAGTAAATTATTTAAATCCCTTGATATCTAGAATAATAAAGTGAGTCTTGTACCTAAGACAGACAGTACCCATTTTCCTTTCCTGTTTTCTTTTTGTTTCTTCCTCCGAGCCTGAATCCTAATGTTATTATTTAATCAAACGTACAGAAGCAAAGATAGATTGGTTAGAGATCCGAACCCTGTAGCCTGTGTACCAATCTCCACACCGTTTTCTGTTTGTTTGGATGCCCCTCACTCACACTTTTCTCTTCCTCCTTCGCCATGAAAGAGCCCCAGAACTGGGATTAACTGTTGGAGATTGCATTGTAAAGAGCCACTCAAAAGCAAATGTGACTAAGCCCAGAGAGGTGAAACTTGAAACTTGGAAGTGGAAATTATTGTGTGAGAGAGAAAATGGTGAGAAAGAGAATGGCTTCTGAAATGGAAGTTCACACCACAGCCCATAACTCCGCCGGCGCCGGAGATTATCATCTCCGGTTTCCCCGTCAGAGTAGTGTGGTGGCTTCCTCCCTATTATCCACCGTAGATAAAGCAGCAGCTGCAGCAGCTTCAAGTAGTAATAACAGTAAGTATAATAGCTATCATTGTAAATCTGGCTCACGAGATAATGTTCCTATTCCTAACCCCACAACAGTGACTCTCTCCAACAACTACTCCACTACCACTCTTCTACCTTCTTCCACTAATCTCACCACCGTGACGTCACCCAGCTATACCAATCGTCACTGCGGTGAAAACCTCTCTCTTCTTCATCTTCAAGCCTTTCAACCTCAGACCCAGCAGGACCCTTCGCCTCCTACTCCTGCGGTGTGTGGATTTTCCGGGTTGCCTCTATTTCCTTCTGAAAGTAATCGGGTTGATAATACCGGTAATAGTACTGCTGCGGCGGTCGACGGTGTTACTTCGGTGGCCACAAACGCCGACGCTGGGCGACCTTCTTGTACGTCATCTTCTATGGAGGATGGTTCAGCTTTGGCTTGGATCGACGGCATCTTGAAGGATCTCATCCATGGCTCCACCGCCGTGTCCATCCCACAGCTCATCAACAACGTTAGGGAGATTATTTATCCTTGTAATCCCAACCTTGCTGTCATTCTTGAATACAGACTCCGCCTCCTCACTTCCGCAACTACTACTACTGAATCTGTTCTAACTTATGGTGACAAGAAGAGGACGGAACCGCCGCCGCCTCCTCCGATGGTGCCGGTGGCTGCCGTGGGTTTAAACCAGAGGCCTTTTGGTCAGCAAGTAGTAGGCCCCTCTTTTGCCGCCATAGCTCCCAACTTGCATATCCCAAACTCTTCCATTGTTTCTCCATCTGTTGGGAACCAGATGTACTCAAATTGGGGACTACCACCTACGGTGACAGCCTTAACCCATGACGGCGCCAACCACCCGTCGGTGATTACCTTACCACTATCACCACTATCATCGTCAAATCATCAAGGTCATTCGCCACAGGAAGAGCAACAATTTCACGAGAAAGAACAAGAGAATCAGAACCAGCAACAAGAAGAGGGGGTTTCCGTTTCTTCCCCTTGTGATAATAATCGAACAGCGGCAACAACGGCGGCGGCGGGCGGCGCAGCTGCAGAAATCATGCTAGCAAAAAGGAAGAAAGAGGAGATGCAGCAACAGAAGAGAGACGAAGAAGGCTTACACCTTCTAACTTTGCTGCTTCAGTGTGCGGAGGCTGTGGCGGCTGATAGCTTCGATGAAGCCAATAAGATGTTGCTGGAGATTTCACAACTCTCCACACCGTTCGGCACGTCGGCGCAGCGGGTGGCGGCGTATTTCTCGGAAGCCATTTCTGCGAGGCTGATTAACTCATGCTTGGGAATATACGCTACTCTTCCAATGGTTCCTCATAGCCAAAAGATGGTATCAGCTTTCCAAGTTTTCAATGGGATCAGTCCTTTCGTCAAGTTTTCACACTTCACAGCGAATCAAGCTATACAAGAAGCTTTTGAGAGGGAAGGGAGGGTGCACATCATAGATCTAGACATAATGCAAGGATTACAATGGCCTGGCTTGTTTCACATTCTGGCTTCAAGAGCTGGTGGACCCCCTTACGTCAGGCTTACGGGGCTTGGCACCTCCATGGAAGCTCTTGAAGCTACGGGCAAGAGGTTGTCCGATTTTGCAAATAAATTGGGACTTCCTTTTGAGTTCTTTCCGGTGGCTGACAAAGTTGGGAATCTTGACCCGGAGAGATTATGTGTAAGCAAGACAGAAGCTGTGGCCGTCCATTGGCTCCAACATTCCCTTTATGATGTCACTGGCTCTGATACTAATACTTTGTGGCTTTTGCAAAGGTTGGTGCCTTCTTCGTTGTCTCCTCAAAAATTGGAAGATTTTCATCTTTATTCCTCCTTATGAGATTTTCTTTATCCTACGTGACTGGTTAAATAGAGTAATGTAGGAGGTTGTGTTATTATGGATTAATTAATGGAGGAATATTACTGTGCAGGTTGGCACCTAAAGTGGTGACGGTGGTGGAGCAGGATCTGAGCCACGCGGGGTCATTCTTAGGGAGGTTTGTAGAAGCCATACATTACTACTCAGCACTATTTGATTCTCTGGGATCAAGCTATGGGGAGGAGAGTGAGGAGAGACACGTGGTGGAGCAGCAGCTTCTGTCGAGGGAGATCCGAAACGTTCTGGCTGTCGGAGGTCCGTCGAGGACTGGCGAGCTCAAGTTCCATAACTGGCGGGAGAAGCTTCAGCAATGTGGGTTCCGAGGTATCTCCCTCGCCGGAAACGCCGCCACGCAAGCCAGTCTTCTTCTCGGCATGTTCCCTTCCGATGGGTATACCTTGGTGGAAGATAATGGCACACTCAAACTTGGTTGGAAAGATCTCTGCTTGCTTACTGCTTCTGCTTGGAGACCTTCCTTCCATAATAATTCCAACGCTGCCATCGTCCACCATGGTTGATTCTTGGTTTTTGAATTATCTGTGTCAAGTTTTTTTGAGTTCTTTAAGATGGTGATAATTTCACATTATAATTGCATGATGAAGCTTCTTCCACAATTGAACCTTTTGATGATACTTCTTATTTCCATTTAATTTCCTTGGTCGCCTACATTTTCTTTGCTGGTTAAGCAGTCAAACTTGACTAATTTTGCACTGAACATTTTTCTAGTTTTCATTAAATATACATCTTATCTTCATCTTTACCAATTGGTTCTTGTTCCGTTCTATACCAATGAGATTGCAGAGAATTTAATTTAGTAGTGTGCTGGTTGGTGGATGTATAATGAAAGAGTAATGAAGGGAAAATCTCCTTTAGGGCCCAAATTACAAAAATATTGTAAAAAAAACCTCAAAGAAAAGTCAGATGTATGTTAGAAATATGTTAGAAAAGGTCCTAGGGTATTTTCTAGATTATTTTAAAAAACGTTGTCTGATATAGTTATTAGCATGTACTGATTTAGTTATTAGGATATTGTTGTTAATGTATACTGATTTAGTTGTTAATGTTATATTAATATAGTTGTTAATGTTTATGAAGTAATATTAGAATAGGTTCTAGGGCTTTTTATGATTTGTGACTATTTTTGGGACTGTTTTAATAATTTTTTGGTTATTGGGACCTGGAAGAAATTTTTCCAATAATGAATGTGAGTGTTCCCCCCGTACGGGCACTATCACCAGCCGTGCAAAAATGTGCTAATTTGGAACGTATTTTCAAGCAGTAAACGGTTGTGGGAAATAAATGCTGTATAATAACTCTTCGTCACATATATGATATAAATATAATATGTGATTTATAATAACTCTTCGTCACATATATGATATAAATATATATGTGATTTTGTCATGCTTCATTTCAGCGATTTCAGAACACGAAAATAACTTTTCGTCCTTCAATTTGCAAATAAGTCAGTCAACTTGGTGAACATTTGAATTTAGATTTTTTTGAATTATAAAATTTTAAATTATCTTAAAATAATTTTTAAAGAAGAAAATTGTGAATAATATACAGACTGTGAATGAGTTAATATTCTTTAAATACTTCAAATATAAAAAAATGATTAATTCTGAGGCCAACCGGTGTGAAATTATACAAGAAAAGAAAACTTCAAAATTCATTTCATTTCATTGGGTGTCATTTGGTTGGCTGATAGGAAAAGGAAAATGTCCATTTTCCCATTAGTTCACACGTTTGGTAGGCTGAATTATTTTAGTGAAAGCCGCTATAAATATATAATTTTGTAGGGGTTTTATTTGACAACTACTAAGGAATCCCTACAAAAATGCACCTTTTTTGTAGTGAGAGAGAGGGAGAGTGACAAAGAGAGGGGAAGGCAAAGCTTGGGGTGTGGGGTGTTTCAATTTCTCATCTTATTTTCAATTTTTTGAAAGGTAAATTTCTAGGGTTTGCTAGATTTTAAATTTTTGTGGTGTTTCAATTTATTCTTTAGCTTTTAATGGCACTCATGGTGTTAGATTAAGAACATGTACGGGTTAGTTTTAACTAAATAATTGATGGGTTAAGGAGCAAAATCACCAACGAACTATTAGGCCAAGAAAGCATCTGGCACAAAAAACTTTTAAAGGTACCAATAATACTAACAAACAATTGAAATTGTAAAAAAATCACAATGCCGTTAGTTGCTACAAGGTAACTTCCGTTTATGACCTTTTTTTTCCCCGTTTTTCCTGGTCAATGTCGATGGCAAGATGCACCGCTCCAACAACAAAACTACCCATCCTTTGCCATTGCTTCCATCACCCCTTCGAACCCCACCATTGATACTCGTCTTTGAATGCTTTTAAGCCCCTCTTCTTTATTTATACCTCCCCCTCCTCCCTCACCTTCATTTCCAATTCTCCCTCTCCCTCTCCCTCTCTTCCGGACGTTTTCTCTCAACCCTTGTGACTTACACACATTTTTTCTCTGTGACTCTATCTCGACACCAAATCACTCCTATGGCACCCTCATTTTATGATCCCTCTGTCACCACCGTCTGCGTGATGGACGCTTCCAGTCACCTTGGCTTCAATTTGGTCAAGCGACTCCTTCATTGGGGCTTCACTGTCCATGCCTCTGTTCAAGATCACGGTTAGTTAATTTCTTTGCTCATCTCTCTGATTCTAATTCCACTACTACTTTTGTTGTTTTTAATTGCTTTAATGTTTCGTTGTTGTGTGATTTTTAGGGGAGGAGCAATTCCATCGGCTCTCGGATTCCGATAAGCTCAAGGTTTTCCGATCGGATCCGTTTGATCACAAAGATAATCGATGCGCTTAAAGGTGCTCGGCTTGTTTTACAACTTCGAGGCTTCGAGAGACCAAATTCGATTATGATGTAAGCTTCGTTAATCACTTTTTTTTTTAATGAAATTCTATTGAGATCTGGGCGAAGCGATGCAGGGGGACGATAACGGAGTTTCTACTTTAGCTTCGATGAAGCAATGTATCGATGGGGTTGGGATGTGGAGGAAGCAGCGCATGAGGTTCGACTGGTAGCGGATGCGTAGTTTTGAAGGCGTTCTGCCATCGAAATTGACCAGGAGAAAGAAAAAGAAAAAAAAAGGTCATAAACGGAAGTTACTGTAGCAACTGATGACATTGTGATTTTTTTCACAATTTCAATTGTTTGTTGGTATTATTGGTACCCTTAAATTTTTTTTTGTGCTAGATGCTCCCGGTCTAATAGTTCGTATGCGATTTTGCTCCTTAACCCATAATTGATTTTGAGGAACTTAAAGGTAGAGTTTGGTTGGGAAATTAAGATTTCTCGACAATGATTCTTTTAAATTCAAATTTCTATAATTTATTAGAACTTATTGGAGTTTATATTGAGGATTAAATGGATTTGATTTTAAGGTTGGTAAAGAAATGTGAGTATTGGAATTTTGGGTGAAAGTTAGAGTGTTGGAAATTTGGTGTTTTGAATAAATTAAGGAGATTGTTATATTTGAGTGATTCTAATAAGTGAGAAATAATTTATAAAGGAAACAAATGTGATTGTAATGAAAAGTGAAACAATTAACTCTCTCTCTCTCTCTCTCTCTCTCTCTCTCTCTCTCTCTCTCTCTCTCTGTATATATATATATATATGTTGTAATAACTCAACGAGTTATTAAAGTGTAGTAAATTGATTATGACTTGTGATTAAGCTTTTGGATTAGGATTATTATGATATTACTTTGTTTTGATGAGAAATAACCATTTTCCCCTTGTTTGCATGCTTGTGAATGATTTTTAATTATATAGAACTATAAGTTTGCTACTGGTTTGTGAAATGGATCATGAACTATGTTTTTAATGAAATTGTTTTGTGGGACTTATTTTTATTGAGAAATTGCTAGTGATATAATATTATATGATTTAATGTTGATTTATAAGATTGGGAAAAATTGTCTGGACAACTTGTGAATTGATAATGGCATTTGATAACCCATTGTGATTATATCTCTTGTGTATTGATATGAGAGGAAAAGTGGATGTTGACTTGATGGAAGGTTATTCATAAAAGAAATAAGGTGGTGAATTCTTATACAAATGAGGATATAAGATGGTAGGCTTTCAGGTGTACACTGGTTAGTTCTTTGGCCTATTTGGGTTTAGTAGGGCCTTGACATCTCATTACCTTGAGATTTTCTTTACAAAACTAAATAAGGTTGGTAATCTTTCTCACAGAGTTGATAAATAAACATTGAAGAACAAAGTGAATATCAGAGAATAACTGAGAAATAAATATAAAGAATGTTTGTTGCTAGCTTCGTCAATACTTCGACTTGAATGCTTAGAAGATCTTGTGTGTCATTTGATGGTCCTGTTTCAGGCTGGGCTGAAGGAGAAATAACCTGTTGTATTCATTATATAAAGAAATCAAGACTTCTTTAATATGCACTCCCAAATGTTCCCCAATAGCACGTGTATGCATCTTACAAAGAGCAAATTGCACCCAATCTAGCTTATATCGGGGTCAAGAACAGTGGTAATATAAAGAAGTTTATTGATCTTCATAGGATCTCCCCAATACTTGTCATATTTCTCCTTCACTCTACTTGCCACATTAGATAACTCCACCAAATCACTTTTTGTCCACTCATTCAAGAAACGATAAACCACGTAAATTTCACGGAAGAAGTTATTGGAAGTGACATATAAAGATCCGAAATTCGATTAGTCAAATCATAAAAATGACTCAACACCATAGTCATCCTCCTAACATTCTTCCAATCTTCCTTTTCAGTCACCCCATCTTCAAGATCAAAACGAAAGTATGGATCTTTGTCCTCATACCTCTTAAAGGCCGTCTCAAATTTTTGAGCAGTCTCTAACATCAAATAGGTAGAATTCCACCTAATAGGGACATCCAAGCATAACATTTGCTTGCTCTAAATTTTCTCATCAACACAACTCTCTTTAAACTTTCTCATTCTCAGTGGTGACTGTCTAATAAAGCGAACAACCTCTCTAACTTTTTTAATTGATTGTCCTACTTCTTTTAGCCCATCACTGACAATCAAATTGATTATGTGTGCCACGCATCTCATATGCAAATACTGACATTTCATAACTGAATGCCCCCGTAATATCCCAAATTTTGGACCCAAAGAATTGAGAATAAGCCTAAAATAGGCGGACGACTAGGACCAGTTCGGGAAGAGTCCCAAGAATGTCGAGAATTAGGAAGACTCTCTGGGACCAAGTAACTTGGCCATACAGGTCAGTGGACCTAGTACATATAAGATGTGGAATTAAGTGCCAATGAAAAGGGGCACAAAAGACCTATACGGTGAAAATCCGTTTGGAAAGGATGTCGCTTAACTATGTCCTAAGGTATAGGACAATTAGTTGAGTGAAAATATGCCGGTATAAGTAAGTATATGGCATTTTCGGGGCAGTCATTGATGTCCTGCGTTTTTGAAGGAAATAAAAAGGGGGGAGAGAGAATGTGTATCTGGACCAAGTACAAAAGGAAAAGTCAATAATAGTAGTGCTACGTTGGACACGTGGCATTTCGGGATCCGGAGTCGGATTATCGAGTAGCACGTATTACGAGGTGGTTGTGAGATACTGAAGTATGGGTTTCTTTATCCCCAAGGTACTATATTCTGTCCACCTGTGGTCAAGGGAAAAGAGACTGTTAATTCGGGCCCACACAAGTCCCACAGTGTAGCATGAATTACGAAGAAGGGATAATCGGCAAAAAGGAGCTAAGCAGGACCGGTTAGGGGTTATCGGAGTCGGGCCCAGACCCCTGGACACAGAGTGAGGACGAAATTGGTGGGCCTAGAGGAGAGAGAAAGTGACTTGGAGGAAAAGAAAAGGTCACATCATGTAATTATGAAGAGAGAGAAGGGTAAAATAATCAGGATTAATCTGGACCACATATTTGAATCTTGACAAGATGAATGACATGTAATTATGACTTCACATGGATCATTAATGGTGCAGATTTGTGGGTCCCACTGGCTTGGAGAGAAAGCAGTGCAAAATAACCGTTATACCCCTGCAATGTTATTTTAATTACTGGACCGAAACCTACCCCTAAAGTCACCATCAAGGGCAATCTTGGAATCTGAATTTTAAGGGCTAAGATGGTGCCACATGTCTTGGACTAGAAGACTCTAGAATGCCCTGGATAAGAAGAATATGGAACGTCTTGGAGAAAAAGTCGGCGGAAATGACCATTTTACCCCTTGAGGTGTCATTTAACCATTGGACAACTTCTTTAACCCTGGAGGCTATATAAAGACACCTCATACCCATTTTTGGCTGCCCTAGGACGTGCCCAAGGAGGGAGGAAGGAGTGGGCAGCAAGGTCTTGGTCCAAGGAAAGGTGGAAGTCATACGCAACCTAAGCCTCAAGGTAAGTCCTAACCTACAACTTGGTGATTATTCTTTTAAGTTTCTGCCCTATGGTGTTGAACGTGGGGATGCAGTGGAAATTTGACATTTTTAAGGTTACCAATGAGTCCAAAACTTGATTTTTTGTGGGGATAAGTAAGGTCACCTTCTTCCAAACCCGAAAAGCTTAAGTCTTCAAACTACGTAAATCTGCCGACTTAGGCGTTTTACCGGGCAGCGTGTGTTAATTGGTGGTTTTAAACTAGTAAATGGATTTCGTTTGCTATGAAATTTTACATGGTTTAATTATAAATCCTGAGGATGATTTGGATATAATATTTTGTTTCATTTGGAGGTTCCAACTGAGAGTTATTGTAAGTTGAAAATGACATAAAAATAGGAACTTTATTTCGGACCAGTGGCTAAATTTTGGGGATAATGGGAGGATTTGAACCCATATGACTTTGGGGATTATTTTTATGGTAAACTAAACATACTAAGGGTTCAATAGCCACTGATTTCACATTAATCTTATTTTTCTAGAATTTATTACAAATCGGCAAATTTGGGTCAGAGATTCTAGAAAATTCTAGTGCTATGCGAAAATTATGGATCTTGAAGTAAAAGTTTGGATATGTGATTAAAAGTGTGATATTTTGTTGTGACTATGGTGTTAGCACGTATGGACCCTATTTTCCAACCCCAAGGGAAGAGGTTACTATTTTCAAGGCGTGTCAGGTAGTAACTGTTGACTTGCATACTCTATGGTACTTTTGTATGTATGTTTTATCATGATGTAAGAGATCGGACTGTAGTGCCTCTGCTGCAGTACCGAGATCGTTCTGTACTATCTATTGGATTGTGTGTCCTTAGGGTTTCTTCAAAAGTACCGAGGGTATGTAGGATCGAGCTGCGGTACCTATTGGGCTGTGTGTCCTTAGGGTGTTGTTGCAGTACCGAGAAATGTGAGGTAGGTAGGGCCTATGTGACTGTCTGTTCATAGGTTGCTACTGAGGCCTCAGGAAGGGTAGGTGGTTAGGGTTTGACCACCCTGACTATTGAGGCCCTTGAGCGTGCTGTTCCGAGGGGTTTGTCTTGACCAAGCGGTCCTATGGAGTTACTACATGTCAGTTTGTTGTGTCAGAGGCAGGTTTATTTGTACTTCCTAATTGTGATTGGCATTACATGTATTGTATACATATTGTATATGAGTCTAACAGTTACTCGGGGGTTCAACTTTGAACTTTAGGCTGGCTTAAAAGATACAGGGGTAAGGCAGTAGCAGCTGGAGGACTTGAAGAAGGTAGGGCTTGACGCGGACGGATGAAGAAATAGAGGATCACCTGTTGTTTTTGTACTTCTATATTTGGGACGATTGTATGATCTACACTTACTGTTTTGTATTTATTTTGGACGATTGTACCCTTAACCCTTCGGGGATTACTTTATGTTATTGTTCTTACCTTTACCAGTATATCGTAGTTGTCCAAACCGATCATATGCTATACCGCGCACACTCTGATATAAATTTAAAGTGATTAATCAACAAAGGAAAGGTAATAAGAGAAAAGGATCCCTCTAACTCGTCACCTGAAAGGGTGAGACCGGTAGGGGTGTAACATCCCCCACCTTACAATTTTTCCGTTCAAATATTCAATTGACACATCATTAGAACTAGCATTATCTACAGTAATTGTGAGCACCCTTTCAATACCCCCATTCAAGCAAACACTTCTCAACTTCAATTCCAATGTCCCTCCCCTTGTGACTAGATATAGGAATGAAATTCAAAACCCTCTTTTTCATTGACCATGTGTGATTTATAAAGTGGGCAGTAATACACATGTAATTAATTCTTTGGATAGATGTCCAAGTGTCAGTAGTAAGACAAACCCTTTGTTTTTTTTTGGTTCCAAATAATCTTTAAATCTCAATTTTTTGTCAATATAAAAACTAAAACGGTCATGAGCTATTGTCCATCTTGATAGAATTTTAAATCTGGGCTGGGCATACAACATAAAATTCTTAAACCCAACACCCTCAACAAACTTATAAGGCAACTCATCAACAATTAGCATAGATGCCAAGGCTTTCCTAATACCATCTTGGTCAAATTTCCAATTCACAAGGCTGAATTTATCATCTTCAGCATTAAAGTTTAAATGACTTTGTTTAAGTTCTTCAGAAGGGGGCTTCTGCTTACAAACATTCGCAAAATGATTATTTAGGGCAGTAGTTCCATTGGATTTTGGATCATAAGAAAGAACACTTGCATAGTAATTACACTTACCTTTTATCTCACCAGCATCATTCACAAATTTGGTGAAGTGGTCCCATACTTTGGATATTTGCTTCATAGCTTTCCTTTTCCCAGCTACAACTGGTGAAGGCTTATTGGTCACACTTGCACTTGCACTATCCCCAATAGTTGGTAAAGAAGCAGCTTGGTTAGCCATAATTTCACCTGGAGATGAATAATTATTTCAAGTTAAAACAGAAAATTGTAATCTTGAAAAGAGAAACCGGAAAAAGAAATCCAAGTCTGCTGAAGTAAATTAAGTTTTAGTTTAATTCATTCATATCACTAAAGTAAATTCATATCAAATAATAACAGTAAAAGCAACTCGAACATTAAAACAATTAAATATGCAAGTCGAACATAAACAATCGCTATATACTCCATTTGATCTTGAATTTCACAAATGGAAATGATTGACTCGCCAAAAATTTGTCACACTGCTATTTGTTAGTCTCGAACAAAATGAACAAATCAATGCATATGATTCCAGCAAAACCAAGCAACAAAATCTAATAAACTTAATCGAATCCTTAATTGCTAGAAATCAAGACTCAGGAATGCACGTGATGACTAGAAATATGCACTATTTGACTATGAAACGGACATGCCTCTAAATGATCAGATTTTTTTTTTTAAAAAATAAATTTATCACTCTGTTTGTCTCTAGAAATATGCAGCATAACTCTAATGAAATTTTGAAATCATTAACATAATTTTGAGCCATGAAGAGTCTGGCCATTTGCATCAGAAAAATCAACACCCACAACAGAAAAATTGACACCCACAACGGAAAAATAATCGGAAAAATCGACACCCATATAAAACACTGAAAGGAAATCGACATCCACTAACAATACGAGCATATCGAGGAAGGCAAATCAGAGTCTGGCAAGATCGAGCTTCGATCGAAGAACTGGAGAAGAGGCAAATCACAGTCACAAATAGTAGAGTAAGACCGTATCTGCAGAGTTTGTCAAGATTGAGCTTTAATCAACGCTCTGACAGTCGACGGGAAGTGAAGTGAGAAGGCGAATCGAGAGGGTGACCCTGCGAGGAATACAACGAGGTAGGGTGACTGTGAGAGGAATATGACGGTCGACGGGAAGTGAAGAGCTGAGATTTTGAGATGGCGAAGTGAGTGAAAGGGTGATTGTGTCTCTTTGTGCGATCATCGGGATTAGCCAATTAGGGTCGGGGATGAGTGATGAACTGATGATGATGATCGATGAATACACGGACACTCCCACGGGGGTAGGGTTTTCTTTTTGATATTAACAGGTACGATTTTCAAAAGGAATTGGGTTGGGTCATCTGGACTTGAGGAAGGCCGTGGGTCTGTCAAATTTTTTTTACTCAAATGTGGGTCTGTCAATCGAAAGGAAAGAAAAAATACACATACTATATGACACCATTTTAGGTGTAATTTGGTTATCCGGTTAAAACCGAGTTAAATTTAAAAACACCGAACCGAAATAAACATATTTTACAAACCAAAACCGAGTAGACCGAAGTCGAAAAAAGAATAGTCTTCGGTTCGGTTTTCGGTTATGATTTTCTCACCCTACTTACAAGTGATGTTGAATCACTCGAGTGCTTACCCAACCATTCAAGTGATTTTGCATTACTTCAAAATATTATCGAGTGACTTATAGAAATCTTGGGAGTGAAGATACATTTCTCGAGTACATCCATTGACACTCAAGTGATCTTCTTTGATCACCCTATGTCAAACCCCTTTGATATTTTGACATTTATCAGAGTATTGATACACAACTTAGTGGACAATACGGAAATAGTATAATATACTGATATTAAAATACTTGGTTACTTAATAGGAATCCCCACAAGGGTCATACATATTTATAACAAAATTAAAAAATTATACTAAACTATTACAAATAATCGACAGTAACTCTTGGGCCAGCCCGAAATCATCAATTGCCAGTGTCTACCGCCTTGCCTTGGGAGTTGCGTCCATTGCACTATTCACGTCCTGAACTTAAGGAAATGTCTGAGATTCAAACAAATCTTAGTGTAACAGTTACTCTAACATAAAATGCATGCACAGAACATGGAAGTCAACCAACAAACAATACATTCAACATTAAGAGATCATACATCACAAATCACATGCATCGCCGACTGCAAACAAGGGATCACATGTAGCATTAACTTCAAAGAAGGGACTCAACCGATATGTTACCACAACATTGGGCATTCAACTAGGCATTGACCCATATCAACTGAATGCAAATTATTTTTCGCGACCCAAGAACGATTGGTCCACTAGGCCCTACCATATATCATGTGTTCACAACACATATTACCGGGAAGATACCCCACAACTAGTGGTTCCTCCAGCTTATCAGTTCGCGAGTGGTGCCAATATGGTTTACACATGCATATAGAGTCATACATAGTATATGAGAGAAGAGTTACTACCTTAACGCCTTACCAATTGGGTATCTTTACCCGGTTCTTCTTGTTTTTCTTATCTTTTAGGTCAATACAAATGTCAAATCCTATAATATATGGAGATGAGTCACTATTCAATATAATCTTAATAACAGTATTAAGACTATACTCTATTAGACCCACCCATAGCTTATCCTTTATTTACACTAGTCGGCTATTATCGATTATGTACCTTGTAATCAACTCACAATTCAGCCATTTAGCCCTTTATATCATACTCACAAATTCCCAATTTAAGGCTAGTCATAGCTTTATTCAACGTTGTGATTATTTTCAAACTTAACATAATTTCAGCTTTTATTTTTTTTTCTAGGAACTTCGGAAAATCACAACTTGGTCTAAATAACTTTAAATGGAGTGATTCCAGTTTCTAATTAAAGCTTTGTAAGTCTATTTTAAGGAAAGGGTTAAGGGGCAAAAATACACATGAGCTTTACCTTAAGGAGTGTCCAACACCAAATTTTTTTTAGGTACAAAAATACACATAAGCTTGTAAAACCAGAGCAAAAATACCATCACAGTTAAATTGGCTTACCATCTGTTAAGTGCATTAGGAAAATACCAACACCCTCTCCCTCCCAAACTTCATCTCTGCAACTCTTCCATGAATAGTGACGATTCAAGAATAATGACGATTCCCAAATCTAGATTCCCAGGTTTGTGACCAAGACCATAAATCCTTGTGGAATCAATTACTCAAAATAAGTATTTACAAGTTCGAATCCCTAAATTCATTCACTCATTCTGTTCTCTCGGGACCTAATTTTGACGCAGGAAAAGACTAATCAAACCTGCAAAACATTTAGCAGCCAACAAAGAAATGCAGAAAACAAACAAAGCATCAACTACTAATGCAAGCCTATGACCATCGATTTCGTTATAAATCTACAAGAGAACCGAAACTCACGTTCTTCAAAAGGGTCGCTCGAGCTCCATCTAAATCGAGAACCGAAAAACTGAATATATATATATATATATATATAACCAAAGCGGCTTCAAATTAACAAAGCCTAGCCATTTAAGGTCTATACAGATTCAGAGAAGAGAAAGAAGAAGAATAGATTGGAGAGAATTTAGGGAAGAAAACTAGAGAAAGGGATTGGAGTAGCAGCTCGATTAAGATTGGAGATCTAACAATCACTAGATCCAAGGTTGGGTGTGAATCGAGATCTAACAATGGAATCCCCAATGAAACCTCTTGCTCGTGGGTATTCCTATAATGTTCTTGAGCCTGCCTTGCCACAAAAGGTCACCGATTCTATCCACCGCGTGCTTCACCGTTGACCTGATTCCCAAATCCAGAACCATGTCGGATTCAACGTACTCCACGGCTTTGTAGGTAGCGATTTTCTTCAAATTGTCCTATGTTAGAATGACGAAAGAAGGAGATAGAGTCTCACCATCGCTATTGGTGGAGGGTGCGCCGTCGCCACTGGTGAAGAGAGTCGCATTGCATCTGAGAAGGTGAAGGAGATAGAGTCGCATTGCATCTGAGAAGGTGAAAGGAAGAAGAGAATGCAAATATGAGCAAGGGCAGAGAAGGAAATAAAAAAGATCCACGGATTTTCTTTTCTTTTTTAAAATAAGGTGGGGCCCACCATAAAGATAACGGCAGTTACATTATTTTAACGGTGCTGTGAATTTTGCACCTATTTTATATCACGATGTGAATTTTTGCACCTAAAAAATGCACTTGGTGTTGGGCGTTCCTACGGGTAAAGTACATGTGTATTTTTGCACCTTTACCCTTAAAGAAAAAAATAATCCCCAAACCAATTCATGACCAAATTTAGAAAACTCAGCTTTCAATATACACGTCCAATTAATGTTGTTTTGAACTCATTATAAATGTTAACATGTGTACTAACGGTCCACCAAATGTCACAGTCAGATGGATTCATTTTCATTGTTCTTACCTCACATGAACATGACCCTCAATCTGGAAAAACAGGATCTTCCAGTTTCCCAGTCCAATTTTGAAAAAATCATAACTTGAGTTCTAGACTTCCGATTAACATGTTATAAGACTAGTTTTAAAGATTATGAGGTATATTATCTTCTAACAAACTTTCACAAATAGAAAATGTCCTTAGCTTGGTCAAAACCTCACATGAAATAAAAACCCAAATCTTGACACATAAACTTTACAGTTTTCCTTGCCTAACTTTAAGAAATCATAACTTGAGTTATAGAATTCCAATAGACCTGATCTATGACTCCATTTAAATCTTAATATGTGTAATACATGTACACAAAATATCACCTACGGAAGAGGTTGAATACCTTGTTTTTGCCTTACTTAAAAATCGGTGTCCAGTTCTTAAAATTCCTTTTTCAGAAAAATTGGGCAGCACCTTCTTTTGATTACAATGGTTTCAAACTTGTGATAGAGCCATTACCCCCCACAAAAAACCCTTCTAAACACACTGGAATCATTAAATTAAGCAAAATCCAACTCCTTCATACATAAACAGGGCTAGCTGAAATAAGGGTGTTGGGCAACTAATGAAACTTAACCATATTGTTTCCAAACATCTCATATTACACTACCCTTCTCCTAATCTTCCATTTACCTTTCCATTGTTAAGGCTATATCTAACCAAAAAGAGGCTAGGGTTTGGTTATTATCAAGACAGAATCAATTACACACTAATATGAGGTTGGAGAGGTGATTAGAAAACTTACCTCAAGTGTTTTAGTGGTGAACAAGCAAGGTTCTTGGTCCTCATTCTTCCTCTTCCTTCTTCACCTTCAACCGCTCTCTCTTTCGGTCTTACTCTATATTTTGTGTATGGAGGTGTTCTTGCTGAAATGAATGAGATGAGAATGATAATAAATGAATATTGAGGGAGGGAGATGTTCTTGCCGCACAAGTCAGAAAATAGAGAGGTGAGGTGGCGACATTTGGAATGTGGAAGGAGTTGTTCGACCAAATTGATTAATTGGTGAGATGGGGAAAATATGTGATGTCCAAAAAAAATAAGAGAAGGAGGGTGAGTGTTATGGGGTCTATTCCAATATAATCTCATTTGATCCCCTACAAGACTTTTATTTACAACTTGGTTCATTACTTATTTAATTGCAAATATTGGATATGTGTGAGAAATTAATCCTTAATTCTATATAAGGACTTTTCTTCCTCAATTAGCTTCTCTAGGCCATAGAATATTGCCTTTAAATTTTTTGGGAAAATAGGCCCTAATTTCCAAAGATTAATTTTTAAATTATTCAAGCCAATTTTCCTTAATAAGTCACCTTACAATATTTCTAATCCTCTAATCCCCAAAGTTGGGATATCACACTCCAAGGGAAGGATATTCACTCGAGTGACTTCTTGGTTCAAGTTTATTTCAAATACGGTTTTCACTCGAGTGTTTAGAAACTCACTCGAGTGACTTGAATCATTAAGTCCACTTTCTATTATGCTTAGCGTATCAAGATTTGTTATCATCAAAACACAACAATAGAAGAACTAACATATTTCACAAAGTAGTAAGGAATAAACATGAAATTTATTTTCAATTTTTATATTTTTTCAATATTATCATTTACTTCATGCTTTCGGATTAAAAATCATGGAGTAAATTATGTCAATATTTCATGTTATATTTTAAGCAGCATTCATGCTTAAGTACTTCATGATTTTTTAAGTTTGAATCGTGGAATATTTTCCGTTAAAAACCCTTTCTAACTCTTTTTCCTTTTTTATTTAAACTAAAGAGAGCTTCTCCAATGACCTATAGAAAACTCACCCTCACATTTCTGGGTGCTTCTTCTTCAAGCATCTCTTCCTTTGTTTTGGAGTAATGGTGGTGGTGATCACAACAAAAAACTGTCAATTCATAGCGGTTACAAAAAACCATTACAGATTCTGATATTTGTAGCGGTTTAGACAAAAACCGCTACAAATTTGCAACAAGATGACTCGTGAAAAGTGGCGTGCTGGTGAAGGAAAATAAAATGTGGCGCTAGCTAGGCGCCTTATGGCACAAAAGTTGTGGCGGTTTATTTGTAGCAGTTTAAAACAAAAAATCACTACACAAAGGTAAATAGTCCGAAGGTTTGTTGTGGTTATACGTACAAAACGAATGTAAAGAATCAAGGCTTATAACCGGTTTGGGACTAGTTAAGCACCTTGGACTCGAAGTGGTATGAGGTCAGCACCTCCCTAAAAGGGACCCCCTAGCATTTGAAGGCCAAAGGAGGAGATAGTTCAGGAGATGGCTTAGGAGATCCGTGCAGAGGTTGCCAAGCAATTTCAGGTGCAGACCGATTTCTTCTATGCTCAGCAGACCCAGTGGCAAGATATCATGACCAATATGATGTCAAGGGTGTAGAGTCGAATGTTTCTTGATGAGCATCTTCCAAAGGTCTTGCCTATCCCTAGGTTCATCATCAATCCGCCTCCTCCTCCCGGATGATGATGGTGTTGTTTGTAAAACTCGGTTGATACCCAAGAAGGGGTGAATTGGGTGTAAGATAAAAAATTTGGAACTTTGAAAATATTTTTGTATCTTAGTGAAAATGATAAGTATGGATATAATGAGCCATAAAAAGACAATTAATTAAACAAATTAGATATGTTGGAAATATAAGAGATAAAGGAAGAGAATATGCAAACTGTGATTTATACTGGTTCGATTCAATCCTTGATGACCTACATCCATTCCCCAAGCTTTACTTAATATTTTCAATCCACTATCTTCTCGTTTAATTTGGGCACAAGATAAGCCTTTACGATCCCACAAGTTTAGCCGGGCGCTTGTGAAGCCATCTACAAATCTTTCACCAAGATACTCCCACTTACACACCGTAAGAATGCAAGCTTTTATTTTGAAGGATTACAATCAATATTCTCTCTCGAAGTGAATAAGATGAACAATGAAGTACATTACAAATAATCTCACTCTCTATGCTAAATTGTATGATCATTGAGAAAACAAAGAGCAAATGAGATAAACGTCGAGTGTTGGCATTTTGACAAGTGAAGGTGATGTTAGATATGCTTAGTTTTGATGATGTCAAATATACATATCAATATTAAGATCAAAAGGTTTGTATCATATACATTAACTAACTGCTATATTTAATGTAAATTAGTCTAAGTTGAATTGTGCAGAATGATTAAAAGAAGAGAAAAAAGAAAGAGAAACTTGCAAAATAGAATGAGAATATTAATATTCAAGTTCTTGATTGATACTAGAAGTCTCTACAATCAAATAGAAGTTGGAATGGCTCATTCAAATTTAAAATAAGCAAAATCAAGCTCCTGGATGAATTCTAATTTGCTACAGTAATTTGCTCCTCGCCTACAATGATTTTTTAGTGCAGAATTTCAAAACTTGAGTTTTGAAATTCAAAGCTCAAATTTGCAACTCGAGTCAGCCCACGAAACTCGAGTTTTAGCTTCTCTGTTCATCCTTTTCAGTATTCTACTTGAGTGAGCTTTGGTTATTCAATGATATCTCCCAAACCAAAGATCCGATTGAGGTTAAAATCTGTTTCTGTATGAAACTAGACTTCCAATGGGTCACTTGCACACCAATTTCAAGCCCAAAGGAGTTCGAATGAAAGAGCTATGAATTTCAGAAGTTGCCACATGAAATCACGCCACACAAAAGAGACCCGGCTTTCAAGATTTTTAGGTATATCTCATAAACTACACATCCAAATGAGCTGACACTAGTGGCATATGAAATTAGATTCAAAGACTCAAATATATTTCCAAAAACATCAAGATCACGGGGACAAAAAGATCAACTGGAGAGATATGATTTTTTGAATTCAACAATCAGTTCAGGATGTTGCAAAAACACTGGTCAAGAACAACCTTATTAATTTGATCATAACGGTAAGAATACAATGAGTTTGGAGCTGATTATTTTCGCATCGGAAAGAAGACTTAAAGGGCTTTCAGGGGATAGGTGGTTTTCCAAATTTGGAGCTATGTCGAAGATGTTACGCCTACTAGAATTTGACCCTTTGTACTGCCAATGTTCTTCATTTTGGAAGTCACTAGATTCTGGAAATTGATCTTCAATTGAGTAAACATTTGAAGGACAACACTCTTATTCATTCTTGATCAAACAAAGGTAACACTTGAGTTTTCCTAAACAAAACTCGAGTGCCAAGGTAATACTTTAAATACTAATGGTATTTGGCACACTTGAAATTTTGAGAGTTGAGTTAACAATTTGAGTTGGTTTTATGAAACTCGAGTTGACAACTTGAGTTGGTTAAATGAAACTCGAGTTTTGGTAACTTTGATGTTTCATTGACTCTTAACTCTC
Source organism: Acacia acuminata (assembly GCA_019022655.1). Lineage (NCBI taxonomy): Eukaryota > Viridiplantae > Streptophyta > Magnoliopsida > Fabales > Fabaceae > Acacia > Acacia acuminata. The sequence goes on along the minus strand of JAFJYI010000306.1, from coordinate 521,894 downwards.
TTCTCCAATTTTCAAAATTGCCAAAAACTCGAAGTTATGATTGAGCAACTTGAATTCCTCGTTAGAGTTGGAATATCAAAACTTGAGTTAGCAATTTAGGAAGACATAACTCGTTTTGCAAACAGCTTTTTGAAGTTTTTGAACTAAGAGCAAAATATCAAAACTCAAGTTGGTTAAACAAAACTCCGGTTTGGGTAAACAAAACTTGAGTTCTATCGTTTTTCGTTAAATCATCATCGTCTTTGTAAATTCAAACTCAATGATTATTATCTTGTTATTTCAATCTATCACTCACAACTATTCTTAATGCTTTTAATCCTTTTAAAGTGAATTTCAGTTAATCAAATGAAGGATTACGTGAAAATCTTCAAAAAACAATATTCATGTTAGAAGCATTTAATGCAATTGCAGAAATAGAGCATGGACATAGAAACCATTTTAGAGCAGGTCAAATGATATCTTTTGAGACACCCATTTCGATGAAAGTGCAAGGGACCCAACCTAAGAAACCCAGAGCAGACCAAAAGGATTTCGTGTTGCAGCAAAGCGAAAACAACTGAATCTCAAATTTTGCCAACAACTCCAATCTGTCTTTAATGGAAAGCTTGAACCTTCACAACAGCTTATATTCTAAACGGGAAGAATTGCTCAATAGTCAAATGCTCTTCATCAACTATAAAAGAAGAAGCATTCAAGATAGATGACGAGACATAAGCTTGCACCTTCAGTGTTAAAATGCCAACACTCTGATGTTTATCTTACTTAATCTTTGATTATCTCAGTGATCATATAGTTTACCATAGAAAGTGAGATTATTTGTAATGTACTTCATTGTTCATTTTATTCACTTCTTAGAGGGAAAATTGATTGTAATTTTTCATCATAAAGGTCATGTCCTTACGGTGTGTGAGGGGAATTATCTCGGTGAGAGATTTGTTAAAGGTTGCATATGTTACACCCCTAGCGGCCTCGCCCTTTCGGGTGGTGGGTTAAAAGGATCTCTTTTATTTAATTACCTTTCCTTAATTTCTTAGTCCATTTAAATATTTATCAGAGTGAACGCAGCAGTGCACACGATCGGGTTTGGACAAGTCTACTGTACTAATAAACATATAAAATTCATACAAATAAATAGGTCCCCGAAGGGTTAGTTACAGTCATCCGAATACAATACTAATTAGTACAGTCATCCAAAATATGATAATACAAAAAGCGATAGGGCATTCCCTATTTCTTCAACCCGACGCAATTTGCCCTACCTTCTTCTGCCTCCAATTGCTACTTTCTCTCCCCCTATCACAACAATGCCAAAGTTGAACCCCGAGTAACTATTAGACTAAAATACAATATGTATGCGGTGCATGCAATGCAAATCAAAATCAGGAAAGTAACAATGAATTCTGCCTCAGGCACAATAATCTGGCATATATGTTCTGCCTATGGCACATCTACAGGACCGCCTGGTCAAGACAAGCCCCTTGATACTATCAGCAGCAAGGGCCTCAGTAGTCAAGGCTGTAGACCCTAACTACCTATCCTAAGAGGTCTCAGTAGCAACCTATAAACACACAGTCATATAGGCCCTACTTACCTCACATACCTCGGTACTGCAGTAGAAACCTAAGGACACGCAGTCCACTAGGCACTTACAGCCCGATCATATATGCCCTCGGTACTGCAGCAGAGCCCTAAGGACACGCAGTCTAATAGGTACCACAGCCCGATCTTCCACAACATGATAAAACACACATGCAAAAGCAACATAGAGTATGCAAGTCAATAGTTACTACCTGGCACTCTTTGAAATTAGCAAACACTTATCTTGATATTGAGAATATAGTCCACACAAGCTAATACCCTAGTTATAACAAAATATCACACTTTCAATTATGTAAACCAACTCTACTCCTAATTTCTATGAATTTCGCTTACAATAGAATTTTTCCAGAATCGCTGTTCCAATTTTGCCAATTTTTAATAAATTCTAGAAACATCGCATTAACACAAAATCAGTGTCAATGGAACCCTTGGGATGTCTAGTGTATGGAAAAAATAATTACAAAATCCATCTGGGTACATAACCTTTTTCTTATTTACAAAAACCGAGTTTAACCCAAGTTTTTCAGAAATCCAGTATTTCTGTCCCTACTTCAACGATTTTTAGGACATTCCAAAAAAATCATTTTCATATGAAACCAGCGCCCTTTAAACCATCAGGATGTCTATTTTTCAGGAAAAATATTTTCAGACCCTGAAAGTACAAGTATTTTGACTTATAACCACTTTTACACCTCATGGTCCAGATTCGACCTATTGCATCTGTACCAACTTGAGTAATTTTTATCTCCTAGTAGAAAAGTCCAAATCATACAAAAGTATACATCACGGTGAACCTTGGGATGTTTAATTTCTACCTGTAAAATTTAGGATTATTTCTAGCTCATTTACTATTTGTAGAACCCAGTTGAAGACACACTGCCAGAAATTCCAGAACTGAAAATAAGCTTAGTTTAAGGGGCTTTTCGGTGTTTTTGACTTTGGAACTTAAACCATAGTCATACCCTACACAAAATCATGTTCCAGAGCTATTGGTAACCTTAAAAATTCAAGAATCCAACCATAATACCAAGCTCCTACTCCATGTACGAAATTACCATAACTAGAACTCAAGAAGATGAGATTTTCAGGTTACCTCAAAATCGGCAAATCGGTGGATGCTCTTGAGATTTTGGATCTTGAACCTTAGTTATGGTGGTTGCTGAGCTCCCTCTCCTGCCCTCTGGAATTTTCACCCCCTTTGGGGTGAAAATGAAGAACCAAACACCTTTTTATAAAGGTAAATTTTTGATCCGGTAAAATTAGAGCTAACAGGCGTAATTTTTGACTGTTGTGTAATAAATGAGATCTGAGTATTTGACTTACTTCCCAAGTTTTCTAGAATTCTCCAGGGGTGTCCAGCTGCTTCCAAGTGGCGCAGCACCCTCCATAAAAGTGCAGATCCTTATCTGCTTTTGGGAAAAATTACACGTTTGGCCTGAAACTTTCATAAATTGCAATTGTAGTCCAGAACTTTCAATAATTACCAACTTTTCCCACATCATTCCAACCTTTCAATAATTATGTGCCATTTGGGGCCCACATTTCTGCCCAAATTAATTTTTATCCATTTTTTCCCATTTTCCCCTTTTTGTCCAAAACGTGGGACCCGCGGTTTGAGTTTTGTACTTGATTTTTCTTTTCCTTCTTCCCAAGCAATTCTAGAGAATTCCAGAGGCTCCTAGATTGCTGCCATGTGGCGCCTCCTCTTCCATAAATATCTAGATATTTTCTTTACATTTAGGGAAAATTATCTACTTTGGCCCGGAATTTATGGAAATTACCAATTTTGGCCCGGGCTCAATAATTACCCTTGACTTTTTCTCCAAGCCTTCTAGAACTTTCCCAGGGCTGGGTGGTGCCTTCTGGGCTCCACCAATCAGATCCCCTGGTCCTTATCCTATTTCTCCCAATTTATCTGACTTATTCCCTTTTTTCCGGTCAGTGGGGCCCGCAGTTGACTTTTTCATTGACTTTTCTCTAACTTGCTCTCCAAATCATTTTATAACATTTGAGGGAGCTAGGTGGCGCCACTCTGGGCCCACCCAATCTGTCCTCCCCATTTCCTCTGGTCTTTCCATTTTATCCGGTTCGGTCTCCATCTACCGGTCCCCGTGGGTCCCGCTGGTCAACAAGGTATTTCCCTTTGGGCTTTCTTCAACTTTTCCCCAGATATTTTCTTCCAATTGGAATATTGATAACTACAAGTATGTTGGTTTCAACCATAGGGGTGTTACAGCATAAGTGCCCTGCTAAACTTTTGGGATTATAGAGACTTCTCTTATGGCCAGATTAAATGGTTTCAGCTCAATCGAATTTATGGTTTGAGAGATATGACCAAATTACTGAACCTCATCCATGCTGAACGAAGAACAGAGCTGAACGTAGTAGTTGGAATAGTGTAATCACTCATAGAGCTCACTCAAGTTATGTTCGTGTAGCTTGAGAGTGATTTTATTGTAGTGTACTATAGCTCAAAAATCACTATTCATGGTGAAGCTTGAAATAGCTTATTTTAACTCTGAATTAAGCCATTCCAATTTCTATTTGATCATAAAGACTTCCGATATCAAATCTAAGAGCTTGAATATTGAGATTCTTATTATATTTTGAAAGTTCTTCTTACGTAATCTCTTTTCTTCATCTTATTGATTATTCTCCATAATCTTTTGATAACTTCTTGCTTTCTTGACTAATGTATTCAACATCTTTCTTCTTCTTCCTCTTGATCAATCCAGCTCAATAACTTCTTTCTTTTCTTTATTCCTTGTCCTCATAGTTTATTTCTTTATTCTCTAATATCTTCTTCCTTTGCTTGACTAATCTACATTAAATATAACAGTTAGTCAATATACGAGATAAATATATTATGCAACATTTTTGCTCTTAATATTTGATATCTATATTTAACATCATTAAAACTAATCATATCTAACACCGTTAACTCTATTTAGCTCGGTGATCTTACCCCCACTAAGAAAGGACTTGATGATCAGACTCCAGATAGTTAGTTAGGTTTCATTGAGGATTTAGGACATTTGATTTTTTATTTCAAACAATTGTAAAAACCTTGGGTCTTTTTATACGAAAGTTAAGTGAGTTGTGTTTACCATGATTTATTCATAATTTAATTTTCCGTACATTTTACTTTATGCCACATTGATATTGATACTATTTATAAGTTATAACAATGAATAGGAGACATACACACACACACCCACAAAAATATTAAGGTGAATGAAAAAACAAAATTGTGTAGTGGTTTTAGTACATCAACCGCTAGAAATTGTGTCACCCATGGTAGTCAAAAACGCGCTTAAAGTGCAAAAACGCCGCTTTACGCTTTTTTCGGCAAAACGTGTTACGTGGTGGAAAAAACGCACCCGGAGGTAAAAGCGTAAAGTGCCACTTTAAAGCGTAAAAGCGTAAAAACGCAACGTTTTTGTAAAAAAGCGCCGAGTTTACTAAGGGACTTAAGTGAAAGTTTTAAAAGTTTTGGAGAGGGACTAAAGTGAGAATTTTCAAACTATTTTGGGGGAAACTCAAATTTCAAAAACATCTTTGGGTCCTTTCTTGTAATTAATAAATAAAGATCATTTTACCCCTAATTACACTTAATTCAATACAAATGTTCCTAAATCAACTTAGTACTTAATCATACAATAATGTCCTAGAAAATGCATTAAAAATCCCAATTTAATCATATAAAATCATATAAAAAATATGGTTTGATCAATGACAATGTTAGACATTTTGATTGATATTGCATTGATCAAGATATGTGTGTATGAAGGCAGGTACCTTATATAAATATGTAGGTAAAAACTCCGTTTTATTTTACGATTTTACGTTTTACGATTTTTCATTCTCCTTCCGTTTTTACGTAAAAACTACGCTTTCACTACCATGGTGTCACCATTTGTAGCGCTATAACCATAACCATTACAAATGTGAAATTTTGAATTTTTGGAAACCCGCCAACGTAACGATCATTAAGTTTATAGCAGTTTATTGTGTCATTTTGAATTTTTCCATAACGAGACTAATTTGTAACGGTTCTAATTATAACCACTACAAAATATCAAATTCTGAAATTTGAATGTTTGGTAACCTATATACGGTCTTTCATTGTCATTCAATTTGTAGCAGTTTATAAACCACTACAAAATTTGGTGAATGTTGTAGTGGTTATACTTAGATAGCTAGAAAAGGTGAATTTTCATGAAATTTGTAACGGTTTTGGGAAAACAACCAATCTCCTCGTTTAGACGATTGTCCTAAACCAGAGCCATCATCAAGAGAGTTGTTAATCCCTCTTGTTGGCAAACCTGTTGGAGGAAGTGGGAACTTCAAACTAACAACAACTGAGAAGTTGCAAGCACATAGACATGTCTTGATTAATTGCACTAAAGTTAAACCTTTTCTTCAATAAGGAATGTACACTCATATGTTATCCTATATATTTCCTTACATTTTATAGTTACATTTCATGATAATCATATCATGATTAATTGTAGGGAATTTAGAAGTCATGTGAAATGTCAACTCAGCATTTAGATAGAAACAACCTCCAAAATTGACAAAAAGGTCTACAAAGAATTCCCAGCTCGTTTGCGCGTAGAATACTAAATGACCACAACCTGCACTCACCAGATTTCAGAACTCTCACAATCGGCCCTCTTGACCATGCAACCAAGTTTACGACATATAATGTCAATGGTTTCAAGTTTTGCACGGTTTCACGAGATCAAGGATCAGTACCCCAAAACTTGGGTGTTTATGGCATCTTTGGGACAAGGAGTTATGTGAGCAGTAGTGATAGCAACATGTAGTTCGGAAACATCCCTTAGTATGGAAAGCTTCTTGATGTCGTTAAACTAAATTAATAAGGTCGTTTCACCTTGACGCTATTCAAGTGTTTGTGGGAAAATACAATGACTTCTCGGGGACTACCAACTCGATGACTTAGGCATCACATCGAGTAAATTTCTCCTAGGCCAATTCACACCGCTTGATCTTAAGATTATAAGCCATATATTCTTGCCTCAGAGACACACCAAGTTTATAATGTCGAGGACAAGAGGGGCACATGGATTGTAATATGGTGGTTTACTTAAAGTCTTGAGACCTTTACGACATGGGCGATGGTGATAACATCGCCTATGAGAGTGAGCTATTCCAACCTGCCAATTTCAAAAACTTTTCCCTGAAGGTGATGACAATTTCCCTATAGTTCAATACATTTTTTTATGTTTAGTTTATTATCACTTAATTTAAGTTTACTTGTTGTACAAACATATTAAACTCACAACTAACATTTTCTCCGCATATTTTTTGTATGGACTGCGATGAAGAATTATTAAACAAATTATGCTTATGTTCTTGTAAGCCTCTATTTTTTTTTTAAAAAAAAAATCTAGCAGCTTTTATAATCGCTACAACGAGTACAACCGCTACAAGTATTGACATAAACCACTACAAATAAAAACTGTTACAAAAACCATCACATCAATTGCTATAAGAGTTACGCATGTCTATATAAATACCCTCACATCTTATTCCACACACTCCTTCATTTCTTCCCATCCATCTTCTCTCTTGTTTTCTCATGTTGTCAACCTTTTCTAAAGATGTTAAGTACTAAGCAAGCTGATAAAAAATGATAAATATTTTTTAAAATTCTTTGATTTCAATATTTCTTTCTTTCTTATAATACTTATACTAATTATTTTTTGCTTATCCAGAATTTTAAGGACATTTTCTCAACATTCCTTCTATCATCATCAACATTCATTTCATAATCAAATATCATCAAGTGGACAACATCATAAGTTTATATTATCTACACATTCTCGATTATACCTATATAATATTTATATTTATCTTAATTAAGTTAATCATTTTTCAATATTAATTACTATCATTTAAATAAAATTGGTGTACTTTTTGAAATTAAATTCAATATTTGTATCGGTTGTGAAACTAATTTGTAGTGGTTTCATAAGAAACACATATTTAACTCAAATTCGGCGTAAAATTTGACGCAATTTTTTACAACTCCAAAAACTTTTGCCCCCAATTTTTGAAAATTTGTCAAAGTACTTAGTAACTGCTACAAAGTTAGCATCAATTTCTCAATTTCCCTTTCCCACCACTCAATTTTTTCACCGTCATTTGTAGCAGTTTGCTAACTAATACAAAATGTTCACATAATCTGTCATTTCGATCTCATCTTTTAGTAGTAATTTACAACCGTTACGAGTACAGTAGCGGTTTTATTATATGAGTAACAATTTTAAATAACCGTTATAAAACAACTTGCAACAGTGTATTTTGTATTGGTTTTTGGATTCGCCACTACTATCTTTTGTAGAGTTCAAACCGCTACAAATACACGAGAGCATATGTTGCTTGACGCTAATGGCACATCACCGATGGTTTTGTCCTTAACGGCCATCGTATGAAAGTCTAGCGATGCTGCAAGAGTGAGTACTAGAAGCAAAAGTATGGATTCTTGGTAGGAACATGGAATTTGAGAAGTACAGGAGTGGGAAAGCTCAGATCTAAAACCTTCTATGTGCCCTTTTGGTTCACGGGATCGGAGGTAATGTAAAGAAATGTAATGGAATGGAATGATGATTGCATGAATTTGTTTGGTTCATCATTAAGGAAAGATTATGCACATGCATAAAAATGTTTGGTTGGATTACATCTGACAAGAGAATATATGGAAATAATACAACAAGAGACAAAATTACCCTTATCTACACATATTTATAATTATACACGTTGGGTTCATGATATTTTTTTTTTCAATTTATTTAGTGTACATGTTGGGTTCATACTAAATTTTAATATTTAATAGTGGAAATATTATGTAGCGAGGTTTTTTTACATGGTAAATTTTTTATATTTAGCGATTGGAATATTATTTAATGGTATATTTTAATATTTTTTAATGACGGATTTTTAATTTTTTAATTGGGGAATTTTTTAAAAACTTTTATATTATTAATTAATGTTTTAATATTGAATGGTTGTAATTATTTAATATTTAACAACATTTATGGGTGGGCGCTTTGATCAATTTAAAAAATTATGATGGCAATATTGTTTTTTTTTTCACTTGATTACATGATATTTGCATCCAAATTCATTAGTCTTAGTCGTATAATCCTGACTGCATCAAATGATCTAATATTTTTACATTACATATGCACAATGAAAAGTTGTGATCGATCTATTGCATTAGGATTACATGTAATCCTCTCACATAGAATCAAACCAAATGGGCTGAACAATTCTTTTATACTCTTTGAACCTCTTGATCTCTGTTCATTTCCTATTGAAAGTGGAATATCACCTAGAGGGGGGGTGAATAGGTGATCTCAAAAATTCTTTTGCGAATAAGGATAAGGCAGTGAAACAGAGACAAAGATAGAGAGAAATGACACAATGAGATTATATTGGTCCGGTCCAACTTCTTGACTTACGTCCAGTCCCCAAGCACCTTTGGATTTTCACTAACTCTTAATCACAGTTACAATTACATACTTCGTACTCGAGATGATCCTTTCACACTAGGACTCACTCCCCCTTACAAGTTGTAATCGTACACCCACACTTAAGGTTCCACAACCTTAAGATTTAACAACTAGACAAGTAATCAAATAAGTGTTTAAAACTCTCTCTCACAGAGTAGATGAATAATAACCACTGAAGTACAAAGATATCCGAAGATATTAAATGAAACTTAATGAAACAGTAGATTGCAATAAGCTCAAATTGAATGCGCAAGGTTTTGGTGTATATGGCAAATTCAATGCTTCTGCTATTTATAGTGGTTGCATTAATAATCGTTGTAGAAACTTGAAGACTATCAGTTGAGACTCTTTAAAGTAGTCGTTAGACAGTTGAAGCTTGATAGTCGCTTTCACCATAAATGTTTTGGAGTAATTGTTGTCTTCAACATTCTTTTAATCTTTTTTATTTTGACCGTTGTGACACAAAGAATTAGAATGAAGTTTAGCTTGCGAAATGTCTTTCGATTGCTCAGAGATATGGTTGTTGAGATTGTGTCTCAAATAGGTAAGAGCATTTAATGCTCTGACACATAAATTGCTTTATCCCAATTTGACGTTTATCCATATTAAAAATCATCTGAAACTCATTAACAAATTGATTATCCATAGTTAGAAATAATAATGAGAAATGATATGAAGTATCTAAATCAATCTTAGTAAATTAAAAGATTCAAACACGAAGATTTTCAAATAGCGAAGAATGGGCTCGAGTTAAACACATTCTGACTCGAGTCAATTTCATTTTGAAAATTCAAAGAAGAAGACCAAGACGATGATTAACTTGAGGCATCCAACCTTGGCTCAAGTTTAGGGGTAAACTCGAGTCACTGAAAAGTGGCTCGAGTCAATATTTATTTGAAAATTTGACCGAGGATGATTCAGATGGACTTCAACTCGAGTCAACAAAGCATGGCTTGAGTTTAGGTCTAAACTCAAGTCTCGAAAGCATGGCTCGAGTCAGACGTTGAGAAATGTTTTTGAAAATGCTTCGGAAACTTCTCCTAACTAGAGTCATTAATATTGGGATCCGTATACGCAGCTGAAGGATTTCATCCAATAAAATTTTATGAATCCCAATAAGAGGATCTATCAACGACGTTTAAATTGAGTAGTAAGAACCATACCTTTCATATATTTATGTACGTCTATTCGATCAGTTAGAAGCCGACTCTACGAATCCACTACCTCTACTTGTATCCACATTGAACAGCACTCCAATACGGATGGTAGCGTGCTAGCGCCTTCAAGCTTTGCGTCTCACTCTTTCCTTTAGGGTTTCAGTTTGGAGGCTCTCCTTATATTTAATATGACTAGATCTTAATCTAATATAGAGTTTCTCAAACCCTAATTGGACCGTATTAAAATATTCAAAATTAATCTAAATTAATCTTGAAATTCGAATTTGGATTAAAATAATATATTAATTAAATTTGTCTAACAGATCTAATCTAATCTATCTAATTTAATCCGAATTAAAAGCCTACTTGACTTAATTTATCATTATAAATTAAATTTGAGATATTATATCTGTCTATTTAATTAAATCTGAGATACTATATCTCAATTCAAATGAAATTTGAGATACTAAATCTCTCTTTGAAAATTAAATCGAGATACTATATCTCTATTTGTTTTAGTTATTTAATTTATCAAATAAATTAAATAAAAACAAAATATTATATAATAATATTATAATCTATATTAAATAATATTATTATATTATTTTTGAATTTATTGAATACACACACACACACACACACACACACACACATATATATATATTCATTCTAGATTAAACGTTACTTCATTAAATCTTAGACATATCTAAAATTCAATGAATCTGGACATTATTGCTCGTATTGGGCTATTCTTCTGTGTGACCTTATAGGGCCACATGAGATTGGCAGCGAGCCAATACTGTACCAGCCCACAAATCGCAAGCGGCCTCTAGCAAGACATTGCAACTATCCAACTCATATGAGGATCGTTAATATGATACAACCTATCATACAACCATGTCACATCCCTTTTGTCACCCGATAATTTGGTCAAGGATGAAGTATGGATAATGTCAACCTCTTGTTCTTGACCATTACTTTCTCAATTCTTGAGTAGTCTAACAATTGAAATGGAAACTCCTTTCCATCGTATTATGACCATACATTTATCAGACTTACTCATCGAGAGGCCCAGTGTTATCTCTCTACAAATGTGAGGGACAAATTCCATTTTGACCATTCACATTCCTCTGCATGAAAACCACTAATCCCGATCAAAGCCTTTATCATCACCCGGTCAAAGGTGACTTGTAACTAAGTCAAAGATCAACGACTCTCATGTAGGAATCCATGATGATCTTAGGTCAAAGGGCATTGTGATGTGGTTATATATGAGATAAACTTATGACTTAATCCATGCAGCTTTCTCATAGTGGGTCGGTCCAGCACCTTGTAATCTTACAAGTGCCTATGACTTTGATTTGTATCTCTATACCTCATTAAAGTCATACTGGCCTTACTTCATCTTCGCTCCCACGTAGATGACCGACCAGGGATATTTAGGATAATATTTATGATATATCCAAGGATACAGTTATCATAATAAACATGCAAATGATATGATAACTGAACGGAGAAATACTTTAAATAACATTAATGTTTAAAGTACAATGATTCACCCCTAGGGCATAATTTCCAACAATTAAATGATGGCTTTAGTCAAAGAGATTTTTAAATATAACAGTCATAGCTCAGGCTCGAGTCAATGGCATTTAACTTGAGGCAACCAACTCAGATTTTTGAAAACATTTTAAGTTCGCAGATATTCGGCTTGAGTCACCAGGTGCTGGCTCGAGTTTAAGCCTAAACTCGAGTCTGCTATATGTGACTTGAGTCTAGAAGACTGTTAGGCTCAAGTCACACACGACTTGACTCGAGTTTGACATCTCTAACTCAAGCCAATCTGACAGTAAAAATGACAGATTGACATGATCCGAGATTGATTGAGATAAAACTATTTTGGCTTGGATCATATGCCTTATTTTGTTTACAATGTTTAGTTATCATTAAAACACACTTAGAGAACTAACACTTATTCCTCCTGCTTTCATTATTTTTTATTTCACTCCTTGTTATTATGATTCCATGTATGAAGCAAAGTTGCCCCTTAACTACCAAGATCTTCTGGATTTAATGCCTCCTGAAAGGTACCATAATTTATACAATGTGGACATATTTGCGGTATTGTCCTAACTAGTGCCATTCTTGTTATTGAAGGATCATTAGGCTGTTGGACATATGTGTTAGCTATTTAATTAGTCTTTTTTAGTTGCAATGGTGTGTCAACTTTTGTCATTATATAATCCACACTAATCATATCTCTTGTTGGATTGGGATCAAGGAAAGCTTTCTTTAAACCTAGTCTAGGATGTGTTTCTGCATTCTAGGATAGTTTTCTTATAAGTTAAGAGACATGATGTCCGAGTAATTGGAATTCTCGTAATTTTTTTGTATGGTGTATTCAACCAAATATGAATTGTTATGTGCTATATTTTAGCTCTCTATTACTATAATACATTCTTGCAAAATGCCACAAAATGTACACTTTAGTAGTGTGCTTGTAAAACCTCTAATTGTTTAAACTAAAAACTAGAAGAAAGGTAGCAAAATTATATTGATGTTAATGATTGTGAACTATTCAATGTTGCATGTCATCCTTGGATCTGAGTTAATGGAGAAGCTCTAGAAAACCTCTTGGTTGCGGGTATCTATATTATAATTTTCATTTTGTTAGTTGTAGAGTTGTTTTAAAATTTCAAAGTGTTTGTTAGAGTGATAGCATTTTCTAATTTATGATATTGCTATTTATTTTATTGATTATATGCTTATTATCATTTCCCAATATAGCAGATCTAATGTATCATCTAGATATGATAGAATTCCTTATTTTTAGGCTAGAATATGGAAGATTAGTATAATTTTTTTCTCCCATGATTTTTCCAACAATATTGAAATTTTTTTTATTTTATAACTTCATTTCACTACGACAAAAAATAGTTTTTACTTCTCCTAAAAAATGTTCGTTCTTAAAAATGGAAGTAAGAAAAATGAAGGAGGTGACATTTTTATAACTAAAAGTGAAAATTTTAACATATTAGGCGTCCTTTTAAATTTGAGACGTCAAAATGGTCTTTTCATTGGGATGCCTAAACTCTCACTTTAGCGTCCTAATTTTTAAGTAGGATGACTAAAGTTTCACTTTAGGCATCCTAACTTTTCATTGGGACGCCTTTTTTAGTCGTCCCTTATAACCCTTTCCTCATTTCATTCCCACAAAAAAGAAAAATTCATCGACTAGCGTCCCTTATAGCTTCAGCTCTAGCGTCCGTGTTCTCCAACGGCGACAGCCACGACAACCCACTAGCACGGCCGTGGCCTCCCTCTCCATCCCTTATGGCAATAGCGACCTATCAGCAATAGTGTAGGATGACGAGGCACTAGCGATGTTCAGGTCCTCGTCAATCTCTTTCGTTAGCTCTCTATGTGTTTTGATGATAACTGACAATTGTAAACACAAGTTGAAGTTTGTCTTTGGTAAAGTTGAAAAACTTAATGTTAAAGACAAACTTGAGTTTTGGATTCAAAACTCGAGTTTGGACTTGACAGAGAGTAGCTCAATTTTAATGAACTAAGAAAACTCCAAACTTTGCATAGGCAAACTCGAGTTTATGAGACACGAGAGCACTCTAAGTTTTTCACATTAAGACAAACTCGAGTTTAGGATTACAAACTTGAGTTTGCACCATACAAAGACTCTCCAATATTTTCTAAAGTAAACAAAACTCCAGTTTACGATAGTAAACTCGAGTTTTAGGCATACAGAGAGTCTTCAATGTTTTAAGCCTAAGCAAACTTTAGTTTTGATATGAAAACTCCAGTTTACATATGACCAAGAGTTTTCTAAGTTTTTCAAAGGTTTGAGAAAACTCAAGTTTGGATTTGTAAACTCGAGTTTGTGTTTGAAAGAGAGCTTTCCTATTTTACCCACTTTGAGAAAACTCCGTTTTCACTTTGCATAGATTTTTCAAAGGATTTCATATTTATAGAAAACTCAAGTTTAGTTTGGCTAACTCGAGTTTGTGTCAAGCGTGAGCTTTGCTCATTTCAGTGTTTTTGAAAACTCTGGTTTACATTTGGAAACTCCAGTTTTGAGCTTGTAGACTTAAACTTGTTTTCTCTATAAAAGTCCAAAACTCGAGTTTGTCATTAATCAACTCGAGTTTTGCTCATGTTCCAAGATGTGCTTCAAAGATGAAATTGCGACGTTTCTCTCGGGAGAAGGAAACTCGAGTTTCAGTTGAAACTCCAGCTTTAGACTTCGAGAATAGTTACAAACTCCAATTTGATAAGCAAACTCGAGTTTGTGTCGCTGAGTTTAAAAATCAAATTGCTCGAATTTGTGAAATCTTCTCGTTTGATCTTAATACTTCTTATCATCACTCATTACTGTTCCTAACTATGTTTAATCAGTTTGTTAGTGAGTTTCAGATGATTTAGAGTATATTAATGTTTCTTTTCCACATCCAGTAGCTGCTCTTCCAACGGATTTAAAGTCAAGAAGTCAACCATAAACTTCTGTGCAACTGGATTAACCAAAGAGTAGAGAGAGAAGAAGACCAAAGCTTAACCTAATCCTTCCTTAATGCGGCAACGGTCACATTGAAGATTACAACAAGTCATTTAATGCTCTCTTTGTATAAATAGAGCTGCATTCAATTCTTCTCAACAACCAATCTGCTGAAAACGAAAATCATTCAAGTTTCCAACTACTCTTTGAGTTTTCTTGTCTAAAGTATCTTTTGATACATTTGTACTTCAGTGCTTATGTTTATCCACTTTTAGAGAGAGTTTCATTTATTGAAATCATTCATTGTAAGAATCTCAAGTCATGGGACTTAGAGATTGGGATATTTGATTACAACTTGTACGGGGGAGTAAGGTCTAGTGAGAGAATTACTCTAGAGTTACAGAGTGTGTAATCATTCGAGTTAGTGAAATCCCAGAGTGTCCGGGACCGGACGTAGGTCAAGAGGTTGGACCGAACCAGTATAAATCCTTTGTGTCTTGCTTCTTCTTCTCTTACTCTGTTTTACCTTGTTTTAGTATTAAAAAACAGAGCATTTAGAAAAGAATTTTTAAATCCCCAATTCACCCCCTCTTGGTGATTTGCTCTACTTTCATCTTCCTCCACCCATAGCTCGTGCGCGCCGACGGCGAAACACAATGGGAGCATAGCGAAACACGGCGGGGTTGTAGATTAACAGATCCGGGTTTCCGTGTTCGTGCACGCCGTCGAGTTTCTAAGTCTTGTGGCTCCGATTCTCGTCGCTTACTGTGATCTGGATTTTTTTTTCCTTTTCTTCTAATTGTTAGATCTAGAATTTTGGATCTATTAGTCTGGTTGTTCTATTATCTGCATCCGCTAATCCTAGATTAATTTTTGGATTTTTATTTGCATATGTTAGCTCAAATTTTTGGATCTCGTGTTATCTTATTTAGCTCTATAGTTAGTTATGGTTCTTCCTCCATCTTTAAACGAGCATTGTTATCTAATCATAGTTCTTACCAATGAGTGAAGTGAAGATGGTGTTTTTTGTTCTTTGCAAAACTTTCATGATAGCTCTAGCTGAGAGCAATTGGCCTTGCTACTTTGAATTGGTTGTAACATTCCAACCATAATTCACCGGCAAACTCCCAAACATTGCCTAGTTGGGGTCTTTTTTCTTTTCTTTTTTTTTCCCTTTTAAAAGACTTTTGGCATCCCAAAATAAAAGGGGACGCCTTAAACAGAACTTATGGGGTCCCAAATCCAAATTTGAACGCCTCAACTGCTGATTACGACATCCTTATTTTTTGGAGACACCGTAACTCTCTATCTTATTACGTCCCCCTTAAAGGCGTCCCCCCCTCTAAATGGAGGTTAATTGTGCCAAAAATGATCATTAAAGACCTATGCTGTAGTAGTGTTTAATTGTTTCTCTTTTGCTCTTAATGGCGCAAAAAAATCTTCCATCAATATCATAGTTGGAGGATACTAGAAGTATTGATACATGTCTATAGATATTCTACAATAAAGGCACTACTCAAGATTATTGTAGCAATGTTCTCCTGATGATAGAATTTCTTTTAGAATTCAAGAAATTTATAACACAATGTACTTTTGAATAGGGAGTGCTCAAGTATTTTTTTTTTTTTTTTTTTAATTGTATGATATTTATCTATAATGTATTGGATGCTGGATTCTATCAACATAATTTTTTATTTAATATTATTTGGAGTAGTGCAGTACCACATATATACACAAAAAAGAAAAAGAAAACTGTTGAATAGTACTCGAAGCAACTAAGCCGTCGAAGATAGAATGGCATACTAAAAAATATATACAGCTTGAAAAGAGCTAACTTGAACTTCTGGAAGTGAAAGATAAAGTTGTTTGACTTTTTAGTAGCATCAAGCCTGAACGCTTGTTTGGATAAAAGAAAAAAGGATGAGGAAAGAAAAATAAAAGAGAAAATGAGAAGAGACAGTCTTCTCTCCTTGGATGAGGGAGTAAAAGTGGAGGGAAGAAAAACTGAAAAAGTGAAGCACCCCATTTTCTTTTCACACGTGGAGAGATTTGGGAGAGAAAACTCACTTTCTGTGTGTGCCCTCACTCACTTGGTTCTTTCAACTCTATTCGCATACATCTCCCTCGTGAAGCACCCCATATATATACGCTTTCCCCCTTGAAACTAACAATTTTATTAAAAAATTTATTTAATAATATGAGAGTATATCTTTATTCAATAACTTAAGATTAAATTGTTTGATTAGGTTAATGTATATATGATTTTTTTTTTAAACATAATATATTTTGATATAAAGAAATGATATCTTAGTCATTTACATAATTGTTCATTTTATTTTCTCTCTCATTTCTGTCATCCGTCCAAACATGATGGGTGATAATAATTCTCTCCATTTTCTCTCTTCATATTTTCTTTCCTCCAAACTTTTTTTTTTTTTTTTTTTTTATAATAATCTTTCCTCCAAACTTGTTTTCCCTTCCAAACACAGCATAAGGAATGTGTTGGCATGGTGCAAATGGGCTCATCACAAAGAAGCCTTAAACTTCTCAAGTAACCCGAATATCTGACATTGAGCCTGTTTGGAAACACCGATAGCATAGTGTTAACAGTGTTAAGGGGCGGTGGCTTCATCAGTAGAAAAAAAGCCAGATTGGTACCGTTTGGATCGGCGTTTAGATCACTGGGCGTTTTCCAGAAAAGCTCGGTAACGTAGAAGCTAGGATTTGGAGAGTTGGAAGAAAAGCTCACCAGTGTTAGGAGCCAGTGTTCACAGCGGAGAGAGAAAAGTCAGATCGGAGGGAGAGAGAGGCTACTGTTCATCATCCTCTTCCAAGAGGGAGCGACCAGAGACTGTTTAGGGGGTGCTTCATCATATTCATTTGAGAGAGAATTCGAAAACTTTTGGGTCGGCGGCACTGTTCATCAATGATCTCCATCGCACTTTCTTAAACACCAGTGAAGGAGAGAACGTTTTGATTTTGGTCAAAAAAGGAGATAACCCTAACGGTACCTTTCCAATATATTGATTTTTTTTTTTTTTGGTTATAAAAATATATAAGGTATTTTATATCATGTTGCTATCAAAATAGGTAATCCAATTAAATATATTTAATTAATGATTTTATTGTTTATTAAATTTTTAATAATAATTTAACTTTTTTTCAAATTAAAATTAAAATTTTTATTTTTTATATACAACTATAATATATATATATATATATATAGTATTTAATATGATTTATGCCTTTTTTAGAATTTCTTATCAAGAACTTAACTATTATTTAATGCCTCATATATGTGATCCAATTAATCAACCTGTTCATATAATTTTTTAATAATAACTTTTTTAAAATGTAAACTTTAATTTTTTATGTTAAAGTATCACAATGTATATGACTAAATAATATATGTAGTATTTAATAAGATTTATACCATTTTCAATCATTTTTCAATAAATATAGTATTTCAATAAGATATAAAGTATCACATTTTTTGGGGCATAAATATAGTATTTCAATAAGATTCATATCTGTTTAGTCATTTTTTATCTTAACTGACTTTTCAACCGCTAACCCAAACACTCATTAGTTTGGAAAAAAAGCCACTTCTGTAAAAGCCAAATGGGCAATCCAAACATAAATCATTGGCTTTTTTCTACCGAACTTTTAAAAAGTTAGATAGCTTTTAAGCTTTCGTTTCTACCGCCAACCCAAATTTTATTGTTTGTGAGAATTTAAAGGACTTAAGCTTAAAGCCCATTAACAATCTAATGATCCAGCTCTTGTTTCTCTCAATGGATTGCCATTACTTGAGGCACCCAAGCCCATATTAGCACAAAAATATTGTTTGTTGTCTAGAGAACCATGGGGTGGCCCGATACTTCACTCGGACCAAGCTTTTATGAACAATTCACTCGGGCGTTCCTACACACATAACAAAATTATGAATTTATCTTCTTTCTTTTTTTCAGATTAATTTTGTAATTTCTCTTTCATGGTAATTTTTACATTTCTACAACCTTTTTTTTGAATGAAATTGTCCTTTGTTGGGCAAGCATATCAGGATCTTTTCTACTCCCTCTTTCTCTTTCGGTCTTAAATATAAAATAGAGTTGACTTTTTTTTTCGAGAAATTGAGGAAATTAAATAAGTTAATTAATCATATCATATATTGTGTATCCTTGGATTATATATCAGTTTATTAGTCAAATTAATTAGTTTAGGGAAAAAATAAATATAAATACTCTAAAGTAATCTAATTAGCTTTCGTAATCTCTTTTAAAAAAGTCAACTTTGTGAGTTTTTTCTTCTCCATATTATGATATGAATATATCAGATAAGGCGTTTCCAAATTAATTTTAAATCCCACAAAATAACCTCATATTGTGTTTGATTATGATCAAAATTACCGCAAAAAACAACTTTATGCCAGCAAGATACTACTCTCTCCTTCCTAATTATAAGACACAATTGACTTTTTTTGGAGAGATTAAAGAAGCTAATTAAATTACTTTAGAATATTTTTATTTTTTTCTTCAAACTAATTAGTTTAACTAATAAACTAATATATAATCTAAGGATACACAACATATGAAATGATTAAGCAACTTATTTAGCTTCTTTAATCTCTTCAAAAAAGTCAACTAGGTATTATAATTAGGACCGAAGGTAGTAATTATTATACATTTCATCAGAGACCATTTTTATCAACATATTTTTTATGTTTTCTTTTTCCGCTCCAACTATAATTTGACACAGATTTAATTGAAGCTCCATGTTTTACCCTTTCATTTATAATAATTTGGTTCTTTTAATCTAACATATTAATCACCCCATGAAACAACTCTAATTGAAAATTCATGTTTTCACTTGCATTTAGAATAACATAGAGGAATTGGTAAAGGGATCAGCCACTTATGCTTTTCACTTTGATTTTATTAATTGAATTGAAGGATTTTGATTTTAACTGATGTTAGAAAAGCACGTGGTAAATCTTACAAATCATCTTTGTTTTTAAAATCGAGATTTGGGAGTGCGATTGATTTCATTTCTATAAAATATATAGATAAAAGGTGCTTCCGATGTATTAAAAAAATTACAAATACCTTAAAATTATTCAGTAGTAATTTTATTTTTCATAGACATTAGTAATTTTTTTTAATAAACTCTATAAAACTAAATAATAAACTATAAATTTAAAAATAATTATGATTTTCAGGATTATCTGATTTAGTTTTTTTAGTATTTAGATTCAACAAATTGAGTTATATAAATTGTGCCCGTTTGAGTTTGCGCTAAAAAAACACGTTCATATAAGTCGAGATAAGATTTTCTGATACCATCATGCCTACATGCCATGCCTACAAAAGAGACTATGAAGGCCCAACTAAAGGACTATTAAAAGAGCCTATGAAGGATTATGTTAACATGATTGAAATGGGCTACCAGGAAAGAGCGGCTTACCGAAATGGAAGGGGTTCTGTCAGCTATGCAAGAGGTCTTGATTTTGAGCCATTGTGAATGCAAAAACTTCCCTGAAGAGGTCCCCACTTTGGCTCCTCGATAGAACCTCGTGAGTGGTTGCATACTTTACCACCATTTTGTTTATCAAAAAAAAAAAAAAAAAAAAAAAAAGATTGAAATGGGCTCATCACAAAGAAAGCCCTGTACTTCTCAAGTAGCCCAATTATCACACGTTGTTTCTTGTTTCTCTCAATGGACTGCTATTACTTGACGCACCCAAACTCAAATGGGAGCATCTTCCCTCTCATAGGCTTCCCATTTTTATTACTCCTCCTTTATCCCCTCCGGTCACCATTGAATTAAGATATCTCTTTTGTTGGAGACTCCTTTTTGCTTTGATTTGATATTGTCTCCTTAGTATTTGATTCTCCACTTTTATATCTTTGAGGTTTCTCAAAATTTGAATGTTGACATTTTCTTTTTAATATTGAAGAGGTTCATGTTTTTTCTTTATGTTCATCTTCTCGATTCTCTTTTACACATCTTATGTCGTGTCAAGATTAAATTAACCTTATTTTAAATCATTTTCCTTTTGACCTTGATTAGAATCTTCTTCATACTCAACTTAGGGACCCACATTGAAAGGGGCAAATCCATATCTCATTTTTCTCCAAGAAGATCCCATTCCTTTAGAGAATTTATGCATGGATCACCATTAGGAGGCTTTTTACCAAGAACTGGTACTTATTCAAATCCTTCATTTAAAGGTTTATACTCATGTATATGTCTAGAACCATAATCCAAAACAAGAACAGCCTTTGTTTAAGTGCTTTTAAAACTCTCGTTGTTCAGATGGACGTTCTCTTCCGTTTTAGAGTTCACAAGCTACACATGGTATATGTTTACTAACAATTAAACAACATATATAGCAGAAGCACCATACCAAAGCAAATCAAGAATATGATAATCATTATAGGAAAGCAATATTTATTTGTAGAATCAGATATTGGCAATAGAGGCAGATTACATAAATTGATACCTATACATCAGTGGAGGTAATAGAAAAAGATCATACTGGCATCAAGAACAATAGACACAAATGCAATTGCAATAACAAAAACATCATCAAACTAATAATGCGCGCGCGCACACACACATATAGATACATTACATATATATATATATATATGTACGGGATATGATATTGTCACTACCAATGACACTATCACTTTTTAACCGTTAGATCAGAATCTCAATAGGAGAGATAAATGATAAAGGTATATGAGATTTTGATCTAACGGTGTGGTAGTGACAAAAAATGGTAGTGACAATATCCTATCCCTATATGTATATGTGCGTGTGTGTGCGTGTGTGTGTGGAGTTTGTTTAAGACCATAAACTGCTTTCTTAAGTCTAAACACATGATCAGGTTTGTTTACATCTTCAAGGCTAGAGGGTTGTTCTACATACATGTCTTCCATAATGTAACCATTTAGAAAGGCACTCTTGACATCCATTTGACAAAGGTTAAGTCCTTTGATGCAAGCAAAAACTAAGAGTACTCGTATGGTCTCCAATCTTGCTATTGGAGCAAAAGTTTCCTCATAATCAATTCCTTCTTCTTTATTATAGCCTTTGGTAACTAATCTTTGCTTGTTTCTAACAGTAATTGCGGATTCATCAAGTTTCTTCTTGAATGCCTATTTGGTGACAATGACTGGATAGTCCTTAGGCTGAGGTACCAAATTTTAAACTTGGTTTTTCTCAAATTGGTTTAATTCTTCTTGCATTGCTAACACACAATCATTGTTTGATAGGGCTTCCTCAATGCTTCCTTAATGCTTGAGGGTTATATCTCAGATATGAAGGCTGAGAAGTATAGTTCATTTATAACTCTATTTGTAGTTTTCACTCCTTCCTTGACATCACCTATGACTTGATCTGTGGGATGATATTTGATATATCTCTTGGCTCTAGGTTGGGTTTGGTTTTGATGCTTTGTTACTAGTCATATGTCTCTAGCATCAATTGCCAATGTACCATTTGTTTGATTTTGATGCTTTGAGACAAACCTATAAAAAAAAATCAAGTTTTAGGTACCCATACTTTCTTTGGTACCCATAGCACACAATCAGATTGTGGGTTCCCCCTCATAAAACTGGTGAGGTGTTGTAGCTCCCCAATTTCGGATCAGCAATTTCAGTAAGTTGTTTGGTCACTCTCATGGGTTCGAGACTCTTGCTACTTCGGAGCTCTATTAGCTTGACTTCCTCCTTTCCTTGGATCCTGGGGACTTCAATGTCACTCGGCAGAGATCCTGAGGGCCTATTGTTGAGAGCAGTAGCTAGTTGTCTAACTTGGTTTTCAAGGTTTCTAAGGGTTACCTCGTCGACTCGAATGATTGCGTCGTTCTTTGCCATGTACTCCTTCATAAGGGTTGTTAGCTCCAAGTATTTTTTATGATAACAATAATTGAAAAGTTTTAAGGTTTTGAATGAATACCTGAGCATTATGAATTAGCTCTCGAGAATGGGATATCAAATACTAATATCTTCTCTCATAGCTAAGATTCTTGAGAATGAAAGAATGGTTCTTGAGAATGGTTTATCAAATGAAACTCCTCACATCGCTAGGATTCTCGAGAATAAAATTGTGATTCTCGAGAATAGCTAATGATTCTCGAGAATGAAAGAATAATTCTCGAGAATAGAAATTAACTTAAAGAATTTCTTACATGACCATGATTCTCGGGAATAGAATTTTGATTCTCGAGTACACACCTTTAATTCTTGAGAATGATCATGAACTTCTTGAGAATGGAATTAATTATTTACTTTCAAAGTCATCTCGCCTCACAAGCAATTGTTCTCGAGTATGGTGAGTTAACTCTAAAAAATGCAAGGTAAAGTTTCATTAAAAAAATAGTCACTCATCATTGCTGATTCTCGAGAATAGCCAAATGATTCTCAAGTATGATCATTACAATTCTTTAAGATACTTCTCGATTATAACATTCTCGAGTATGAATAATTGTTCTCGAGTATTATCGAAGAAATGCATTTAACCATGAATTCTCAAGGAATTCTCAAGAATGATTCCATCAATTCTCGAGAATATGTGCTTTTCATTTTTGTCCTTTTTCGCCTTGTTGATCGATCCGATAAATTCACCGGGTTACTATTTAATCTTGCTTAATAATATATGAGCTTGTTTATATCATATTTAATCATGCTTTTGTATAAGTTTCAGTTGATTAATCAAGTTAATCTGAGTTTTTGAACGAAAGGCAATCCAACATGGCAGACGTATTAAATGCTCGTCCAGAAAAGCAGAGCTACAAATCGGAATAAGATTTTCATCACGAAGACATTCATTTGAGGCATACCTATTTCAGCTAATACTCAATCACTCTTCTGCAAGTACATTGACGGATGCATTTAATGAATCAACGGTCAATTATTTACAAAAAGAGTGCACCCGTGCCTAACGATTAAAATACGAAGAGTCTCAACGGCGAGTTTGCAAAGCTTCTCAATGGCAGTAATGGCGAACGCTATAAAAGCTCACTACATTCAATTCGGCCAACTACCGAAACAATGCGCATTCAATTCTGTATTATTGCATTCAACTATTTCATTAACTTCTTTTAATATCTTCAGATATTGCCTGTACTTCAGTGTTCATATTTTATCTACTCGTGAGGAGTCATTAAACACTTATTCCATTTTTGGTTAAATCTTAAGGTTGTGGAACCTTAAGAGTGGGTGTACGATTACAACTTGTAAGGGGAGTGAGTCTGAGTGTGAAAGGATCATTCTAAGTTATAGAGTGTGTAATTGTAATTGTTTGAAAGAGTTAGTGGAAATCCCAAGGTGTGCTTGGGGACTGGACGTAGGTCAAAGTATTAGACCGAACTAGTATAAATAGTTCTGTGTCTATCTCTCCTTCTCTGTCTCTGTTACTTGCATTTATGTTTAACTTGCAAAAGATTTGTTAGATCACCTATTCATCCCCCTCTAGGTGATATTCCGTCTTCAAGGGTCAACATAGAGTGTTGCGGTTCTGAATCATTGCCCTGCTGCCGTGCTTGCTGGGTAAACCTTGGAGGGTTTGATGGTCTATTTAAGTATGATAGGCTAGATGATTGCCCTGCTGTTTGTTGACCTTGTGAGCTCCATGAGAAATTGGGATGCTGCCTCCATCCGGGGTTGTACGTGTTAGAGTACGGATTATTGGTGTTACTGCCCCTGTTGAAGTTGTTGATGTAGTTAATTGATTCGGGGTTGGCAGAGCACGAGAGTAGGGCTGCTCTCCACCACAGTACACACAAGCTAGCTAAGATGGTTGCAGTGATGTGTTGCTTGAAGGAAGGGTCAGTCATTTCACCATATTAGTTAGAGATGATACCTGAGCTGTGAGAGCAGTCACAACAAACAATTCATGTATTCCAGCAACAGCTCTAGAGGTAGTAGCTATGTTTGCTTGCCACTGATGGCTATTCATAGCCATGCGCTCTAATAATTCGTGAGCCTCTGATAATAGAATATTCATACACTACTTTTAATCTTTTCATTTATAATTTAGGACTCTTTAGGTAATAAATAATGACTTTTATACTTATTTGGGCTTTGGGCCTTTGATTATATTTTAGCCATTATTTAATAATAAATTCTAGTTTTACATTGCTTCACTATTTTTACCATAACTCTTGAACCAGACATCGGATTTGCCTCATTTTTGTCTCATATTTCAGATGAATCAGAGAGCTACAATTGTTATGAAGACATGAAGAGAAAATTCAGACAAGAGGGTGGTCAATTTTGGAGCCGAATTCATATGTATTTTTGGATTTCAGTTGGGCTCGAATTTTGTAATTAAAGCCCATTTTATTTTATTTTCGTTTTGGGCTGACCCATTTCCATTTTAGGTTTAGGTTTAAGTTAGATGGCAACCACAAATATTCAATGATACACGTTTTTAGACGCTTTAGATTAAATACGAGTATGTTATTTTCTCTCAACTCGTTCTTCATCTCTCATCGTGTTCTTGATGAACTTCTTCATTTCGTTTTTGATTTTCGTTCGCATAACCATGACTAGCTAAGCTACTTATGATTGACATATGGATTGAGGATTCCACTATCCAGAGGACTCGCTTCTTAATTGTAACAAATTCATTTTTGTTTTGTAATTTCGATTCGATTTACTTTCAGATTGGGTGTTAGATTTAACGCCCAGATCGACATTTTGTAAGGACGTAGTTTGAACTAGGTTAAAGTATTACCGTACGATCGTACAAAGATATGCCACTGATTCAAACAAATTCTGAACGATTGTTCAGTTGAGGGAATCTTCTGGCAAATTTAGAGATTTCGGTTTGTCCAGAGTCGATCACGAGTTCTAAGATAACTGCTGTTTCGTCCGAGGAATGGAAGTGGTGGAATTCAAATCCTGGGTTAATCTTCTGTTTATCTATTTAATATGTGTTTACTTTGTTCTGTTTATGTTATTTCGTTTTTATTCTCTTTGAATCAAAACCCCCATTTTTTACTGTTTTATTCCTGTTCGAATTGAACTGACTGCGAATTCATTGGGAAACGACCCAGGTTACATTATACCGCAAATCCTTTTCTAATCTGGTTATTTTGGGAGATTATGGCAAATCTCTCGTCAAAATATGGCGCCGCTCGGGGAATTTGCATCGGTTTGATTAGTACGTAGTGTAAATAGCGTTGTTTTCGTAGTTTAGGTGGTATGGGTGGCTGGATAGAAATTTTTCTGACCCAAACCACTCAACCCAGGTCTTATTCACAAGGAATTGGGCATTATAAGAAAGAGTCACTTCCTTAAGAGGAAGTGAGATCTCACCTATTTTGGCCAAATTCCATCGTTTAGACCCTGTTTTAACCATTTTTTGGTCTCGGTAGGATATATCGGGTATTTTAGCAATTGTTTGACTTACTCCAATTGGGCTGATTTTTGGTGAGCTGAAGGAAAATGTTATTTAGCGTAGAACACAGGCTAAAGCGTTGTGGTCTTGAGATATAAGCCAAATTCCATCGTTTAGACAACTTTTTCAATTTTTGAAGTTTTTTTATTCCATTTTTGGGTTCCCCAATGGTCTAGGAGTTGCCCCGTCCAAGTCCCATAAATTTTAAAAATCATTTGATAGTGTTTTGGGCTTGTTTTGGTCAAATTCTACCATAGGTTTTTGTTTTTGTGTTTGCTTTTGTGTGTCTTAGTGTTTTTCTACTTTTTACCACTTTTAGTGGCATTTTCGTAATTCTGATTGGCTGGTGGCATTTTCGTAATTCTGATTTTCTGTAAATTCTGCCTTGTGATTATGTTGCATGAGTACTAGGAGCAATATCAATCCAGAAGACTTGTTGCCATTTGATCCTGAAATAGAAAGAACAATTCTTACTGCTAGAAAGTTGTTAGGCTAAGTTGTGGGATTAATACTAAATTAGACATTGAACTTGAGTCTGATTGTGGCCATTCTGATTGTGTCCATTCCGTTGATCTTTCTGATTGTGCTTCTGATAGTCTTGTTGTTTTCACTGATTCTAGTAGCAATTTTCCTAACTCAGAAGTTATGGCAGAAGAACAGGAAAACCGTCCTACTTTAAAGGAATTGAATGAACTTGATGTTAATTATCAACCTTGTGCATCCAATATCCTGCCCTTGTTGCTAACTTTGAGCTTAAATCTAGTCTAATACACTTGTTGCCTAAGTTTCATGGTCTTTCAGGTGAGTGTGCCATTAAGCATTTGAAGGAATTCCATCTAGTGTGCAAGACAATGAAACCGTTGGCCATTGATGAAGATCAAATCAAGCCGAGAGCTTTTCCTTTCTCATTGGAAGGTGGAGCCAAAGATTGGTTGTTGTACCTTCGCCCTCATCTATTGGGAGCTGGACCGATGTTCGAGGTTATTTATGGAGAAATATTACCCCGCCTCAAGAGCAACTACGATCAAGAAGGAAATTGGCAACATTAAACAGGCCAATGGGGAGACTATGCATGAGTACTGGGAGAGGTTCAAAAGGTTATGTACAAGTTGTCCACACCACCAGATCACTAAGCAATTCTTGATTACGATTTCTATGATGGTCTGCTACCAGTAGACAAAGGTTTGGTGGATGCTTCTAGTGGTGGGGCTCTACGTAACAAGACACCCGAAGATGCCCGAGAATTGATATCCGAGATGGCAGCCTAACTCTCGAATTTGGCACCGGGGCCAATAGTACTCCCGTTTACCATGTTCAAACACCTCCAAATTCGCATGATTCTTAGAGATTAGAGAATAGACTTGATGATCTCGACCTCTCTCGCGAGGCAAATGGCGACACGCATGCAAGACAATCTTCTCCTCCTCGATTGGGTACTCATGTGGGTTATGTTCGACCACTTACCATTCTACGACTCTTGCCCTACCTTGCATGATCCTCGCTTTATCAAGACCAAATAAGAGCTTCGCTGGGTGCTTTTCCATGAAAACCACAATACCAATAGAATAATGCATTCTCCAATACCTACAATCCCGGTTGGAGAAATCACCCCAATTTTCGTTGGAACCGACCGAACCGAGTAACCAATATCGGTAGAATTCTGGAACTACCAATAGAGACAAGATGCACCACGAATTTCCAACAAGCAATCTGTACCTCCTTTGTCTTTTCCAAAGACTACCTCCTCGACCACCATATGTGCACCTCCACAGAAGCACAACAAAGAGGCTAGTAGTAGTGGTAGTGCTGGTTCCTCACTTGAAGATATGATGAAGCAATTTGTCACAGCCAATATGCAATTCCAATAGCAACCGACACTTCCATTCGAGTTTGCAAACACAGTTCAAGGGCGCTTGACAACCTCATTGAACCAGCTTCAACCTCGTGGTTCCAACACTCTTCCTTCACAAACAATTCCTAATCCTAAGGGAATGTGAGTGCTATCTCCCTTCGTTCGGCAAGCAATTGGAGGAACCTAAACCAAGATGTAGATGTGACTTCCACATCGAAAGAGAGTCGAAAAATGTGAAGATTGACTCTAAAAATAAAAAGGCAATGCAGCAAGGTGAAGAGGAAGACATTCCCATTCCTCTTCCTTTCCCTCAAAGAGCCCCTCAATCCAAGAAGTTGGCAGACAAAGTACAAGAGAAGGATATACTTGAGACATTCAGAAGAGTAGAGATCAACATTCCTCTCTTAGATGCAATCAAACAAATCCCTAAATATGTCAAGTTTCTAAAGGAGTTGTGCACCAACAAGAGGCGACTGAAGGGAAGTGAACGAGTGAGTTTGAACCAGAATGTATCAGCACTCATTCGGCCTACCATGCCTCGCAAGTGCAAGGATCCAGGGACGTTTTCTATCCCTTGCCTTATTGGTAATTATAGATTTGATGATTCCATGCTAGATTTAGGTGCTTCTATTAATGTCATGCCTGTATCTATTTATAAATCTCTTGGTCTTGGTCCTTTGCGTCCCACTTTTGGTGTTGTTGTTCGCTTAGCTAATAGGAGTAGTTCTCATCCTTCGGTTTAGTTGAAGATGTATTAGTCAAAGTTAATGAATTGATATTCCCCGCTGATTTTTACATTTTAGATATGGAGGATGAGTCTTCTAGTAGTAGGTCACCAATCATTCTAGGGAGGCCTTTCATGAAAACAACTAGGACTAAGATAGATATGCATTCGGTACTCTTTCCATGGAGTTTGGTGATATATCCGTGAATTTCAATATCTTTGATGCCATGAAACATCCTAGGGAAGAGCATTCTCGTTTTTTGCATTGATGTTATTGATGATGCTGTGGATGATGTCCTTACTGATTGGTGTTCTGAGTATCTTGATTTTTCATTTGAGAGTGATTCTGCCATTTGTGCATGTGCTGATAATGAATGGTGCTCTGTTTGCACTAACTTGGTTAATACTGCATTATTTGATGATTCTAACTTGCTTGGTGATTTTGCATTACATGTGGATTCTGATATTGATTCTGAGTTTGAGCTTCATCCTGATCCTAATATGCATCCTGATTCTGATTTTGATGAGCTTAACTCTGATGTTAACCTTGAGCTGTATAGACACAATTCTTCTGCTTCTTTGAATGTGGTTTGAGGTATTTCTAGTGTGATGACATCAGAATTGTTGCAACAACCACTTAAGCTTCTTCCCTCCATTGAGCAACCACCCAAGCTTGAGTTGAAATCCCTTCCGCATCACCCGAAGTATGCATTTCTAGAGGTGGATGAACAAAGTTTTCCAAATCATTGTGGCAAATAATCTTCTTCCCGACCAAGAAGAGAAGCTGCTAAGCTTATTGAAGGCAAACAAGAAAGCCATTGGGTGGACATTAGCTGATATCGTTGGCATTAGCCCTTCCATGTGTATGCATCGACTCTAAGCCGGTGAGGCAACCCCAGAGACGCCTTAATCCTCTTATCCTTGATGTGGTGAAGAAGAAGGTCACTAAGCTTGTGCAAGCTGGTATCATCTATCCCATTTCGATATAGCCGTTGGTTAGCCCGGTCCGTGGTGGTTCCTAAGAAATTCGGAGTCACTGTGGTAGCCAATCAGAAGAATGAGCTCATTCCTACTCGAGTTCAGAATAGTTGGAGAGTTTGCATCAACTATAGGAGACTCAACCAAGCCACTCGCAAGGATCATTACCCTTTACCTTTCATTGATCAGATGTTAGAGCGATTGGCTGGCAAGTCCCATTATTGCTTCCTGGATGGCTAGTCCGGATACTTTCAGATCCATATTGCTCCTGAGGATCAAGAGAAGACGACCTTCACATGCCCCTTTGGAACATATGAATACCGAAGGATGCCTTTTGGCCTTTGCAATGCACCTAGCACCTTTCAGCGTTGTATGGTAAGCATTTTCTCTGACTTCCTAGAGGACTGCATGGAGGTTTTTATGGATGATTTCACTGTATATGGGTATGATTTTGATGCATGCTTAGCTAATTTGTCTAGAGTTTTGCATAGGTGTATTGAGTCTAATCTTGTGCTGAATTATGAGAAGTGTCACTTTATGGTTGAGTCTGGGTATAGTCTTGGGACACATAGTGTCTAGGAAAGGGATTGAGGTAGACCTTGCTAAGATAGATGTAATTACTGCTTTGCCTTACCCCGCATCTGTGCGGGAAGTTCGCTCTTTTCTTGGTCATACAGGTTTCTATCGACGTTTCATTTGGGATTTCAGCAAGACTGTCTGACCCTTGTCCAACCTTCTACATAAGGACACTGACTTTGTATTTGATGATGCTTGCAAGGCGGCCTTCGATCATTTGAAGCGTTGCCTAACTACAGCCCCAGTGATCCAACCCCCTGATTGGTGCCTCCCTTTTGAGTTGATGTGCGATGCTTCCAACTATGCGGTTGGCGCTATCTTGGCACAGCGGGTAGACAGAGCATCTCATGTCATTGCATATGCCTCCAAGACTTTGGATCCTGCCTAGTCTAATTACACGACTATTGAGAAAGAGTTGTTGGCTATTGTATTTGCTTTTGATAAGTTTAGGTCATATCTGCTAGCAAGTAGAGTAGTTGTTTTCTCTGACTATGCTGCTTTGAAGTTTCTTTTGAAAAAGGCATGCTAAGCCACGACTCATCCGGTGGATGTTGTTGCTCCAAGAGTTTTATGTTGAGATTCGGACAAGTGGAGCACAAAACCGGGTAGCTGACCACTTGAGTCGCATCACCCATTCTCCTTCTCACCCCTCTTTTGTTCGGGATGATTTTCCTGATGAGCAGCTTTTACAGCTGCAATGTAAGCTTCCATGGTATTCTGATCTGGTTAACTACTTGGTAGCTGGTGTTTTGCATGTAGATTCCACTAGGGCCCAAACCCTTAAATTAAAGAGTGAGTCTAAATACTATGTTTGGGATGACCCTTATCTGTGGAAATTTTGCAATGACCAAGTAGTTAGGAGATGTGTGCCTGATCATGAGTTTCACTCTATATTGCATTTTGCTCATGCTTCCGCTCGTGGTGGTCACTTTGGACCCCAAAGCACTGCTAGGAAAGTGTTAGACAAAGTGGATTATGTTGGCCTTCCTTGTTTCATGATTCCCATCTATTTTGTAAGTCATGTGATAACCGTCGATTGAGGAGGAGTATTTCCCGTAGGCATGAGATGCCCCGTAACCCTATATTGTTTTGTGAGATCTTTGATGTTTGGGGTATTGATTTTATGGGTCCTTTTCCCGCTTCATATGGTTATACTTACATATTGCTAGCCGTTGATTATGTCTCGAAATGGGTTGAGGCGAAAGCCACCCGGACTAATGATTCTTCTGTGGTGATGGATTTTGTTAGGTCTAACATTTTCTGCAGGTTTGGTATTCCTAGAGCCATTATCAGTGACCAGTGATACCATTTTTGCAACCGAAGCATGGGTGCCTTGTTACGCAAGTATGGAGTGCTGCACAAGGTCTCCACTGCATACCATCCTTTAACCAACAGTCAAGCTGATGTCTCAAATAGAAAGATTAAGCAAATCCTTCAGAAGACTGTTAACTCTACCCGGAAAGATTGAAGTAAGCGATTAGAGGATGCTTTGTGGGCATATCGCACCGCCTACAAGACTCCGATTGGGATGTCTCCTTATTGGCTTGTCTTTGGTAACGCATGTCATCTTCCGATTGAGTTGGAGCATCAAGCCTATTGGGCCATTAAGCAGTGTAACATGGATTTGGCTAAGTCTCGATGGAGCGGAAGCTACAATTGCAAGAGTTGGATGAGCTTAGATTGGATGCCTATGAGAGTTCGCGCTATACAAGGAAAAGACTAAGGCATTCCATGATAAGCATATTCGAGGAAAGAATTTTCGTCAGGGCCGTAAAGTTCTTCCGTTTAACTCCCGCTTGAAGTTTATGCCTGGTAAGCTTCGATCTAAATGGGATGACCCTTTTGTGATCACTAACATTTTTCCATTTGGTGCTGTTGAGCTATGTGATCCACCCACAGGAAGAACCTTTAAGGTCAATGGGCATTGCCTCAAGCAATTTCATGAGGGATCCCAAGAAGAGCCGAGGAAGCGAGATTCTCCTCATTGATGCCACTTACCTTCCATAAACCCTTGGGGAGTATTCTTCTTTCTCCTCCCCCTTCTCTTTTATTTGTTTTCCTTTTCCTCCTTTGCTTTTTGAAATAAATACAGTCTCTCTTTCTATGATTGCTACATATTATGAACTTGGACATTTTGGTTTTAATGGATCATTCTGTTGGGTCTACAATTCTTGACTCTTTGATTACATGTCTTGGTAGTTGATTTGATGTTGTTGATTGCGTAAGTTGGTATTGACCTTGTGAAGTTTTGGGCCTGCATGAATGGAATTCATCTTTTGTCATTCTTTCTTTCATGTTTGCATCTACTCATGACTTGTGTTCTCTAGAACTTGCTCCTTTTCTTTTTGGAACTACATTTTTCACTTACGTGCATAAGTATGATGGAAGCTTGTTTTCTTTCTTTTATTTTCCCTACTTTGGCCAAATAGCCTTTCCCTTGCATTATGATCCCTTTGCTAGCCCTTTGTGCCTTTTTGAATCATTCTTTTCTAAGCCACATTACAAGCCTAAGTGAAAAACCATTTTATTCCGCACCTTGAAAATTTATTAAGCATTGGTTTCACCTTGGTTTTGTGTTTAAGTGTGGGGGTTGCTCGGAATGCAATAGTTTAAGTGTTGGGGGGATGTTTGCTTTTGTCATTGTGATTATGTATATAGTATAGTTTTATTTTCAACAACAAAAAAAAGAAAAGAAAGAAAAGCGAAAGAAAAAAAAAACAAGGGATAAGGGTCTTAAATGCCATGGAAGTTTTCGCCGAGCACCGGTAAGACGGAAGTTTTTTTTGGACCAAAAATGCCACGGAAGTTCACAAGACGTAGCAATTTTGCCTCGGTAGTATCATTTTTGCCACGGAAGTTTTCGCTAAGGAGTAATTTTGCCCCAAGTTTACACTAAGGAGCAATTTTGCCTCGGAAGTTTACAAAACGTAGCAATTTTTCCCTTCGTCCCCAAATATTAAATTTGACTATTAAATCAGTCAAAGACCACACATGTCATGCCTTGAAAAGGTCGAACTTGGAGTCAGAGAAGGAGATCCTTCAGATGTTGAAATCAAGGCGGCCAGAATTTGTGAAGTCGAACTGGTCAAAGGGACTAAAAGGTCTGTCACAAAACACAAATGAAACGCAAAACGAGAAATGAATTGTTCCAAAAATTGGTTCAGTATAGACTGATCATTTGCTTAGATCATAAGTGATGCTTCCTTTGGGTTTTGTGACAGTCGACCTTTCAGTCCCTTTGACCAGTTTGGCTTCACAAATTTCGTCGCCTTAAGCTCAATATCTCAATGATCTCCTTCTCTCGGCTCCAAGTTTGACCTTTTCAAGGCATAACATGTGTGGTCTTTGACTGATTTAATAGTCAAATTTAATATTTGGGGACAGAAGGGTAAAATTGCTCCTGAGTGAAAACTTCCGGGGCAAAATTGCCCCTCGGTGAAAACTTTCGTGGCATTTTTGGTCCCAAAAAAACTTCCGTCTTACCAGTGCTCCCGAGTGAAAACTTCCATGGCATTTAAGACCCTTGTCCCAAAAAACAAAAAGAAAAAGAAAAGAAAGAAAGAAAGAAAAGCGAGAAAAAAAAGAAAGAAAATACATAGAAAGAAAGAAGATATATAAGTAAAATAAAAATTTTCTTACATAGAGAATGATTGTGTTAATTAGTGCTCTTTTTAATTTCTTTGGTGCTTAGCCTCTCATTCCATACTATTACCTACCTTCACCCTAACCCCATTACAACCTTTCATAACAAGCTCTCTTGATTTGTGCATGCGTGTGTTATGAGTAGTGGAGACGTAGAAATTGAGCAAGCTTATGGTAGAGCAAATTTTTTGAGTAAAATTTCAGCGATACACTTATTTACCTTAAACACTTGAGAGATTGATTGATTGATTGAGCGCATCATTTGAGAGACCATCTTATGTGATTAGCATCATTGATGAGATTGGCATGAATTGTAATTTGAGATGAAGAGATTTTGGTCTTGATTGATTGGTCTTTTGGAGTTTTGTGTCCCTTATTCAATTTTTGCATTGTTAGCAATTATTAGAAAAGAAGAGTTTCTCTTTTTTAGGTCTTTTTCTTTGAATTTTGCTCCGAGTGCAAAAAGATAAGTGTGGGGGAATTTGATAATTGAATATTTCATACACTACTTTTTGTCTCTTGATTTATAATTTAGGACTCTTTAGCTAATAAATAATGACTTTTATACTTATTTGGGCTTTGGGCCTTTGATTATATTTTAGCCATTATTTAATAATAAATTCTAGTTTTACATTGCTTCACTATTTTTACCATAACTCTTGAACCAGACATCGGATTTGCCTCATTTTTGTCTCATATTTCAGATGATTCAGAGAGCTGCAATTGTTATGAAGACATGAAGAGCAAATTCGGACAAGAGGTGGTCAATTTTGGAGCCAAAGTCATATGTATTTTTGGATTTCAGTTGGGCTCGGATTTTGTAATTAAAGCCCATTTTATTTTATTTTCATTTTGGGCTAACCCATTTCCATTTTAGGTTTAGGTTTAAGTTAGATGGAAGCCACAAACATTTAGTGATACACATTTTTAGACAAGTTTTAGATTAAATACGAAGTTTTATTTTCTCTCAACTGCTCTTCATCTGCTCTTCGTGTTCATGATGAACTTCTTCATTTCTCGTTCGATTTTCGTTCTGCATAACCATGACTAGCTAAGCTACTCGTGATTGACCCATGGATTGAGGATTCCACTCCAGGGACTCGTTCTTAATGGTAACAAATTCATTTCGTTTTGTAATTTCGGATTCAATTTACTTTTGGATTGGGTGTTAGATTTAATGCCCAGATCGACATTTCCTAAGGACGTAGTTCGAACTAGGTTAAAGTATTACTATGCGATCGTACAGAGATACACCACTGATTCGAACAAATTCTGAATGATTGTTCAGTTGAGGGAATCTCTGGGCAAATGCAGAGATTTCGGTTTGTCCAGAGTCGATCACGAGTTCGGTTATAAATCTGTTTTCGTCCGAGGAAGGGAAGTGGTGGAATTCGAAATCCTGGGTTAATCTTCTGTTTATCTGTTTAATCTGTGTTTACTTCATTCTATTTATGTTATTTTGTTTTTATTCTCTTTGAATCAAAATTCCCATTTTTTACTGTTTTATTGTTGTTCGAATTGAACTGACTGCGAATTCATTGGGAAATGACCCATGTTACATTGTACTGCAAATCCTTTTCTAACTGGTAATTTTGGGAGATTACGGCAAATCTCTGTCAGCCTCTTCATAGGACTTCATCAAAATGGACCCGCCGGATGAAGCGTCTACAATTGATCATGTTTGTCCATCGAGACCTCTGTAAAATGTCTCTAGCTGGACCCACTCACACAGCCCATGTTGTGGGCACCTTCTGAGGAGGTCTTTAAATCTGTCCCAAGCTTCATATGTGGATTCACCAGACTTTTGTTGGAAATTGGTGATGTCCCCTCTGAGTTGAGCGTTCTTAGTAGGTGGGAAGAATTTGAGCAAGAATTTACTCCGTAGATCATTCCAGGAGGTAATTGAATTGGCTAGTAAGTTGTTAAGCCACGTTCGAGGCTTGTCCTTAAGAGAGAATGAGAATAATTTAATCTGAACGGCGTTGGGCGTGACCCCTGGAATGACGAATGAATCGCAAACCTCCATGAACTCCTTGAGGTGTAAGTGAGGGTCTTCAAATGGGAGTCCTCCAAATTGTCTGGCTGCATTTAGCATTTGAATCATGACACCTTTAATTTCAAAGTGTCCTGCATTAAAGGTCGGAGGTGTAATGGCTGAATTCAACTTGTTTAAGTCTGGAATCTCGAATTCCATGATAGCTTTGTTCAAATCTGGATTTGGAGGTGGAGGGACCTGATTGTCCATGTTTATTGCTTGTGGCTCCCTTCGATCCTGATCATGATTGACCTACATATCCGCCATGCCTGTGGAGTCAAAAAGTTGACTTTTTCACTTCTGCTTCCTGTGCCTTTGCTTGTAAGTGCGTTCGATTTCAGGATCGTAAGGCTCTAAGTTGACTGTTGGTTGATTTCCTTGATGGTAAGTGAACCAGTCGAACAAGTAATAAAGTGTAAGTAGAGTATCGTCCCATAGAGACTGAGATGCCAGGAAGTGACGCTCAAATGCTATAATAGTTGTGTGAAACAGAAAATAAATCCGATTGGTTTGAGAGGTTTTTGTGGTTACGCTAAATAGCAAAACAAAATAGAAAGAGTATCGTAGCTGTAAGAAGATAATAGTAAGAAGTTAGGCTAAACTCGGAATCATCCTTTAGCATGTCAATCCCCTAAACCTCTCTCTACCCATTGCTATAGCATCTACACTGCATAGCTTCCGCAATGCTACAGCATAGCTACTAACCACAATGCTATTCAGTTAACCGACCACTATAATCTACCAAAGCTTCCGCGTCCGATACATATGACCCTAACTTTACTCCTTCCATATGCCTATAGTAATTTTCTAGTTAGATCTGCGTTACAAAACAGAGTTTAATGGTTATGAGCGGTAGACCCATTCCTGAAGCCTACAATAATAGGTCAAGCCTTGCACAGGTCTGCCTAGCAATCACCGTTTCTCAGAGGTCTAACCTCAACTCCTTGCCAGTACGCCGAGGCTAAAAATCTAGCCTTTAGCTTCCGCTAATCGACTAGTAATTAAATAACTAATAAGCAAACCAAATTTATTGAATTAAGAAATTGCAACTAGGTTCATTCAACACTTAAGAAATCATCCTCGTTCAGCCATATGAAAATCAGTTCATGACTGACAAGGGAAACACAAAGCAGATAGTAACAGAATGACCCATGATCAAAAGATTAAACAAAAACAGAAAGTTTGACGAAGTTCCGACGGCGTGGAAGAAGCCCTATCACGTCACGTCACCACTCCACGTCTTCTTCTCTCCGCCTTACTACAGGGAAGGATGCTGGGTTATCCTGGAGTTCTCGTGCTTTGGGAATTCTTTTCTCTTCTTTCGAGTCTGGCCGAATGTGAATTTTTGGTTGGACTCTTTGAAAGTGGAGCTTAATCACCAAGAGGGGGTGAATTGGGGATTTCAAAATCTTTTTCGAAGTGCTCTGTTTTGAATAATAAAAACACAAGTGAACAGAGTATAAAGAAGAAGAGCAAGACACAAGGATTTATACTGGTTTGGTCCAATCTCTTGACCTACGTCCAGTCCCCAAACTCTCTGGGTTTTTCACTATCACATTTGATTACACACTTGTACTCAAAAGTAATTCTCTCACTAGTACTTACTCCCCCTTACAAGTTGCAATCAATAACCCAATCTCCAAGTCCCTTGACTTGAGATTCTTACAATGAATGATTTATAATAAATGAACTCTCTCTAAGAGAGAATTAATATGAACACTGAAGTACAAAATGTATCAACAGATACTTTGCTCAAGAAAACTTAAAGAGTAGTTGTGAAACTTGAATGCAATTCGTTTTCAGCAGATGTGTTGGTTGAGAAGAATTGAATGCAGCTCTATTTATACTAAGAGAGCATTAAATGACCATTGTAATCTTCAATATAACCGCGCCTTCATTAGACAAGGATTAGGTTAAGCTTTGGTCTTCTTCTTTCTCTACTCTTCACTTAATCCAGTTGCACAAACTTTCAGAGTTGACTTCTTGAATATTAATCCGTTAGAATAGCGCTTATTGGATGTGAAAACAGACATTAATCTTTTGCAAGCGTGTGCGACGGATTACCCAAAAGTATGCAACTTTTTCCGGGTTTTGCATTTAATGTGCTTATGTCACTTTTTGCTTTTGCTTTTAACCTTCATTTAATATCCTTTAAAACATCTAAAACTCACTAAGAAAGTGGTTAAATATAGCTAGGAATATTAAGGAATGATAGTAGGAAGTATTAAGATCAAACAATAAGGTTTCACGAATTTGTCAAATTCAAATTTCAAACTCGCGATGAAAACTCGAGTTTTGGACTATTGACACGTTCAATCGATTTTAGTCCAAAACATCGAACTTGAGTTTTTATCCAAAACGCGGTTTTCAAAAGATTTAAAACCGCAATGCTCTCGGGTTGGCCAAAACTCGAATTTCCAAAACCAAAACTTGAGTTTCCATTTAAGTATGAAAACCTAAGAATTTTATGTCAAGTCAAAACTGAGTTTCCAAACAAAAACCGGCAATTTTAAAAATATCGAAAAAACGCAATGCTCTCGGGTTGGCAAAAACTCGAGTTTTCATTTAAGTATGAAAACTTAGAGAAAACTATTGAAAATGGAGCAAAATACCCAAGAGGGGGGTGAATTGGGGATTTTAAAAACTTTTTAAAACTATTCTGTTTTGTAATAGCAAAACAGGGATGAACAGAGTGTAGAGAAGAAGAGCTAGACACAAGGATTTATACTGGTTCGGTCCAACCACTTGACCTACGTCCGCCTTCGACTCTCGGGTTTTTCACTATCACAATTGATTACACACTCTGCACTCAAGAGTAGTTCTCTCACTAGAACTCACTCCCCCTTACAGGTTGTAATCAATGAACTCCCAAATCACCAAGTCCCCTTGACTTGTGATTCTTTACAATAAATGATTTACAAGTAAAAAATCTCTCTAAGAGTAGATAATGATAAATACTAAAGCTTATGTATCAAAAGATACTACACGGTTGAAAACAGAGGGAATAAATGCAAGACTTGAATGATTTTCGTTTTTAGCGGTTGTAGTTGTTGTTGAGAATTGAATGCAACTCTATTTATACTCAGAGTGCATTAAATGACCGTTGGATTTATCAATATAACCGTTGCTTTGATTAACCAAAGTTTTGGTTAAGCTTTGGTCTTCTTCTCTCTCTAATCTGTACTTAATCCAGCTGGGCAAGAGTTCAGAGTTGACTCTCTACGAATTTGTCCGTTAGAATAGCAGCTGCTGGATGTAGAAATTATTCTTTAATTCTTTGTAAGCGTGTGCAGATGGATTACCCAAAAGTATGCAACTTTCTGGTTTTGCATTTAATGTGCTGACATCACTTTTGCTTTTGCTTTTGCTTTAAACCTTCAATGTTCATTCTCTAATTTGTCTGAAACTCAGCAATAAAGTGGTTAAACATGTCTAGGAACATTAGAGAATAATCATAGGAAGTATTAAGATCAAACAAGAAAGTATTGTAAATTCGTCAGATTTGAATTTCGAAGATGCTTGAGAAACCCGGAGGTTTCTTCCACAAACCTCAAGGTTTTCAAAGTGGTAGAAAAGCGTTACTCTCTCTCGAGTGTCAAAACCTCGAGGTTTTCTCGAAACCTCGAGGTTTCACTTTGAAAGTGAAACTTCAAAAACACGATAAAAGCAAACCTGGAGGTTTTCCGGAAACCCGGAGGTTTTCTGAAAACCTGGAGGTTTTCTAAGTCGGTGAAAAAACATTTGCTCTCCGGAACCCGAAACCTCGAGGTTTTCAACAATACTCGAGGTTTCACTTTAAATTTCAAATTCTCGCTTTGCGCCAAAACGAAACCTGAGGTTTGAGTGAAACCTGGAGGTTTTGAAAACTTGGAAAGATTGCGAACCTCTCGCCAAGACAAACCTCGAGGTTTGTCCAGAAACCTCAAGGTTTCTCATAATTTTGAGAAACTTAAGAAAACACATTTGAGCTCAAACCTGAAGGTTTCTCCAAAACCTGGTAAACTAGGAAAAACGTA
The DNA here is from genome assembly GCA_019022655.1 of Acacia acuminata. NCBI lineage: Eukaryota > Viridiplantae > Streptophyta > Magnoliopsida > Fabales > Fabaceae > Acacia > Acacia acuminata. The sequence continues at coordinate 481,855 of JAFJYI010000306.1, read as the reverse complement.
GAACCTCTCGCTTGAAAAGCCTCGAGGTTTCCCGAAACCTCGAGGTTTCTCACAATTTTGAGAAACTCGAGAAACACTATTTGAGTTCAAACCCGGAGGTTTTCCTCAAACTGGAGGTTTAGAAAACGGCGATAAACCGAGTTTTCTCTCGGAAGGGCAAAACCTCGAGGTTTCTTGCCAAACCTCGAGGTTTCACATAACTTTGTGAAACCCAGATTTTTCAAGTTAAAACACCGAACCTTGAGGGCTCCTCTGTAAGGCCAGACCTCGAGGTTTCTTGGCAAACCTCGAGGTTTGCTCTTATAGTGAGTTTAACACAAATTAAGAGCAAAACCTCATGCTTTGTTTATAATCATTGGAAATCATCAAAACCCTTAGAGAACTAACAACTGTGCCAAGCCAAAACTAGAGGTTTTCATGAGAACTGGCGGTTTTAAATCTAGGTAAAACATGAATACTCTCTGCCAGGACAAAACTCGAGTTTTCATTTAATCATGAAAACTTTGAGAGAAAACGTGCTAAGTCAAAAACGGAGGTTTTCTCAAAACCGGCGGTTTTCAGTGTGTAAAACTTGAAGGCTCTCGGCCAAGTCAAAAATCGAGTTTTCATTTAAAACCCGAGTTTTCACAAATCTTAGTAAAACTTGGAAAACTCATGTCAAACTGAAAACTGGCGATTTTGTACCAAAACTGCAGTTTTCACAATCTTAAAATATTGGAGACTCTCTGACCAAAACTCGAGTTTCTAATGAAAAATGGAGTTTTGTCTTTTCTAGAAAATATTAAGAAGTCTCTGTATGGTGAAAACTGGAGTTTTCTCTGAAAACTGGCGGTTTTGCTTAGTTCAGCATTTTCTCATTAAGATCAAAACTCGAGTTTTGAACCAAAACTTGAGTTTTCCTTTGACAATAAGTTTTTCAACTTACCAAAAGAAAACTTCCCATTTTGTTTACAATTGTCAATTATCATCAAAACACATAGAGAACTAACACTCTCTACGACTCGACTTCTTTTAGGGTTGGCTTGTCGTTTCCTTATTTAATCGAGACTTTCTTGCGGCGTAAGTTCCAGCGAGCTGGGCCTTTCCTAATCTGTCGAGATCCATCATATATCTCTTTCCAATCTTGGTAGATTGATTCTTCTAATCCTGCAGGATTCTTCATATCTTTCAGTTTCGATCATTCACATCTTCTATTCCGTTACGTCAGCAATCTACCTGTCGTTCTCGACCTTCACTAGTATTCCTGAAATTATTTAGATAAAAGATCAGAAAATATACCGCCTAGCATTGCGTCCTTTACTTTGCTATAGCTTTCATGATGCCGTATTGCACTTCGATATGCTGTCATAATGCTATAGCATAGTATCAGCTTTACTACACGTTATTCCTTCAAAACCTTGCAACTTACTTCTTTCTTAGCACATGTTTATGATGTAAACGGTTTCTATCCTTCAGTTCCGTATATCATGAATTAATGCCTTTTTGCTTAGATTGATTGTAGTTAAGCTTATATTTATCATACAATTCGGTCATAAAATATAGGGAAAACATGGCATAAAATGTGCTCATCAAATACCCCCACACTTAGCTTTTTGCACTCCTGGGCAAAATCAGATAAAGCCAACAAAATCTCATAGGCGTAGCACTCTTGTCGGTATAACTTTGCTTGCACAATTGTTTCAGTTCTCGTCCCCCTTTCAGTAATCCCACTGCCCAGTACCAATGGCTCACTATGCGTGGTATTACTTAGATGAAGAAGCCTCAAGAGGCTCTCAAGTCAGTGTTTTACGCTCTCTCTCTCCCCCAGGGGATTTTAGTTTCTCTCTTGTCAAATGGGCCCAGAAGTTTCATAGCCTTGTCAAAGTTCTAAGATTGCTTCCCATCATCTGAGCCTTCATTCATCCAAAGGACTTCTTGGGTTACAGAGGTGAGGATGGCTACGTTTTTTTGAGATGAGAAATGATGGTGAATGCTATAGCAGAGTAGGCAGACAAATCTCTTAGCTTTAGTCGAGTGCTCCTTTTTGTACCTTGCATTCCTTGCTTCTCTTTATTCTAGGTCTTTTCCTTTCTTTTTCTCTTCTTTATAATCTTTTTCTTCTTCTATTTTTCTTGTTGTTTTTTTAAGCAGGCAAATCAAACTGAACAGCAGTTCTTTTGTAGCATTTTTGTGGGAACACTCTACCTCAGCATTTTTCACAGTTTTCTTCAAGCTTTTCTATCTAACTAGTTCTGCTATAGCACAATCGTGTGGCTCAATGGGGTAGCAAAATGGAGATGATGACAAATGGATTGTGTATGGGGATGATGGTTATGACATGAATGCCTTTATCCTACGAACTTCAAGCTCAGATGCCAAATAGTATATCAAAGAACTAAGACAAATCAAGGATCATACATGGGCTAGCAGACGTGCACACTAGAATAACACAATTAGGCTCAAATCAATCCTTCCATTGTGGGTTCTTTCCTTTAAACTTCCTCACTGCCACTTTACCCCATATCAGGTTGGCTAGCACTATCAATTTCCCAAGCCTATAGGTTCAGTTTCCTTAGGAAATCATGCTATACTTCGTTATACAGACATTCATTCTACTGCTACAAAATTCTGTTCATGCTTTATCATGCAAGTTGGAAAAATTTCAGTTTGTGCAAAAAACTACATGTAGGGTGTACTAGTATGGCATACGCATATTGAGTAGCAGATTAAGCAATTAATTGCCTTGTTACTCCCTCCCCCCACATCAGAACGATGTAAGGCCCTATTGCAACAGTGTTTAACAAAAGGGAGAAAGAGAGAGGCAGAGGAGCATCAGAAAGTAGATGGTCAGAAAGACAGGGTCGTAAGAGTGTTGATACACAATAGCCAATACAATCAATGAAAAATAGAAGAGAACTAGCTAAACAGAAGGGGACCCAGGAGGTGTCAGCGGGCAAGCAGCGGCAGGCGGCAGGCGGCACAGAAGGCCCAGCTTGGGAGGGTGAAGGAGAGGGGCGTCCGAGGTTGGGTGCAAGTCCAAGAGAAGGCAAGCCTGTAGTAGCACCTCCATGTGATCGGGCAAAACTGGCGTGTCAGGAGTGACCCGATCATTTGAGCGGAACGCCCATGACGACAGGCCAAATTGCTGTGCCCATAAGGGTGGTTGGGTGTAGGTGGTGGTGCCCTCCCTGGGTGGAGATACGGTTGTGAGGTGGGAAGCGAGAAAGCTGCTCCATGCGGGGTCATCGGGTGGGCCTTCAGGGGAAAGGGACATAGGGTCATCTGACGAGGATGGGGAATCGAGGGGTGGTGGACAGTTAGGCATAGGGAGGCGGCGATGATGACGGAGACGGGGAGAATGCCGGGTACATAGGGGAAAACTCCCTCAACATGGTTGGGTAATGGAGTGACCATCGTGAGGGGGAATAAGGAGGGGTAGGGGTGGGTAAGCCGATAAAGGAGATTGGTTTCACCCGCGGGGCGACGAAGGGGAGGGAGTTGAAACAGAACTGGGCTGCTTATCCTGGGCCTCGTGAGGTAGAGAAAATATGTCAAAGATAACATACCTGGGCCACGTGAGGTACTGGCAATCGGTCACAACAAGCTATAGCTTGCTCATGCTGCCTTGCCGTGGTTGATGGAACATGCGAAAACTCTTGTACATATGCCTATAAAACATGCAAAAAGAAAACTGGAAACAATGAAAACAGAGCTAAGTGTTCGGGCTACCTCCATGCTTGGTTTATAGTCATCAGCCAGACATAGTACTTGTTACTTAGGGTGGTCTGGGGTCAATAGCTGTCTTGTCTCTCAGAACTGGATCCAACCAATAGTGTTTAATTCGTTGACCGTTGACTCTGAAGATGTTCCCGGTTGTTGGATTTCTGAGCTCAACCGCGCCGTGCGACGTCAAGGCATTGATTACAAAGGGCCCTGCCCACCTGGATTTTAGTTTTCCCAGGAACAATTTCAGATAGGAGTTATACAACAGTACTCTTTGGCCAACTTCAAAAGTGTGTGGGATCAGTCACTTATCGTGCCTGTTGGGATCCGTACAACACAGCGGATTAAAAAACTTACAAATCCCGTCCCGAGGATCACTCAGGTGCATTTAAACCTAGGCTAGTGAATCCGAAATTACCTTAGGAGAATTCGTTTGTGGCTTGTTCTTCGTTGAACAACAGCGGGCTACCTCCTTGATCGGCAGAAGACAACTCGTAGGATCGTCTTCCTCCACCGGGTATCCACACGAACAACTCCCGAATACGGCTACGGCAGCGTGCTAGCGCCTCTTGTGCGTCTCTCTTAATTTTCCACTCTAGGGTTTTCTCGCGGCTTTCTGAATGCGCTCGATAAAATGTCCCGTAAGTTTTCTAAACCCGTTCAGCGCATTATATAAAATTAATCCTCATTAATTTTGAAATTCAAATTTCAAATATGGATTAAAATACATTAATTACATCAATCAAATCTGATGTAACGTATTTAATCCTCATTAAAGCTTATTTGAAATTCGAATTTGGAATCTGAATTAAAATAAATGTATTAATTAAATCCATATAATAGATCTAATCAAATCCATTTATTTAATCCAAATTAAAAGCCTTCGATTTAATTTATCTCTATAAATTAAATCCGAAATAATATCTATCTATTTAATTTAAATTTGAGATACCATATCTCAATTTAATATTAAACAGATATACGATATCTTTATTCGAAAATTTAAATGAGATACAATATCTCAATTTGTTTTAGATATTTAATTTATTAAATAAATTAAATACAAAACAAATATTATATATATTAATATTATAATCTCTATTAATAATATTAACATATATTAATTTCGAATTTAATATATATATATATATACACATACATATATACATATATATATATATATATATATCCTAGATTAAATTCGGTATTCATTAAATCTTAGACGTATCTAAGATTCAATGAATCGGACACATTTGCTCGTGTTGAGTTATTCTTGTGTGCGACCTGCAGCCCATATGAGATTGGCGGTGGGCCAACACCGTGTCAGCCCCACAAGTCGCAAGCGGCCTCTAGCAAGACATTGCGACTACCCAATTCACATGGGGATCGATGACACGATACAACCTATCGTACAACCATGTCACGTCCCTTTTGTCACGCGATAATTCGGTCAAGGATGAGGCATGGATAATGTCAACTTCCTTTTCTTGACCATTACTTTCTCGATTCTCGAGTAGTCGAATAAGTGAAATGGAAACCCCTTTCCATCACAGTATGGCCATACATTTCTTAGACTCACTCATTGAGTGGCCCAGTATTATCTCTTTACAAATGTGAGGGACAAATTCCATCTTGACCATTCACATTCCTCCGCATGAAAATCATTGATCCCGATCCCAGCCTTTATCATCACCCGGTCAAAGATGACTTTTGACTAGGTCAAAGACCAATGACTCATCATGTAGGAATCCATGATGATCTCAGGTCATAGGGCGTCGTGACGCAGTTATACATGAGATAAGTTTATGACTAGATCCATGCAGCTTTCTCATAGTGGGTCGGTCCAGCACCTTGTACTCTTACAAGTGCCCATGACTTTGATTCGTATCTCCATACCTCATCAAAGTCATATCGGTCTTAACTCATCTTCGCTCCCGTAGATGACCGACCGAGGGACATTTAGGATAATCTATAAGATGTATCCGGGATGCAGTTATCAATACGAACATGCAAACGAAAATGATAACTAAAGAGAATACTTTAAATAACTTAAATATCCAAAGTACAATGAATTGTCCCTAGGGCATAATTTCCAACAGTGCCATCATTTAACCTTTTCTTTGTAAAGCTTGGCATTCTCATATGCCTGCAAACGGAATTCTTCCAATTCATGCATTTGTAGTAGCCGTTTGTCGCCTGCTGTGGTAGAGTCCATGTTCAGCTGTGCTATTGCCCAATAGGCATTATGCTCCAATTCGACTGGAAGATGACAGGCTTTCCCAAATACCAGTTGGTATGGGGAGACCCCTAATGGTGTTTTATATGCGGTGTGGTATGCCCATAAGGAGTCATCGAGCTTGTCGGACCAATCCTTACAGTTGGGATGAACCACCTTTTCCAAGATTCGTTTTACCTCTCTGTTTGAGACCTCTGCTTGACCATTTGATTAGGAAGGTAGGCTGTAGCGATTCGATGATTAACTCCATATTTAGCAAGCAAGGTTGCAATCGATGACCGCAGAAATGAAAGCATTCATCACTGATTATGGCTCTAGGAGTGCCAAATTTTGTGAATATCTGTTACTTTACAAACCTGCTAACGACTCTAGAGTCGTTTGATGGCAGAGCTGCTGCTTCGACCCATTTGGAGACATAGTCAACAACAACTAGTATGTCTTGGTTGCCTTTTGACGGAGGAAAAGGGCCCATAAAGTCTATGCCCCAAACATCGAACAATTCAACCTCCAGAATAGGAGTCAGACGCATTTCATGACGACGAGATATGTTCCCGGTCCTTTGGCATTTGTCACATTTGGACACAAATTGATGGGCGTCTTTGAAGAGGGTTGGCCAATAAAATCCAAATTGAAGCACCTTAGCAGCCGTACGAATACTCCGTAATGCCTCCCATAGGGGGAGGAGTGGCAGTGCCTCAGAATATCTTCTAATTCATCATTGGGTATGCAACGTCGAAGCATCTGGTTAGGGTATTGTTTGAACAGGTATGGCTCATCCCAGAAAAATTTCCTGCTGTCATATAGGAACTTTTTCTTTTGGTGGTATGTTAAATCTATCGGAACTTCTGTAGTGACTAAAAAGTTCACGATGTCTGCATACCATGGGGTGTGGATGCAGGCAATGGCATAAAGTTGTTCATCTGGAAAAAATTCCTGAATTGGGATGCTCAGCTTGTTTGAGGAATGTCCTTCCAACCTCAAAAGGTGGTCTGCCACTTGGTTTTTTGTCCCCTTTTTGTCACAAACTTCCACGTTGAATTCTTGAAGTAGTAACACCCATTTTATTAGCTTGGTTTGGCATCCTTTTTTGCTAGTAGGTATTTTATGGCAGAGTGGTCCGTGAAGACTATCACCCTAGTGCCCACTAAGTAGGATCGAAATTTTTCAAATGCGAACACTACTGCCAAAAGCTCTTTTTCTGTGGTGGTGTAATTTATCTGGGCACTAGATAGAGTCTTGCTTGCATAGTAAATAGAGTAGAACATCCTATCATGTCTTTGACCAAGTATTGCTCCAACTGTTGAATCACTGGCGTCACACATGAGCTCACAGGGTAAATTCTAGTGAGGGGCTAATATGATCGGGGTGGTAGTAAGTTTCTTCTTGAGGGTTTGGAACGCCTCCAAGCGGCCGCATCGAAGTTGAATGGAGTGTTAAGTTCGAGCAGTGCACATAACGGTTTGATAATTTTGGAGACGTCTTTAATGAAGCGTCTGTAAAAACCAGCATGTCCCAAGAAGCTCCTGATTCCCTTTACTGTGGTGGGAGGTGGTAACTGCTCAATAACAGCTATTTTTGCACGATCAACTTCAATTCCCTTTTTCAAGATTTTGTGCCCTAATACCACTCCTTATGTTGCCATAAAGTGGCGTTTCTCCCAGTTGAGCACCAGATTTGTTTCCTCACAGCGTTGAAGGACCGATTCAAGGTTTTGTAAGCAGTCATCATATGATTTTCCAAACACTGAAAAGTCGTCCATGAAAATTTCTATGGACTTTTCCACCATATCAGAGAATATTGCCATTATGCAGCGTTAAAATGTGGTCAGTGCATTGCATAATCCAAAAGGCATTCGCCGAACATTGAAGGTACCATATGGGCAGGTGAAAATGGTCTTATCTTTGGTCTTGGGGTGCTACAGCAATCTGATTATATCCAGAATACCCATCCAAAAAATAGTAGTACTTCTTGCCAGCCAACCTGTCCAGCATTTGATCAATGAATGGCAATGGTAAGTGGTCTTTGAGGGTGGATTTGTTAAGTTTCCGGTAGTCAATGCATATCCTCCACCCAGTGATCGTGCGTGTAGGGATTAATTCATTCTTCACTACAGTGATTCCTCCCTTCTTGGGTACACATTGTACTGGACTGACCCACTCGCTGTCAGAAATAGGGTAGATAATTCCTGCACCATTTGATAATCTCCTTCCACACCACTTCCTTCATGATGGGGTTTAACCTTCTTTGTTTTTCAACTGAGTTTCGGCATCCTTCGTCAAGGCGTATCTTATGCATGCATAGAGATAGACTGATCCCTTTTATGTCAGCTATTATCCATCCAAAAGCTTTCTTGTATTTAGTCAGCACTGTCAAGAGTTTGGTTTCCTGGTTACTGGTGAGATGTGCAGAAACAATGACTGGCAACGTTTGATTATCTCCCAAGTAAGCGTATTTCAAGTTGTCAGGAAAAGGCTTAAGATCCAGAGTTGGTGGCGCTTCTATGGACGGTTTGACCGGGTGCTTCCGATGTTAGTCACTTTCTAATGATTCAAACATCGTGCTCCTTACTAGGTTGAGGTGACTATGATCCTTACCACTTAGCATTGTTGCCTAACCGATAACTTCGTCACCTGTTGCTAGTTCCAATTCTCTGGGTACCTGGATGTACGATTCTTGGAAGGCTTCCTGTATAACTTCATCTACTGTGTCTATCACAGAGCATATTTCAGTATCGTCTATGTGTTGCATTGCCTTGAACAGGTTGAAGTTGACTTCCTTGTCATTTATCTTTAGTGTACGTTCCCCTTCATGTACATCCATTAATGCTTGCCCAAGAACTAGGAATGACCTTCCCAGAATGACTGGCATTTCGTGTCCACCATCTTGATCATGTATAATGAAGTCCATTGGGAGCACCAATTTTCCTACTTGTATCAGGATGTTGTAGATTTCACTTGTTGGGTAGATCATGGTTCTGTCCGTCAATTGCAAGTGTGCTGTAGTATTTTGCTCGTTATCAGTGGTTAGCCGGTGAAACACTAATCTTGGCATCAGACTTACTTGAGATCCCAGATCGCATAATGCCATTATGGTGGTTTGATTGTCTATTATGCATGAAGTTTCAAGGTGGCCTGCACCTTGCAGTTCAAGTGGTCCTCCTGGTAGGAACGAAGTGCTACAAGTCTGGGTTAAGGGTATGATCTCATGTCCCTCCAGTTTTTTCTTTTAGGATAGGGTGTCTTTAAGGAACTTCACATAGGTGGGCAGTTGTCCCACAGCTGCTGCTGGTGCCATGTGAACACGAAGCTATTGTGTTAGCTCTAAAAACTCTGGAAATTGCTGACTGGAGTTTTGTGCTGGCATTCTGTGCTGAGTGGGCACTTGAGTCTGTCCGGTGGTTACATCCTGTGTTGGCAATTCAGTAATAGCACCCCCAGCGACTTTGGTTTGTAGGTGTTTATTATCACTGCTAGAGGGTAAGCTACAGCATTGTTCACCAAGTTACCTTACTGTAGCATTATTTCTTGCTCGTTACTCTCGATGGCTGCACCTATCCTATTGTGAGGTAGAGGTTCTGAGCATTTCCCAGCGAGTGCTGCAATTTTCCTCATTTGGTTTTCTACCTGCTGAAGGGTTAACTGCTGATTTAGAATTTCTGAGTTATTCCTTGCTATGTGGTCTCTCAAAATGTCTACAGGATGCCTTTTTGGGTCCGAGTCCCTCAGATTGTGGTTGCAGACCAATGATTCTTGTAACTTGGCTTGTCCAACAGGACTGATTAATCCTTCAATGGCATTGGTCAAAGCTGTCACCTGGGTTGCAAGGATGATTATTGCATCCGATGTCCGATCTTGTGGTCTCTCCAACGTAGTCCAAATTGTCATCAGCTCATTGATAACCTTGTGTTGCTATATTTTCTAACATTTGACATGCCTTGTGGTATGGTTGCATGAGAATAGATCTGTTTGCACAAGCATCCACAAACAAACGTGTTCTGTCATTTAGTCCACTGTAGAAGGTCTCCAATTGAGCCCATTCTAGCAGTCTGTTTTGTGGGCATCGGGCAAGCAGATTTTTGAATCGGTCTCAAGCTTTGTGTGCTACCTCCCCAAGCTTTTGCTTGAAACTAGCTATATCCCTCCTCAATTGTACTTTTCTTGTTGGTGGGAAAAATTTAAGCAAGAACTTACTCCTTAGATCCTTCCAGGAGGTAATTGAGTTGGCTGGTAGGTTGTTGAGCCACTTCCGAGCTTTGTCTCGAAGAGAGAATGGGAATAGTTTAATTCGAATGGCATCGAGCGTGACTCCTGGGATGACGAATAAGTCACACACTTCCATGAAAGCTTTAAGGTGCGAGTGGGGGTCTTCAGATGTAAGTCCCTCAAATTGTCCGGCTGCATTCAGCATCAGAATCATGACACCTTTTATTTCAAAGTCGGTGGGGTGATGGCTGAAGTAAGCTTGTTTAGATCTGGAATCCTGAATTCCATAATTAGCTTTGTTCACATCTGGGTTTGGAGATGGAGGGACCAGGTTGTCCCCGTTTACGATCAGCGGCTCTCGTCGATCCTGCCCATGGTTGACAGGCATACCTCCATGCTTGCTGGGTCAAAAGTTTGACTTCGTCGCTTCTGCTTCCTACGCCTTTGCTTGTAAGTGCGTTCGATTTCTTGATCGTAAGGCTCAGGGTTGGCTGAAGGCGAGTTGGGCATGCACTACAGAATGTACCTGAAAATCAAGAAAAGAGAAAGAGTGATCTTTCTTGATAAGTCACAACTATTAAGCAAAAAGGGCGTCGTCACTAAGGGTATCTGCAGTCCCCGGCAACGGCGTCAAAAACTTGTTGGTTGATTTCCTTGATGGCAAGTGAACCAGTCAAACAAGTAATAAAGTGTAAGTAGAGTATTGTCCCATAGAGACTGAGATGCCAGGAAGTGACGCTCAAATGCTATAATAGTTGTGTGAAACAGAAAATAAATCCGATTGGTTTGAAAGGTTTTTGTGGTTACGCTAAATAGCAAAACAAAATAGACAGAGTATCGTAGTTGTAAGAAGATAATAGTAAGAAGTTAGGCTAAACTCGGAATCATCCTTTAGCATGTCAATCCCCCAGTCTCTCTACCCATTGCTATAGCATCTACACTGCATAGCTTCCGCAATGCTACAGCATAGCTACTAACCACAATGCTATTCGGTTAACCGACCACTATAATCTACCAAAGCTTCCGTGTCCGATACATATGACCCTAACTTTACTCCTTCCATATGCCTATAGTAATTTTCTAGTTAGATCTGCGTTACAAAACAGAGTTTAATGGTTATGAGCGGTAGACCCATTCCTGAAGCCTACAATAATAGGTCAAGCCTTGCACGGGTCTGCCTAGCAATCACTGTTTCTCAGAGGTCTAACCTCAACTCCTTACCAATAAGCCAAAGCTAAAAATCTAGCCCTTAGCTTCAGCTAATCGACTAGTAATTAAATCACTAATAAGCAAACCAAATTTATTGAATTAAGAAATTGCAACTGGGTTCATTTAACACTTAAGAAATCATCCTCGTTTAGCCATATGAAAATCAGTTCATGATTGATGAGGGAAACACAAAACAGATAGTAACAGAATGACCCATGATCAAAAGATTAAACAAAAATAGAAAGTTTGACGAAGTTACGATGGCGTGGAAGAAGCCCTGTCACATCACCACTCCACATCTTCTTTTCTTCGTCTTCTTGCGGGGAAGGATCTTTGGGTTATCACAGGTTCTCGTGCCTTGGGAATTCTCTCTCTTCTTCTTTCAAGTCGTAGAATGTGAATTTCCGATTGGACTCTCTACGACTCGACTTCTTTTAAGGTTGGCTTCTTTGTTTCCTTATATAATCGAGACTTTCTTGCGGTGTAAGTTCAGTGGCCGGGCCTTTCCTAATCTGTCGAGATCCATCATATATCTCTTTCCAATCTTGGTATATTGATTCTGCTGATCCTGCAGGATTCTTCATATCTTTCAGTTTCGATCCTCGGCATCTTCTCTTCCGTTACGTCAGCAATCTACCTGTCGTTCTCAACCTTCACTAGTATTCCTTAAATCATCTAGATAAAAGATCAGAAAATATGCCGCCTAGCATTGCGTCTTTTACTTTGCTGTAGCTTTCATGATGCCTTGTATTGCACTTCGATGTGCTGTCAAATGTTGTAGCATAGTATCAGCTTTGCTACACGTTTTTCCTTCAAAACCTTGTAACTTACTCCTTTCTTAGCACATGTTTAGGATGTAAACCGTTTCTACCCTTGATTCCTATATCATGAATTAATGCCTTTTTGCTTAGATTGATTGCAGTTAAGCTTATATTTACCATACAATTCGGTCATAAAATATAGGGAAAACATGGCATAAAATGTGCTCATCATTGACTCAAGGCGAGTTGTGCATACACTACAAAATGTACCTAAAAATCAAGAAAAGGGAAAGAATGAGGCTTATTGGATAAATCACAACTATTCAGCGATAAGGGCGTTGTCACTAAAGGTATCTGCAGTCCCCAACAACAGCGCCAAAAACTTGTTGGTCGATTTCCTTAATGGCAAGTGAACCAGTTGAACAAGTAATAAAGAGTAAGTAGAGTATCGTCCCACAGAGACTGAGATACCGAATTACAGAAATAGTTGTGTTTAACGGAAGTAAAATCCGATTGGTTTAGAAGTTTTGATAGTTATAGTAATAAATAGGAAAATAATCAAATGATTGTAGTTATAAGAAGATATCAGTAAAAGATAGGTTGAGCTCAGAATCCTTCCTAAGCATCTTAAGCCCCCAGTTACCTATACGCATTGCTATAGCATTTATGCTACACAACTCTCGCAATGCTACAGCATAAACACCCCTTACAATGTTATTCAGTTAACCCACCACGCTAATCTACCGAAGCTCTCGCGTCTGATACGTACAATCCTAGTCTGTCCCATATGTCTATGGCGACTTTTCTAGTTGGATTATCATTACAAATCAAGGTGTTATAGTTATGAGTGGTAGACCCATTCCTGAAGCTTACAATAATAGGTCAAGCTCTACACAAGCCTGCCTAGCAATCACTGTTTCTCAGAGCTCTAATCCCGACTCCCTCTCAGTAAGCTGAGACCACTGATCTAGCCCTTAGCTCTCGCTAATCGACAAGAAATTAAATCACTGATAAGCAAATTGAATGTATTAATTAAGAACTAGTAACTGGGTTCATTCCAAACTTAGGAAATCATCCTTGCTCAGCCATAAGAAGTTTAGTTCATGACTAATGAGGGAATAACTAAACAGAGTACTACAGAATAGCCCATGACAAAAAGATTGACTAGAATTAAAACAAAGAAAAAGAAACATAAAGCTTGATGGAGGTTCCGACGGCATGGAAGAAGCCCTGTCATGTCACAACTCCACGTCTTCTTTACTTCGTCTCATTGCAAGGAAGGATGCTGGGTTCTCTTAGAGTCCTTGTGCTTTGTAACTTCTCTCACTCTTCTTTTGGGTCTGGCCGTATAGGATTGGTCTTTTTCTCTCAACGACTTCGACACCCTTTAGGGTTAGCTGTTGTTTCCTTATATAGTTTGGTCTACTTGCGTACGTCCCTCGAACAGGACTTTCCTAATTTGTCGAGGTCCAATCATATCTTTCTTTCCGATCTCGGTAGATTGATTCTGCTGATCTTGTGGGATTCTTCAAATCTTTAGTTTCGATCCTCCCCATCTTCTATTCCAATACGTCAACAATCTAACCGTTGTTCTCGACCTGCACTATATTTCCTAAAACAACCTTGATAAAAGATCAGATCATATGCCACATAGCATGCGTCACTTACTCTGCTATAGCCTCAGGGATGCATTGTATTGCATTTCGATAAAGCTATCCTGATGCTATAGCGTAGTATCGGCTATGTTTTGCGACTTTCTCATAAAACCTCAAAACTTGTTCTTTTCTCAGCACATGTTTAGGATGTATGTGGAATTTATCCTTAAGTTCCCTGTACAATGAATTAATGCCTTTTTTCTTAGATTAAATGCAATTAAGCTCATATTCACCATACAATTCAATCATAAAATACAGGGAAAACATGATATAAATAGTGCTCATCACTGGTGTACAATGACCTAACCTTCCAACTGAAAAACCACGTTCACAGAGCTTCCGTATCATTTTTTTTCCTAACAAATGTAAAGTAGTTAGGGAATTGAGAGTAAGAAAGTGTTCTTGCAAATGGATCATTTTTTATTTTGTCCATCCAAGCAAGAAACATTAACCCTTTCACCCTTGGATTGTTAAGCAATGATGACATTTTTTCCGTTTGAGTGAAATAAACTGATTGTTGATAAGGAAGATGAAAACTTAACCTCTCAACGGTGGTTGTCTATGATGAATATCAGAGCCAAAAATTCTCCATGATGCCTCACATGAGGAGATATACCTACACTTGAGGTAGTGATAAATTTCGTTGAACCCTTGCTGAACCTACAGCATCAATAGCATCGCATATGCCTGCGATAACACAATCATGCCCTTTACTTATGTATTTGAATAGGTACTTGATGGCACGCGATTGATTTGTCTTCTCCACATTTAAATGGCCATGAAATAATTTCAACAACCTAACATTATAAGGAACAACAAATCGGTTGTCAAACTCAACGCCCTTCCTTGTCACAGTACGACTATCATTTCTTCGACGATATGTTGGATAACCATTTTCATCCAACATTGTACGCTCATTATATTTTTTTGGAAAATACTTCGAGCATTTACCATCTTTCATGCAAGGTGCACTTCCTGAAGATCTACTGCATGGACCGTGGATCATGTAACTTCTAACTAATTCATATAATTCTGGGTCAGAATCTCTATCTGGAATCTCTATAGATATTATCTTGTCAACATCATATGGTGTACGAATCTTGTCTGATTCCGACAACCACTGTATAATATGTGCATGCGATAATCCTCTTTTTTGAAACTCAACTATGTATAATATGCGCATGTGGTAATCCTCTTTTTGAAACTCAACTATGTATACTTCGTAATTATAAATATTAACGTATTTTAAATATAAATATAAGATTATGGGTTTTGCATTAGAAAATAAAATAGTTGCTCTAACCATGAACTCTAAAAACAAAAAAGAATATAACGAAGTTATACTAAATTATTTCATTTCATGATATTTTGTTGTCAAACAATGATTTCATTTTTAAATATCTTAGTTACAAATAAAGTTGAAACTTATGCGTGATAATCTAAATATACACTAATTACCTAAAAAAGATATGAGCTGTTATTATTATTTTTTTTTTGATTATGGTTTTTTCATATTTAGATATTATTTACAACTTTGTAGATTTTTTAAAAAATATGCCATACAAAATATGAGGATAAACATTTGTACTTTTTTTTTTTCCCGTTAAAAGTGTAGTACTTAACATGTGTATCTCATAATAGCTCATGATTATTCTAGAAGGCATGGAGAAAATTCCCACAATTCATAATCATAAACTTACAATTGGGAAATAATTTAGTCAATCAATTGATAAACGGTAATTTGTAAAAAATGACATCATTGTTAAAATTACAAATTAATTTACTTATGATCTATTAATTGAATAGCATAGACGACTTTAACCCTTATTACATGGTTACTATGGTTTTCCCTACCTATACATTTTTTATTTTCTACACATCGAAATGCATAAAGTATGAGGATATTTAAGAAAGTAAATATTATTTACGGACAAAACATAAAAGGGATCACTGGTGTAAAAAAAAAAAAAAAAGTACAAAATCTATATTGAACTATCATATCTATGATAGAAAAAGTTGTCAAGATTTATATGTGTAATATTATAAAAAACTGACCTACTTTGATTGTACCAAAAACTTTCTCATCCTTCATAATATACATTAATTTGTGTAGTTTGTTGTAGAATATTCTGCTCAACACTTTTGGTTTGTCACAAGGTTTCAATCCATCTTCATTACAATGACGAATGATCTCAGGCCACATTGGGTTGCATGTAAATGTTAAAAATATATCTGGATAGCTTGCCGACGTACAAATTGCCATAGCATCTTGGTAGTTTTGAATCATATATCTAGTGCCACTAGTGAAAGAAGATGGTAGAATAACTCGTCCCGGTTGACAAAGGATCTGTTTCTCCTCTTGTTCTTGCATAATAAATTCCTTTGTATAGATCAACCCTCAATTCTCGTTGATGCTTTCTAATGTAGTTCAACCTATCACTTTCAACCATCGAAAATCCATCAACAATAAATTGTTGAAATAATTTTTTCCCATGCAAAATAACTAACTATTCAAAAATTTTCCTCATTAGAAGATAAGCCAAGTATTACCTTGGGGCAAGCCTCGTTTTCTTTTTAGTCTTGGATAAGAATTCTTGAGCATGTTCCATTGAGGAGTCATATCCATTGTCTCTGTAATGAAAAAAATAATGGATACTGAAGTGGAAGATATGCAATGTGTAACTCTTCAATCCTTTATAATGCTCCACATTGTCGTTTTACAATTATGTCTCTTTTAGTATATGAGTTGTCAAAATCACCACAATGAGAGCAGTAAGCTCTGAAGCTGTCAGCATATTATATTACTTATCGAGACCACTTGAGTTGTCATTTCTAATTAGCCTAATGTTAACATCGGGGAAAACATTATGCTTTATAATTTCAACAACTAATCTATAATGTTTAACAATAGAGGTTTGCATATCAAGACATCCTTTTATCAAATTCACGATAATTGGATCCAAATGTTCAGCACCACCATGACGGCTACCGTAATATTCAATAAAGACATGTGATTATTACTTTAACAGTGCTTCATATTCAACAACTTAATGTCAAAGAAAAACTACATTTCCTAAAAAAAACTTACCTGATGGTTGAAATACGATTAGATATTTCATTGTCAGTGTTGTAAATGTACAGTTGAGCATAAACCAGAGGATTCCCTCTGCGCGGCGATAAAACTCCCTATCAAATGGTGGTTTTGACCTGAAAGGACAAATGAATAAGGACCTCCACCGCTTGAGTTCATTAAATGATCGATCCTGCCACCCATCGAGGTAAAACAAAACATATTGTTGTATCAAAAAATTCTTCGATATAGGTAATTGTTTATTGAAAAACAATTTCTGAAGCTCTTCAAGTGGATCTTTGAGTAAAGGCACGGTAATCTTCCCATGACCACAACAAATGCTAAACTGTGGTCTTTCTGATTTCTTCACTCTTTTCAACCTTTTTGAAACCCACATATGGGCATTACAAAATTGACACTTATAAATAGCATCACCTTCATCTAAATAACTTGAAGCAAATGTATGAGGCAAGTTGGTGTCAATATCTCCATTCACATATCCTTGATGATATTGTTCATTAGTAACTCAGACAAATCTTGAAATATTTTAGCTAACGAAAACATAAAATTTAATGAAGATATAGTTTAATAAATCAGATGATAATAAATACGTTATTGTTACTCATACTTAGTTTCATTTGTCAAATCATTTATCCATTTGGATAAATTTGTTGCAACTTGATAAACATTCTTTGTGGTTCTCTTTGTACAGCTCTTCTGAATTATATGATGTGAGTTTGGGTGACCTAAGAGACTCGCAACTATGATGTTCTCATCTTTAATTGCATTTACTTTGCTTTGATTTGAGGTATAGTTACTTAGTATGTTGGTGATATCGGTTAAAACCGATCTTATGTTAAACGTTAAAAATGAAGCACCAATTGCAGACTTAGGTGTTTTAACTTCATCGTCAGCAAGTGGATGAGTAACTTTGTACCTCATATCTATTACTTGGTCTTCGTCATTTTTGACTAAACTATGACTTTCATAATCTACCTGATTCTCTAAACATATTCGTTTACCTACAAAAGTAGTCAAATGAACCATAACGAATCAGATTATGACGTATGCATGATAAGTGAATAACTTAAGAATTATATAAAAGTGCAAAAGCAATTTGGAAAACTTACCTCTTCCACCATTGAGTACCTGGTTTCCAACATCTATTTGCTTCTTCCTCATATGATGAAAATTTATTTTGCAAATAGAAATTGTTTCGAAATGCCACTGATGGAACATTCATCTCACATCTTGCAATATATTTAGATGGTGATACTCTAATGACAGAGTCAATAGTTGAGACTTGAAAGGATGATCTGGTATGTGAAATTAACATCAGAGGAAATGGACAAACATATTGGAATTATTTTTGCATTCTGTTGGCATGAATTGCCAAGTCAGCATGTTTGAGAATTTTCAATAGGCTTCGTTCTATCATTACACTCAGGAAGACTGTTCACACAGTTGTATGCATAAAAATCATATCTGCTTACGAATGGATTTCAGAAATTGAAGCCTCTTTTCAAGATAGTTGAGATTATTAATTACTTTCATTATGATTTAATAGTGTGAACAAAGTGGCATTGACTTATTCAACATTTGTGGTTATTTTTCTGAAACTCTATATTTCAAAAACATGCACTGCAATAAATATATGGAGATGCCATGCAGAATCCGTTAAATGCATTAACCCATTATGAAGGATAAAAAAGTCACAGCCAAACGTGGAAAAACAGCCAACTATATAGTTTAATAATAAAACGTGGAAAAACAGCCAACTATAAAGTTTAATAACCTAAGTTTTTTACAAATGAGAGAAATTTAAAAAATAAAATCTACTATATAGGGTAGCATAACTATGACATTAACTTGATAAGCAAAAAAAAAAAAAAAACAAACAAACAAAAGTTGTCACTTAAAATTATTAAACTACATGCGTCTAGTTAACTTTTCACATCAGTCCATGTACTTCAAATTCATTTTCAAACTTTGTACCTATATATTTGAAACTAAGGTAGATCATGTGAAATTATTAAATAACTCATAAATTGCGAGGTAACACTTTAAAAAGCTTGGTTGAAAGTTATTATATATTTTAATTATTGTTAATATAGTGTATACCAAAAATTGTTGCCTCCGGTCACATTAATTTAGAATACTTATTTATTTTTTCTGGTCACGTGGCTATTTGTCTAGTCCATTTTTTCCAAGACTCGGCGATATGACCAAGGGTAACCCAACATGAATCGGCTCAACTCGGGAGTAACTCGTAGAACCCTCTGGGTTGGGCAGGTTACCGAGCCATGTTTTATTCGCCTGAAACCTCAAGAACACAAGCAAGAAGAAATTCAAAAAAAAAAAAAAAAAAAAAAAAAAAAAAGTGAGAGAGAAAAGATGGAGAATAATAGGTCAAGGAGATACAACTAAAAATTCTTGAAAAATCATATTAGAGAATGAAGTGAGGAAGGTTTTTAAATAGAAAATATGGAAGTAAGAGATAAAGAAAGATATTTGAAGATTCAAGGTGACTACATGATGCCTGTTGTTTGAAAGCTTCAACCTTCAAGCTGCTGAGCATTGTACCACCAAAAAATAAAAGACCATTGAGTAGAGAGACAAAGTTCAAGACTTCAAGATGTAAAGAAAGGAAAAAAGTCTCTAATGTTTGACATGATGTGTTTCTCTAAGCCTAGCTTTGCTCATGAACTGTGATTTTCTTTTTTCTTTTTGTTTAAAAAATCAATATAATATTGTACATCGTCCCATGATTACAGTTGTCTATCATCACATCACCAGGACATAGAGGAGGGAAGGAAGATATCAGTTTGTTGAAGGTTCTTTGAAGTTTTAAGTTTGTACCCTTAATTTTTAATTTATGGCTATCTTATTAATTTCATATTAATAATCTTGAAATTTTCACTTTCTCATCGGTTTAGCCTTGGATTAACCTTGATTTGACTCTAATTTGACCCACTAACCTATGATCCAATACCTCGACGGTTTAGTAACCGATCCAGGTTTTATAACCTTGTTTTTTTTTTTTTTTTTAACTTGAAATTAAATTTTCTTGCTTTTTTATTTTACACTCTTTTTGTTTTTTAAAATTTGGGTTAAAGTACAAATATACTTTGAAAGTTTTTATTTAGGAATAATGTTGCCCTATTTTTCCCCCTCAATGTTACATTGGAAGTGTTAAATCGGAAGCAATGTTACCTTTTACCGTTTAAAAATTTAATGATTAACATCAATTTTTTAACAATTAATATTAATTTTTTTAAGGAAATGAGATCACAATACCATGTTTTCAAGTCAAAATGAATTGACGGTAAATCTAAAAGAACTTCCTGCAACTCATGAGAAAACTTCGAGGTTTATATCTTAACCCTTAGGGCCCTTTTGGTATGGGGAGGAAAAAGAACTTAAAGAAGGGAAAGGAAGGAAGGGAAGATTAAGAGGAAACTTTAAAAAGTTAAGTTGTTTGGTAGACATGAGAATATAAGTAAGTTGAGGAAAGATAAATTATTTGGTAAGAAGAATTGGGTGTTGGTTAAGTGGGAAGATTAGGTAAAATTCCCACAATGCTCCCAAAAAAAAAAGGCAGAAAACATACCATTTTTTTTTTCGTTTTGTGAAATGTACGAAACGAGGGCAAACCAAATCGCGTCTATGTAGAAAGAAAATTGTTGGTGACCTCGAAGGGATCGAACCATAAAACAGACATAAGATATGCAAAAATAGCCCACAAATAACTTACAAAACCGATTTACACACGAAGTTGCAAAACAACACATTCAAGTTCGAACTCTCATTACAAAATGTTGTCAACCAAGACAAGTAAACAAAAAGCCATCTACCACCACACCCACCCACCCACCCACCCACATATATTAAGCCGAGGAGCAAAAGTATACGAAAAATGCTCCTGAATCACACACAACAACGAAATAGGGGAAGGAAAATGCAGCTCCACATACCCATAGCATCATCTAGCAGAAATGGTGAAGAAGAAAGACAAAACCAGCCAAAACCCATGCCACAATCACGCACACATATGCGACTAGATGGAAGAGGAAACACAAAGAACTACTCGATCCCTCATGCCTACAAGGCAGCGTCGATTGTGGTGGCAAAAGGGAGATGGAGGTAGCCAAAGGAAGAAAAGAAGAATGGTGAAGCTAAATTTGGGAAAGAAGACAAGAAGCATGTGGTTTATAATTTCAGAGGGGTTTTTTGTCCCAAAATTCAGTCTCCCGGGAACATTTTCAAGATCCCGCCATTTTTGAAGGGATCTCAATTCCCACATCTGTGGGAAGATTGGGCGAGACGGAACTCACTCTGACCGGAACCTTTGACGCCAAATGGGTTTTGGGGGTGGGAACTGTGTTATGTTCCCGCGAACTGACGTGAATTCCGTAAAGTAAACGGGTTCTTAAAATTTTATAACCCGAATTCTTCCCGATTTTTGTTTTAATTCAGCCTAGTAAACATTTTAGGGAAAATTACGCGTAAGTCCCAATGAACGAAAAAATTACAAAAAAGTCCCTTGAAATCACCAAATTACACGAAGTCCCAAGGGACTTTTTTGATATTAATTGTGTGGAAATAAAATCATGTTTTTAAATGTTGTTCTAAATACATGCATTTTCTCAATAAATGGCCGTGATTTTAAATTTTGTTGTAAATACAAGATTTTCTTTGTAAATCTAGGCTTTTTCTGTTGTAAATGACATCTCTACGTTCAAAATCCAGATGTTTAAATGTTGTTGTAAATACATGCATTTTCTGTTGTAAATGACTAGATTTTAAATTTGTTGTAAATACAACACTTCTTATCAGTAAATCTAGGCTTTTTCTCA
The DNA here is from genome assembly GCA_019022655.1 of Acacia acuminata. Lineage (NCBI taxonomy): Eukaryota > Viridiplantae > Streptophyta > Magnoliopsida > Fabales > Fabaceae > Acacia > Acacia acuminata. The sequence goes on along the minus strand of JAFJYI010000306.1, from coordinate 460,164 downwards.
TTGTAAATGACCTCTACGTTCAAAATCCAATTGTTTAAATGTTATTGTAAATATGTGCATTTCCTATGGTAAATATGGCTTTTTCTGTTGTAAATGTTCATGTGTTTAAATGTTGTTGTAAATATAGGCATTTCCTGTTGTAAATATAGGCATTTCTGGTTGTTAATACAAATAATATCAAAAAAGTCTCTTGGGACTTCTTTGTAATTTTGTGATTTCGGGGACTTTTTTGTAATTTGATTGGTTCCTTGGGACCTACGTGTAATTTCCCAACATTTTATCCCTCCGCTCCCTTCCCCTCATACCACTTCCGATGTCTGCAGTCACGGCACTGTGATTATCGATGTTACGAACCTATCCAATGTTAATATCCCAAAATTCATGTTTCTTTTGAATTTTAGTCACCCGACTTCTTTCATGTTCAATTATTATTGTTATTCGGCGCAGAAAATCATCAGTTCTTTCAATTGATAATCTTAGCGATCGAATTCGAAATCCCTAGATTTGGATCAAAGCATCCCGGAGGAAGGAAGAGAAGGTAGAGGATGAGAAGAAAGCCTGGAATTGGAGGATTACAAAATGCTGCTGCTGCGAGGAATCAATTTCGCATGGTGGGTGAAAACGTGGCCAAGGTTAAAACCGATATGATGAAGGGGCAGCTTGCGACGTTCCGATCCCAGCTTGAGGAGTTCGCTCGCAAGCATAAGGTCTGTCTTTTTCTCCCTTTCTCGTAATTTACCTGGGCTTGAAGGGTTCATTTTTTTATTTTGGGGTTTGTGGAAACCTACATTCGTTGCGCCAAATAGCTGGTTTTAGTTCAATATCAATATTTTTGTTGGTTTCTGATTTATTTACTTGATTTTGACACAAATGAATTGTTGCTCTGTGAGATCGATTTTGATTATGGGATGCTTACCGTGTTTAACTTGAATGTGAATTCGAAAGAAATGTGTGCTAAGTGCAAACACAGCTACTATTTGTAATGTGTATTTGAATTGTACGAGAGTAGGGGAGACAGACAAGAAAATTGGATGAATATAATATTATGTTGATATAGGATGTTGATGAAGCCTGAAGCTTTCGACCTTATAATATGGTTTAGTTCGCTTCTGCAGTTAATGGATACATGTTTTTTTTTTTTAAACAACATAATGGAAAATTGATAATATGCATGCATCATGTCTGGATTCAGATTCAGTTTCGTTCTTTCCATTTCTTTCCCTTCTTATTCTGTTGCCCCTATAGATCAGTTGATTATTTTGTATTTGCTTCTTTGAGACAGAAGCATTTTGCACTAACTATTGAAGTATATAACCTTCTGTTGTTAAATTGTCTACTTCAATTCCATCACTAAGTGGCATATCAGAAAATGTTTTGCAAAACTAAGTATCACAGCCTCATGTAATTAGTTTTGTAAATCAAATCCCTTCTGGATCTTCAGCTTTAAAGTTTTCTATTTTCCTGAAAGCTTGACTGTTTTAAACATCTTGGAGCTTCAGGGGAATGATTAGCTAACAACTTTTTCTATTCATGCCTTATGTCATGGTCTTGTAGTGCAGTCTCACTGTGAAATCCTCTATAATGTATTATTAAATTAATCGCACTAATATTTATTAGTACTTGTTCAGCATGACATCCGCAAGAACCCTGCATTCAGATCACAATTTCATGAGATGTGTGCTAAAGTTGGAGTAGATCCCTTAGCTTCAAATAAAGGTTTCTGGGCGGAGCTACTTGGAATTGGTGACTTCTATTACGAACTTGGTAAAAAAAAAGTTCTTAGTCTTGGTTCTTTTCCACCAAATATGTCTCCTTTGCATATACACATTATTTTCTCTAATAATTTTCATGTGCTATTTCTGATAATTTGCAACTGATAGGAGGGTATATAGAATATCATAGAATAAAATATGACAAATAACTATTAAGTTCTATATCTGACCAGTATGAGAGCCATATTTGGAATTTTTCTGAATGCAGGAGCAGAACATAAATTGGATTGATTAATACCCAATTTTATTTCAGTAAAGAAACATATCTGGGCTGTTCCAGGTATCTTGGGTAGCAAACTTGGCAATGAATCCGTCTATTTCCAGAGTTGCTTGCAGGGAAAGATTGAGATGCAGAGAATATTGTTAGAATTTAAGAACCATGCGCCAGCATATAGTGGCAGGAAACCAATGGATAAATCCCGAACTATCAGCTTTAGTGTCAGACCTGCACATACCCACTATCCATTAAATTAAGCAATCTCAATTTTGTTTTGTCTGTATCATCAGTAAATCTGTTCACATTAGGCCATAATCTAATTCCCTATAATTATGAAGCTGTTTATTGTTTTCATTTTTTTTAATAAATATTTGTTGTTTTGTTATTAATCTATCATGCTTAGATTCCGTCATTTAATAACATTATTAATTTAAACTGCTTGGCTTGACAGGAGTTCAAATCGTGGATATTTGCTTGGCCACTAGAGCTCACAATGGAGGACTGATCAACCTGCAAGAACTCTGTCATTTACTTCGTCAGCGACGAAGAAGTGATCGTGGAGCTGTTTCTGAGGATGATTGTTTGCGTGCTATTAGTAAGCTGAAGGTCTTATATTTTGACTTGCTCGTAAATTAAAGTATAATTATTGGAGTCATGAATCTAAAGTTGATACAAGTAGCTTCACTCAGAAATCTTTCTACATGGGATGAAGGCATTCTCAATAACTGTGATTTACGCTTTGTTTACATGATTTTTCCTTTGTTGAACTTGTATATAGTCATTTAGTCGGCTTGCCTTTGAGCCTTTTCTATTCTAATCCTCCTAACCTGCTTGTGGTCCATCTCAAGTTAATAGCTACTATTTAATCTTTTTATTCGCATCTACAAAGTTATTATACTATGAATTTCATTTATTGTCCTCCTTACAAACACTTAAGATGGGAACTGATGTGTATATATATGGTTCTGACCGGCTACCAGAGCCCTTTTATGTTGATCAAAATCCAAAACTCAGAATTTCTATGATGGTCACTATTGAAGAAATGAATAAAAATGAATAAGCTATTTAGCTTGATTTAAAAGATTTTTTTTTTTTCCTTCTTTTATTTTAGCTGCTGTTTTTCCTTTTTCTTTTTCTTTCATAGAAGCCCGTCTTACCCTTCTGGTGCTTTCTCATTTCTACTTGGCTTCTTTTATCCTAAACAAGAAAAAAATAAAGGAAAAAAAAGAAGAGTTGTATTAAGCTTCTTTCATAGAAGCCCGTCTTATCCTTCTGGTGCATGAGACTGAAATCTTGGTGTTGTCTTAGTAATTGATTGATTTGTAAGTCCAAGAATTTGATTAAATGTCATATTAGGACTCTAATTGTGTGTGTGGCTCTGTGTCTGTGTCCTGTTTATTTTAATCCTATGTGGTTATTGCTCTGCTTAATAAGAAGTTTGATTGCATGGATCCTTTTAAGCGGATGTTTGACATTTGCTACATGAACTTCAGGTGCTGGGTAGTGGTTTTGAAGTTATTTCTGTTGGGAAGAAAAAACTGGTTCGTTCAGTTCCGACTGAGCTAAACAAAGACCACAATGAAATTCTAGAACTTGCTCAGGTTACAACTTTTTCTTCTTTTTATTTGTCTTTTGAACTTTTTACTACGAATGATATTTTCAAAATTTTATTTATAGCTTTTCTCAAATGACATTTTGTCTGTTATATGATTTTTCTGCCTCTTAGGTATATATTGAGATCTAAGAGTTATGGATGTTTTGACCAGCTGTATTCATGAATTTTCTTGAACATGCTTGGTAAAAGCCAATGTGACCATTGGGTAAATATGTTAAAGAGGATAAATTTGATTTAAAAAAAACAAAAAGATTGAGAAAAGCATTGTGATGGGCTAAGAACTATTGGGCTTGTGTTTATAGGATAAGAGCCAACAATCAGCCAACCCAAGAGACTAGAGAGCAGGGGCAGAATGGGAATACGATTAGTGGAGCTACCAACAAACAATCTGACACTGTTAGGGGGGTGAGAGCAATATTGGGATTGGGAAGGAACCTTGTATAGCTGACAATTGGAGAGTTAGCATAGGAGAGGGTCTAGTCTCTCAAACACTAGGCAGTATGGTTTATTTTTCTCTGTTTTGTTGCTGTTGTTTAATTCCATGAAGCCTTTCTGATAGAGAGGAGGCATTAGGAGATGTATTCTCTCATTTTCCCAGCAGTAAAGAGGATACTAGTGATTCTTTTGTTCTATTGCTTACCCGTATTGTGGCCACCTTCGCTACCATTCTCAAGGGGTTGAACCAAAGAAGAACACCATCTCTATCATCATGAGTGGGATCTGATGAGGAGGGAGGTTTGTTTGACGCGAGCAAACGAAGAAAGTTGGAGTTGCCCCTATTTGATGGTGAGGACTCTCTTAGATGGATTTTCAGGGTTGAGTGATATTTTACCATCAGTGGAGTGAGTGAGGCAGAGAAGTTGAGCAACATGGTGGTGAGCCTAGAGGGAAAGGCTTTAACTTGGTTTCAATGGGTAGAAGCACGAGCCTTGGTGAGGTCATGGAGGGAGTTTAAGGCGGAGATGATCAAGCGGTTCCGCTGCAAGCAAATTGGTGATGAGTACGAGCAGCTCATGGCCCTTAAACAAACAGCCCTTGTGGCTGAATTTTGCGAGAAATTTGAGCTATGCTGTAGATGAGGTATCGGTGGGGGACATTATGAATGGGCTCAAGGAGGAGATAAGGTGTGATGTCAAATTAATGCATCCTCAATACCTTAAGCAACTGATGGTTACGTAGGGCAGGTGGATGATCGGAACTTAGTCAAGGAAAGGTTAGAGGAAAAGAAGAGCAAGGCTAGTTGGTCAATGAGTGGGTCATGGTGGAGCGACTTTAAGCCAGTGGTCCTAAAGTTCAGCACCGTGGACCCCTGGAAAAGTGGTGGGCAAGCGGCGATTTCAAAGATTGGTAGAGAGAGGAATTTAGTAGCGAATAAGGTCACACCAGCACATGGTACTGCATCTAGTGTTACCTTAGTGGGTAGCAATGGGCCTAGGAAATGCCTATCTAAGGCTGAAATTAGTAGGAGAATAGAACTGAGCTTGTGTTTTAAATGTGAAGAGAAATATGGGCCCAACCACAAGTGCAAAAACAAACAACTCCAAGTCCTTATTTTGGAGGAGAGGGATGATGATCCGGCCCACTACCAAGATGCAAAGGATCACATGGAGGCCCCAAATATTTCTAAAAGAAAAGACATGGCTGCCCTTGAGCTATCAATGATGACAGCTGTAGCATGTAGGCATAGCTGGCAAGAAAACCCTTAAGATGGTGGGGCAATTGAAGTAAACATCAGTAATTGTATTAATTGACTGTGGGGCCACCCCCAACTTTGTGGCTGAATCCTTAGTCAAAGCTTTGAAAATTCCCACAAACACGAACCTTAAATACCCTGCAATCGCGTTAGAGATACAATGTATGAAGATCCAACAGCCTTTCTACCCTTTTAATCTTGGTGGAGTCGACCTCGTCCTTGGTGTGGAGTTGCTTGAATCTTTGGGTGAAACCCAAATTATTTGGCGGCAATCATATATGAAGGTGAAGGTAGATAAAACGTGGGTATGTTTAAGAAGGGACCCGAGGCTTACACAGTCCCCAACCACTCTCAAATTGATCACCAAGACTATTCGTGATGCCGGAGTAAGATACTTGGAAGAGCTACAAGGTGTGACTCGAGGAAACAGAGTTGCCGAAACAAGCAGGGGATGAAATTGCCCAAATTCTGCTAGTGTCCTGAGTTTTGTGAGCCAATTACGGGCCTTCCCACTCAGCAAACTAAAGATCACAGCATTGTGATAAAAGAAGGGGCCCAGCCAGCAAACACATGGCCCTATAGATACAGTTTCGGGCAGAAGGCAAAGATAGAGAAGCTTGTAAAAGACATGTTGGTGGTAGGGATAATTCAACCAAGCGCAAGCCCTGACTCCAGCCCTGTGCTATTGGTAAAGAAGAAAGACGGAAGTTGGCGGTTCTGCGTTGATTATAGGTCTCTTAATTGAATCACCATTCCTGACAAATATCAAATCCCAGCCATAGATGAGTTATTGGATGTGGTAGGAGGAGCCACCATCTTTACCAACCTTGATTTGAAGTCCAACTACCATCAGATACGAATTAAAGAAGGGGATGAGCAGAAGACAGCAGTCGGAACCCATGATGGCTGCTACGAGTTTAAGGTTATGCCTTTTGGTTTAACTAATACTCCCTCTACTTTTCAATTCATGAATGATATTTTTAGAGCTCACTTGAGAAAGTTCATCCTTCGTGTTTTTTGACGATATTTTAGTGTATGGTAAAGATAGGGAATTGCATAAGGAATAGTTTGAGGGTGGCGTTGCAGCTGCTAAGAACCATCTAGTGATTAACCCCAAGAAGTGTGTGTTCGGACAACCCCAAATCGAGTACTTAGGCCACATAATTTAAGGAGAAGGTGTAAAGGCTGACCCTAATAAAATTGCAGCCATGGTTAACTGGCCTACTCCTAGCAACTTGAAGTCTCCCCGGGAATCCCTGGGTTTGAGCGGTTATTACCATAAGTTTGTGAAGGGATATGGGAAGATGGCCGCCCCACTTACCCAGCTGCTCAAGAAGGATTCTTTTGGATGGGATGAGTTGACAAGCAAGCGTTTGAAGCTCTAAAGGTTGCCATGACCATGCTACTAGTCCTAGCAGTCCCTGACTTCAGCCTACCCTTTGAAGTCAAAGCTGATGCCTCTGGGAAAGGGGTAGGGGCTGTCTTGATGCAAAAAGGTCGTCCTATTGCCTTGTTTAGCCGGAAATTGTCCAAGCGTCTTCAATTATGCTTGGTATACAAACGAGAACTCATGGCCATCATCCTCGCTGTGAAGAAGTGGCATTATTATCTGTCCAGCCAGCCGTTTATCATAAAGACAGACCAAAAACTCTCAAATATCTGTTAGAGCAGCGAATATTGGCCCCAGATCAGCAGAAGTGGGTTACAAAACTCATGGGATACAAGTTTGGGATTCATTATACACTTAGGATGGAGAACCGTGCAGCTGACACTCTCTCTAGGCAAGAAGCAAACCTGGAGTTACAAGCTGTGTCTCTCTGGCAATATAATGGTCTGTCTGAATTGGAAGATGAACTTCTCAAAGATGATAGCTTGAGAGAAATAATGCAGCACTTGGTGCAGGGCAAAGAGGAGCTGAAGGGTTATACCATGAAAGGGGGCGTGCTCTTTCACGAAGGGAGGCTGGTGATTCCTAAGCAGTATTTTAGGAAGCAAGAACTCATAAGAGAGTTTCATGACTCTAACAGGGGACACTTTGGGTATTTGAGGACTTATAAGAGGTTATCTTCTGTAGTATATTGGCTGGGCATGAAAAAAGATGTACAGGATTATGTGGCTCAATGTGACATATGCCAAAGGAACAAGTACGATGCTTTGAAGCCAGCAAGGTTGTTGTAGCCTTTACCAATTCCCGAGGCTACTTGGGAAGATGTGAGTGGTGGTGGATAGGCTGTCCAAGTATGCCCATTTCATCCCATTATCTCACCCCTATGATGCTAAGGGTGAAGCGGAGCCATTTGCTAAAGAAGTCATGAGATTGCATGGGTTTTCGAGTTTGATTGTATCTGATGGATCAGATCTTCGTAAGCCAGTTCTGGAAAGAATTATTCACACTAGCTGGAACTACTCTGAAATCCAGCTCCTCCTATCACCCAGAGACCGATGGCTCAATTGGAGCCTAGAAACTTATTTGAGATGCTTTGCTGGAAATACATCAAAACAATGGTCAAAGTTGCTGCATCAGGCAGAGTTTTGGTATAATACAACTTACCATGGAGCCATCGGAATCACGCCTTTCAAGGCACTATATGGTAGAGAACCACCCACCCTTCTCAAGTGGAAGGATCAGCCATCTCTGGTACAGGAAGTTGAACAACAGATGCAAGAAGGAACCCAAATGCTTGAAGAGCTCAAGAATCAGCTGGAGCGAGCTGAAGCAAGAATGAAAAACCAAGCTGACAAACACCGTAGAGAGGTGGAGTTTCAAGTGGGAGAATCAATTCACCTCAAACTGAAGCCCCACAGATTTCGGTCCCTTGCTAAGAAGATAAATGAAAAATTGTACCTCAGATTCCATGGACCCTATGAGATCAGTGAGAAAATCAGGAAGGTGGCCTATTGTCTGAAATTACCTCCTACGGCCAGGATCCATAATATCTTCCACGTTTCTCAACTCAAACGAGCTCTCAAGGCCACAGCAATATCTCAGCCATTTCCTAAAGGCCTGACCGAGGAAATGGAATTGCAAGTTGAATCTGAAAGGGTCAAAGAAACACGTAGAACAAAGGAAGGAAAGTTGAACCTTTTATTAAATGGAGACATCTCCCTGACCATGAAAATACGTGGGAGAACTAGAAGATATTCAGACACAGTTTCCCACATTCCACCTTGAGGACAAGGTGTGGCTTGCTGGGGAAGGAAATGATGGGGCTAAGAACTATTGGGCTTGGGTTTATAGGAGAAGAGCCAAGAATCAGCCAACCCAAGAGGCTAGAGAGCAGGGGCAGAATGGGAATACTGTTAGTGGAGCTACTAACGAACAATCTGACACTGTCAGTGGGTGAGAGCAATATAGGGAATGGGAAGGAACCTTGTATGGCAGACAATTGGAGAGTTAGCATAGGAGAGGGCCTAGCCTCTCGAAGGCAGTATGGTTTATTTTTCTCTGTTTTGTTGCTGCTGTTGAATTCCATGAAGCCTTTCCGATGGAGAGGAGGCATTAGGAGCTGTATTCTCTCATTTTCTCAGCAGTAAAGAGGATATTAGCAAGCATTCTTCTGTTCTATTTCTAACTAACTTGCAGGCTCTATCACATTGTCAAATTAATGGTTCAGACCTAACTTGTTGAGAATTCTCTTAGCAGCAAAAAAAACAAGGGAAGTTAACTAAAGACTGTATGAGGAATTTATCCATGACCAACCTCCTTGTAAAATGATATTAATAAAATATGAAATTTTCACGTAAGAAATGGCAGCTCACTCCTAACTCTTGAATGAGTTATGTCTTATCTATCGATCACAACAACTTTTGATACATATTTTATTATTGATGCTATATTTTTATGATGTATAGTTCAATTTCTAATATATTGCCAGTGATCTTTTGGAGAAACATTCCTAATGGTGCTGGGGAGCATGATAACCAATGACGTTACTGAACTCGCTTGATTAAAGATAACCTAGAATTCATATCTGACTGTGGAAAGCATGAATGATCACAGCTTCATTGTGCAATCAGTTTGCTAATTGAGAAAGATATTCTTATGGAACAATAATAAGCATATGAAACCGTTTCTGTTAGTTTGTTAGTGGCTTATTAGCCGTTGGGGGAAGGTGAGTATTTTAGTATATAATTAGCCTCTACTCTACTGTATCAATCCAGATTATTGATTCCTTACGGAATAGAAGTGCATATTCGGTTTCTTTCTCATTTCTCTCTGTTTCTATCTGTTGAACCCCTCTCCTCTTTTTTTTTTTTTTTCTCTCTTTTCTGGTTCCAATACCATAACAGATATATTGTCTTCTAACATTTTGATGGTACCTTCTCCACTTCAGGCCCAAGGGTTTGTGACTGTTGAAGAAGTGGAGAGACGACTATCTTGGACTCCAGGTCGCACAATCGATGCGCTTGAGACCTTACTTAAAGTAAGCCTTCTAACCAATTTTTTTTTCGTCAGCTTTTTCTCCGCTCCATAACTAATTAAAACATACATCTTCCCACCCAAGTTCTTGGAATGATGATATAAATCCTACGCTTTATTGATGCAGGAAGGACTTGCCATGATTGATGATGGTCATAGAGATGGTAAACGCAGGTACTGGTTTCCCTGTGTGTCACCCATCTCTTCTCTAGTGGCAGCTGATTCCTAACATTAGGCTCATCAGAAAAGCATCTGTTGTATTCAATGTTTTTGGAGCTGGAATCGCACTGTGCACTTAGTTTGTTACTCCCTCCCTCCCTCCCTCCCTCTCTCTCTCTCTCTCTCTCTCTCTCTCTCTCTCTCTCTCTCTCTCTCTCTCTCTCTCTCTCTGTTTCTCCTTTTCTTTGCCCTCAAATGTGTGATTTGTTTGCTGCAAATGTGCTCACGTATGTAAATAGTGACTGGGTCCCAAAAAAATCTTAAGATCTCATGCATGAAATTTCTGAACCTCCGATTTGGATACTTGGATGCTTGAGACCTTGTTTTGGTTTCCCAATCTCTTGGAACTAACGAACACTGACATAACTACAAGGCTATGTCATGATCCGGTCATAAATATAGAATCTAGTTGATTTTTTTTAAAAGAGATTAAAGCAATTAAATAAGTTACTTAATTATATCATATGTTATATATGATTAAATTATATAGTAGTTTATAAATCAGACAAATTAGTTTAGAGAAACAAATATAAATATATATGTTTTAAAGTAATTTATTTAGCTTTCTTAATTAAAAATAATAGTCATTTGGCTTGGTTTTATATTCTGGATAGGAGGTAATATGATAGGATCAAAGGAATAGGATACCACAATATCAATATTCAATATGAATAATTAACTAGTATAGGTCTCACGTATCGTTTGAAGTCCTGTAAATGAGATGTGTCGTTTGTGTCTCAGATAATACAGCTTGTTAAAGTTACATATTATATATAAATAGGAAAAAATATTCTTGAAGTAACTGTAATTTCTTTCAATTTTTAGTTGGTACATATTTTTTTTTCTCTTTATCAAATCCTCTTAAGCTATTTTTAGCAGCATTTTAACATTTTTCGCCATATAGGATAACTCATAAGAATTAGGGACGAAGTTGTAAGAGTTAAAAGTTTAGGAACAAAGTTATAAGTGAGTCAAAACTTTAAGGGTGAAAGATTAATTTTTCCTATTGTGATAGGTAGAAGTTAGTTGGGTTTAATGGTTTTGCTCCAATTTTAAAAATTTATGGTTACTTTTGCTCTAAAAAATAGTTTATGGTTACTTTTACACTTTTGATAAAAGCTGAAGGTTATTTTAGTACATTAATCCAAGAAATATTAAATAAATAAATAACAATTTGGAGATCAAGTTGGCAAGTTAGCTTGGATATGAACGTTTACATAATTAATATTCATAACACACCACATATTTTCTGTCTCTCTTATTTCAAATTGAGTAACATGTTTATCTCAATAGGGCTTTTCAGCCCAAAGTGACATATGCCAAAGCTCATTTTCGATGCTTTTGAAAAAACTCCTTCTAAAAGTCGCCTGCCCTGTAGTAATGGCACTTTCTTTCTAACGGCTTGCAGAGTAATGACTTGCTTCTCTATCTCTCTTACGGATCTTGCAGAAAACTTGCTTTCCTTTCTCAACAGGGGTTAAATACCAATTTTGCTATGGAACTATTGGTAAGAAGACACAAGATGCTTCGAAAGTTTTTTGGGTTATCATTTTTGCCCCTAAGTTTAAAAACTTGTAATCTTGCTGATCGGTTGATCTTGACCGTTAGATCGTTGCTCTGAAACTTCCGCGCAAATTTGCTCCCGAAAAACGTTCGGGGCATATTTGCTCATTTTTGTAAACTTCCAGGACAAAAATGATACCAAGAAAACTTCCGGGTGCTGAGTGCCTCCTTACCAATACTTCTGTGACAAAAATAGTATTTAACCCTTCTCAACAGTGACAAGATACCGAGGAACCCATGATGGCGACCTCTAGCTTGCAAACCCCATCAGATCTAGTTGTCCTCTCACATGATAGCTCTCTTCATCCTCTTTACTCCAAAAGTGCAACCTTGGGCGACCTCCTCAAAGTACTTGTCAGGTTTGACTTTTTTTTCTTTTTTTTTTTTATATGAAATTTTTGTTCATGGATCTCGCGGCTCATCCTTTCTGTCTGCATGGCTTAAGCTAGAGCCGGAAAACGGGCCGGCCCGTTTTAAGCCTGGCCCTTTAAGGGCCGGACTTGGAAATTGGAGGTGAGAAGTGAAGTTAGGCTCGGAGGGCCACAGCTTATACGGGCCGGTCCTCTGGCCCTTCAATTTTTTTTTTCCTTAAAAAAGTTGAAAACTGAAGTTGAAGTTGGGGTCAAGTAAAGTTTTTTTCCCACATGTTCTAACAAAATATAGAAGTTCCAGTCTTTTATCTAATGTTCAAGCTCTTATTTGTACTCACAATTGGATGCATGGATTCACATATGATGATAATTTATTAATTTATATGTATTTTATATTTGTTATAGAGTTATTTATCCATTTAAGTACGAGATACATAATAAATATACTCTAATTTTATAATTTGGTTTATTATTATTTGTTGCAGATAAAAATTATCGATGTGTTCATGATGCAGGGGAAGAAATTCATGATATTTTAACTCTTGAACCAGAGACTACTATTCAAAATGATGAAGAATAAAATGTGTTTAAATTGAAATTGATGATAGTGGAAAAGATGACGACAATAATAGTCATCGTACTAATGTCGCTTAGTGATATGCTTCTTATATTTAGGATATGTGAGTTATTTGTGAACATAGTTTGCTTTTAATTATGAATTAGTGATTATGCTAATTTGTTGGATGATTAGTATTGTAATTTATTAATTATATTCCTTTGATTAAAATTTGAAATAGAACTTCCTAGGCCCCATCCGCGATCTTGCCCCTGGTGCTCTCGGGCGGGGCTTTGAAAAACATATGGTTTTCTTACCTTGGGCCCTGGAGGGCCAGCCTGTTAGGCCTTGACCCTTCACAGGCCGACCCTGATTCCCAACTCTAGCTGAAGCTTGACTGTGGTTGTAAGGGAAGCTCGTCCTCTCCATTTCCATGACCAAATCTTGATTGTGGCTAGAAGCTCTTCTTCTCCACTTCAGCTTCATTTCTCCAGATCTACAACACCGTATACAATCGTATTTTCTTCGATTTTGAGCAAGATTCAAAAATTGATTCTTCATATTTTCAAGAGATTGAAGAGATTTTCCTAAGTTTGATGTTTAAGCAAAGGTTTTCTCTTGTCGGCAAGGTGGATGTGATATTGGTAGCCGATGGTAGTTCCTTCAATTCTAGTTCATTGATGCTATTGGGGGAATTTTTATTTTTATTTTTTTAATTAAAATGACATTTTTGTTTTTTAATATAAAAGTTAGGTCTTATTTCCAAGACATACCAAACGTACTATTAGACCTTATTTCCATCTCTATGTTAATCTCCATTTCCATCAAAATCATTTCCAGCATATCAAACCGGCCAATAGTCATCTTTTTTAATTTTCTCCTTTCCTCTCTTCCTTAATTATTGTTCGAGAACATTAATAGAGGTAAATTAGGACAAGATGACAAATATAAAAAATATGTTTTATATTTATGACTAAATTGTAATAGATTGATAAATGAATCAAATTCATGACACAATTAGAGACTAAATTGTATTGGACTTGTGATCTAGTTAGTTATGTAATATTATTTAATCAAATTATGAATTTTAAAATTGCTAAATTTTCCAAGTTAGCGTTTTTCACTTTTTTATAATTTTTCTCTTATAATTATCTCAAAATCGACTTATACTACCGCCATTCTAAACAAGTTTCAATCTCATAAAAGCTACTTATGCTATCCTCAATCCAAACATAAATCATATTACATAATTTTACTTTTACACAAGTAATATTGTAAATAAATCACTTTTTCCACTATTATCTCAAACACACACTACTCAGACAGTTGTACAATAGCTTCTGATACGCGATATCCCAAACAACAAAAGACGCTCACAATTGAAAGCCCATTAATCCCTTTGGCAATGAATTTTTTTTTTTTTTCTTAAAAAGGTTTTCTACTCAAATGTGTCACAAATTGAACTTTTTTCATAAATGCCTCTAATATACTCCTTCCATTCCACAATGTAAGTCACTTATATAAAAATAGCTTGGTTCATGATATAAGTCACTCAAAGAGAAATTAATATTTTTTTGTCAATTTTGCCCATATAATTAATGTATAAATATGACCCATTGTTGCTACAAAGTTCATTGGGAGGTGTTCAAATTTTCAAATTTCAAAAACATTAACTTTTTAGCAATCCTAAAACCCAAACCGTTACAAACTTCATGACGTTGGCGGGCATGAAAATTTTCAAATTTCAAATGTATTAACTTTGTAGTGGTTTGAAGACTAAAACCGCTACAAACTTTATAACGTTGAGATGTTTTCAAATTTCGAAAGTATTAACTTTGTAGCAGTTCTGAGACCCAAACTGCTACAAACATCATGACGTTGGTGGACATTAAAATTTTCAAATATAAAAAATATTAAGTTTGTAGCGGTTCTGAAACTCCAACGGCTACAAATATAACTTTTTCTAAAAATAGAAATGACCATTTGTAGCAGTTCCAAGCCTTTAACCACTACAAAGTGTAATTATTGAAACAATAATTATTAATACAAGTGAAGGTATTTTACATTAAAGTGAAATTACCACTATTATCCATTAACTATTTCAGATTTCTTAAAGACATATATACCTCAAATTGCAATTTTTTCGAGTTACAAGTTTTATCCATTCGCTTTTATACCCAAAACTATTTCAAATGATACTATTCTTAAATAATGTAACATCATGCTATAACAAGAACAATATAATTACCGCTACAACTCAAACTTAAATCCGTTAAAAACAAGAAGCAAATTATTGAAGTAATTATTAAAGTCCATGGAAGGAAAATTTTCAAAGTTCATAAAAAATAAAAAAAAAAAGATAACTAAGAAGGCGGTTGATCATCGGGTCCTCTATCAAAGCCGGCGGCAACACGGGCCTAACCCGAATTAACGGCATTATCATCATTGGCGGGGTCGGGGCGGCTGCACTATAAATCTAGGGATTGGTGGGATAGCTGGAGCAAGCTCAGCAGGAAGCACCCTCTTCCAGGACTTTGATAACACCAAATTCGTGATTTCTCATTATTTGGTGTACTTACGATAAAAGAAATCGACATACACCTACATCATAGCCTATGACCTAACAACCTCCGCACTGATCTCCTTAATGGTTGCTTTGCTTAGCCTTCTGATGCCGGAGGTCTCTGCTCAAGAGATCCTAGTATCAGATGCGCCGCTCCTGCTGTAGACCATGTTAGACCTAATGCCTATCCCCATACCCTACAGCATCCAGGGTTCTCAATTGAGCCCAGAAAAGCTTTTAAAGGCATAGTGGGATCCACAACTGACCTCTATGACTCCACCATCTAGGACTCTCAGCTCAGCCTGTGTCTGCTAAATCTGCTCTTGGCATGCATATTTTATTGAATAATTATTCAACAATTCATATAATTAAAATAAATAAAAAATATTTAAACAAACAATGTGTATATCTTACATTGGCTTTTTTTGCCTACTAGAGGTTGCAGTGTTGTCCCGATGTTTGTGTACAACAATGAATAACTCCTAGTAGTCCGTCTGACGTTCTCCCGCTCGTCCATTTTCTCCTAAAAGAAATAAAACAATAAATTATTATTACAAACAATAAAACAATAAATTTAAAATATCAAGCTAAAATTAATTAATTAATTTTTTTTTTTAAAAAAACCAATTTCTTGTAGGTGACAAGTAAATGTCTTCGATCATGCCTTGTGATGGATCCTCCGGTGCCTCGGCTTATGGTGTTTCTATTAGATCACCTACAAAAACAACAAAACATTGATATTTTATTTTTAAATATTTTTTTATACTTCCTTCTAAATAGTAATTATTAAAAAAAATTAATGGTCCTTCTCGTGCTCCTCCCGTACCGAACAAATCTTGCCCAATCATTATGTGGGACGCCATTAGGCATGGCCTCCATCAACTACTCTAGAGTGTGACGCCCGTCCTAAAATGATTTGGACGACTTAATTGCGGAATAAAAACTTTCTTTAAAATAACTTAGTTTGAAAATATGAGGATAAATTTATCACAATTCGAATCTATCCCTTTGGGAAACTTAATACATTAATTCAAAAATAGACAAATGACAAACGATAAAATACGGTCTATCTACTCATATTCTTCCATAAATTTCCTTTTCTTTGTAATCCTTACAACATGCATCTTTCCTCTTGATCCCGATCCACCGCCTTTGTCTCTTTCATGCAACTGAGTTCAAATGAATGAACCACGGGGTAACAATTAATCTTATATGCAAATATGAAATGTAAAAGACAAGATAACACATGTATCAGTATAGAGTAATTTACAATAAACAAGTTGCACCATAACCACAGTTAACGGCCAAGAACTGCAGCCCTTTAGGACACGCAACCCTATGAGACACGCACCTCAATCCATAGCTAGGATACACACATGCAAATTATCTAGCAACATGATCGAAATCATACATAAATACATACATACAAGCGAATAAGATAACAGTTACCCACCTCAAACTTGAGTCCTTAGTCTGGTTGACGTTGCTGAGATCAGTAGAGGTGTCAAAGTTTGCCTATAAACGTTTATCATTGTCATTAGTCACTTCTAACGTCGCAATATACCCTACTACACGACTTATTAATAATGCTATTTTTAATATATAATAATATTATTTATTATTATTTATTCCCTTTCCTAATAATAATAATAATTTTTTATTATTATCATCATTTTCCTTACAATTATTTCATTGGGTTAAGGGGGTTCTGGGTTGAAGGGTTCCTAGGGTTGGGGTCTTGGGATGGGGTGTTAGGATTTGGGATAGGGTCTTTGAGGTCCGAGGTGGTGTGGTTGAGGTGGTGAGGTCCGAGGTATTTTGGCCGAGGTGGTGAGGTCTCGAGGTGGTCTTGGCGAGGTGGTGATGTCCGAGGTGGTGTGGGCGAGGTGGTGAGGTCCGAGGTGGTCCGGGCGAGGTGGTGAGGTCCGAAATCCGTGGCCGAGGTGGTGAGGTCCGAGGTGGTCCGGGCCGAGGTGGTGAGGTCCGAGGTTCATCTGTTTTACCATATATATATATATATACCACCAACTTCCTAGCTTCATATAGACATTAAGCTTGGGTTTCAATATGCTAAAACTTCCTCTGTTTAAACTCCTAAAAACAGAGTCCCACACGCAGCAATTAAACCATGAAAGCAAGGTTGAAGGCTTACCTCATGCAAAGCTCAAACTCCCTTGTTATTCTTTGCCTCTCAACTCCACAACAACCTCTCGTTTTACGAAGCTAGAACAGGGCAACCAATGCTTGAACTTCATCACTTTCTCAGCTTCCTCGCCCTCTATCAACCTCTCTCTCTCTCTCACACACACTTTTGCTTTCTTTCTTTTGGTGGAGAGTGCTGGATCTGAATGAGAACCAATCAAAACTATATATATATATATATATATAAGGACTTATGGGTCCAATCCGAGAGGCATGAGTAGGCAGAGGGGAAAACACACTTCCGTTTGTGAGGTTCAAGAAGCATGGCCCTCTCATTGTTGCATGATCGTGAAACACGCCGGGCTCTCTCGCTCCTTTTACGTGTTTCAAATTTGAGGGAGTGATGGGGATGATGGGCTTATAGTGAATATTGTGCTATGAGGCCCATATTATTGCCTATTTTACCCTCTTCCAAACCTTTATTTGCAATTAGGTACTTAGCTCAATTAATTGCAAATATTGGAAAAGTGATAAAATTAAATCCTTAATTCCATTTAAGGATTTTCTTTCTCAATTTAATTTCCTTTGGCCTTAAAATATTATCTCTATAATATTTATGCCAATGATTATTCCACAATTATTTATCCTTAGTTTACGGAAAAATATGCCTTAAATTCCAATAATTATCTCTATAATAATTAAGGCCAAATTTTCTACAAATAATTCCATCATAATATTTCTATATCCTCAAAATATTACTTTATAATTTTCCCCTTTTTGTCCCTCGGCTGAAGTTATGGCCTTGTCCAGGAATGTCATTCCTCCTAAACCGGGCTTAGACGTCGGCCTAATTTAGTCTTATTCTCACTTTCCAGTGCCCAAAATTCGGGTGTTACATAGAGGCATCGTCCTATCCTTATCGACAATGTGGTAGAGACGATTTCTCCCATTCTTCCACACATCCCCCATCTTTATCAAGGTGTACCGCTTCTTGTTGTCTCTCATGTCAAACCTATCATGTATTAAAAAATTTAAATAAAATCAGTAAAAATTAAATAAATTATAATTACATACAATTAATTAATTAATTAATTAATTAAAAATAAAAATTATTTATATTTGGTTGAGTATATTAAAGTGGTTACTTTCACAGCCTCCTTCCACGTTATATCCTTCAACATCGAGGGATTTTCTTCCAGTTCTGGAAGTGGATAGGGAACCAAATCTAATTCCTATCAGCTCATTCACATAGCAGTTGAATAGATGATCGTCATTCTCAATTGGCTGATATGTGGCTCCATTCCACAACTACTACATGTAGCCCCGGGCCCAACTTATTTAGAGTTGTCACATTGAGTCTCTTGGTGGTGATGTTCTCCTGCTCATTTGCACAATTGATCAAAATTTTAATTAAATTTAATTTCACGTTTAAGCCACTTAAATAAAATATTAATTTTATTAAAATAATTCCTTTCCTTGAGCCTCGCTCCTCAAACCTAGTCGACCACGAAGATGACCGTCGTGGGTTATTCTCGTCCCTAGCCTCCTCCTGGTCAAGGAATCGCTTCACCTCACTCAAGGGAAAATTGATATCAAATTCGGCCTAATCCTCGTAGTCGCTCAAACTAATATCAGGCCCCTCTAATTTAATAGGCACCTCTGGTGTGGTCACCTGCTATAGCTTGGTCAACTGCTATGGTGGCTTGGGGATGCATGGAGCTTTGGGGTGGCCTTTATGCCCTAGAGAAAAGGTCCTCTGGGGGGGTACTCGTCCACTGCCTTCCATTTTCTCTTGTCTCTCTTGGAAGGCGAAAGTATAACTACAATTATTAACCAATTAAAAATAAATTACAGTCACAAATAACCAATATTTATATATATAAAAACTACTAATCAACATTATAAATAACATAACAATTAAATTACTACAAATAAAATATATTTAAATAACAATTACGTTACTATAAACAAATCTATTCAGCTCAAAATTGAAAAGAAATAAGTAACTTTATTAATCTCGAGTGCCTAACTCTTTATATCTTTGAGCAAAACCTTAGATTTGAAGAAAACTTCTCGGAGCGTGTGCGGGGAACAATTTTTCCAAAACTAGTAAAATGAGGGGTGGTGCGTTTATATAGCCGTGTGATTTGTAGTGGTTCTTGACAAAATCGTTACCTTGATCACTACAAATCATAAAACCCTACCTCGATCAACATGTCATGTTGTAGCATTTGTCTAAAACGCTACAAACATGCAACCCTTTGCATTCTATAACATCCCGAAATTTATTTAGAATAATGATAGGATAGATTAATGGTAATTAATTTACCAAGTAAATTTAGTATAGGAGTAAAACTTTCGTTAGTCAAAATAATAATAATAATAATAATAATAATAATAATAAATTAATATATTGTATAAATATATTATAATATATATATATATATATATGCATATTAGAAATGTGGTCGGCTAAAGGGGGAGGGGGTAATAAATTTTGCCTCCAACCACCCCCTATTTCACCCTACCCCCTATTTTACCCCTATTTCACCTATATTTCACCCTACTCCCAATTTCACCCAACAACCCCAATTTTCACCCGATTACCCCTCTCCCCAATTACTATAAATACGCACCTTCAAGTGTGTATTCGAATAACAACCGAGTGTTAGAAAAATTAAGAGAGGAGAGAAAGAAGGAGAGAGGGAAAGCATAGAGATAATTATTTGGGGAGATTGGTAGTAGATTTTTGGTGATTACTTGGGAATTAACGAGTAACGGGTAACTTTGAATATTCTTCCACTTGTGAATTGTGTATGATTTTGAATTATTTTGTTTTATGGACTGAATTATATGTATATGTATATGTATTATAATATTATTATAACAAAAGTTAAAAATTATAGTTTGAGACCAACTAAAATTATAATTTTGTGCCCATGAAAACTATAGTTCTGTACCATGAAAATTACCATTTTGTACCCAAAGGCAAAAATTACGGTGTTGCCCCTAAATTTCGAAATTACGTTTAGTCTCAAATTCGAAATGATAGTTTAGTCCTTCGAATTTCAAGAATGACAAATTGGTCCGATGAGATTTTATGAGATGTTTAGTTTATCTCTTGACGATATTTTATATAAATGGAAGCTTATATTAATTTACTTTATTTTTATTGAATATAATTATCATGGCGGCTATGTTTGTGATGGGTTGGAGTCAGGAGGAATTTAAATGATAAGATTTCTTTATACTATCACTTGGTGCACAATGGATGGTACTTGTCAGGGCCCCATCTTCCATGTTTTTCCTCTGGCCGAGATTACATTGGAGTTGTGGGGCACGTGACACCTCCTTCGTTGTTATTTTTAAGGAGGGGAGTCATAGTCCATACTTAAGCTTTATACCTTTGGCCGGGTGTATATTAGGTTTTGGTGAGCTTGGAACCATCCAGTCAAATGAATGAGTTTCTATCAGACTATATGTTAGCCTATGGCTTCAGTCAGCGGTACAAGGGTGGACGGTGATATAAGGGAGGCTGCATATTGTATATTGTATAATTCATAATTTGACATAATGATGATTACTTTTGAAAAAGAATTTTGTATGAGAAATTATGATATGTACAAATATATATATGTATATATATGTAATAAACTCCGATTTTTTGTTATACATAATTTGCTTGTGTACGGTAGAAACTTTCGAGTTACTAAGATGAGAAATCTCATCCTATATTAACATTTTTCGGTGAACATTCTAGTAGGAAGCAAGAGAAGAATCCTATGGAGTGAGCTTTGAAGGCTCTTTTGTACTCCAATAACTTATGTTATGTTATTTTTATTTGCCATGATCTTAGGACTTCCGCATTGTATTTAACTTTGAAATATTTTGGAAACTTATCTTAACTTCATATTATGAATTTTATTTGAAATGATTATGTAATTATGTAATTTAATGATTTGGATAATGATCATCCCTGTTAGAGGTATTTCAAATATTTTGACCAAGTTTTCAAGTGTTGAATTTGGGGTGTTACCCATTTTGCTGCGTTTTTTTTGAGACAATAACCGACACAAACCTCCAACCTTTTGTCTTCTATAGTGGTTTGCCATTTCTAACCGCTACAAATTCACCGCTATATTTTATAGAGGTTTTTTTGCTCTAACCACTACAAAGTTCCTTTGCTACCAACGCGCCATTTGTCAAGAGTCATAATGTTGCAAATTTGTATTAGTTTTCCTTAAAACCGCTATAAATCAAGATATTTGTAGCTGTTTTTTTGTATCCGCTACATTTTAACCACTATTAAATGATTGTTTTTTGTTTTGTTTTGTTGTAGTGAGGACTGGAGGTAGTATTTTATTATAGTATTTCATGTCATTTATTAAATTTCATAATATAATAAGTTGTATTTAATATAATTATGTAATTATAAACAGCTTTATTAAATTTATATCCTTTTGATCATTGTCTATCGATATGTGATTAAAAGAAATGAAATCTAAAGATAATTAAATTTGTCAAACCCGCCAATAAGAAATTAAAATTACGATTTACCATGGTTCCTTCTAAGTTCTAACCATTGAATTGTGGAGAGATTCATAAGGAAACGGAACTAGCGCAAAGAACAGCCTGGAATAGAAGACACGTGTACGCATTATCACTTCATGCCTCGTCCATTTGCGTTATGACCATCAGATGATCCACACCATATTCTGGCCTCTTTTATGATAAACAACAAATGGTATCCACTTGTCAAACTCATGAACTGAAATATATATATATATATATATATATATATAATCTTAAACTTTAGGAGAAAATTTAGCACCATTTTTTAACGGTCTTTTAACCCAAAAAACATCCAACATCATATATTGTTTGGAGCTACAAAAATACCTATGAATATTTAAAATGAGAGCAAAAATGTCAAGACCGTTAAATATAATTTAATGTATTTTTTGTATGGGGCCTATGCTATTTTTAATTATGTATATGTAACCGTGTTAAATTATATATAATGGTCACAATATTTTTGCTCAAATTTTAAATGTTAATTTGTATTTTTGCACTTGCATAAAAGTATATGATATTAAACACACTTTTTATATTATTTGTATTTTTGCTCTTTAATTTAGCTTTTTTTTTTTAATCACGTTGAGATATTTCAATTTCTAATTACCAGATATACTTCATTTCGTTCATTAACTAAACAAAAGCAACTAGTTTTTATCTCAAGATAGAATTAGTAGGAAAAAAGTGGTTAGGTAAAACTACAAGTTGTTATTATTATACTCCCTCTTATCCTTCATATAACACATATGTATTAAATTTGATTAGATTTAAGAGTTAAGTTAATAGGCACAATTATGTATTTTTCAAAAAACACCCTAATATGTCTTATAAAGATAAATTAGAAGAAGATTAATAAATAGAAAATGGGTTAAATACCATTTTCACCATAGAAGTTTAGTCTAAGGAGCATTGGTCACCGGAATTTTTTTTTTGGTCTCATTTTTGCCTCGGAAATTTAAAAACATAACAATCTTTTCCGTCATTGTCTTGGCTTGTTAAATTGTTACTCTTCTTTATAAACTTCCGGAGCAAAATTGCTTATAAAAATGACTTTTAGGGCAAAATTTGCTCCTAAAAAAAATTTTCGGGCATATTTACTTCGTTTTATTAATGTCTGGGCAAAAATAAATATATTATATTTAGGACCAAAATAAACTATCTAAATATATCTTACATTGATGACAAAAAATAATAATATTATTCTAAAACAGAAACGTAGGCTCAAAAACTCGAGATTGGTCCACCACAAGGAGTATCCCTTTTATGCAAGAGACGTTCAACAACACAAAACAAACGTGTGGCGCAAATTTAAGATTACAACATTTGAGTCTAGAGACATAAAAAACTCCACGAATCTTCTTTTCCCACCACATCCTCCGATTCGTCCTTTCTCCCTTCCCACGCTAAGCCCATCTTTCATTCCATTTGTTGTCAAACGATTTCGTAAAGAGTTTTGTTCTTTGCTTAACGGCTTATATTCTATATCTCCACAAATTTCTATCGAGCTTTGCTTCTCTAATAGTCTTTTGATTTCTCTTAAAACACACCATCAAATGTCTTCCTTAGCCCAACACAAGTTCCCACTAAATCCCCACCACCGAACCGCCACACGCGGCCGGTTCCTCCTCTGCAACACCAGGGTCTATTGTTCTTCCACCACCACCACGACCGCCGCCACCAAGTTGAAGTCTGATGCTAAACAATTAATCATCGAACCTCAACTTGAATCCTCTAAACCGCTGGTGGTTACAAGTACAACTATCACTAACCCGCCTTCTAGTAATGACCCAAGTTTGCAATCAACGTGGTCACATAGAGCTTGGGTTGCAGCTGGTTGCACCACTGTGCTTGTTTCTCTTGCTAAGTGCATTAGCCAATCAGCCGTCTTGCACGTATGGGTCGAACCAGTTTTAGCCGGTTGGGTCGGCTATATTTTGGCCGATTTAGGCTCTGGGGTTTACCATTGGGCTATTGATAATTATGGAGATGGGTCCACACCTGTGTTTGGCTCTCAAATTGAGGCTTTTCAAGGCCACCATAAGTGGCCATGGACCATAACTCGACGTCAATTCGCTAACAACTTGCACGCCTTGGCTCGTGCTGTGACATTTACAGTGTTACCTATTGAACTTGTTTGTAATGACCCTGCTCTTCTTGGGTTTGTTGGGGTGTGTTCTGGGTGCATTATGTTTAGCCAGCAGTTTCATGCTTGGGCCCATGGGACCAAGAGCCGGCTTCCGCCGCCTGTGCTGGTGTTACAGGACGCCGGAGTGCTGGTGTCACGGTTGCAGCATGCCGCCCACCACAAGCCGCCGTATAACGATAATTACTGCATAGTGAGTGGAGCTTGGAATGAGTTTCTGGATAAGCATAAGGTGTTTCAAGTGTTGGAGATGATTCTGTATTTCAAGCTTGGGGTTAGACCAAGGTCTTGGAGTGAACCCAATTCTGAGTGGTTGGAGGAGGTAGAGGTCTCTTCTCAAATTTCAGCCCAATAAGATATATATTCCCCATTATATTTTATCATTTATGTTCATATCAGTGCATAAACGTGATTTTGATATACATGATTCATTAAGTTATTTTTTAAGGCCAAAATTTATTATCCAGTGTCTTGTGTTATGTTAGTCTTTTGGAGATGATTTATAGTTATACCATCTTTTAATTAGCCTTTTCTTGTCCTGACTTTGTTTTTTTTTGTTTTGTTTTTGTTTTTGTTTTTTTGTTTTTTTGTTTTTTGTTTTTGTTTTTTTGGGAATCTGTACACGTTATTGCTTTCTTGCACAGAAACAGTATTTTTACTTCATCTAGTGTGTGTAGAACACAGCGGCATGTTTGTTTCTTGTCTTATGTGATGTTAAACGTTTTATATATATACATAGAGTTAAAAAGACCTATTTACTTCTATTTTTTTCTAGATAAAATATAAATTTCATTTCATAATTATTTGATGCACACCAAGTAAATATTGGGTGAAAATTAGTTTTGCCTCATGCATTAATTACATTATTTCAATTATGCCTTTTTGACCAGTAACCGTGGTTCTCATGGCTTGAGTTTCCAGGGCTCAGAGGACCCAAGTTCGAATACTGGTCCCACCTCCAAGAATTATGACTTTTGACCCCAAACAAATTCTCCCTCTGATCATAGTTATAAATAACTCTCTCTCATAAGCTTAGTCCTATATATAAGCAACAGTTTTGCTTTGTCTAAAAACTTAATGCGTTTTTTTTATATTTACCCTCAATTAATTAAATGTCTCTCATCTCTCTCTCTCTCTCTCTCTCTCTCTCTCTCTCTTTTCCATTCTTTCTTTCATTTTTTTCTCACTCATAATCTTCATAGATAAGAGTATAATTGGGGAAAAATATTATATCTCTTATACATTCATTGTTTTTAACTAATTTTAACCACTAGTTCGTTTTGTGTTATTTGGACCTGACATAGTACCCTTTCTTAAATTGGGAGTAATTAATTATTGTATAACATTCAATATAAGGCTGAAGTTTAAATAATTCTCCCTCCGATCCACAATATAAGTCACTTAAACCAATTCATCAAAACCAAAAAATAGTAGTTAACTTATTAAATTTTTCCAAAATCAAAGAAAATTTACAATTTTACCCATATTAAATGAGGTTTTGAATGAGAAGGGGAAATACACACTAAAAAAAACAGCCTTTTCGATAGGAAAAAAGGCACATTTGTAGCGGTTAGAACCGTTACAACGATATGTGTAGTAGTTTTAACAACCGCTACAAACTTTGTCGTGGCAAGCTCTTTTATAGAGGTTATTTTGAATTGCTCATTACAAAAAACAAAAAAAAAAAAAAAAAACCCAAAAAAAAAAGACTGTCATTTCATAGCAGTTAAATTGTAGTGGTTGCAAAAAACCGTTACAAATATTAGGATTTGGAAACTGTTACAAACTTGCAATCGTAATTTGTTACTAAATGGCGTGCTAGTAAGAGACGACAATTTGTAGCGGTTACATCAAAAAACTGCTACAAAATGTGGCACTAGCTTGGTGCCATAGTTGTAGTAGTTATTTAGTAGAAGTTGAGGCATATTAACTGCCACAAGTTGTGGTGCCAAGCTTGTGCCACATTTGTGTAGTGTGTTTTTAGTGGTTAACAAGGAAAAACCACAATAGATTACAAAGGGTTGCAACTTTGTAGCAGTTATTCAAACCTCTACAAATTATTTCATGGTTTGTAGCGGTTATTGAAGCAATAACCGCTACATAATGCAAAAGGTTGCAACTTTATTGCGGGGATTTTTGGACAAACACTACAAATTTTCATGTTGGCTAGGGTAAGGTTTCATTATTTGTAGTGATTGAGGTAGCGGTTTCGGGGAGAACCACTATAAATTACGCGGCTATATAAAACGCCGCCACCACCCCTCATTTTACCACTTTTTGCAAAATTGTTTCGCACTCGCACTCCAAGAAGTTTTCTTCAGATATGAGGTTTTGCTCAAACATCTAAAGAGTTAGGCACTCAAGGTTAGTAAAGTTACCTATTTCATTTTATTTTTGAGCAAAATAGATTTGTGCAACATTCCTTCCATAAGCAAATATATGTTTCCATCATCAACTTCAATTTCATAAAGTGAAGAACCTAAATCATTATTACCTCTACACATTCTCAATATTAATCATACATAACATCCATACTTAATTTAATCATTTTCCTCAAATAATAATTAATATCATTTAAATTATTACTTAAATGATAAACCATTCAAAATAATATTGGAACAATAGATTGAAAAAAAAAATTCAAGCAGGTTTATTTATTTATTTATGCAACATTTAGTAGCTTTAAAGTTAAATTTAAATTTTTGGCACAATAATTTGAAATTTCACTAAATATTAGTAGCAATTCCCCAACTACTACAAATGTTTGGCGCCATATTTTAAAATTTCTAAAATTAATTAGTAGGGTTGGGAACAGTTACAAATGTTGACACCAAATTTTCAAATTTCATTTCCTACCACACCCAAATTTTGGGGAAAAAATTGGTGCCACATTTGTAGCGGTTACCCAACCACTAGAAAAAAAAAAAATGTAATCCCAAATATTCAAATGACAGTAAACCACTATAAGATGCTCCTACAATGTGTGATCTATAGATGCATCTTTTAGCAATCTCGACAAACAACTAAAATATAGTAGAGGTTATGTTGACATGTGTAGCGGTTCCATAAAATTGGTACAAAATCGTTTGTAATAGTGTGTTTTGTAGCGCCTCTCTTACATCGCCATTTGTAGCGGTTAAAACCTCTACAAATACACCATTTTAATGGTTATAAATGAGTGAATTTTTTGTAATATAAGATTCAATTTACTTTTTTAGAGATATAAAAAATTTTAATTAAATTACTTTAAAGTATTTATACTTATCGTTTTTCTTCAAACTATTTTACATAACTTATAAAGCGATAAATGATCTAATAGCAATATACAACATATGATATAATTAATTAAGTAAAAAAAACAATAGGCAAAATATTTGTATAACTTTAGAGGAGGAGCAGGAGGAGGGTAGATTGGAAAAATGGAAGCTTTATTGGGATATTTCCAAATGCATGAGCAATTATTATGGATCGTTTATGCTCAAATAATGGGCGGAAGGAGCTAAAATCACAACATATCATATCTCCAAAAAAAAAAAAATTAGCCAAACAAGATTAAGGAACTTCATAATCACTTGTCTGAGCTCAAAACGAGCTTATTTAAACCGCTACTGCTAAACCAAGCTGACGCTAGTTAAAATTGAAAGGATAATACCAAATCCCAAAAAAGATTGAAATGATAAGGTAAAAAACTTTTGGGTTTGCAACACCAAATCTTTCCTCCTTGAGAGAAAGAGGGTACACATCAATTACCGTCAGGATTTGTGGTTGTCCCTCCTAACATGAGTGTTTCTTCAAAAGCTCAAACTTGAGACCTAGAAAAATATAGTGGGGCCTTACACTGTTAGATCAACTCTCAGTTGTTAAAGAAGCTATAGGTCCTAACATATGTTTATGTGGGTGGATGTGTTTGAATATTTGTGTGTTAAATTTGATTATTATATAAAAATGGCAAGATCTAGATAAGTTACGTAAGGATATGGTTCTTCCATGACAGGAGACATATTATTCTCATTTCAAATTTTTACACCGCTAGATTTGCGGTGGGCAAAAGTTGGTCGTTGAGTTTAGTCTTGTTTAACCCGAGTTGGTCTAATTTAGTTTGGTCTTGTCTAAATAAATAAGATAATGAAATCAAACAAGACTAAACTAGACTGACTTTTATCGGGTTGGACCATGTTCGGATCAAGAGACGAGACCACTTGGACTAGTTTAGTTTGGTCCGGTTCAATTTTTTAAGAATATTTTTGTAATTTAGATGTTACTTTCTATATTTTATTTAATGTTTTTAGAGTTTTTTTAAGGATTTATAATTAAATTCTATTTTTTATGATGACTTTTATATGATTATAGGCATTTTAATTATCTTAATTGTATTGTATTTATCATGTTTAAATGTTTTTTCCAACATATTTTTTTTATTGTTGTTGGATATTGTTATAGATTTGTGATATTTTAATTTTATTTGATGTGTTTTATATTATTATAGGTTTTTTTATGATCCTAATTTTGTTTAATAGGTTCAAATCTTGCCTTCCAAAGTGAAAAAAATAAGAAGAAAAATTAGGTTCTGGATGACTACCTGGACCAGTTTAGGTATTCCACCAGAACTCGTCTGGTCTAGTCTGACCTCGGGTGGATGCTAGACTAGATTAGACCACGGTTGCCTTATATAGCCCAAAACCCTCTACAGACCAGACCGCGCGTTGATTATGCTCATCGCTATTCTAGATCAATTCTGTGTTGGTAAAGAGGTTACAAATTCTAACATATGCTTACGTGGGTAGGTGTGTTTGAATAAGGATGTGGTCCTTCCATATCAGGAGACGTATTCCTCTCCTCTCAACTGTTTCATATCAGGAATATTCCCATTCTGCCAAGGACGCTGCTGCGATTATCATCAACAATTAAATTCGTTCAATTTAAAGTTATCTTTATAATATTAAATTCCAACTCGAGTTAGACGATCAAATAAATAAATTAATGAACTAATCCTCTAGCCAATCTGATCAAATGTTTTAGGTGGGTTATTAGGTTGGATCAGTTTTGTTTTAGTAGATGTGTTTTGTTGGATTACGATTCGCTTATAAAATATTAATTCTAAACCATTTATTTTCATGATTTAGGGGTAGAGATAAGATTATGAGAAGAAAATTAGAAGGAGAAAAAGAAGAGCATCATCTTCCTTATATATAAATGTTTCATTTACTTGTGAATTCATCTTTTTATTTAAATATTACTTTTATTCATAATTATGGATGATTTTTTTAAAAAAATATATTTTACTAAATTTGTGTTGTTTTGATCATGATTTGCTAACCTAGTTCAACCAGAATTAGACCACTTGCAATTGAATTATAGTCTAGATCGATTGAGTAACCAGTTCAATTTTCAATACCTTACTTAAAACCACTCCATGTTTCCAAAAGTACCCTTAGTTAATTATAATAAATTCTATTCCAATTTCACTCATCTTTCTTAATTCCTCTGTTCCTCTCACTTACTCAACAATATTTATATCAAGCGCATCATTAAGAGACAATAAATTGTTTCATGAATTTTTTGGGGGCAAAAAAGTTGTTATGAATAAGAAGAGAGGAGTATATATTGTTGTGTTTAGAACTCAAGCCCATCGAGTTTTGAATGGCTGATGCAATATAATTATATAATATTCTACCTACATAGATTTCTGATTATAATGACCTTCAATATCAGAATGATCCATCGTGAAGATTTTTGTACCCTATTGGTTCGGCCCAATCAAGATTTGATAGATGTATAGAGTATAGACAGTACTTAGTTCACTTAGACTTTGAGGAGTATAATTTTAATATATTAAAAAACGTTGCCAGTTTTAATAAATAAATAAATAACAGTTTGAGTAATTTTAAGTAGGAAAGCCATCATTATCTATACTGTTTCCCAATTTCAATTTTGTTACGGTATCTTTTTTATATTAAATTCTTTAATTTTACTCTGTTAATATGGTAAGCACTGTAACTTTACTTTTTTAACATCATTGACACTGAAATAATGATGTTAAGAGAGCAAAGTTAAATTATTTGTTACAAATAAAATGTTTAGATACTTGGAAATGGTTCTCAAGTTCAAAATAGATTAGGGATACCTTAATCAAATAAAACAAATGATTTTGCTCCTGACAAGTCACTTGAGAAAATAAGAATTGGGAAACTTCCACCAATTACATCTAATACACACATGTATTAAGAAGAAACCAATGACGTAAACTTCAAAGCATTCATTTGATCCTTTAAAACTGTTTTGTTCTTAAAAAAATTTCCCATTTTTAATATGTTTATTATAATGTTTCTCATTATCCTTAATACAAAAGGGAAAATCATTGTCAAGGTCCCAAGGACTTTAAAATAAAGCTCGAGAATAACTAATTGAGTTGATTGAGTATCATCTCTCTTAATTTACTAAATGTAGTTATTTCACAAAACTAGGAATCTTCTTATATTAACTCTATAACAGATCATGACTCTTCATGATCACTTGCTGTGCGCACAGTCTCCCGAGTTAATTAGAAGCTATCCAAGCTCTACCGATCATGTGAATGACTAATCCCTTGTAGGGGACTGTGAGTCCTCTCAGCATGTCCATCTATACTTATGTATTCGAGTTACACCCAAGAGTACACTTTTCTCTCCATTTTTAGGTGAATAGAGTTGTACAGTCAAAGTATAACCCTAGGACATAGTGTTTGATGACATCCTTAAGTCCAAGACGATCCGTATTGCCAAACAATGAGAGACTTTACATATCCAATGATACTCTCTACAATAAATCTTTGTGGAGTCTCTCGGCGGGTCAGTTCGGTGTTATCTGTTCTCCAATAGATCTACCCACGACATCAGCTAAGACATCTCCATGCATGTATTCCATGAGGTCCTTACCTTGTATCTCTATACAAGTAGATGATGTCGTACTAGTCTTATTGACATCATCAATGCCTTTTGTTGGTGATTCAAGACTAGGAACAAGTTTTAGGCAATAGATATCCAGTGTTTTTGAGTCCTCATGATCATGTTCTCTATCATTGATCCTCAATTATAACACATGTTTTATTCCTAGGGCTTTTTATCTTCAAACATATATTTACCTTATAATAAAGGCGAGACATAAATATGATAAAGATAAAATATGCTCATTTATTAATAATGAAATACTACAACATAGAAATTGTGCTGACATGTCCTTACAGATTGTCTCTAGGATATCTAAATACTAACAATATCCCACTTAGCTTAGAGCCAATCAGGTCGACCTGTTATACCCAAAGACTCATAATGACTATCATATTTTCCCTGAGAAACTCCTTTAGTCAAAGAATCAGCCAAGTTATCCTCGGTGGGGATATAGTCCATCTTTATATCTTGTCTTTCAACAATCTCTTGGATAAGGTGATACTTGCGGAGCACATGCTTGGATCTTTGATGAGACCTAGGTTCCTTGCTCGAGCTATAGCCACTACTACAAAAAACGGTTTTTGCGTCTCAAAAAGACGTCCTTTTTCTTAAAAAAGGAAGTAAAAAAAGAAAGGCGGTGTCATTTTTGTAATTATATGTGATAAAAATTGACTTTTGGAGTCCAAGTTTAAAACTTGGACTCCAAAAGTCATGCTTTGGAGTCCAATTTTAAAACTTGGACTCCAAAGTCATGCTTTTAGTCCAAGTTTAAAACTTGGACTCCAAAAGTCATTCGTACAACGAAGAGGGTCACATCGTGCGGCGAAAGGGCCCGCAAGGGACACTTTTGGAGTCTAAGTTTTTAACTTGGACTCCAAAAGTCATTTGTACAGACGAGAAAAGAAGGCCACGTCGTGCGGGGTCGTGCGGTAGAGGGTCACATCATGCAGCGGGTGGGGCCAAGCGAGAGACACTTTTGGAGTCCAAGTTGGAAACTTGGACTCCAAAGTCATGCTTTTGGAGTCCAAGTTTAAAACTTGGACTCCAAAAGTGATTCAAAAACAGAAAAATGCGGTAAACGAAAATCCTAGCGGGAAGAGTATCACTTTTCATGCGTTTTATTCACCCACTCTTTGAACCTCGAACCTTACCCATTCTCGAACCTCATGCAATCTCTCATACCTTTCACCCGCTCGGCAATGATCGTTTGCTTGTCTCGCCCGACGTCTCTCGCTCAAGGTCACTCTTCTCCCATGGCACTGTTTGTTTCTTCTTCATCCGTCCGGTTCTACAGCTACAATCGATCTCCTCTTCGACCATTTCGGTATTTATGCATTCATCTTCTTCTTTTACCTTTTTCCTCATTTGATTTTATCAATTCCTAATGTTTTTTTGTTTTGTTTTGTTTTGCAAATAAATGCAGATGACCGCTCGTGATGTTGCCCCGATTCTCGGTTCCTCGTCTCTTGTTCATCATGTTTAATTTTACTTTGATATTCAAAGATGTGTTCTGGATTTTTTCCCGGATCGAAATTTCTCGGATCTGTGTTTAACGTCGTCACCGACACCGTCCTCATCTATTTTGTTTTTTTTTTTAAAAAAAAAATACTTAAGACATCCAATTCCAAAACTTGGACTCCTTATGTTAGGCGTCCTATTATGAAATAGGACTCCTTAAGTTTTTCGTACTGCGCCCCCCAGATATACGCCCCACAGGAAAAGGACGTCAAAAGTACAAAAAATAGGACTCCGTATCCCTGTTTTGTAGTAGTGAGCTCTAGTGTTATCGCAATACAAAGGTATTAGGTTAACAATGCTAGGAACCACTACAAGTTCATTGATGAACTTCTTGATCCATATTGCCCCTTAGTTGTGTCTAAAGCTGTTATGTATTCTCCCTCGGTAGGAGAGTCTGCTGTGGTCTTTTGCTTGGAACTCTTCCAACAAATTGCTCCACCATTTAGGGTGTAGATCACACTTGACTGGGACTTACAATCATCTTTATCATTTTGGAAACTAGCATCAGTGAACCCTTTCACTTTAAGCTTACCATTATCACTATAAACCAGAAACATTGTTGGAAATTATGCCCAAGGGGCAAGTCATTGTTCTCCATTTAGTTATCATTTCATTCGCATGTTCATAGTGATAATTTTACCCTGGATATATCTTATAGATTATCCTAAATGTCCCTGATCGGTCATCTACACGGGAGCGAAGAAGAAATAAGACCAGTATGACTTTGATGAGGTATGGAGATACAAATCAAAGTCATAGGCACTTGTAAGAGTACAAAGTGTTGGAACGACCCACTATGAGAAAGCTGCATGGATTAAGTCATAAGCTTTTCTCATGTATAACCGCTTCACAACACCTTTTGACCTGAGATCATCATGGATTCCTACATGATGAGTCGCTAATCTTTGATCTAGTCAAAAGTCACCTTTGACTGGGTGATGATAAAGGCTTGGATCGGGATCGATGGTTTTCATGTAGAGGAATGTGAATGGTCAAGATGAAATTTGTCCTTCACATTTGTAGAGAGATAATATTGGGCCCCTCAATGAGTGAGTCTGAGAAACGTATGGCCATACTACAATGGAAAGGAGTTTACATTTCTATTAGACTACTCGAGAATCGAGAAAGTAATGGTCAAGAACAGGAAGTTGACATTATCCATGCCTCATTCTTGACCAAATTATTGCGTGACAAAAGGGACGTGATATGGTTGTACGATAGGTAGTATCGTATCATCGATCCTCATATGAATTGGGTAGTCGCAATGTCTTGCTAGAGGCCGCTTGTGAGTTGTGCGCTGGTATAGTATTGGCCCACTGCAATCTCATGTGGGCCTACAGGGTTGCACACAAGAATAGCCCAACACGAACAAAAGTGTCTAGATTCATTGAATCGTAGATATATCTAAGATTTAATGAATACTGAATTTAATCTAGGATGAATATATATATATATATATATTAAATTCTAAAATAATATAATAATATTATTTAATGGAGACTATAATATTATTATATAATATTTGTTTTATATTTAATTTATTTGATAAATTAAATATCTAAAACAAATAGAGATATTGTATCTCGATTTAATTTTCAAATAAAGATATCATCGATTTAATTTGAATGAGATATAGTATCTCGATTTAATTCTCAAGTAGTCTAATAATGGAAACTCCTTTCCTTCGTAGTATGGCCATACATTTCTCAAACTCACTCATCGAAAGGCGAAGTATTATCACTCTACAAATGTGAGGGACAAATTCCATCTTGACCATTCACATTCCTCTGCATGAAACCACTGATCCCGATCCAAGCTTTTATCATCACCCGGTCAAAGGTGACTTTTGACTAGGTCAAAGATCAGCGACTCATCATGAAAGAATCCATGATGATCTCAGGTCAAAGGGTGTTGTGACGCTATTATACATAAGATAAGCTTATGACTAAATCCATGCAGCTTTCTCATAGTGGGTCGGTCCAGCACCTTGTACTCGTACAAGTGTCTATGACTTTAATTCGTATCTCCATACGTCATCAAAGTCATACAGGTCTTATTTCACCTTCGCTCCCGCGTAGATGACCGATCAAGGACATTTAGGATAAACTATAAGATATATCTAGGGATACAGTTATCACTATAAACATGCAAATGAAATGATAACTAAATGGAGAATACTTTCAATGACATAAACGTTTAAAGTACAATGACTTACCCCTAGGGCATAATTTCCAACAATAAATAGGTCCTAGCTGAGCTAGAGAGAGCTACCATTCGTAGGATTCTTAGGCACCATCGATGATGGGAGGTAAACAAACGTGCTAGATAATTTTCCCTAAATGTATAGACCTGGCTGAGCCTGTAGGCTATACATCTAGTCCAGCAAAACCACTATCTTAAGTGTCATACACTTTGAATGGCATCGTTACCCGACGAAACAGTAGGTCTTAGCTGAGCTAGAGAGCACTACCATGTCGAAGGGTCCTAAGCACCACCGATGATGGGAAGCTAACTCGCTAGATAATTTTGTGTGGGTTTTTTTCGGTCTCATCCTAAATTACTAACTAATAAATTAACTAACATTTAGTCAATTTCTAAGCTAGAATTAATTTTATCTTGCATGCATAAATTATACATACATATAAAACAAGTATCACATAGTTTAATTTTAAACGGCTTGTATTTATCATGCATGCTAGTTGTGTGGTGATCGCGTTTACTATTATCATGCGTACTAGTCATACTAATTCTATGCATAATAATAATAATAACAATTTATGTATTTTGCGGATGATCACGGTGCCTTTCGATTATTGATCCAAAACATCTCCATGTCTTGGATTATCAAATCTTTAAATCTGCTCCATTCTTTCATCATGGTCGAATGATCTCTTGGTAAACTCTTCTTGTACTTGTCCACGATCTAAAATTTTACATTCTTTTTCCCATTACAATTTTCCTATGCAATATTTAAATTGCGACAAAACAATCCCATTTACCAAAAATAAGAAAATAAAATATAATTTAAATCGATGAAAAACAATCTCATTTACCAAAAGAAATAAAATTTAAATAATAATTTAAATCATTCATTCGAGACGCCATGACCATCCTTTTTTCTTGTACCTACAAAAGGTTAGAAAAAACACATGCGCATATTTTTTCAAATCCTAATTTATTATTGAATCGAATTCAATAATATTACCCATATGTTTTCTGTAACGAGTCCGGCTCGATACCACTTGTTAGTTAATTTTGCCTATTATATGACTTTTATGCAAAGTTTCATGAGGTTGAAAACAAAAATTTTGTTTAATTGTTGCGAAAACCCGTAACTCCTTACGGTCGTCATGAATTATTAACCTTAACTCATTACGCTAATTAGTTATTAATTATTAATCCGTAACTCTTTACGGTACTCATGAGAATTCATAACAATTTATAATATTCATAAGTTTCAGGATTACTCGTTAAAACAACTATTGAGGTTTAGGATAATTTGATAAAATGATTATTCTCGAAGACTTCATGGTTATTGATTTCCTCTAACGTTGATCTACACGGCTATCCCCCGATTGCAATGAGAACTTTTTCTCTTGAAACCTCTCACTTCTTGGATGCTTGCTAGGCGAGACAAGGTTGAGTTTTGGTTTCCTTGGGTTTTTATCTTTTCAAGAAGGTGGTGATTTCTTGGAATTAGGTTAAAGATAGGATGAAAAAGGTTGGAACCTTACCCTTTTATGGATGGTGCCTTTTCCTCTCTAAACCTTTGGTAAAGACTGAAATTTAGAGAGCATAATGATGTCTTAAAAAATATCCAACCCTCCCCTTTTTATAGCCTTGTTGGGCCAAAAATTCCTAGTCCTAATTGCCTTAGAAATTTTCAGCTTATGTCCTAAGAAAGGGGTTTTAGGTAATAAGTCCACTACTTGTTAACCAAGTCACATTAAATTCACATCTTGATTGATTGAATGAATTTAATATGATGAATCATATTCATATCTTGATTGTTGTATTGATTTAAGATGATGGATCACATTTATTTCCTTTTTTCCTTCAAAAAAGTCCATAAAAAGGGCACATAAAAAATTAGCACTTTATAATAGTCTAACCCTAATTTAAGTGCTCACAAGAAAGGCCCAATCCAAACTTGATTTGGAAAATCCAAATCATAATGAATTAAATTCATATCTTGATTGAATAATAATTTAAAATGATGAATCACATTCATCTCTTAAACTAAAATTCAAAATCATTTTAAATCAATCCTCATTTATTATTTCACCTATCTTCAACCAATCATTATTGGATCTTAATATATATATATATATATTAGATAATTCAGAATTATCTTTTATAACCTAACATTTTGAATTAAAATTTTAAACGTAAATTCAAAATTTGAATTCCAAATTCAATTTGGCCTAAGACCCAACTTGGCCTAAGACCTTGTTGGATCTTCCAACACATTTGAGCCATTTTGTGGAGAAATTAATTTCCCACTCAGGACCATATATGTGACGTCATTTTCCTCCTAATTGGGTTTGGAGTCCTACTCCAAACCAATTACACCTTTACTTTAATAAAGCCCAATAACAATTATTAGCCCAAGTTTGCTAATTTCAAACAATCGGGAATAAACTTTGTGTGTGACCCTGTTGGAAATTATGCCCTAGGGGCAAGTCATTGTTCTCCATTTAGTTATCATTTCATTCACATGTTTATAGTGATAACTTATCCATGGATATATCTTCTAAGATCATCCTAAATGTCCCTGGTCGGTCATCCACGCGAGAGCGAAGATGAAATAAGACCAGTATGACTTTGCGAGGTATGGAGATACGAATCAAAGTCATAGGCACTTGTAAGAGTACAAGGTCTTGGACTGTTAGTTCTTTTTGTGTTTTGATGATAACGACAATTGTAAACACAAGTGAAGTTTGTCTTTGGTAAGTTGAAAAACTTACTGTCAAAGGCAAACTCGAGTTTTGACTTTGACAGATAGTAGCTCAAATTCAATGAACAAAGCAAAACTCAAGTTTTCATGGGAAAACTTGAGTTTTGGGCTTACGAGAGCACTCGGTTTTTCACCTTGAGACAAACTCGAGTTTTGAATTACACAAAGTGACTTCTCATTGTTTTCTAATGAAGACAAAACTCAAGTCTTGATTTGGAAACTCGAGTTTTGGCCAGACAGAGAGTCTCCAATATTTTGAACATATGCAAACTCGGTTTCGACTTAAAACTCCAAGATTTCACTTTGCCATCGGTTTTCTAAGTTTTCTCAAAGTTGTGAGAAAACTCGAGTTTTGGTTTGGAAACTCGAGTTTTCACTTGCGAGAGCTTTCATGTTTTACTCGTTTTGAAAACTCAAGTTTTGACGGAAAAACTTCAGTTTTGACTTGGCTCGATTTCTCAATGTTTTCATACTTAAATGAAAACTCGAGTTTTGGGCAAGCCGAGAGCTTTGAGCTTTTTCAATGTTTTGAAAACTCCAGTTTTGGATGAAAACTTCAGTTTTGATGTTTTGGACTAGAACACATACTTCTCATTAAAAGTCCAAAACTCAAGTTTGGTTTTGGAAACTCGAGTTTTGAGTTTGATCCAAAGATGTGTTCCAAAGCTCAAATCGTGAGTTTCCTCTCTGGGAGGAGGAAACTCAAGTTTAGTTATGAAAACTTGAATTTTGCTTAAGTGCATAGTTGAAAACTCGAGTTCGGAAGAACAAACTCGAGTTTGCATCGCTAAGTCTCAAATTCAAATCGACGAATTTGTAAAACCTTCTGTTTGATCTTAATACTTCCTATCATCATTCATTAATATTCCTAGCTATGTTTAACCACTTTGTTAGTGAGTTTTAGATTATTTAAAGGATATTAAATGAAGGTTTGAGCAAAAGCAAAAAGTGATGTCAACACATTAAATGCAAAGTTAAGAAAACTTGCATCCTTTTTGACAATCATTCTACACACACTGCAAAGGGATTAATGTTTCCTTTCCACATCCAGTAGCTACTCTTCAAATGGATTAAAAGTCAAGAAGTCAAGTACAAACATCTGTGCAACTGGATTAAGCGAAGTGTAGTGAGAGAAGAAGACCAAATCTTAAGCTAATTCTTGTCTAATGAAGGCAATAGTTATATTGAAGATTACAACGGTCATTTAATGCTCTCTTAGTATAAATAGAGCTGCATTCAATTCTTCTCAACAACCAATCTGCTAGAAAACGAAAATCATCAAAGCTTACAACTACTCTTTAAGTTTTCTTGAGCAAAGTATACGTTGATACATTTTGTACTTCAAGAAATTCATATTTATTCACTCTTAGAGAGTTCATTTATTGTAAATCATTCATTGTAAGAATCTCAAGTCGGGGGACTTAGAGATTGGGTTATTGATTGCAACTTATAAGGGGGAGTAAGTTTTAGTGAGAGAATTACTCTTGAATTACAGAGTGTGTAATCATTTGATATAGTGAAATCCCAGAGTGTTTGGGGACTGGGCGTAGGTCAAGAGATTGGACCGAACCGCATAAATTTCGTGTGTCTTGCTCTTCTTCTTCGTGCTTTCGTTCAGCTGTTTTTAGTGTACAAAAACGAGTAATCGAAAAAAGGTTTTGAAATCCCCAATTCACCCCCTCTTGGTGATTAAGCTCCACTTTCATTTGGTATCAGAGCAAGGCCTTCTTTAACGAGCTTAACATCTCGAGAAGGATCACTATGGAAGGTATTCTACCTGATGGAGCTTCGATAAACCGACCACCGGGATTCAATGGAGAGCATTACTCCTTTTGGAAAGCCATGTTCAAAGTCTTTGTAATGGCTAATGAATATGGTCTCTGGAGAGTATTCGAGAGAGGAAACTACAATCCAACTGTTCTTGCTAATGGACTCAGAGAAGAAAAGCGTGAAGAAGACTATGATGATAATGATAGAAGGAATGTCACACTCAACGGACAAAGAAAGTCGTTCTTCTGCTGCAAAGTGCTCTGAGTCAACAAGAGTATGTTCATGTCTGCAACTTAACGTCTACTAAAGCTATGTGGGATGTACTTGGAAATAGCTCATGAGGGAAGGATCGGAGTCAAGCAAAATAGAGTCAATACTCTCATGATTGAATATGATCTTCTTCGTATGAAACCTGGTGAATCCATTAGTGAATTCCAGTTGAGATTTACTCATCTGATCAACCAGCTTGTTGCATTGGGCAAAGAATATGAGCAACCTATCCAAGTGAGGAAAATTCTTAATATCCTTAACAAGGAGTAAGAAGCCAAGGTTACTTGCCATTGAAGAAGCTCGTGGAGAGTCAATGGCATCTCGTAGCAGCCCTCTTTGGCGGCTTTACGAATATGAGGCAAAGCTCAAGTTTAAGAAGGGACTTGATGAAGCACATGGGAAGAACAAGGGAATTTCTCTCAAAGCTGTCAAAGAAACTAAGGAATCAAATGATGATGATGAAGAAGAAGATGAAGATGAAGAGCTAGGCATGATGGTCCAGAGATTCAAGAAATTCTACAAGAAGGAACAAGGTTACAAGAAGTTTCACAAGGGTAGCTCCAGCTATAAGGCAAAGAAGCCAATCATCCACTTTCACGAGTGTGAAAAACCCGGCCACATCAAGT
Organism: Acacia acuminata; assembly: GCA_019022655.1. NCBI lineage: Eukaryota > Viridiplantae > Streptophyta > Magnoliopsida > Fabales > Fabaceae > Acacia > Acacia acuminata. Next base: position 420,248 of record JAFJYI010000306.1, on the reverse strand, counting down.
TTGAATGTCCTAAATATGAAGAACAAGGACAAAGAAAAGAAGAAGTTCAATATATTCAAAAAGAAAGCCTATGTCTCATCCATATGGGAGATAGTTCATCGATGAAGATGAAGATGATGAGGAAGACAAAGCCAATATCTACTTAATGACTGAAGAACATGAGCAATATGAAAATAACAACAAGGTATATGACTCGTTGCCACCTTATGATGAACTTCTTGCTTGAGTATAATCTTGTTCAATCGAATTTGAAAATCTTGTTGAAAAATATTTTGTCTTTGAAAAACAAGAATATAACTCTTGAACTTCAAATTAAAAAATCTTTCTTCTAAAAATGATGTTTGTGAAGATTGTACTTGATTTAGAGAAAATGAATTTACATCTCACAAAGGCACTTGAGAAATTCACTAGAGGTAGTGAAATGCTCAATGTCATTTTGAAATAGCAAAGATTTACAAATGACAGATCAGGGATTGGTTACAAACCTGATTTTGATAAAAAGAAAGGCAAAAAGAAATTTGGAGAAAAATCTTATTTGAACTACTTTAGAAAATCAGTTCATTTTTCAAATCCTTTTGCTCATTGCAATTATTGCAATCGTAAAGGTCATACTACTTCTTCCTGTTTTCATAAAAAGGAAAGAAGGAGTAAACCCATAGGAAATTATCAATGGGTGCCGAAGGGATCTTACAAGGTTCCTAAGACACAAACTAACCCCAAAGGACCCAAGAAAAGATGGGTACCTAAGACTTGATTTTATGTCTTGCGGGTTTGTCTAAGAGTATCAAAATCCAACAAGTGGTACATTGATAGTGGATGCTCTAGACACAAGAAGGGAGATCAATCCAAATTTGCCTCAATCAACCCCAAAGATGGTGGCAAGGTGACCTTTGGTGGAAACTAATCTGGAAAGATTGTTGGTATTGGTGAAATTGGCAACAATGAAGGACCACAAATCAAAGATGTCTACCTTGTAGAAGGACTTTGCCACAATCTCCTCGGTGTAAGCCAAAGCACTATAAAGGTAACTTAGTTATCTTTGATTCGAGGAGTGCTTTGATTGTAAGTAAGGATATTCTCCCTTTGGAAAACTTAAAATCAAAAGCTTTATTCAGAGCCCCTAGAGAAGGAAATTGTTATACACTTAATCTTTCTAGAAATGGTTCTGTTTCTGAAAAATGTTTTGTTAGTAATTTGGAGGATAGTTGGCTATGGCACAAGCGATTAGCTCATGTCAATATGATTCAACTTGACAAATTACTTAAAAAGGATTTGGTGATTGGTGTTCCTAAACTTCACGTTTTAAAAATGACATGATTTGTGATGCTTGTTAAAAAGGAAAACAAACAAAATCATCTTACAAATCTAAAAAATGAGATTTCAACTAAAAGACCTCTCCAACTACTTCACATGGATCTAGTTGGACCAGCTAGAGTAAAAAGTCTTGGTGGCAATCTTTATACCTTGGTCATAGTTGATGATTTCTCTAGATTTGCTTGGACTATATTTTTATCATCTAAAGATGAAACATTTGATCAGTTTGTTGTTTTTGCCAACAAGGTCCAAAACGAGAAAGGTTTCTCAATTTCGGAATTCAAACTGATCCATGGTGGAGAATTCGAGAATCATGCATTTGCTTGAGTTACGTGACAACATGGGAATTGATCACAACTTCTTACCTCGAGGACTCCTCAACAAAACGGTGTTGTGGAGAGAAAGAATCGAGTCCTCACCGAGATGGCAAGAGCTATGGTGAATGAGAACAACACTTCCCAAGTGTTCTAGGCTAATGCAATGAGTACTGCTTGCTACATCTCTAATCGGGCATACCTCCGGAAGAAGTTGAACAAAACTCCCTATGAGCTGTACAAAGATAGAAAACCCAACTTGGCTCATCTGCATGTTTTCGGATGTAAGTGCTTCATCCACAACAATGGTAAGGATAACTTGGGAAAGTTTGATCCCAAAGCGGATGAAGGTATATTCTTGGGTTATTCGAATAGAAGTAAGGCTTATAGAGTTTTTAATACTCACACTCGTATTGTTGAAGAGTCAATGCATGTTGTGTTATGTGAATCCAAATTTGATAAACCTTTGGATGATGATGAAGAAAATGTTTTCAAAAATCAATTCTTTTCAAAAACTACTCCTACATCTATTGAGAATCCTGAAAATGTTTTCGAGTCTGATCCCCAAAATAATCTTGAAAATTCTGATCAGTCTCAGCCTAGAGCTTGGAAGTTCATTAGGAATCATCCTTTGGACCAAGTAATAGGTGATGTAAATCAAGGAGTAAGAACCGAGAAATAGCACTTTGAATGAAGTAACTTTTTCTCGCTTTTATATCTCATATTGAACCCTCTAAGATTGATGAAGCCCTTTCAGACAATGATTTGGTTATAGCAATGCAAGAGGAGTTACATCAATTTGATAGCAATCAAGTTTGGGATTTGGTACCTAGGCCTAAAGACCATCCGATCATTGGCACCAAATGGGTATTCAAGAACAAACAAGATGAATCAGCAATCATTGTCCGTAACAAGGCAAGATTGGTTGCTAAAAGCTATAATCAAGAAGAAGGAATTGATTATGAAGAAACTTATGCTCCAAAGTGCAAGATTGGAAGCCATAAGAGTTCTTCTAGCCTTTGCTTGTGTTAAAGAATTCAAGCTTTATCAAATGGATGTCAAAAGTGCATTTTCTCGAATGGTTTTATTCACTTTATGTGAACAACCTCCCTGGTTTTCAAAATGAACATCATCCAAATCATATTTATCACCTCAAGAAAGCCCTTTATGGACTTAAACAAGCTCCTAGAGCTTGGTATGAGCGATTAAGCAAATTCCTTCTTGATCAAGGTTTTATTAGAGGAAAAGCGATACAACTCTTTTCATAAAGAGTAATAAGCTTGGTGAAATTTTAATTGTCCAAATATATGTTGATGATATTATATTTGGTGCTTCTAATGATGCTTTGTGGGAAGAGTTTGCTAAGAATATGCAGGGAGAGTTTGAGATGTCCATGATGGGAGAACTCAACTATTTCCTTGGTCTACAAATCAAGCAAAAGAAGGATGAAATCTTCATATCTCAAGCCAACTATCTCAATGATCTGTTGAAGAAGTTTGGGATGGATCAATGCAATGGAGTTGACACTCCTATGAGTTCAACCGCTTCATTGGATGCTGATGAAAAGGGCAAGGACTTCAATATTACAAAATATAGAGGAATGATTGGATCATTGCTCTATCTTACTGCAAGTCATCCTGACATCCAATTCAGTGTGGGGATGTGTGCAAGGTTCCAATCTGCTCCCAAGGAGTCTCATGCTGAGAATGTGAAGAGAATCTTCAGATACCTTGCTGACACAAAAACCCTTGGTTTGTGGTTTCCCAAAGGTCAACCTAAACATTTGATGGCATATTCAGATTCAGATCATGCTCACTTGGATACAAGACTTGATCCTCGAGAAAGAAAGAGCACAAGTGGCCAATGTGAATTTCTTGGTGGCTCACTTGTATCATGGTTCAGCAAGAAGCAAACCAGTGTGGCTGTGTCTTCTATTGAAGCTGAATATATAGCTGCCTCAAGTTGTTATGCTCAAGTCCTATGGCTCAAGCAACAACTATCTGACTTGGGAATCAACCTAAAGGAGATCCCAATATTGTGTGACAACACAAGCACAATAAGCTTGGCCAAGAATCCAGTGCAACATACTCGGACCAAGCATATTGATGTGAGACATCATTTCATAAGGGATCATGTTCAGAAGAAGGATGTCAAAGTCATGTTCATCCCAACACATCTTCAACTTGTTGACATCTTCACCAAACCATTGGCTAAGGAGCAATTCAATTTCATAAGAAGAGAATTGGGAATGGTAAATCCCAATGAGTTGTAAGTGTTTCTTACTCAATGTTAGTTATGGTTTTGATGATTGATAGTTACTAACTTAAGCATCGGAGTATCTAGTTGTGTTTTATGTATGATGCTTAAAATTCTGAAGTTTGCTGTCGAGGAGAGCAAACTCGAGTTTTGGAAATAAAACTCGAGTTTTGGCAAAGTATTGTCGAGGTCGAGAGCAACTTGATTTTTTTGAAGAAGCTGAAAACTCGAGTTTGTAAGTTGAAAACTCGAGTTTGTATGTTGAAAACTCAAGTTTCCATCCGACAGAGAGCAACCAAGTTTTGTAGAATGGTGAAAACTCGAGTTGGTAAGTGAAAACTTGAGTTTTGGTCGCGGAAGTTTAAAGGTTCACCTTACACCTTTGAAGTCTAGGTTAGTAACCATTCATCAAAACTCGAGTCTTGTATGTGAAACTCGAGTTTTAGTCGTGTCTATATATATGAGTTACTGTTTAAGTTCTTCAAAACTCACTTCAAAACTCAAGTTTGCCCTAGCAAATTTCTCTCCTCTCTCTGATTCTCTGTACTTTCGACCAAATCCCTTTCTCAAACCCTAGATATGGCCTCCAATCGACCTCCAAAGCCAACCCACGAAGGATCCTAACCCTAAAAACCCCAATCCATCTACTACTCCTCTCGAAGCATCCAAAAGAGAGTGAAAACAACTCTAATCATTTTTCGCTATGGAATTGATCGCTAATCAAGGGCGTTAGTGAGGATATTCCCTTTTCCTCTCCAAAATCGGAGGACTCGCCTGAGTTGAAGAGTAAAAAGAATGTTTCTACCTCTTCGCCTGAAGCAAAAGGGGTTTCCTTCACTGAACCCTCAGAGATTCGCTCGAAGAAGCGCCATGACCAAGAACCAACACCTGAAGGCAAAGGGAAGAAGAAGGCGACTGAAGCTCCTAAGCCACCTAAAGCAAAGAGGTCGAAAGTTACCTCTACTACTGAGAAAGGGCAAGCCTCGTCCAAGCCTTCTTCTACTACTGAAGAACCCGAGGATGAACCTTCAATTGTAGCAAATGCAATTGAAGAAATTTACAACCACAGCACTCCTCCAGATGGTTTTTCAACCGCTGCTACCACTATGACGAATGAGGTTGTTGACAAATTCAAGGAGTACTTTCTGAACAAGTAGTTTTGCCCCTCCGTATCTGTCAGTTTGGATAAATTGAAGGATGAATGTAGTGTAGATTTATTTCCCTAGCTCAAATTATGAATCTTTTCTTTCATTTCCTTCATCCTCACACACCCCAAATATTGTTAAAATCTTCTATTTTGACATGGTGTCTGAAAATATTTTGGATTCTGAGGGAAATCTAGTTGAGGAGAGAGTGACCACAACTATTAAAGGAGTCACATTCACCCTGTCAGCTTCCATCATCAACACTATCTTGAAAATTGTCAATCCACCTCCTGCCCTACAATCAATTTTAGCAACCGTGAGATTTTCAATCTTCTTTGTCCAAATAAGCCATTTCTAGAAGATCAATCTCACATCCTCTCTTTTAAACCAGTGTCAATGCCCCCTATCAATAGAATACTTTGGTATATCTATTCACGAAATTTTACCCATAAGGGTGGCAACTTCACTCATTTTACACAAAAGGATTATCCAGTTTTCGCTACTTTTGTGAAGAAGACACCATTCAACCTTGGTCACTGGATCTTCCAGGAGATGATCAAGTTCAAATTCGCATCCAGGAGACCCTCACACATTCCATACCCATCTCTGGTTTCAGTAATCCTATTCTACCACAAGATATGGTATCTTGGACCTCTAGATTCCATCAAGAAACCAGTTGCATTTGGAAACGATTTGCATGTGCTAAGAAGAACAATTTACATGGTTTTTAAGGAAGAACGTATAGCGTAGCCGATACGATGCTATAGCATTCGACAAAGAACTAGAAATGCAATGCAAGGCATCACGAAAGCTATAGCAAAGTAGAGGACGTAATGCTATGCGGCATGTTTTCTGACCTTTTTATCTAGGTGATTTCAAGAAATAAAGGAAAGGGCGATTACAACAGGAAGATTGCTGACATTACGGAATAGAAGATGTGGAGGATCAAAACTAAAAGATTTGAAGAATCCCACAGGATTATCAGAAGCAATCTACTCAGATCAAGAGATACGATAGATCGTGACAGATTAGGAAAGGCCCAACTCACTGTAACTTACGCCACAAGAAAGCCTGATTATAAAAGGAGACAACGGAGCCAACCCTAAGGGAGTCGGAGAGCCCTAGAATGAGATTCTACATTCAGCAAACTCCATAGAAGAGGGAGAGATTTCACAAAACACGAGCCTTTCAAGATAACCCAGCATCCTTCCTTGCAGTACGATGGAGAGAAGAAGACGTGGATAAAAGTGGAGCTTAATCACCAAGAAGGGGAGTGAATTGGGGATTTTAAAAACTTTACAAATTAGCTCTGTTTTGGGCAGTGAAAACAGAGGTAAATAGAGAGTAGAGAGGAAGAGGGAAAACACAAGAGTTTGGATTGGTCCCCCGTCATGTGCCTAGAGCATCCATTGTTAATGTACCATTTGTTGGATTTTGATGCTCTTAGACAAACCTGTAAGACACAACAGATTAGGGCTTAGGTACCCATCTTTTCTTGGGTCCTTTGGGGTTAGTTTGTGTCTTGGGAATCATGTAAGATCCCTTTAGCACCCATTGATAATTCCCTATGGGTTTACTCTTTCTTTCCTTCTTATGAAAGCGAAGAAGTAGTATGACCCTTTCTATTGCGAATTGCGCAGTGCAAAAGGATTTGAAGAATGGACTGATTTTGTAAAATAGTTCATATAGGATTTTTCACTAGACTTCTTTCTTCCTTTCTTTTTATCAAAATTAGGTTTGTAACCAATTCCTGATCTGTCATTTATAAATCTTTGTTGTTTTAAAATGACATTGAGCATTTCACTTCCTTTAGTGAATTTCTCAAGTGCCTTTGTAAGATGTAAATTCTTTTTCTTCAAATCGGACAATCTTCACAAACAAGATGTTCGGAGGAAGAAAGTTTTTCAACTTGCAATTCAAGAGTAATATTCCCTGTTTTTCAACTTGAAATATTTTTCAGCAAGTTTTTCAAATTCGGATTGCACGACCATATCTCAAAGAAATAACTCATCATAAGGTGGTTTGCAATCATATACCTCATTAATGTTAGTATGTTTCTCTTCTTCTTCAGCAACTAAGCATATATATGCTTTTTCTTCCTCATCCTCATCATCTTCATCATATGAACTATCACCCCAAATGCCAGAGACATATGCCTTCTTTTTGAATCTGTTGAATCTCTTCTTTTCTTTGTCTTTGTTCTTCAGATTGGGAAATTCTAATTTGATGTAGCCAGGCTTCTCACACTTGTAGCAAATGATTGGCTTCTTTGCCTCATAGCCGGAGCTACCCTTGTGAAACTTCTTGAAACCTTGGTCCTTCTTTATAGAATTTCTTGAATCTCCGGACCATCATGCCTATCTCCTCATCTTCGTCTTGATCTTTATCATCATCTGATTCCTTAGTTTCCTTGACAGCTTTAAGGGCAATTCCCTTATTTTTGCCATGAACTTCATCAAGTCCCTTCTTGAACTTGAGCTTCATATTCAGATAGGCTCCCGAAAAGGGCTGCCACAGATGCCATAGAATCTCCACAAGCTTCTTCAATGGCAGTGACTTTGGCTTCCCATTCCTTGTTGAGGATGTTGAGAATCTTCCTCACTTGGACAGGTTGCTCATACGCTTTGCCCAATGCAGCAAGTTGATTGATCAGATGAGTGAACCTCAGCTGGAAATTGCCAATAGATTCTCCAGGCTTCATACGAAGAAGATCATACTCAGTCATGAGGGTGTTGACTCTATTCTGCTTTACTCCGGCAGTTCCTTCATGAGCAATTTCAAGAGCATCCCACATGGCTTTAGCAGAAGTTAAATTGCAAACATGAAAAATACTCTTATTGGCTAAGAGCACTTTGCAATAGGAGGACAGCCTTGCTATTGAGTGTGACATTTCTTCTGTCATTTTCATCATATTCTTCTTCATCTTTTGGAACCCTGAGACCATTTTCCATAACAGTTGGATTGTAGTCTCCTCTTTCGAATACTCTCTAGAGGCCATATTCTGTAGCTATCACAAAGACTTTAAACTTAGCTTTCCAGAAGGAGTAATGCTCTCCATTGAGTCCTGGTGGTCGGTTGATCGAAGCTCCATCAGGTAGAATACCTTCCATGGTGATACTTCTCGAGTTGTTAAGCTCTTAAGAGAAGACCAGCTCGATACCAAATGAAAGTGGAGCTTAATCACCAAGAGGGGGGTGAATTGGGGATTTTAAGAACTTTACAAATTAGCTCTGTTTTGGGCGTAAAACAGAGGTAAATAGAGAGTAGAGAGGAAGAGGGAAAACACAAGAGTTTATATTGGTTCGGTCTAACTCCTTGACCTACGTCCAGTCCCCAGACTCTTTGGGTTTTTCACTACCACAATTGATTACACACTTTGCACTCAAGAGTAGTTCTCTCACTAGAACTCACTCCCCCTTACAAGTTGTAATCAATGAACTCCCAAATCACCAAGTCCCCTTGACTTGTGATTCTTTACAATAAATGATTTACAAGTAATAACTCTCTCTAAGAGTAGATAATGATAAACACCGAAGCTTATGTATCAAAAGATACTACACTTGAAAACAGAGAGAATAAATGCAAGACTTGAATGATTTTCATTTTCAGCAGTTGTAGTTGTTGTGAAGAATTGAATGCAACTCTATTTATACTAAGAGTACATTAAATTACCGTTGCAATCTTGACTATAACCGTTGCCTTCATTAGACAAAGTTCTTGTTTAGTTTAGGTCTTCTTCTCTCTCTAAACTTCACTTAATCCAGCAGGGCAGAAGTTCAGAGTTGACTCTCTATGAATTTTTCGTTGGAATAGCAGCTGCTGGATGTGGAAAACATTCTTTAATGCTCTGTAAACGTGTGCAGGTGGATTACCCAAAAGTATGCAACTTTCGGGTTTTGCATTTAATGTGCCGACATCACTTTTTTCTTTTGCTTTAAACCTTCAATAAACATTCTCAAATCATGCCGAAACTCACTAACAAAGTGGTTAAACATAGCTAGGAATGTATAAGAATAATTATAGCACGTATTGAAATCAAACATGAAGGATTTACAAATTCGACAGATTTGAATTTCTGTCATCGCGATGGAAACTCGAGTTTGTTCTTCTAAACTTGAGTTTTCAACTATGCACTTAAGGAAAAACTCATGTTTCAATATCGGGAGGGATAAGGAAGTCTCGCATACCGGATAAGGGAAAACAACATCGGGAGGTGTAATCGGATCTTTTCGAACAAAATGTTCACGAAGCCTTTCCACAACCCTACCAATCACCCGAGGCGATGGCACGAAACCCGCAACCGCTAACCCGAGGACACGGCAACATACCGTAGTACCTCATAATCAAGAGACGCCTACAACGTTTTTCGTGAGTAGACGCGGCGCGAAGATGCTTTAAACCCGAAACCCGCTAATCTCGGTTGTGTCGAAAGACGCAACGAGACTCGAGTTTCCTCCATCCGAGAGGAAAGTCACAATTTGAGCTTTTGGACATGGTTTTGGCTAAAACTCAAAACTTGAGTTTTCAAAACAAAACTCGAGTTTTGGACTTTTAATGAAAACAAGACACTTAAGTCCAAAACATCAAAATTGGAGTTTTCAAAACACCGAAAAGGTTCAAAGCTCTCGGCTTGGCCAAAACTCGAGTTTCCAAATAAAAACTCGAGTTTTCATTTAAGTATGAAAACATTGAGAAATCGAGCCAGGCCAAAACTTGAGTTTCCGTTGGAAACTTGAGTTTTCAAATCTTAGAAAGATGCATTGCTCTCGCTTGGCTCAAAACTCGAGTTTTGGAATCAAAACTCAAGTTTTCATATATTTATGAAAACGTTGAGAAATTGTGCCAAGTCAAAACTTGAGTTTTCTCCAAGACTTGAGTTTTCAAAGACTAAGTGAAAATGTGAAAACTCTCTGTCAAGTCAAAACTCGAGTTTTGAAACCAAAACTCGAGTTTTCTCTTAACTTAGAGAAAACTCACGAAAGCTTAGAGCAAAGCAAGAAACCTGCGCTTGTAGCGTGAAACTTAGTTCAAAAAATTCAAGACTCTTTGTCGACCAAAACTCGAGGTTTGAAATCAAAACTCGATTTTTGTCTTTAAGTGAAAACGAGTGCTCTCTAAGTCCCAAAACTCGAGTTTTCATTTGAAAACTCAAGTTTTGCTTTGATCATTGAAAAGGAGCAACTCTCTACCAAGTCCAAAACTTGAGTTTTGAAACCAAAACTCGAGTTTTGTCTTGACAGTAAGTTTTCAACTTACCAAAGACAAAACTACATCTTTTATTTACAATTGTCGTTTATCATCAAACACATAGAGAACTAACGGTGGAGTGGTGACGTGACAGGGCCTCATCCACGCCATTGGAACTTCATCAATCTTTCTGTTTTCTCTTTTATTTTAGTATTCTGATCATGGGTCATTCTGTTAGTGTCTGTTTTGTGTTTCCCTCGTCAGTCATGAACTGATTTTCATATGGCTGGACGAGGATGATTCCTTAAAGTGTCAAATGAACCCAGTTGCAAGTTCTTAATTCAATAAATTTGGTTTGCTTATTAGTGCATTAATTACTAGTCGATTAGCGAAAGCTAGGGGCTAGGTTTGTGGCCTCGGCTTACTGGCAAGGAGTCGAGGTTAGACCTCTGAGAAATAGTGTTTGCTAGGCAGCCCGTGCACAGCTTGACCTATTATTGTAGACTTCAGGAATGGGTCTACCTCTCATAGCCATAACACCCTGAGCATAACACATATCTAACTAGAAAGTTGTCATAGGAATATGGAAGGAGTATAGTTAGCGTCATATGTATCGAACGCGGAAGCGTTGGTAGACTATCGTGGTGGGTTAACCAAATAGCTTTGTGGTAGTAGCTATGCTGTAGCATTGCGGAAGCTGTGCAGTATAGACGCTATAGCAATGGGTAGAGCAACTGGGGGATTGATGCGCTTAAGGGTGATTCTGAGTCCAGCCTAACTTCTTACTGATATCTTCTCAAGTTTAATTCATTATGTTTATTTCTGCTATTAGCATAATCACAAAAATCTCTCAACCATTTATATTTACTTTCCTGTTTGCACAACTATCATAGCAATCGAGCGTCACTCTTTGGTATCTCAGTCTCTATGGGAAACTACTCGACTTACACTTTATTACTTGTTCGACTGGTTTACTTGCCATCAAGGAAATCGACCAACAAGTTTTTGGCGCCGTTGCCGGGGACTGATTGATACCCCTAGTGACGACGCCCCTTTGCTAAATAGTTGTGAGTTACCTAGTAAAAAGCTCATCTTTCTCTGTTCTTGATTTGCAGGTACATTCTGTAGTGCATGCGCAACTCGCCTCCAGCTAACCTAGAGCCTTACGATCCGGAAATAGAACGCACTTACAAGCAAAGGCGTAGAAGCGCGAAGCGAAGAAGTCAATTTTTGACCCGAAGCATGGCGGATATACCCGACAATCACGAGCGGGATCAACGAGAGCGCATAGTAGTACACAGAGACTTCTCATTGTTTTCTAATGAAGACAAAACTCGAGTCTTGATTTGGAAACTCGAGTTTTGGCCAGACAGAGAGTCTCCAATATTTTGAACATATGCAAACTCAGTTTCGACTTAAAACTACAAGATTTCACTTTGCTATCGGTTTTCTAAGTTTTCTCAAACTTGTGAGAAAACTCGAGTTTTCACTTGGCGAGAGAGCTTTCATGTTTTACTCGGTTTTGAAAACTCAAATTTTGACAAAAAAACTCCGGTTTTTGACTTGGCTCGATTTCGCAATGTTTTCATACTTAAATGAAAACTCGAGTTTTGTTTTGGAAACTCAAGTTTTGGGCAAGCCGAGAGATTTGAGCTTTTTCAATGTTTTGAAAACTCCGAGTTTTGGATGAAAACTCCAGTTTTGATGTTTTGGACTAAAACACATACTTCTCATTTAAAGTCCAAAACTCGAGTTTGGTTTTGGAAACTCGAGTTTTGAGTTTGATCCAAAAATGTGTTCCAAAGCTCAAATCGTGACTTTTCTCTCTGGAAGGAGGAAACTCGAGTTTAGTTATGAAAACTCGAGTTTTGCTTAAGTGTAAAGTTGAAAACTCGAGTTCAGAAGAACAAACTCGAGTTTGCATCGTTGAGTCTCAAATTCAAATCGACGAATTTGTAAAACATTCTTGTTTGATCTTAATACTTCCTATCATCATTCTTTAATATTCCTAGCTTTGTTTAACCACTTTGTTAGTGAGTTTCATATCATTTAAAGGATATTAAATGAAGGTTGAGCAAAAGCAAAAAGTGAGGTCAGCACATTAAATGCAAAGTTCAGAAAACTTGCATCCTTTTTGACAATCATTCTACACACGCTGCAAATGGATTAATGTTTCATTTCCACATCCAAGTTTGCTCTTTAAACGGATTAAAAGTCAAGAAGTCAAGCACAAACATCTCAGTGCAACCGGATTAAGCAAAGTGTAGTGAGAGAAGAAGACCAAAGCTTAAGCTAATCCTTGTCTAATGAAGGCAACAGCTTATATTGAAGATTACAACGATCATTTAATGCTCTCTTAGTATAAATAGAGCGCATTCAATTCTTCTCAACAACCAATCTCGCTAGAAAACGAAAATCATCAAAGTCATCAACTACTCTTTAAGTTTTCTTGAGCAAAGTATCTGTTGATACATTTTGTACTTCAGTGTTCATATTTATTCACTCTTAGAGAGAGTTCATTTATTGTAAATCATTCATTGTAAGAACTCAAGTCAGGGGACTTGGAGATTGGGTTATTGATTGCAACTTGTAAGGGGGAGTAAGTTCTAGTGAGAGAATTACTCTTGAGTTACAGAGTGTGTAATCATTTGATATAGTGAAATCCCAGAGTGTCTGGGGACTGGGTGTAGGTCTAGAGATTGGACCGAACCAGTATAAATTTTGTGTGTCTTACTCTTCTTCCCCGTGCTCTGTTCAGCTCTGTTTTTAGTGTACAAAAATAGAGTAATCAGAAAAGTTTTTGAAATCCCCAATTCACCCCTTCTTGGTGATTAAGCTCAACTTTTAGGACCGACCCACTATGAGAAAGCTGCATGGATTTAGTCATAGGCTTATATCATGTATAACCACATCACAACGCCCTTTGACCTGAGATCATCATGGATTCCTACATGATGAGTCGCTGATCTTTGACCTAGTCAAAAGTCACCTTTGACCGGGTGATGATAAAAGCTTGGATCAGATCGGTGGTTTTCATGCGAGAGGAATGTGAATGGTCAAGATGGAATTTGTCCCTCACATTTGTAGAGAGATAATACCGGGCCCCTCGATAAGTGAGTCGAGAAATGTATGGCCATACTACGAAAGACTTGGATATCACCCAAGAGGGGAGGTGAATTGGGTGTTTAATTAAAAACTTGATACTTTGAAAATCTTTTGCATTTTCTAAATCCACAGTTAGATATTCAAATAAGCTTATACTGGAAATATAAGAGATAAGGGAAGAGAATATGCAACCGAGATTTATACTGTTCGGCCCAATCCTTGACCTACGTCCAGTCCCCAAGCTTCACTTGAGATTTTCAATCCACTATCCTCTTGTTTATCCGGGCACAAGAGAAGCCCATACAAAGACACAAGTTCACCCAGGCACTTGTGAAGCCGAATCTCTCACCAAGATACACCTTTCAATCAGTTACACGCTTTGTACTCGAAGTTATCCTCTCACTAGGATACACTCCCCTTTACAAGTTGTAAACTAATAACCCAATCTCCAAGTCCCACGACTTGAGATCTTACAATGATTTAATAATCAGAAATGCTCTCTCTAAAAGAGAAGATGAATAAACACTAAGTACAATACAAGTCATCTCACTCTCTATGATAAACTATGTAAACATTGAAAACAGAGTGTGTGTGAGATAAAAGTTGGATTCAGAATGTTGGCATCTTGACTGTGTAACCTCTCTCTTATCAACCTTGAATGCTTCTTCTTTTATAGGTAGAGATCAATATATGACCGTTGAGAAGATTCAATGACTGTTGGATAAAGAAATATAGCCGTTAGACTCGGATGGAACTAGCCGTTAGAACTTCGATTTCTAAACCAGCTATGACATCAGCATTTACTTTACCTCTAATCTTTAGTTTAACAACCTTTGATCATCTGAAACATGTACACAAATGATATAAATAATGTTAAGAAGTATTATAATCATTTGGGTAATCATCTGGATGTTTATCAAAAGAATCAAGATTTCTGAAACGGTGATTTTCTGAAGCAGAGATGTAAACTCGAGTTTGCATTTGAAAACTCGAGTTTTGAGGTTGTTGCGTTACTCCAGATTGCTCTCTGTCTGATCAAAACTCGAGTTTTGGTCTCACAAACTCGAGTTTGGAAGATACTCGACATTCATTGCTCTTTGTCGATGGAAACTCAAGTTTCCAACTTGATGACTCGAGTTTGGTTTTCTCCCTAAACCAAAGTTTGCTCTCTGCCTTCGATAAACTCGAGTTTTGATTTACAAACTCGAGTTTGCAAGTTGTTTTGCCCTTGGTTGCTCTCTCGACTTAGAGTTTGAACTTTGTTGAGTGTTTTTGCAACTTCTTGAACCGACTACCAATTTTTGAAGGCCATATCTCCTTGGTCTAAACTCGTTTTGGTTTGTTAAAATCTTGATGGAAATCCCTTTGAGTCTACTTTCATATGCTACCAATTTCAGCTCAATCGAATTTGTAGTTTGTGAGATACACTCAAAACATTGAAGCTTGGTTTGCTTTGTGTGGCATGGATTTCACTGTCAAATTCAAAAATTTATAGCTCCTTGATATGAACTCCTTTGAGCTTGAATTTTATATCAAAATGATGCATTAGGAGTCTAGTTTCATATGCCACTAATTTCACCTCAATCGATTTCGGTTTAGAAGATATCATCGAATTACCGATGTCGCTCAGTGCGTAATGTGAACAGTAGAACATAGTTGTTGATCAGCATCAGAAACTCGAGTTTGGATTAGGAAACTCAAGTTTTCCTAGTCCGAGACGCCGAGATGCTCAAGACACTACTAACTCGAGTTAGTTAGTGACAAACTCAAGTTTTGAGTCCTAAACTCGAGTTTGGAGTTCTTAACTCAAGTTTTCTTGTACCAGAGGAGCAAATCATTGTAGCGAAGTAGGAAACTCGAGTTTTCTCATCTTGAAGCTGATTTTTGCTGACTTTAACTCTGAATTGAGCAATTCCAACTTCCATATGATCTTGGATACTTCTAGTATCGATCTAAGAACTTCAATAATGATATTTCATTCAAAAAGTTCTTCCTTCTTCAATCTCTCATCTTCTTCTTGATTATCCCCAAAATCCTTTGATAACTTCTTGCTTCTTTGCAGATTCTTCTTTCTATAATCTCTTATTTCCTTCCTGGTTATTCCCCATAATTGAACACTTTCTTTCTTCTCTTCTCTTGATCATTCCCAAAATACTGTGATAACTTCTTGCTTCCTTGGCATTCTCTCCTTGTTGATTAATCTCTATAATCTATCTTGAACTAATCTACATTAAATATAGTAATTAGTCAATGTAGAAGATAAATGTAGTATGCAATCTTTTTGCTCTTAAGATGACATCTATATAAGACATCATCAAAAGTAATTATATCCAACAACTACGAAGGAAAGGAGTTTCCATTATTAGACTACTCAAGAATCGGGAAAGTAATGGTCAAGAACAGAAGTTGACATTATCCATGCCTCATCCTTGACCAAATTATCGCGTGACAAAAGAGACGTGACATGGTTGTATCATAGGTAGTATCATATCATCGATCCCCATATGAATTGGGTAGTTGTAATGTCTTGCTAGAGGCCACTTGTGACTTGTGGGCTGGTACAGTATTGGCCCACTGCCAATCTAAGATTTAATGAATACTGTTAATCTAAGGATGATATATATATATATATATATGTATGTATCATATTATAATATAACATAATATATTATAAATTCGAAAATAATAATGATATTATTTATCGATAATAATATTATTATAGTATTTGATTTATTTGATAAATTAAATAACTATAACAAATTGAGATATTGTATCTTAGATTTAATTGAATTGAGATATAGTATCTCAGATTTAATTAAATAGAAATATATCATATCTCATATTTGATTTATAAAGATAAATTAAATCTATAGACTCATAATTCAAATTAAATAAATATATTTGATTAGATCTCTTGAATGATTTTAATTAATGTATTGTTTTAATTGATTCAAATTCAAGATTAATTAGATTAATTTTGAATATCTTTATACTGACTCATTAGGGTTTTAGAAACTCTATAAATAGATATTGATCTAGTTGTATTGAGAGGACGGATGAATTAGAGAAGCCGCAAGAAACCCTGTAGAGAAAGGATAGACACGAAAAAACATTGAAGGTGCTAGCACGCCGTCCGTGTTCGAAGGCCGTTCGTGTGGATACCGGTAAAAGGGAGGAAACTCAAAAATTCTGCTTCTGTTTGATCGAACAAGATGGCACCACGTCCAAGACGTACGACGCTTGAGACGCACGAAGCGGGAGATGCGCACGCACGGATCAAATGAAACTCTCAACCCTTCGCATAGGTACGGTTTTTCTAACAAATCTTGATTTAAACGCCATTGATAGATCCTCCAATGGGATTCGTAAAATTTTTATAATTTCACAAGCGTGTACGGATCCCAACAAAGGGTATCGTAGTCGATCAACCGTGCGTGTAAATTAGGTTTTTTGTATATTTATATATATGTGATATATATGATGAAACCAAATCTATGTATGTGTTTAAATCGATATATAATTAATTGAATCTTGTATGTATTTAAACATAAGTTCGCGTTAGGGTTTCTACGGAACACTAGCCGGATATTGCGACCGTCTATGAATTGTTCAGACGGATCGTGTGGTCGATTCACGTGGATCCGAAGCGTTCGGATCCGACGTCAATCGGACGCTCGCCGTAAGGGGGCTGCCGTGACTACTGTTCATAGCGCAAGAATTTGAATCATGATATTATTAATATAATATGAATTTGATTATTTAATCATAATATTTTATTTCATAATTGTATGAATTAATATATGTTGTGATTTAACCTTTCAAATGTTGTTTGGGTATGGTGAACAACATGGCTCTAGAGTTTTACAAGTGTTGTAAATTTTAATATGGTCTGCGAGCTATGCCTTTCTCTAAATATTCTTGATGTACATTCTCTTCTCATCTCACTCCCCGTATGTGAAACGAGTTTTCTCCTTATGTATTTTCTTTTATTATTTAGAGAAGTCCCCTCATTGGCTTGAGAGGACTTTAGGTTAGGTGAGCCATGTTGTGTCACGATTTTAATTATGTTTTGATTTAATCACTGCATGATTAATTTAGAGATTATATGAGATACAATAGTGATTGTATTCATATAAGTAGAATTAATAGGATTAATTAGATCATATCAAATAATGCCCTCTAAATAAAATCTTAAGTCGTAATGCCGTCAATTAATGAATACTTGTCAAAACCTAGATCACCCATTTGTATGTTCCACCAAAGTGGATGCATTTGAGTTATCTTGGTGAGACAAGAGTGAGTAATGGTGATACTTAATATTCATTATTGTCTTGACTTAATTGAGATTATCAAAACGGTTTTGGATCTCAAGGCATTAGATGGGATTAAACATGCCAGGTCATATGATGATCGAATCCCATAAAGATCTAAGAATTACATGTGATGTAATTGGCAAAGGGTTGCCTACCTAAATAACTTGATGATAAGCGTCCTGCCAAAGCGGACTTAATTTTAAGCCAAATATGGATCTTAGCCCACTAATTATAATGAGGGTTATTAATTCAGTGGGAGGTTACTAATTAAACTTTGCATATCTTTTAGTTGTAGAATCATGTAGTCTAGTAATACTGCAACACCATCAATGTAATCAGTCCTTGAGAAGGACGAACTCGATGAGAGAAACTTTCTTGACATATTTGGGAACTTAAGCTCTGACCCTAAACACGAAAGAAAGGAGTATCTCATCAATCAACCCATTCCTTACGAGCCTACAGCTAACGATCCAAGAGCTCAGACTGATGCTTATACGAAGCATAAGGATGACTTTGTGGATACAGGATGCCTGATGCCTGCCACTATGGTTCCAAACCTCGAAAGAGTTCTAGAACATATGGAGGTCTTTGAGATGATTGATCATCCTTTAGAAATGTTCCAAAGAGTGCAAGGCAAGAGAGGTATAAGATCATAAAGGCCTTATTTTCTTGCAAGATGGCTGAAGGTGAATCAGTTAATCATCATTTGTCGAAAATGAAAGGCTACATTCATCACCTTGCGAGGCTTGGATTTCCCATGAGCCCAGAGTTAGCTACAGATATGATCTTGAACTTACTCCCGGATAGTTATGACTATTAGTTCTCTATGTTTTTGATGTTTTGATGATAACAAATATAATGTAGATAAGTTAATAGATTCAAGGCTAAATCATGTTTTATATAGTTAACTTGAATCTATAATGTTCTTGAAAGTTTTGCCTTTGGATGCTTTGAGTTAATCTCTGGATACTCGACAAAATACAAGTGAAAACAGAAATGTAGTTGAAGAACTTGAATGCTTGTGCGTTTTCAGATGTAGTTGTTGTTGAGAAGAATTGAATGCAACTCTATTTATAGTTAGATAGCATTAATAGACCGTTGCATTGATAATAAGACCGTTGAAGATGATCTGCAGAAGTTGTGAGCTGCTTAGGTCTTCTTCTCTTTCTAAAACTCACTTAATCCAATGGCTAGATGATCGAGTTGACTCTCTCGCAAATTAATCCGTTGGAGAAGATGTTGCTTGTTGTAGAAATCATTCTTTAATGCTTTGCAACCGTGTGCAGATGGATTAACCAAAAGGATGCAAGTTTCGGGTTGAGCATTTAATGTTCGACATCACTTTTGCTTTTGCTTTAAACCTTCGAGAAACTTTCCTTAATGCTGTCTGAAACTCACTAAAAAGATGGTTAAACATATCTAGAACCATTAGAGATTAATCATGGAAAACATTGAGATCAAACAAGAAGGTATAGCAAAATCGACACATTTGATTTTCAGGCAACATTCAGAAACCTGGAGGTTTGTTCACAAACCTCGAGGTTTGGTCACTTGTAGTTGAAAACGATTTAAGACCAAAACCTCAAACCTGGAGGTTTCTTAAGATGTAACAAGCAATGGTTTCTCTGGCTTACTCCAAACCTCGAGGTTTTCTCAGAAACCTCGAGGTTTCACATTGTAAGGGAAACCCAGCGAAAAACACGATGGAAGCAAACCCGGAGGTTTCTCAAGAAACCTCGGAGGTTTTAGAATGAGTGAAAATTCATTTGCTCTTCGGAACTCACAAACCTCGAGGTTTATAGCAATACTCGAGGTTTTGTCTAAACTTCAAAGTTATTTGTTTTGAGCCAAAACACAAACCCGGAGGTTTCTATGGAAACCTCGAGGTTTTCTATCATACGAAAACCATTAGCTCTCGGATGCCGAAACCTCGAGGTTTCTCTCAATACTCGAGGTTTGACATTTAATTCCAAAACTTTCAGTTTGGCACCGAGGCATAAACCTGGAGGTTTTGTTGTAAACCTCGAGGTTTCACAATCTGGTGTAAAACTGAGTTTTCTCTGGAAGTCCAAAACCTCAAGGTTTCTTAATAAACCTCGAGGTTCCACATAAATTTGTGAAACCAAGTTTTTGCAAGTTAAAACACAGAACCTTGAGGCTTCCTTTGTAAGGCCAAACCTCGAGGTCTCTGGGCAAACCTCGAGGTTTGCTCTCACTCAGGATTTTCCAACTTCTGAGAGCAAATCCTCATTCTTTGTTTACAATTGTTGGCAATCATCAAAATCTTTAGAGAACCAACATTCTCCCCCTTTTGATGATGACAACACTTGTAAGCAAACATCTTTGAAAAGTTCAAGAAAGTGTTCATATTGAAATCAGACTTTGAGATTAGCAAAGGTTTTGAGAACTTAGCCATTTGGGAATACAATTTTGCGATTTGCACAATGTAAACACAGGCATCAATCAGAGATGAGCATGAGAAACATAGATTGTATTTAATTTCAATAGATAGAGCAGGACAAGATAATGTAATACAAAACAAAATACAAAATGCACAAAATGCACATGATCCTCAAAACTCTCTAAACTTCAAAGGCTACTTGCTTTT
Source organism: Acacia acuminata (assembly GCA_019022655.1). Classification (NCBI taxonomy): domain Eukaryota; kingdom Viridiplantae; phylum Streptophyta; class Magnoliopsida; order Fabales; family Fabaceae; genus Acacia; species Acacia acuminata. The sequence goes on along the minus strand of JAFJYI010000306.1, from coordinate 400,006 downwards.
CTCTCCCCCTTTGGCATCGTCAAAAGGAGGGTGGACTAAGGGTGTAGAGGGAGGAGAAAGGTGAACAACTTCAGTAGCAGGAGTGGCTATAGATGGAGAGGGAAGAATCTCAATGGCGGGAGTAGATGGTGAAGGAAGGACTACTGTGGTTGGAGTGGTAGCCTCAGTGACTGGAGAAGGGAAAATGGGAGTTGAGGGAGCCGGAGAGAATGCAGATAGGAGGGGAAGTGAAAGTGAAGGATGGTGAAGAAGAGCCCGGCGGGCCGAAGTGCTTGGGCCGAGTAGGACCAGGAGTTGAGGAGGAACCAATGTGAAGATGCTTCATGATCTTGTCCACCTTATCAGTGAGGTCCATATGAGAAATGAGCTGAGTGGACATCTTAAGCTCAATCTCTTCAGCCTTCTCCTTAACCTCAGCTGATTGACCAGCAACGGCTTCAAGATGCTCCTTTATGGCATCTTGAATTTCAATCAGACCAGTGTGCCCATGAGTCATCTCAGCCCGTAACTTTCCCAATTCAAACTCCATGCGCATAGTCATGATGGCAAGGGCAACATCTACAATTTGCTTGATCTGAGAAGCAAGGTCAGAAGACAGTGATGTCTGAGGAGGTGGAGGTGCTGACTGGGCCTCTTGAGCTTGTGAGTGCGGATGTGATCTTGAAGGAGCTTGAGATTGAGCAGAGCCTTCTTCCCCAAACTTGATCTTCATTAGATTCATCTGTGTTTTCCCAAAGAAGGGGGGATATTCAAGTGTGTCAGGAGCACCCACATACTAGATCTTGTGGTAGAAGAGAATAACAGACACCAATGAGGGGTATGGAATATGAGATAACCGCCTTTGAAAAGCTGAATTCGGGCATTCCTTTGAGGAGCCAAAGTGACCAAGGTTGAAGGGTACTTTCTTCACAAAGGCAGTAAATGGTCTGTAGTCATTCTGAGTGAAGTGAGTCCAGTTGCCGCCTTTAGGAATGAAGTTCCTAGAGTAGACATACCATAGGACACGATTCTCAGCAGGCATGGAGCTTGGTCTCGAATGTGAGTCTCGAGTTGTTGATCTCGGGAGGAAAGGCACACCAGGCTTAAGAGTTTCAAAAACTTCCTGGTTACTGTAAGAAAACTCAGGAACATGCGGAGGATTGTCAATTCTCAGAATTTTGTTCAAGATGGAAGCCAACAGAGTAAATTTTACATTCCTAACAATGGTGGTGACCCTCTCCTCAATCACCTCGCCGTAGTCACCCAATTTATTATTATACTCCATCTTGTAATAAAACAGACGAACTATGTTTGAGTATAAGGAGCAGATATTGAAATGAAAGGCTCGTATTGTTTCAACCAAGGGGATAAATCAAAGTGACATTCTTTCTAAAATGCCTTTAAATCAATAACAACCACGGGACGTAAGAGACGATGAAGATATGCTTCCCGAATTTTTCATTGTCGTCTTTGGGAAGGGCGAAACAGGGGTAGTGACAAATCCGTTTAGTGAAGAGATATTCTTGTAGATGTCTGATATTGTATTTTCCATGACAGGAGGCATATCTTCTTCCTCTTCTTGTTGGGGGTGAGGAGTATGAGAGGATGACTGACCCCTTGATGATTGTTGGGATTTAGCAAATGAGGCTCTCTTTGATCTTGCCTTAGTCGGAGATTTAGTGGTTTTGGACATCTTGGAACCTTTAGAAGTTCCTGATTTCTTTGATTTTTCCTTTCCGAGGCTCGTTTCGTAGGCGTGCTTTCCCTTTCCCTTTCCTCCGGGTTCAGCTCTTTCCTCTTCTTTAAATGAGCCTCAGCAGGTTCTTTGAAGGAAACCCCTTTGCTTTGAGCCTTGGTTTCCTTTCTTCCCTTCGATGGTGACTGCTCTTCAGCAATTTCACCCTGAACACCTCTAATCGATTTGTCTATACCAAAACGAAGGCGAGTAGATCGAGTCTTTAGCCTTACTGGGCGACCAGAAGAAGAAGGGGGTTTGCACAGGTTGACAAGGAGGAGGAGGAGGAGACCATGATTTTGTTTCTTCTTCACTGGAATAAGAAGCAGAAATGGCTTGGGATTTTGATTTTGAGGCCATTTGAAGGTTTAGAAGGGAGGATTAGGTCGAAAAGGGATGATTCGAGAGTGTGTGACGAGAAAGAGTGCAAAACCTAGAGGTTTAGGTCGAGGTTTGAAGAACATGAACAGTGTACTCATATATATAGACGCTAGCAAACCTCGAGGTTTCATGCCAAACCTCGAGGTTTGATAAAAAATCACCAACCTGGACGTCAGAGGTGTTCTGTGAACCTTTGACTTATCAGCACCCAAACCTCGAGGTTTGTTCCAAAACCTCGAGGTTTTACCGTCCCGACTAGGCAGCTGCCTCATCCAAACCTCGAGGTTTCCTTGCATACTCGAGGTTTAGGGTTTAAACCTGGACGTCAGAGGTGTTCTGTGAACCTTTGACTTATCAACACCCAAACCTCGAGGTTTTACTGTCCTTCAGACTAGGCAGCTCTCTGTCTCATCCAAACCTCGAGGTTTCCTTGCATACTCGAGGTTTCATCTCTCGAAGCTTTCTATCCTTGGCTATACACCACTAAACCTCGAGGTTTTCTTCAAAACCTCGAGGTTTTGCTCTTTGACAGCAAAACCACGATTGACCATGTACCACCAAACCTCGAGGTTTTGCTCCTCGACAGCAAAACCAAGATACTTAATATCCTGCATAAAACATATCTAGACACTCTGATGCTTAAGTCAGTGTCTTTTAATCATCAAAACCACAATTTAACACTAATTTGAGCAAGAATTACTTACAACTCATTGGGGTTTACCATTCCCAATTCTCTTTTAATAAAGTTGAATGGCTCCTTGGCCAATGGTTTGGTGGAGATATCAGCAAGTTGAAGATGAGTTGGAATGAACATGACTTTGACATCTCTCTTCTGAACATGATCCCTTATGAAATGATGCCTCACATCAATATGCTTAGTCCGAGTATGTTGCATTGGATTCTTGGCTAAGCTTATTGTGCTTGTGTTGTCACACAATATAGGATCTCCTTCAAGTTGATTCCCATCGATAGTTGCCGCTGAGCCATAAAACTTGAGCACAAAGAACTTGAGGCACCACATACTCGCTTCGCTTGATGATACAACCATACCGGTTTGCTTCTTGCTGAACCAAGACACAAGTGAACCTCCAAGAAACTCACATTGACCACTTGTACTCTTCATATCGCCTTGTACCCAAAGATGGTCTCGAATCAATATGCTACCAAATGTTCAGGTTGACCTTTAGGAAACCATAATCCAAGTATCTTTGTGTCGCAAAGATATCTGAATATTCTATTTACTTGCTCGCATGTGACTCCTTAGGAGCAGATTGAAATCTTGCACACATTTCAACACCGAATTGGATGTCTCAAGGCTTGGGTCGATAGAGTAATGATCCAATCATTCCTCTATATTTTGTGATGTTGAAGCCCTTGCCTTCTTCATCAAGATCTAATGAAGCGTTGAACTCATAGGAGTATCAACTCCATTACAATGATCCATCCCAAACTTCTTCAGCAGATCATTGAGATACTTGGTCTGAGATATGAACATTCCATCCTTCTTTTGCTTGATTTGAAGACCAAGGAAATAGTTGAGCTCTCCCATCATGGACATCTCAAATTCTCCCTGCATATTCTTAGCAAACTCTTCACACAAGGCATCATTAGAAGCACCAAATATAATATCATCAACATATATTTGGACAATTAAGATTTCATTAAGCTTATTACTCTTTATGAAGAGAGTTGTATTTGCTTTTCCTCTAATAAAACCTTGATCAAGAAGGAATTTGCTTAATCGCTCATACCAAGCTCTAGGAGCTTGTTTAAGACCATATAGGGCCTTCTTGAGGCGATACACATGATCTGGATGATGGACATTTTCAAAACCAGGAGGTTGTTCTACATAAACTTCTTCTTGACTAAAACCATTCGTAAAAGCACTTTTCACATCCATTTGATAGAGTTTAAAGTTTTTCACACAGCAAAGGCAAGAGGAACTCTTATGGCTTCCAATCTTGCCACCGGAGCATAAGTTTCTTCGTAATCAATTCCTTCTTCTTGATTATAGCCTTTGGCAACCAATCTTGCCTTGTTACTTTACAATGATTACATCGACTCATCTCATTTGTTTTTGAATACCCATTTAGTGCCAATGACCGGATGGTCCTTAGGCCTAGGTACCAAGTCCCAAACTTGATTTCCAAATTGATGTAACTCCTCTTGCATTGCTATCACCCAATCACCGTCTCGAAAGGGATTCATCAATCTTAGAGGGTTCAATGTGTGATATAAAAGCTGTAAAAGTTACTTCATTTAAAGTGCTATTTCTGGTTCTTACTCCTTGATTAACATCACCTATAACTTGGTCTAAAGGATGATTTCTGAAAGTGGAGCCTAAATACCCAAGAGGGGGGGTGAATTGGGTATTCTTAAAATTTTAAGAACTAGGTCTGTTTTGGATAAGTAAAAACAGAGTATATCAGAGGAGAAGGGTAAGGAAAGCTTGCACAAGAGAAATTATCCTGGTTCGGTCTTATCCTTGACCTACATCCAAATTCCTGCCACACTTGGGATTTTCAATCCACTAAAACTCAACAATTGATTACAAACTCGTACTGAGTAGTTCTCTCACTAGAACTCACTCCCCTTACAAGTTGCAATCAATACACCCAACCACCAAGTCCCCCGACTTGTGGTTAACTCAATCAATGAATGATTTACGTAAATAAATCTCTTACGAGCGATAAGATGAACATCAAGTACAAGTATCGATTGATACAATACGAAAGAAGCCGAACACAATAAATGATACTTAATGAATTTTTGCTCTCGGGGTGTATCGCTTGAGAAGAAGTTAATGCACTCTATTTATAGGTAGAGAACATTAAATGACCGTTGCTTGATGAATCCAACCGTTGTAGGTGATTAGCTTAAGGTCCGGTCATCTTCTCTCTAAACTTCGCTAATCCAGGTGTTAATTTGATCTCGGTGTGATTCTCTCGAGAATTTTCCTGTTGGAGATTACTTTGCTTGTTGTAGTAAGCATTCTTTAACGTCGTAAGGCGTGCTCGATGAATTAGCCGAAAGTAGGTGGATTTGCGAGGTGCATTAAATGCACTGAACACTTTTTGCTTTATGGCTTTGACCTTCAATAATCTTCATCTGATCTTAATGAAATTCACTCAACAAACTTGTTAAACATAGCTAAGAATATGATTGAATGAATTATGGAAGCAATAAGATCAAACAACAATGATTTGCAAATTCGTATAATTCAAAAAAAATCAGTTTTTACCATTGTATACCGTAAGATGTTCATGCTTACTCGAGTTTGGCACCGTATACAAGTGTCCATACCGCAAGATCCAATGGGAAACTCGAGTATGCACCTTTCGAGGCAAACCAACGTGTCTTGTGTTTGAAAACAAAACCTATACCGGAGTATGCACTCCTTTACCGCAAAAAGTATTGACTTAGCTTGAAAAATCCTTTTGCTTTCGGAAGTTCAATACTGAAGTTTGGCTACGCATACCGCAGTATTGACTTAGTTTGAAAAATCCTTTTGCTTCTAGAAGTTCAATACTCGAAGTTTGGCTACGCATACCGCAAGATTGACTTAGTTTGAAAAATCCTTTTGTTTTCTAGAAGTTCAATACTCGAGTTTGGCTACGCATACCGCAGATTGACTTAGTTTGAAAAATCCTTTTGCTCTTCCGGGAAGTTCAATACTCTAGTTTGGCTACCCATACTCGTAGTATTGACTTAGCTTAAAAAATCCTTTTGCTCTCTGGAAGTCCAATACTGCGGTATGGCTACCCATACTGCGGTATTGACTTAGTTTGGAAAACTTGGTTGCTTTCTGGAAGTCCAATACTGCGGTATGGCTACCCAAACTGCGGTATTGACTTAGTTTGAAAAACTTGGTTGCTTTCTGGAAGTCCAATACTGCGGTAAGCAAACCTATACTGCAGTATTGACTTAACTTGAAAAACTTGGTTGCTCTTCGATGTCCAATACCGCGGTAAGCAAACCTATACCAAAGATTGACTTAACTTGAAAAACTTGGTTGCTCTTCGGATGTCCAATACCGCGGTAAGCAAACCTATACCGCAAGTATTGACTTAACTTGAAAAACTTGGTTGCTCTTCGGATGTCCAATACCGCGGTAAGCAAACCTATACCGCAGTATTGACTTAACTTGAAAAACTTGGTTGCTCTCTCGGATGTCCTTTACTCGAGTTAGCAAACCTAAACTCAGCTTGCAATTATCGAATGTTTTTAACTGACTTTGCAAACTTCAAAACATGTTTTACATTTGTTATTAATCATCAAAACATATTGAGAACTAACAATTTCTAATAAATTTCCAAGCTCTAGGTTGAGTCTCGATCAGATTTCCAATATTGTTTTGAGGATCACCTCAAAAACATTTTCGATTTTCAATAGAAGCAGTGAGTAGTTTTCGAAAAGAATTGATTTTTGAAAACATTTCCTTCATCATCATCCATAGGTTTATCGACTTGGATTCACGTAAAAACAACATGCATAGACTCTTCAACAATACGAGTACGAGTATTAAAGACTCTATAAGCTTTACTCCTATTAGAATAACCCAAAAATATACCTTCATCTGCTTTGGGATCAAACTTTCCCAAGTTATCCTTACCATTGTTATGGATGAAACACTTACATCCAAACACATGCAGATGAGCCGATTTGGTTTTCTTCCTTTGTACAAATTCATAGGGAGTCTTGTCCAACTTCTTCCGAGAGGTATGCTCGATTTGAGATGTAGCACGCGGTGCTCATTGCATCAGCCCGAACACTTGAGAAGTGTTGTTCTCATTCAGCATGGCTCTTGCCATCTTAGTGAGAACTCGATTCTTTCTTTCCACAACACCATTTTGTTGAGGAGTTCTTGGGGCGAGAAGTTGTGGTCTATCCCCATGCCGTCACAAAACTCAAAAAATGCATTGTTTTCGAATTCTCCTCCATGATCAGCTCTAATTCCCCCGAATAGAGAAGCCTTTCTCGTTTTGGACCTTCTTGGCAAAAACAACAAACCGATCAAATGTTTCATCTTTAGAGGATAAAAATATAGTCCATGCAAATCTTGAGAAATCATCAACTATGACCAAAGAATAAAGATTGCCTCCAAGGCTTTTCACTCTAGCTGGTCCAACTAGATCCATATGAAGCAATTGAAGAGGGCTATTAGTTGAAATCTCGTTTTAGATTTGAAGGACGATTGGGTTTGTTTCGCTTTTTGACAAGCATCACAAAGCATGTCATTTTTAAAATGCAGTTTAGGAACACCAATCACCAGATCCTTTTTAAATAACTGGCAAGTTGAATCATATTGACATGAGCTAATCGCTTGTGCCATAGCCAACTCTCATCCAAGTTACCGACAAAACATTTTTCAGAAACAACCATTACTAGAGAGATTAAGTGTATAACAATTGCCATCTCTAGGGGCTCTAAATAAAGCTTTTGATTTTATATTTTCTAAAGGGAGAATACCCTTACTCACAATCAAGCACTCCTCAGAATCGAAGATAACTAAGTTACCTTTATCAGTGCTTTGGCTTACACTGAGGAGATTGTGGCAAAGTCCTTCGACTAGGTAGACATCTTTGATTAGTGGTCCTTCATTGTTGCCAATTTCACCAACTCCAAGAATCTTTCCGAATGATCTCCACCAAAGGTCACCTTGCCACCATCCTTGGGCTTGATTGAGGCAAATTTGGATTGGTCCCCAGTCATGTGCCTAGAGCATCCACCGTCAATGTACCATTTGTTGGATTTTGATGCTCTTAGACAAACCCGCAAGACACAACAAATCGTGGCTTAGGTACCCATCTTTTCTTGGGTCCTTTGGGGTTAGTTTGTGTCTTAGGAATCTTGTAAGATCCCTTTGGCACCTATTGATAATTTCCTATGGGTTTACTCTTTCGTTCCTTCTTATGAAAGCAGGAAGAAGTAGTATGACCCTTTCTATTGCAGTAATTACAGTGTGCAAAAGGGTTTGAAGAATGGACTGATTTTGTAAAATAGTTCAATAGGATTTTTCACCAATCTTCTTCCTTCCTTTCTTTTTATCAAAGTTAGGTTTGTAACCAACTCCTGATCTGTCATTTATAAATCTTTGTTGTTTCAAAATGACATTGAGCATTTCACTTCCTCTAGTGAATTTCTCAAGTACCTTTGTAAGATGTGAATTCTTTTCCTTTAGATCGGGCAATCTTTACAAGCAAGATGTTTAGAGGAGGAAAGTTTTTCAACTTGAAATTCAAGAGTAAGATTCCTGTTTTTCAACTTGAAATATTTTTCAGCAAGTTTGTCAAACTCGTTGCACACCATATACTCAAGAAATAACTCATCATAAGGTGGTTTGCAATCATATACCTCATCAAAGTTGGTACGTTGTTCTTCTTCTTCAAACTAAGCATATATTTGCTTTTTCTTCCTCATCCTCATCATCTTCATCATATGAACTATCTCCCCAAATACCGAGACATATGCCTTCTTTTTGAATCTCGTTGAATCTCTTCTTTTCTTTGTCTTTGTTCTTCGACGGGGCATTCGATTTGATGTGGCCGGCTTCACACACTCGTAGCAAATGATTGGCTTCTTTGTCTCATACCGGAGCTACCCTTGTGAAACTTCTTGAAACCTTGGTCCTTCTTGTAGAATTTCTTGAATCTCCGGATCATCATACCAATCTCCTCATCTTTGTCTAGATCTTCATCATCATCTGATTCCTTAGTTTCTTTGACAGCTTTAAGGGAAATTCCCTTATTTTTGCCATGGACTTCATCAAGTCCCTTCTTGAACTTGAGCTTGGCTTCATATTCGTAAAGGCTCCTCGAAAAGGGCTGCCACGAGATGCCATAGAATCTCCACGAGCTTCTTCAATGGCAAAGTGGCTTTGGCTTCCCATTCCTTATTGAGGATGTTGAGAATTTTCCTCACTTGGACATGTTGCTCATACTCTTTGCCCAATACAGCAAGCTGATTGATCAGATGAGTGAATCTCAGCTGGAAATCACCAATAGATTCTCCAGCTTCATACGAAGGAGATCATATTATGTCATTAGAGTGTTGACTCTATTTTGCTTTACTCCAACAGCTCCTTCATGAGCAATTTCCGTGAGCGTCCCACATCGCTTTAGCCGAGGTTAGGTTGCAAATGCGGAAATATTTTTGTTGACTAAGAGAACTTTGCGTAAGAAGAACCGCCTTGCCGTTGAGTGTGACATTTCTTCCTCATTTTCATCATAATCCTCTTCTTCCTTTGGAACCCCGAGACCATTCTCCAAGACAGTTGGAGTGTAGTCTCCTCGTTCAAAAACTCTCCAGAGATCATACTCTGTAGCCATCACAAACACCTTAAACTTGGCTTTCCAGAATGAATAATGTTCTCCATTAAAACCTGGAGGTCGGTTGATTGAAGCTCCATCAGGTAGAATGCCTTCCATATTGATCCTTCTCGAGTTGTTAGACTCTTTAGAGAAGACCTTGCTTTGATACCAAATGAAAGTGGAACTATATACCCAAGAGGGGGTGAATTGGGTATTTTAAAAATTTCTCTAACTCGCTTGTTTTTAGACAAGTGAAAACAGATGAACAGTAGAAAGAAGAGTAGCTGGACACAGAGATTTATACTGGTTCGGTCCTAACAAACTTGACCTACATCCAGTCCCCAGACTCTCTAGGTTGTTCACTATCACAAAGATTACACACTTTGTACTCAAGAGTAGTTCTCTCACTAGAACTCACTCCCCCTTACAAGTTGTAATAAATGAACTCCCAAATCACCAAGTCCCCTTGACTTGTGATTCTTAACAATAAATGATTTACTGAGATAAAAACTCTCTCTAAGAGTGGATAATAATAAACACCGAAGATTATAATGTCAAAAGACAAAATACAAGTGAAAACAAAAGGTAGTTGAAGAACTTGAATGCTTGTGCGTTTTCGATGTAGTTGTTGTTGAGAAGAATTGAATGCAACTCTATTTATAGTCGATAGCATTAATTGACCGTTACATTGATAATAAGACCATTGAAGATGATCTCGCGTAGAAGTTGTGAGCCGCTTAGGTCTTCTTCTCTTTCTAAAACTCACTTAATCCAAATGGCTAGATGATCGAGTTGACTCTTGACAGAGATTTTCTCGTAATCTTCCAAAATAACCAGATTAGAAAAGGATTTGCAGATAATGTAACCTGGGTCGTTTCCCAACGAATTGAGCGGTTCAATTCGCACAAAGAATAAAAAATGTGATAAATGGGGGTTTTTTTGATTCGAATAATATTAAAGACGAAGTAACAGAGACAAAACGAAATAACACGAATTGAACAGAAAACATAGGATTAAAGGATCAACCCACGATTTCGGATTCACCCACTACCCTTCCTTGAACGAAACAGATTTATAACCGAACTCGTAATCAACCTAAACAAACCGAAATCTCGCATTTGTCTAGAAATTCCCTCAATTGAACAATCGTTCGAATTTGTTCGAATCAAGGTGCACCTCCGTACGATCGCACGTAAATACTTTAACCCAAATCCGAACTTCATCCTTGGGAAATATCGATTTGGGTTTTTAATCAAAAACCCAATCCGAACCAAAAATCAAATCTCGATTAAGGGATACAAAACGAGTTAGACAGACCGATTAGGCGTGAATCCTCCGGATAGTGGATGGAACCCTCATCGTGGATCAATCTCGAAATTTAGCCGAACATAATTAAGAAAGACGAAAAACAGATGACGAACGCGAAGAACACGAAGAACATTGCGTAGAATTTGAAAACTACTATTTTGATCCTCGTAATTCTCAAAACGTGAATGAATCAGATGTTTGTGGCTGCCACTAACTTAAACCTAAACCTAAAATGGAAATGGGTCAGCCCAAAAATGAAATTAAAATAAAATTGGGCTTTAGTTACAAAGTTCGAGCCCAAAATAAAATCCAAAAATACATATGCTTCGGCTCCAAATTTGACCGCCCTCTTGTCCGAATTTGCTCTTCATATCTTCATAACAATTGTAGCTCTCTAAATCATCTGAAATATGAGATAAAAATGAGGCAAATCCGATGTCTGGTTCAAGAGTTATGGTAAAAACAAGTGAAGCAATGTAAAATTGGAATTTATTATTAAATAATGGCTAAAATATAATAAAAGGCCCAAAGCTCAAATAAGTATAAAATCCATTATTTATTAGCTAAAGAGTCCTAAATTATAAATCAAGAGACAAAAAGTAGTGTATGGAATATTCAATTATCAACTCTCTACAAATTAATCCGTTGGAGAAGATGTTGCTTGTTGTAGAAATCATTCTTTAATGCTTTGCAACCGTGTGCAGATGGATTAACCAAAAGGATGCAAGTTTCTGGGTTGAGCATTTAATGTTCTGACATCACTTTTGCTTTTGCTTTAAACCTTCAATAAACTTTTCTTAATCTGTCTGAAACTCACTAAAAAGATGGTTAAACATATCTAGAACCATTAGAGATTAATCATGGAAAACATTGAGATCAAACAAGAAGGTATAGCAAAATCGACACATTTGATTTTCAGCAACGTTCGTAAACCCGGAGGTTTGTTCACAAACCTCGAGGTTTGGTCACTTGTAGTTGAAAATGATTTAAGACCAAAACCTCAAACCTGAGGTTTATAATAAACCTGGAGGTTTATAATAAACCTGGAGGTTTCTTAAGATGTAACAAGCAATGGTTTCTCTGGGCTTTACTCCAAACCTCAAGGTTTTCTCAAAAACCTCGAGGTTTCACATTGTAAGGGAAACCTAGCAGAAACACGATGGAAGCAAACCTGGAGGTTTCTCAAGAAACCTGGAGGTTTTAGAATGAGTGAAAATTCATTTGCTCTCTGGAACTCACAAACCTCGAGGTTTATAGCAATACTCGAGGTTTTGTCTAAACTTCAAAGTTCTTTGTTTTGAGCCAAAACACAAACCTGGAGGTTTCTATGGAAACCTCGAGGTTTTCTATCATACGAAAATCATTAGCTCTCTCGGATGCCGTAAACCTCGAGGTTTTTCTCAATACTCGAGGTTTGACATTTAATTCCAAAACTTTCAATTTGGCATCGAGGCATAAACCTTGAGGTTTTGTTGTAAACCTCGAGGTTTCACAATCTGGTGTAAAACTGAGTTTTCTCTGGAAGTCCAAAACCTCGAGGTTTCTTAATAAACCTCGAGGTTCCACATAAATTTGTGAAACCAAGTTTTTGCAAGTTAAAACACAGAACCTTGAGGCTTCCTTTGTAAGGCCAAACCTCGAGGTTTCTAGGCAAACCTCGAGGTTTGCTCTCACTCAGGATTTTTCAACTTCTGAGAGCAAATCCTCATTCTTTGTTTACAATTGTTGGCAATCATCAAAATCTTTAGAGAACCAACATTTTCTCGGGATGTTAAGCCCAACTGAGAAACCAACGCTCTGATACCAAATGAAGATGGAATATCACCTCAAGGGGGGTGAATAGGTGATTATAAAAAATCTTTCGCTAATTGCTCAAGAACAGTTAAACAGAGAAGGAGAGAAGAACAATGAACACAAGAGATTATACTGGTTCGTCCAACCGTTGACCTACGTCCAAATCCCGTAAACACTCTCGAATTTCACTATCTTAAAACTTGATTACATATTCTGTAACTCTCGAGTAATCCTCTCACTAGGACTTACTCCACTTTACAAGTTGTAACCAAATAACCACAGACACAATTACACACTCTGTGCTCGAGATGATCCTTTCACTAGGACTCACTCCCCCTTACAAGTTGTAATTGTACACCCACACTTAAGGTTCCAAACCTTAAGATTTAACTAATAAACATATATTCAAATAGTGTTTAACTCCTCACTGAGTAGATAAATGATAAACACTGAAGTACAATAATATCCGAAGATATTAAATGAAACTAACGAAACAGATGATTGCAATAAATTCTAATTGAATGCACAGCGTTTTGGTCGTTGGTGAATTCAATGCTTCAGGAATTTATAGTTGATGCAATTAATGACCGTTGGTGAAGCTTTGAATAAATCCGTTGTGACTCTTAAATATAGTCGTTAGATAGATGAAGTTTCGTTGGTCACTTTCGTCGTTAATAATCCAGGTGGATTTGTACCGTCACCACATTCTTTCATTCCTCCTGTTTTGCCCGTTGTGAAATAGCATTTACAGAGTGTGTAATCTTTGTGATAGTGAACAACCCAGAGAGTCTGGGGACTGGATGTAGGTCAAGTTTGTTAGGACCGAACCAATATAAATCTCTGTGTCCAGCTACTCTTCTTTCTACTGTTCATCTCTCGTTTTCACTATCTAAAAACAAAGAGCGCTTAGAGAAATTTTTAAAATACCCAATTCACCCCCTTGGGTATATAGTTCTACTTTCGTAAAGATAATGGAAGGAATATTGCCGACGGTGCCTCTATCAATAGACCACCTGGCTTCGACGGCGAACACTATTCGTTCTGGAAAGCAAAGTTCAGAGTGTTTGTGTTAGCCACGGAGTATGGTCTCTAGCAAGTAATAGAGAATGTGAGAAACCCGGCCACATTAAATCAATAGTATAATGAATTACATTCTGAATTTGGAAAAATTGCGAAAGAGCTTATTTATTCAAAGAGGAAAATCAAATTGCTTGAACGACAAGCTAAAGATACTCCTTTGGTTTGTGAAAACTCTACTTGTGAAAAGTGCCCTAATCTTGAGAAGAAAAACATTTATCTTACGAAAACACTTGAGAAGTTCACTAAAGGTAGTGAAATGCTTGATGTTATTTTGAAAGCTCAAAGATTTACAAACGATCGATCAGGCATAGGTTACAACCCTATTTTTGACAAAAAGAAAGGGAAAAAGAAAAGTGGTGGAAAATCCTACTTAAACTATTTCCAAAAAAATGTCCACTCTTCGAACCCTTTTGCTCATTGTAATTATTGTAACCGAAAGGGGCACAACACTTCATCTTGTTTTCATAAGAAAGAAAGAAGAGATAAACCTGTTGGTAATTATCAATGGGTACCAAAGGGAACTTATGTTTTCCCTAAGGCTCAAACTAACAAAGAAGGACCCAAGTATAAGTGGGTACCAAAATATCCATCTACCGCTTTGTGTGTGCAGATTGATTCCACAAAGAATGGACATAAAAGTATAGAGAAGATTAAGAGTCGAAAAGTTTCTTATGAACCAAAAAGGAGATCCTCTCAAGTGTCAAGTAGAAGACTTTTGAAGTCTATACCCTATGAGAGAACTTTGCAGACACCCATGGAAGGATATATGAAGAAGAGGCAGTGGGTAAGCAAAGTCGATCCTCCAAGTGCCTAAGGTATAAAGTATACAATGGTAAAACCTCCTACACTATTATCAATAATAATTATTGAGGTTTTATACTTTGGATATTATGAATGAGTATTGAAAACTATTTTGAAATTGATTTCTTTCTTATCCCTTGAAAATCCATTTGACAGATTTATTCGTAAAGGGATTGCAATGTTCAAAAAGTTTAATTCTTTATGCAAACATGATAATTTAAAAAGAAATTATTTCTTTTATAAAGTCATGCTTAATTCTCTGTGCTCAGTTGTTCTGAATTAATTATATTCTTAAGAGCATATGATCTTGTTCCTACACTTTAACAATGATTGGATCCAAGCAAGGTTGGATACCAAGAGAGAAAAAGGCTTATACGGTTTTATAGGATCAAAGAAAGCTTCTCAAGAGAGCAACTACATAGTGAAATAATTCGACTCTTGAGGAAGTCAAGAAACAATGCTTGATGTTGATGGTGAATGTCGAAGAAGGAGACATCAATCTACCTTAATCAAGCAAGTCTCTCTACAAGGACAAGAGGAATTATGGTGATATTTAACCTTACCCTATACTGTGCTTATATGAAATTCATATTTGGGTAATGAATACTTGTCCATTATTACATTCCACTAGCAATCAATCATTTATGGCTTTCAAAATGTTTTTCAGATTGCTAAATGGACCGTAAATGAATATGTGCACAACTTTCTGAGTTTATGTTTTGTGAAACGCACAATTCTAACATTTGTTTTTGATGTCAATTCACTTTGCTTTTTGAAAATGCATACAAAAGTTTTTGAAAAATATTCATACTTTGATTGCATTCAAATAATGTTTCAAAACTCGGAAGTTAATATCTTTGAATGTTAGAAATGCTTCAAATTTGTCCAGTTGAGTTTTGTTTTTCCTATTGATCTTTGGAATTCAATGTGTTGCTTGAACTCTAGGTTCATTCTCGATCTAGTTGGACCTCATGTCTAACAAGTTGATCATATATGAGTTTCAAGCCTATCTTCAAGAAAAGAATTCAATTTTGTGAAACTGTTTTGCTTAAAGCATAAATTCTTAGTTGGCCGAGTTATTCCAAGCCTTATAAATGTTCATTAATGCATTGAATGTTGATACATTAACCATTAGTGGAATAACTTACTAGGATGACTTTCTGAAACCCTAGTCATTTGGACTAATGAGTATATGCTTTATTATCCATGATCCTAGTAGTCTCTTTGTTACTGAAATTCATCAGTATCTATCTTCATCCATATTTTGATGATAACAATATCTGTATATTCATATTCTTGCCTTGATTATTCATATATTTCTAGATTCAATTCTAGAGGCAAGATTATCTCAATGCGCAAATATTCCTTTTCTACTTAGTCTCTTTGGCTAATTCATTTCCCTTATGACTTTTTCTTTTGGGAAAATTCTTTAACATATTAAGTTCAATTTTCAATATGTTCTCCAAAAAAATTGAAGCACTCCGACATGTTCTTTATCAAGCCGATTTCCACCATATTTATCATGTGCATTGTTTTCTTAAACATATTTTCAAAAATGAGTTTTCATATCTTCAAAATCTCGTTTCATAATGCATTATCATGATTCGAAAGAATATTTGAGATTTGAAACTATTTGCATGTTTCATTATTATTTTTGAAAATTCAATGTCATCTCGTGGTTTATGTAAGATGCATATCAATGACATACTTCCCAACATAAGTATATTTACAAATTGTCATTGAAGAATAACTTTCTTGGTATCATTTATTCGTTGACCCGTATGTTCGTCATGAATCAATTGGATATCATTATTGCTGATTGTGATATTCTTCTTGCTCAAATATAATATGTCTCAATTATGTAAGAGCAAGCTTAAGAGTTGCTATGTCTAATCTTATGTGGACCCAAGAAACATAGGGTACCAAAGAGCACATATTTTTGTTTTGCAGGACTCTGATTATAAGATGAAAAACAGAGGCTAACAGAGTAAAGAATGACTCCAATCCTGATGCCTCGAGTTGATTTAACCAATACTGCTAATTTGAAGTTACAAAGTTGTAACTCCAAGTTAAGATGCTCCGAGGTAAAAGAAAAATAATTTCAAGTTATTACCGATAGGTGTTGAATTATGCAGAAGTTTTGATTCTCTGGAGGTCACAAATACTACCTCGAGTCAGGTGCCTCGAGGTTGTTGAATCCATGCCTCGAATCAAGACCAAACAGAGTGCAAATAATTGTGTGAAGTAGTCTACCTCGAGGTTATTGAATTCTTGCCTCAAGTCTTGGACAAGCAGAGCAAATGTTGGGATGGAATTGTTTATCTCAAGTCGTACTCACATATGCCTCGAATGAAATTTAACAATAAACCTGTCTTGAGAATGATGCCTCAAGTCAAGTTGCCTTTGCTACCAGGTAAGTATGCTTTCCGCCTCTAGTCGTTAAGTTATTTGCCTCAAATCATTTTCTAGAATTTATTTTTCTGGCTTATCATGTATGCCTCGAGTCTCTTAATAGTTGCCTCGAGTGAGTTTGTCATCTATATTTCTGATATTTATATATATATATACACTATGCCTCGAGGCGATAAGCATGTGCCTCAAGTCTGAATCTGTCCCTCTTAATTAATTGTGAAACTAGGCCTTAGGTCATATTTATTTCTTAATCATTCAAAAGTTGCATTGCTTTTCCTGCAAGATTTCCTAATCTTCATTTAATGCAAATTTTGAAAAAGCTTCATCATTAAAAAATAAAAAATATAGCTGCACTATTTAAATCAATTAAATGCTGCTTGTTTTGTGCGGCATTTATTTAAAAGTCAAATGCAATTCCTGTGCTTTATCGTCAATCCATTTATTCAAGTAAATTGCGTCAGACATCTTAAATGATAAAGCATCGTTTTACTGCTTTATCTTTAATTGATAAAGATTTTTGAAAAACATCATTTACTGTGTACGTCTTTTTGAACGAATCTTTTTAAATGCGTAATTTCTCTGCTTCTTAATGTGCTTCTTTTTCAACTTGTATCTACTCCTTATGCTGAGCACTCTATTTCTCCTCCCCCTCTTTTTTGCTGATGACAAAGGGGGAGAGAGTTTGTAAAGAAGTTTTGAAATATTCTTTTAACTTACTTTGACAGTTGTATGCTTTATCTGGTTTAATGGAGCTTTGTTAATTTGACTATATGCATATATCTTGTCTGCTCCTACAATTATTTTTGTTGTCATTTGATTCAAGTTATCTGAGCTTATTTAGGAAAATCTTCAGAAAAATATTTTCAAATTTTCAAAACATTATAAGTGTTGTCATCATCAAAAAGGGGGAGAATGTTAGTTCTCTATGTTTTTGATGTTTTGATGATAACAAATATAATGTAGATAAGTTAATAGATTCAAGGCTAAATCATGTTTTATATCGTTAACTTGAATCTATAATGTTCTTGAAAGTTTTGCCTTTGGATGATTTGAGTTAATCTCTGGATACCTCGAGTCATGTGGTGTTATCATTTAAAAGAAAGATGTTTTGATCTCACAAGACTCGAGTTAAATGATTAAAATGCTTTTAATAAACATTGTTAACTCCGGTCAATGTTTTATGCCTCCTCGAATTATTTGTTTGATGTTAAGTTTTTGGACCAATTGTTTTTTACTCTTGAGTATTAAGTTAATGCCTCAAGTCTATAACTCAAGGCAATTAACTTTTTAACTCAAGTTAAAATACTCAAACTTGAATCTTTCAAAAGCATCGCTTTTTGACTTGTGCATATCAAGTTGATGACTCAAGTCATTAACTCAAATCATTCACTTATTAACTCAAGTTAAGTTTTCATTTGTCCACTTGTTTTGAAAGCATCGGGTTTAACTTTTGCATATCAAGTTAATGACTCAAGTCATTAACTCAAGTCATTCACTTATTAACTCAAGTTAAGCTTTCATTTGATCATTTCTTTAGAAAGCATCGGGTTTAACTTTTGCATTGCAAGTTAATGACTCAAGTCATTAACTTCCTATATCAAGTTAAGCTTTCAATTCTCTATCTTTTTGGGAAGCATCGACCTTGAATTTTGATATCAAGTTAATGACTCAAGTCATTAACTCAAGGCAAATACTTATTGACTCAAGTTAAGTCTTCCATTAGTCTATTTTTTTTAAAGTATCGACTTTGACTCTTGCATATCAAGTTGATGACTCAAGTCATCAACTCAAGGCAATTACTTTTATACCTCAAGTTAAGAGTCCAACTTGCATCTTTTCAAGGCCATCGACCTTGACTCTTGCATATCAAGTTAATGACTCTAGTCATTAACTCAAGGCATGACTTTCACACTTCAAGTTAAAACATTAAACTTGTACATTTCAAAGAGAAAGTCATTGACTCTTGCATATCAAGTGAATGCCTCAAGTCATCAACTCAAGTCATTTCTTAAACTCTTTCATCTCGTGACTTGATTTTTCTAAATGCAATTGCCTCGAGTCAAGCATTTTACTACCTTGAGTCATTAACTCAAGTTAACCTTATTTCAACTTGAAGTTAACACTTTCAGTTTTTCAAAACACCGTCTCCGGAAAATCTGAATCAACTGATTATGATTTTATTTCTTCAAATCATTACTCATTAATATTCCTAAATGCTTTTAATCAGTTTGCTAATTAGTTTCAGACGATTATATCAAAGATTAACAACAAATTGTCATAAAGCAATTTGTGTCGAGAGCATTAAATGCGCTTGCCATATCAAGACACAATCTCAACAACCCTTCCTCTGATCATTCGAAAGACATTCCTCCTATTCCTATCTCACAATAAATGCTATTTCACAATGGGCAAAACAGGAGGAATGAAAGAATGTGGTGACGGTACAAATCCACTTGGATTATTAACGGCGAAAGTGACCAATGAAACTTCATCTATCTAACGGCTATATTTAAGAGTCACAACGGATTTATTCAAAGCTTCACCAATGGTCATTAATTGCATCAACTATAAATTCCTGAAGCATTGAATTCACCAATGACCGAAACGCTGTGCATTCAATTAGAATTTATTGCAATCATCTGTTTCGTTAGTTTCATTTAATATCTTCGATATTATTGTACTTCAAAGTGTTTATCATTTATCTACTCAGTGAGGAGTTAAACACTATTTGAATATCTGTTTATCAGTTAAATCTTAAGGTTGTGGAACCTTAAGTGTGGGTGTACAATTACAACTTATAAGGGGGAGTGAGTCCTAATGAAAGGATCATCTTGAGTACAGAGTGTGTAATTGTGTCTGTGGTTATTTGGCTACAACTTATAAAGAGGAGTAAGTCCTAGTGAGACGATTACTCGAGAGTTACAGAATGTGTAATCAAGTTTTAAGATAGTGAAATCCAAGAGTGTTTCTGGGGACTGGACGTAGGTCAAGAGTTGGACCGAACCAGTATAATTTCTTGTGTTCATTGTTCTTCTCTCCTTCTCTGTTTAAGTGTTCTTGAGCAATTAGCGAAAGATTTTTTATAATCACCTATTCACCCCTCTAGGTGATATTCCATCTTCAATGACTAGTTTGTCATAAACTATAACATGAACAACATGGAGAAATCAATTTCTGAATTGCATGGGATGCTCAAAACAGCTGAGCAGAGCATTAAGAAGAAGCCCAACACTGTTTTGATGGTTCAGAAAGGAAAGGGTATGAAAAAGAAAGGCAAGGGCAAAAGAAAGGGTATTGGCTCAGCTGGTAAGACCAATGAGTCAAACAAGCAAGAATCTAAGCTTGCAGCCAAGAAGGCAAAGCCTCCGAAGGATAGGGTCTGCTACTTTTGCAATGAACTGAGTCATTGGAAGAGGAATTGCAAACTCTATCAAGAAGGTCTAAAGAAGAACAAGAAGGATAGCGGGGCTATCGCTTCAAGTATCTATGTCATAGATATTCATTTTTCTACTTCCTCTACATGGGTATTAGATATTGCATGTGGATCTCACATTTGTACAAAATGTGCAGGGTCTCAAGGACAGTAGAAGATTGAAGAAGGGCAAAGTCGACCTACGAGTTGGAAATCGAGTAAGAGTTGTTGCTTTAGCCGTAGGCACTTATGAATTAGTTCTGCCCAGTGGGCTTTTGTTTCTTTTGAACAATTGCTTTTATGTTCCTGCTTTGAGTAGTAACATTATTTCGCTTTCTTATTTGGATAAGGAAGGTTATACTTCCATTACTAGGAACCGTAAATGTTCAATTTATCATAATGATGTTTTTTATGTGTTAGACCTGGCTATCATCCAAGAGGGGGTGAATTGGATGTTTGATAAAACTTTAGGAACTTTGAAAATCTTTTCGCAACTTACTAAAGGTAGTTTAAATGACAGTAATAATTTATAAAGTGATAGTCAGTCATTCAAACATACATACTGGAAAATATAAGAGTTTAGGGAAGAGAATATGCAAACTGTGATTTATCCTGGTTCGGTCCAATCCATAATGACTTACGTCCTGTCCCCAGGCTCCTCATGAGATTTTCAATCCACTATCTTCTTGTTTAACCGGGCACAAGAGAAAATTCTTTACAATCTGATTACACGTTCTGTACTTGAAGTAATCCTCTCCCTAAGATTCACTCCCCCTGTAATCAACACAGCGTGTTTCCCACTCAAGATCACCCAATCTTGAGTATTTCTCAGATAAAATGTTTACAAACAAATCTTCTCTCACAGAAGTGAATAAATAAACACTGAAGTACAATTCAAGATCATCTCACTCTCTACGGTAAACTATGTAAGCATTGAGAACAGAGAATAAGTGAATATCAGAGTGTTGACATATTGAAGATGTAAGCTCGTGTCTCTGTGTTCGCCACTTGAAGAATTCAATCCTTCGAGTATTTATACTTGTTGAAGATTAAGACCGTTAAAGGATTTGAATATATCCATTTGAATATAATATGTCCGTTGAGAGATTTGAACATCCATGCCTTCCGCTTAACCTTAATTAAGTGTCTGCTTAGTTGAGTAATCTTTACAGTGTCATTCACGTGCTCTCAGACAAATGGCAGCATTAAATATTAGAAATGAAGTTGCAGATGATTCATGCTTGCTGATATATTTGTTGATGTACCATACTTGAGTAGCTATTTTCATATACTCGAGTACCTCCTACAGAAATGCTTGACAGATGCTTCATACTGATCAAACTTGGTTAGGAATAGTAAGAATCAATATTATGAAGTATCCAAACCTTAATCAATGATTTTCAAGTTATGACAGCAAAGAGAAGAAGAAACTAATATAAATCAGACAGAGAAGATTTTAACCAAGATGACTGGAGTCGAGTCACATGACTGGAGTCATTCCACATGACTAGAGTTATGTATTATGACTGGAGTCATTTTTTCGACTGGAGTCATTTTTTTTACTGGAGTCATATTTACACTGGAGTCATTTTTTCAATTGGAGTCATTGTGCAAACAATTCATACAGAGAGGAATATTGAATTGGATGACTGGAGTCATTCTTTGTAACTGGAGTCACATGACTGAGTTGGTGGTCATGACTCAAGTTGTGTCAACTTTTGAAGACCATAACTCCCTGGTATGAACTCTGTTTTGGATTTTTCAAATCTTGATGGAATGCATTTTGAGTCTACTTTCAAATGGCACTAGTTTCAGCTCAATCCAATTTATAGTTTGTGATTTACGCTCAAAACATTAAAGCTTGGTCAGCAGTGTGGCGTGAATTTCACTGTCATATTCTAAAATTCATAGCTCTCTCATCTGAACTCCTTTGGGCTTGAATTTTATGTCAACAAGACGTGTTGGATGTCTAGTTTCATATGCCACTATTTTCACCTCAATCGGATCTCTGGTTTGTAAGATATCATCGAAATACCAGACCTCGCCAGCTGAAACGTGAAACAGAGTATATGCTGAAATACACCTTGACTTGTCCAGAACACATTTTGACTCAAGTTACACATATATGACTCGATTCATTCCTATCCAGAAGCCCAAAATCACTGTAGCAACTTGTTTGACTCGAGTTGCATCCTCATGACTCGAGTTATATCATCCTGAAGCTCCCTTTTGCTTATTTTAACCCCGAATTGAGCCATTCCAACTTCCATATGATCGTGGGGACTTCTAGAATCAATCTGAAAACTTGTATAATGATTTTCTCATTTCACTCAGCAAGTTCTTCCTTCTTCCATCTCCTCTTTTGATCATTCTTCGAAATTTAGCTTGGACTCTGTTGGAAATTATGCCCTAGGGCAAGTCATTATTCTCCATTAAGTTATCACTTCATTCGCATGTTTACAGTGATAACTGATCCCTGGATATATCTTATAGATGATATCCTAAATGTCCTTGATCGGTCATCTACGCGGGAGCGAAGATGAGGTAAGACTAGTATGACTTTGATGACGTATGGAGATACGAATCAAAGTCATGGGCACTTGTAAGAGTACAAGGTGCTGGACCGACCCACTATGAGAAAGCCGCATGGATTTAGTCATAAGCTTATCTCATGTATAACCGCATCACAACGCCCTATGACTCGAGACCATCATGGATTCCTACATGATGAGTCAACGACCTTTGACCTAGTCAAAAGTCACCTTTGACCGGGTGATGATAAAGGCCGGGATCGGGATCGGTGGTTTTCATGCGGAGGAATGTGAATGGTCAAGATGGAATTTGTCCCTCACATTTGTAGAGAGATAATCTTGGGCCCCTTGATGAGTGAGTCTAAGAAATGTACGGCCGTACTGTGATAGAAAGGAGTTTCCATTTTCACTTATTAGACTACTCGAGAATCGAGAAAGTAGTGGTCAAGAAAAGGAAGTTGACATTATCCATGCCTAATCCTTGACCTAATTATCGCGTGACAAAAGGGACGTGCCATGGTTGTACGATAGGTTGTATCGTGTCATCGATCCCCATGTGAATTGGGTAGTCGCAATGTCTTGCTAGAGGCCGCTTGCGACTTGTGGGCGACAAAGTGTTGGCCCACCGCCAATCTCATATGGGCCTCAGGTCACACACAAGAATAACTCAACACGAGCAAATGTGTCCGTTTCATTGAATCTTAGATACGTCTAAGATTTAATGAATACCGAATTTAATCTAGGATATATATATATATATATATGTATATATGTATATATATATATATATTAAATTTGAAATTAATATATGTTAATATTATTAATAGAGATTATAATATTAATATATATAATATTTGTTTTGTATTTAATTTATTTGATAAATTAAATATCTAAAACAAATTGAGATATTGTATCTCATTTAATTTTTGAATAAAGATATCGTATATCTGTTTAATATTAAATTGAGATATGGTATCTCAAATTTAAATTAAATAGATAGATATTATTTCTCGGATTTAATCTATAGAGATAAATTAAATCGAAGGCTTTTAATTTGGATTGAATAAATGGATTTGATTAGATCTATTAGATGGATTTAATTAATACATTTATTTTAATCCAATTCCAAATTCGAATTTCAAATCAGCTTTTAATGCGGATTAAATACGTTACATCGATTTGATTGATGTAATTAATGTATTTTAATCCATATTTGAAATTTGAATTTCAAAATTAATAAGGATTAATTTTATATAATGCGTTGAACGGGTTTGGAAAACTCACGGGACATTTTGTCGAGCGCATTCAAAAAGCCGCGAGAAAAACCCTAGAGTGGAAAATCAAGAGAGACGCACAAGAGGCGCTAGCACGCTGCCGTAGTCGTGTTCGGGTGTTGTTCGTGTGGATACCAGTGGAGGAAGACGATCCTACGAGTCATCTTCTATTGATCGAGGAGGTAGCCCACCTTGCTCAACGAAGAACAAGCCACAAACGAATTCTCCTAAGGTAATTTCGGATTCCCTAGCCTTGTTTAAATGCACTGAGTGATCCTCGGGATTGGATCCGTAAGTTTTTTAATCCACCGTGTTGTACGGATTCCAACAAGGCATCGAGCCAACTCAACGTGCATTTAAATCGGGCTTCTTTCGTTTGATTATTATATATGGCTGATATATGAATGTCAAATCGAATCCCGATCTTTTGTTTAGTTTGCGTTAGGGTTTGAATGTTCATATTCGCGCCACATCTGAATTGTTCGATCGAACAACGGTCGGAATAAACAGTCACGTTCGCGCGCATCGAAGACGTTCAAAATCGTTCATAATTTTCGATCATGCTCGGACATTGATGACGCAGGGATCTTGGTCGGGTTTCTGAAAAGTTTGGAAACACAATCATGTAGGGGTCAATCATGTTCGGAGACGTCATTTGTGATTATCGCGTTGATCACGTTCGAATGGTTTGAATCATGACATCGGTGATTCGGATGTTCATGAATGAAAGAATGACATTCACGGAGACGTTAGGGTTCATCCTTCAACTCGTTTTTCCCGATATTCCCGTATTCAACGATAGTCAAGTTAGACTTGATCATGTTCGGACGTTCTACTCAATGAGTTAAGATCGAATTTTTCCGTCCACGCGAAGGTCATGTTCAATAACGCCTTTTGGGGATAAAATTAATTTTTACGAAACAAATTTTCCAAAGAATTATATTAGCGGGACCGCCGTAGGGACTGCCTGATTGTTCGTAGCGCGATTAATTAAATCATGGCATATTATATATATTATATAATATAAAATAAAATTAGAGAATTTTAATCATGTTTTATATTAATTTACCTTTCAAAGTGTTGTTTGGGTATGGTGAATAACATGGCTCTAGAGTTATGAATTTAAATATGGCCTGCGTGCCATGCCTCTCTCTAAATAATCTTGATGTACATTCTTTTCTCATCTAACTCCCCTCGAATGTTAAAAGAGGTTTCTCTATATGTATTTTCTTTTATTATTTAGAGAAGTCCCCTTATTGGCTTGAGAGGACTATAGGTTAAATGAGTCATGTTGTGTCATGAGTTTTTTAATTATGTTTGATGTGATCATAGCATAATTAAATTAGACATTATATGATATACAATAAGGATTGCATTCATATAGGTAAAATTAATAAGATTAATTAATTAATATAAAAAATACCCTCTAAATACAATCTTAAGTCACAATGCTCAATAAATGAATACTTGTCAAAACCTAGATCACCCATTTGTATGTTCCACCAAAGTGGATGCATTTGAGTTATCTTGGTGAGGCAAGAGAGAGTAATGGTGATACTCTATATTCATTATTGTCTTGACTTAATTGAGATTATCAAAATGGTTTTGGATCTCAAGGCATTGGATGGGATAAAACATGCTAGGTCATATGATGATCAAATCCCATAAAGATCTAAGAGTTACATGTGATGTAATTGGCAAAGTGGATTGCCTACCTAAATAACTTAATTTTAAGCGTCCCGCCAAAGCGGACTTAAATTTAAGCCAAATATGGATCTTAGCCCACTAATTAAAATGAGGGTTATTAATTCAAAGTGGGAGAATATTAACTAACTTTGCATATCTTTTAAATTGTAGAATCATGTCAAATAGTAACACCCCAACACCATCAATGCGATCGATCCTTGAGAAGGACGAACTTGATGAGACAAACTTTCTTGACATGTTTGGGGATTTAAGCATTGATCCTAAAATGAAAGAAAGGAGTATCTCATCGATCAACCCATTCCTAATGAGCCTTTGCTAATGATCCAAGAGATCAAACGATGCTTACATGAAGCATCAAATGACTCTATGGACACGGGATGCTCGATGCCTAATGCCACCATGATTCCGATCTCGATGGAGATCTAGAACATATGGAGGTGTCGAGATGATTGATCATCCTTTGGAAATGTTCCAAAGAATAAAGCAAAGCAAGAGAGGTATGAGACCATAAAGGCCTTATTCTCTTGCAAGATGGTCAAGGTGAATCGCTTGGTCCTTATTTGTTGAAAATGAAAAGCTACATTGATCACTTTGAGAGGCTTGGATTCCCCATCTCCCAGGAGTTAGCTACAGATGTGATCTTGATCTCACTCCCAAGAAGTTATGAACACGTTGTCATGAATTACAACATGAAGGAATCAATTTCTGAACTGCATGAGATGCTCAAAAATGCTGAGCAAAGTCTTGAGAAGAGGCCCAGTTCTATTTTGTCTGTTCAGAGAGGAAGGGGTATGAAACGAAAAACCAAGAAGGCAAAACCTCCAAAGGATGGCGTCTGCTTCTTTTGCAATGAAATCGGTCATTGGAAGAGGAACTGCAAGCTCTATTAAGAAGATCTGGAAAATAACAAGAAGGATAGCGGGGCTATCGCTTCAGGTATCTATGTCATAGATATTCACTTTTCTACTTCCTCTACATGAGTATTAGATACTATATGTGGATCTCACATTTGTACAAATGTGAAGGGTCTCAAGGACAATAGAAAATTGAAGAAGGGTAAAGTTGACCTACGATCTGGAAATCGAGCAACAGTTGCTGATTTAGCCATAGGCACTTATGAAATAGTTCTTCCCCGGTGGGCTTTTGTTTATTTTTGAACAATTGCTTTTATGTTCATGCTTTGAGCAAGAATAATACTTTATTACGTTCTTATTTAGGAATCGTAAATGTTCAAATTTTCCATAATGACAATTTTATGCTCATGGTGATTTGCATTCTGGTCATTGTGTGCTTAATTAAGAACATCCTAATAATAAACGAATCTATGACATAACTACTAAAAGGTTCAAGTCAAATGATTTGAATCCAACCTACTATGGCATTGTCGTCTAGGCCATATAAATGAGAAACACATTTCGAAACTCCATCAGATGGATTTCTCGAATTCATTTGATTTTGAATCATTTGATACATGTGAGTCTTGTTTATTGGGAAAGATGACAAAGGCACCTCTTCGGACACGGTGAGAGGATCACCGATTTATTGGGCCTCATACATATGGATGTGTGTGGACCAATGAATACATTTGCCGAGGAAGTCATTTGCACTTTATTACTTTTATAGATGATTTTAGTAGATATGGGTATATCTACCTAATCAAATATAAAATTGAATCTTTTGAAATGTTCAAAATATTCCAAATGAAATGCAAAACCAACTTGGCAAAATAATTAAAGCACTTCGATCTGGTCGAGGTGGCGAATATTTGAGCCAAGAGTTATTTGACCATCTTAGGAGTTGTGGGATCTTCTCACAACTTACTCCTCCATAACACCTCAATGGAATGGTGATTCTGAACGGAGGAATCAAACTTTATTTGATATGGTTTGATCTATGATGAGTCAAACAGATCTTCCACCTTCCTTTTGGGGTCATGCTCTAGAAATAGTTGCGTTCACACTAAATCGTGTTCCGTCAAAGGCAGTTGAAAAGACACCATATGAGATATGGACTGGGAAGAAACCCAGTTTGTCATTTCTTAAGATTTGGGGATATGAGGTTTGTGTTAAACGACAAGCCTCGATGAATAATCATCCAGATCCTCAAAATGCCCTTTTGTGGGGTATCCTAAGGAAACTATAGGATACTATGTCTACAATCCACCAATCACAAAGTGTTTGTTATTCGGAATGGTATCTTTTAGGAAAAAAGTTTATCTTTAAAAGAATCGTGGGAAAGACCTCGAAGAAGTTCGAGAGTCACAGGACAATGTAGAACCACGAGATGGAAACCGGAGAAGACTCATAACAAGAAGTTGTTGAGCCTGCTCAAGTAACACAAACCTACGAAGGTCCGAAGATCATGGCTACGGCCTCAGAAATATGGATTTCTGATCACTGGAAGTCGTGATGTTTTGCTCATTGAACAGAATGAGCCAACCACCTATCGAGAGGCCGTGGTGGGACCAAACTCTGAAAGATGGCTTGATGCCATGAAGTCTGAAATGCAATCCATGTATGACAATAAGGTATGGACCTTAGTCAACCCACCTCAAGGTGTAAAAACCGTTGGGTGCAAGAGGGTTTTTGAAGAGAAAGACATAGATGGCAAAGTAAATGTCTTCAAGGCACAGCTGGTTGCAAAAGGATTCACTCATGGTAAGGACTATAATGAAACCTTTTCCCTAGTTGCAATGGTCAGATCAATTAGAATCCTTCTTGCCATTGCATCATATTATGACTATGAGATATGGCAGATGACGTCAAAACAGTCTTCCTTAACGGAAAGCTGCTTGAGGATACGTACATGACACAACCTAAGGGTTTTGTGCGTCCAGAGGGCTCTGGTAAAGTATGTAAGCTTCAACGATCCATTTATGGATTGAAGCACGCATATCGGAGTAGGAATCGTTGTTTTGATGAAGTAGTCAAAGAGTTTGAATTCATTCAAAACATCGATGCATCTTGTGTTTACAAAAAGGTCAGTGGGAGCACAATTGTATTTCTAATGCTTTACGTTGATAACATCCTATTCATTGGGAATCACATTCCTACCATGCAGAGTGTCAAGTCTTGGTTAGGAAAGTCTTTTTCAATGAAATATTTAAGCGAAGCCACTTATATCCTAGCGATAAGGGTCTATAGAAATAGATCCAAGAGGTTGATAGGCCTAAGTCAGAGCACATATATAGACAAGATACTGCATAGGTTTAGTATGTAGGAATCTAAAAGGGGTAACATACCCATGTCTCATGGCATTCATCTCAGTAAGGATCTGTGTCCTAATACACAAGATCAAAGAGACCGCATGAGTAAGATTCTATTTGCCTCCGCTATTGGATCTATCATGTGTGCCATGTTATGTACTCGACCGAATGTGTCATTTGCCTTGAGTATGACCAGAGATATCAACAAGATCTCCGTGAGAGTCACTGGATCGCTATCAAGAATATCCTTAAGTACTTAAGAAGGACTAAGGACCTATTCTTAGTATATGGTGGCTTGGAAGATGAGCTCTGTGTAACTGGTTACATAGATGCGAGTTTCAAACTGACCAAGATGATCTAAGATTGCAATCAGGATATGTGTTCTGGTTGAATGGTGGTACGGTAAGCTGAAAGAGCTCTAATCGAGCACCGTATTTGATTTTACAATATAGAAGCTGAGTATATAGCAAAGATAGGATGCGGTAAGGAGGTCTTTTGGATTAGAAAGTTCATGTAATGAACTTGAGGTGGTTCCAACCATCTCATATCCAATACAATGGTTCTGACAATAGCGGTGCTATTGCACAAACCAAGGAGCCTAGGTCACATCAAAAGACCAGACATGTACTCAGGCATTTCATCTTATCGGAGAAATCAATAAAAGAGGTAATGCAAACAAAATCAAAGTACCGAGAGAATACAATGTAGTTGATCCTCTTACTAAGCCGCTTGCGCAAGCAAAACATGAGCGTCATGTTAGGGCAATGGGAATTAGAGTAATTAATGATTGTGCCTAGTGCAAGTGGGAGTTTGTTGGAAATTATGCCCTAGGGCAAGTCATTGTTCTCCATTAAGTTATCACTTCATTCGCATGTTTACAGTGATAATTGATCCCAGGATATATCTTATAGATGATATCCTAAATGTCCCTGCTCAGTCATCTACGCGGGAGCGAAGATGAGATAAGACCAGTATGACTTTGATGAGGTATGGAGAAACGAATCAAAGTCATGGGCACTTGTAAGAGTACAAGGTCTTTGGACCGACCCACTATGAGAAAGCTGCATGGATCTAGTCATAAGCCTATCTCATGTATAACCGCATCACGATGCCCTATGACCTCGAGATCATCATGGATTCCTACATGATGAGTCACGACCTTTGACCTAGTCAAAAGTCACCTTTGACCGGGTGATGATAAAGGCCGGGATCGGGATCGGTGGTTTTCATGCGGAGGATGTGAATAGTCAAGATGGAATTTGTCCCTCACATTTGTAGAGAGATAATCTTTGGGCCCCTCGATGAGTGAGTCTAAGAAATGTTGGCCATACTGTGATGGAAAGGAGTTTCCATTTCACTTATTAGATTACTCGAGAATCGAGAAAGTAATGATCAAGAAAAGGAAGTTGACATTATTCATGCCTCATCCTTGACCAAATTATCGCGTGACAAAAGGGACGTGACATGGTTGTACGATAGGTTGTATTGTGTAATCGATCCCCATGTGAATTGGGTAGTCGCAATGTCTTGCTAGAGGCCGCTTGGGACTTGTGGGCTTACAAAAGTGTTGGCCCACCGCCAATCTCATATGGGCTGCGGGGTCACACACAAGAATAACTCAACACAAGTAAAAGTGTCCAGGGTTCATTGAATCTTAGATTAATCTAGATTAATGAATACCGAATTTAATCTAGGGTTAATATATATTTGTATATATTAAAATTCAAAATTAATATATATATATATATATATTAATATTATTAATAGAGATTATAATATTATTATATATATAATATTTGTTTTATATTTAATTTATTTGATAAATTAAATATTTAAAACAAATAGAGATGTTGTATCTCATTTAATTTTTGAATAAAATTATCATTATCTATTTAATTTAAATTGAGATATTGTATCTCAAATTTAATTAAATAGATAGATATCATTTTTTGGATTTAATTTATAGAGATAAATTAAATCAAGGCTTTTAAATTTGGATTAAATAAATATATTTGATTAGATCTATTAGATGGATTTAATTAATGTATTTTTTAATCCAGATTCAAAATTCGAATTTCAAATCATCTTTTAATTTGATTAAATAAATATTATTAGATTAGATCTTGATTGATTTAATTAATATATTTAATCCATATCTGAAATTTGAATTTCAAAATTAATACGATTAATTTTGCTTATAATACGCTAAATAGGTTTTAGAAAATCTACGGGACTTTTATCGAGCGTATTCTAAAAAAGCCGCGAGAAAAACCTAGAGTGAAAATTGAGAAAGACGCAAAGAGGCGCTAGCACGTTGCCATAGCCGTGTTCGGGAATTGTTTGTGTGGATACCGGTGGAGGAAGCCGATCCTACGAGTCATCTTCTACTGATCGAGGAGGTAGCCCACCTGTTCAAGGAAGAACGAGACGTGGACAAATTCTCCAAGGTTAATATCTGGATTCCCTAGCCTTGGTTTAAACGTACCTGAGTGATCCTCAGGACGGGATTCGTAAGTTTTTAATCCGCTGTGTTGTACGGATCCCAACACATTCTTTGCACCTTCAATATCTTTTGTTTATTTTTGAACAATTGCTTTTATGTTCATTAAATACAGCAGCTAGTCAATGTAGGAGATAACTATATTATTCAATCTTTTTGCTTATTTAGGAATCGTAATGTTCAAATTTTCCATAATGACAATTTTATGCTCATGGAGATTTGCATTCTGGTCATTATGTGCTTAATTTAGAACATCCTAATAATGGACACATCTATGACATAACTACTAAAAGGTTCAAGTCAAATGATTTGAATCCGACCTACCTATGGCATTGTCGTCTAGGCCATATAAATGAGAAACACATTTTGAAACTCCATAAAGATGGATTTCTTAACTCATTTGATTTTCAAACATTTGATACATGTGAGTCTTGTTTATTGGGAAAGATGACAAAGGCTCCTTTTATCGGACACGGTGAGAGGGCCACGATTTATTGGGCCTCATACATACCGATGTGTGGACCAATGAACACATCTCGGAGGAGGTCATTTGTACTTCATTACATTCATAGACGATTTTAGTAGATATGGTTATATCTATCTAATGAAACATAAGTCTGAATCTTTTGAAATGTTCAAAATATTCCAAAATGAAGTGCAAAACCAACTTGGCAAAACAATTAAGGCACTTCGATCTGATCGAGGTGGTGAATATTTGAGCCAAGAGTTCATTGACCATCTTAGGAGTTGTGGGATCATCTCACAACTTACTCCTCCAAGAACACCTCAATGGAATGGTGTTTCTGAGCGGAGGAATCAAACTCTATTAGATATGGTTCGATCTATGATGAGTCAAACAGATCTTCCACCTTCTTTTAGGGGCCATGCCCTAGAAAGCATTTGCGTTCACACTAAATCGTGTTCCATCAAAGGCGGTTGAAAAGACACCATATGAGATATGGACTGGGAACAAACGCAATTTGTCATTTCTTAAAATTTGGGGATGTGAGGTCTGTGTTAAACAACAAGCCTCTGATAAATTATCATCCAGATCCTCAAAATGCCCTTTTGTGGGGTATCCTAGGGAAACTAAAGGATACTATGTCTACAATCCCACCGATCACAAAGTGTATGTTATTCCGAATGGTATCGTTTTGGAAAAAGAGTTTATCTCTAAAAGAACCAGTGGGAGTAAGGTAAACCTCCAAAGAAGTTCGAGAGTCACAAGACAACATAGAACCACAAATGGAAACCGAGAAGACTCATAACAAGAAGTTGTTGAGCCTACTCAAGTAACACAAAGCCCACGAAGGTCCGATAGATCACGGCTATAGCCTCGAGAGATATGGATTTCCGATCATCGGAAGTCATGATGTTTTGCTCATTGAAAGAATGAGCAAATCACCTATCAAGAGGCCGTGGTGGGACCAAACTCCAAAGATGGCTAGATGCCATGAAGTCTCGAAATGCAATCCATGTACGACAATAAGGTATGGACCTTAGTCGATCCACCTCAAGGTGTAAAAATCCATTGGGTGCAAGTGGGTTTTCAAAGAGAAAACCGACATGGATGGCAAAGTAAATGTCTTCAAGGCACGACTGGTTGCAAAAGGATTCACTCAAACTCATCGTGTGGACTATGATGAAACCTTTTCCCTAGTTGCAATGGCCAAATCAATCAGAATCCTTCTTGCCATTACACCATATTATGACTATGAGATATGGCAGATGGACATCAAAACAACATTCCTTAACAGAAAGTCCTTAAGGATGTGTACATGACACAACCTAAGGGTTTGTGCGTCCGAGGACTCGGTAAAGTATGTAAACTTCAAAGATCCATTTATGGATTGAAGCATGCATATCGGAGTAGGAATCATTGTTTTGATGAAGTAGTCAAAGAGTTTGAATTCATTCAAAACATCGATGCATCTTGTGTTTACAAGAAGGTTAGTGGGAACACAGTTGTATTTCTAGTGCTTTACATTGATAACATCCTATTCATTGGGAATCACATTCCTACCATGTAGAGTGTCAAGTCTTGGTTAGGAAAGTCTTTCTCAGTGAAAGGTTTAGGCGAAGCCACTTATATCATAGCGATAAGGATCTATAGAGATAGATCCAAGAGGCTGATAGGCCTAAGTCAGAGCACATATATAGACAAGATACTTGCATAGGTTCAATATGCAAGAATTTTAAAAGGGGTAACATACCCATGTCTCATGGCATTCATCTTAGTAAGGATCGTGTCCTAATACACAAGATCAAAGAGATCACATGAGTAAGATTCCATTTGCCTCCGCTATTGGATCTATCATGTATGCCATGGTATGTACTTGACCGGATGTGTCATTTGCCTTGAATATGACCAGCAGAGATATCAACAAGATCCCAGTGAGAGTCACTGGACTGTCATCCAAGAATATCCTTAAGTACTTAAGAAGGATTAAGGACCTATTCTTAGTATATGGTGGCTTGGAAGATGAGCTCTGTGTAACTGGTTACATAGATGTGAGTTTCCAAACTGACCAAGATGATTCAAGATCACAATCAGGATATGTATTCCTGTTGAATGGTGGTGCGGTGAGCTGGAAGAGCTCTAAGCAGAGCACTGTAGTTGATTCTGCAGTAGAAGCTGGGTGTATAGAGCATCGGATGCAGCTATGGAGGCTGTTTGGATCAGAAAGTTCATTTGTGAACTTGGGGTAGTTCCTACCATCTCAAATCCAATAGACTTGTTCTGTGATAATAGCGGCACTATTGCGCAGACCAAGGAGCCTAGGTCACATCAAAGGACCAAGCACATACTCGGGATTTCATCTTATCGGAGAAATCAATGATAGAGGTGATATAAAATATGCAAAGTACCAGGACAAGACAATGTAGCAGATCCTCTTACTAAACCGCTTGCACAAGCAAAACATGAGCATCATGTTAGGGTAATGGGAATTAGAGTAATTAATGATTGCACCTAGTGCAAGTGGGAGTCTCTGTTGGAAATTATGCCCTAGGGGCAATTCATTGTACTTTGGATATTTAAGTTATTTAAAGTATTCTCTTTTAGTTATTATTTTCATTTGCATGTCACGTATAGTGATAACTTATCCCCGGATATATCTTATAGATTATCCTAAATGTCCCTGGTCGGTCATCCACACGAGAGCAAAGATGAAATAAGACCGATATGACTTTGATGAGGTATGGAGATACGAATCAAAGTCATAGGCACTTGTAAGAGTACAAGGTCTTTGGGCCGACCGACTATGAGAAAGCCGCATGGATCTAGTCATAAGTTTATCTCATGTATAACCGCGTCACGACGTCCTTGACCCGAGATCATCATGGATTCCTACATGATGAGTCACTAGTCTTTGACCTAGTCAAAAGTCACCTTTGACCGGGGTGATGATAAAAGCTTGGATCGGGATCGGTGATTTTCATGCGGAGGAATGTGAATGGTCAAGATGGAATTTGTCCCTCACATTTGTAGAGTGATAATACTTGGGCCCCTCGATGAGTGAGTCTAAGAAATGTATGGCCATACTACAAAGGAAAGGAGTTTCCATTTCACTTATTAGATTACTCGAGAATCGAGAAAGTAATGGTCAAGAAAAGAAAGTTGACATTATCCATGCCTCATCCTTGACCAAATTATTGTGTGACAAAAGGGACGTGACATGGTTGTATCATAGGTAGTATCGTATCATCGATCCTCATATGAATTGGGTAGTCGCAATGTCTTGCTAGGCCCACTTGCGACTTGTGGGCTGGTACAGTATTGGCTCATTGCCAATTCCATGTAGACCTGCAGGGTCGCACACGGGTTGGGTTTCTCTCCCCATCTTTTTCTCATTATTTCTCATCATTCTTAACAAAGACCTCTTACAAGGGTCGCGACTCAACAACTCAACAGTGTTGATTCTACTTTATTCATATAATAATTGACCACGAAGCCATTATATGATTGTGGCAAAGATTGCAAGATCAAGTCAATACTTAGCTCATGGTCCATGATAAAGCCCGTGAGAAGCAAGCTTCTCATCGCCCAATCATCTTGAAGCGTGCGATCCAATCGACATGCCCTCAGCCATCTTACAGCCAAACAACTCCTTGGAGGTTTCGAAACACTCAGCCCTCACTTGCTTGTCATAAAGCTCTTGCAGATGCAAGATAGTAGAGGCAGCATCCATATGCTCATGCTAACGTTAGAGTCTCACAGGCATAGACGCAAGTAGTATGCAGACTACATGCTCATTGTCTCGCTAGATGTTGTTTATGGGCTTCCAAATCAAACGATCAAACCCATCTTGCCCTTCAAATAGGGGCAACAGAACTGAAGAATCTAAAACACATGCTATTTTTCGAACGTAAAACTATTTTTACATTCCGATACCAACCTAAAGTTAGGTCCAGATATTTTATTAGTATCCGAATAGAGCAAAAAAATAAAGTTTCCAAATCATGACTCATATGTTGAAAAACAAAAACAAAATAGGACTTATAAGTATTTCATTAACCATATACAGAGACTTTTGAAACGTATGTGGCCCTCCCACTATCTTCTCTAGAATCAATAACCCTCAGATATTGATTTTAGAGTTATACTTCATAAGGATATCCATAGTGGGCTAAGAGAACAACTGGAATCATTTGTTTCCGGCTGAGCCCACAAAACTAACTTATCCAGTGGGTTTATTAACAACATCTCTATGTCTTCTCTTAGATCATCAAGTCGACAACACCTTGTCACTTAGTGTCACATCACTATGTAACAACCTGGCATCTTTACCCTAAATATATAGACCCAGTTTAGCCCGCAGACTATACATCTAGTTTAGCACAAACCATCATCCTAAGTGTCATACACTTTGAATGGCACCATCATACACTGCGAGATAAATAGGTCCTAGCTGAGCTAGAAAGAGCTACCATTCGTAGGATTCTTAGGCACTATCGATGATGGGAGGTAAACAAACGTGCTAGATAATTTACTCTAAATGCATAGACCCGGCTAAGCCTGTAGGCCATACATCTAGTCTAGCAAAACCATCATCTTAAGTGTCGTACACTTTCAATGGCACTCATATCCGATGAAACAGTAGGTCTTAGCTGAGCTAGAGAGCACTACCATGTCGAAGGGTCCTAAGCACCACCAATGATGGGAGGCAAACTTGCTAGATAATTTTAATGAGGGTTCTATTCGGTCTCATCATAAATTACTAACTAATAAATTAACTAACATTTAGTCAATTTCTAAGCTAGAATTGATTTTATCTTGCATGCATAAATTAGACATACATATAAAACAACTATCACATAGTTTAATTTTAAATGGCTTGTATTTATTATGCATGCTTGCCGTGTGGTGATCGTGTTTACTATTATCATGCATAACAATTCATGTATTTTGTGGATGATCATGGTGCCTTCCGATTAATGATCCAAAACATCTCCATGTCTTGGATTATCTAATCTTCAAATATTCTCCATTCTTTCATCATGTTCGAATGATCTCTTGGTAAACTCTTCTTGTACTTGTCCACGATCTAAAATTTTACATTCTTATTCCTATTACAATTTCTCTATGCAATATTTAAATTGGGACAAAACAATCTCATTTATCAAGAATAAGAAAATAAAATAAAATTTAAATCGGGACAAAACAATCCCATTTACCGAAAGAAATAAAATTTAAATAAAAATTTAAATCATTCATTCAAAGCACCATGACCATCCCTTTTCTTGTACCTACAAAAGGTTAGAAAAAACACATGCACATATTTTTCAAATCCTAACTTATTATTGAATCGAATTCAATAATATTACCCCATTTGTTTTCGGTAACGAGCCCGGTTTTGATACCACTTGTTGGTTAATTTTGCCTATTACATGACTTTCATGCAAAGTTTCATGAGGTTGAAAACAAAATTTGTTTAATCGATGCGGAAACCCGTAACACTTTATGGTCCTCATGAATTATTAACCTTAACTCATTACGCTAATTAGTTAATAATTATTAATCTGTAACTCTTTTACGGTACTCATGAGAATTCATAACAATTTATAATACTCATGAGTTTTAGGATCACTCGTTAAAACAACTATCATGGTTTAGGATAATTTGATGAAACGATTATTGGAGATTAGAATACCTTAGATCACTCGAAGACTTCAAGGTTGTTGATGTCCTCTAACGTTGATCCACACAACTATCCCCCGATTGCAATGAGAACTCATTCTCTTGAAACCTCCCACTCCTTGGATGCTTGCTAGGCGAAGACAAGGTTGAGTTGTGGTTTCCTTGGGTTTTTATCTTTTCAAGAAGATGATGGTTTCTTAGGATCAGGTTAAAGATAGGAGGAGCAAGATCATTGGAACCTTGCCTTTCTATGGATGGTGCCTTTTTCTCTCTAAACCTTTGGTAAAGACCAAAATTTAGAGAGCATAAGGATCTTGTTTTTCTCTCTAAAAAACGTGTAGGAAAAAGGCACACCAAAAAATCAGCACTTTATAAGAGTCTAATCCTAATTTAAGTGCTCACAAGAAAGGCCCAATCCAAGCTTGAATTGGACAATCTAAATCATAATGAATTGAATTCATATCTTGATTGATTGATTGAATTTAAGATGATGAATCACATTCATATCTTGATTGATTGTTTGAATCAATCATTTAAGATGATGGATTACATTTATTTCTTTTCTTCTTCAAAAAATGTCCATAAAAAGAGCACTTAAAAATCAGCACTTTATAAGAGTCTAACCATAATTTAAGTGCTTACAAGAAAGGCCCAATCCAAACTTGATTTGGAAAATCCAAATAATAATGAATTAAATTCATATCTTGATTGAATAATAATTTAAGATGATGAATCACATTCATTCCTTAAACTAAAATTCAAAATCATTTCAATCAATCCTCATTTATTATTTCTCCTATCTTCATCCAATCATCATTGGATCTTAATATATATATATATATATATATTAGATAATTCAGAATTATCTTTTATAACCTAACCTCTTGAATTTAAATTCAAACTTAAATTCAAAATTTGAATTCCAAATTCAACTTGGCCTAAGACCCCATTGGGTCTTCCAACACATTTGGGCCCTTCTGTGGAGAAACCGATTTCCCACTCGACACCATATATGACGCCATTTTCTTCTCATTAGGCTTGGAGTCCCACTCCAACCCAAATACACATTTACTCTTGATAAAGCTCAATAACAATTATTGTCCCAAGTTTGCTAATTTTAAACAATCAGGAATAACCTTTTGTGTGTGACCCATTAGGCCCAATTAGTCACGACATAAATAAACTTGGACCAATTAAAAACCCTTTCAATGAGCCCAATTTATCTAATGACCTCATAAAGTATAGTAATTTGTATACTTGAGTATGGATGAACTTTAGGATACTTTGTAAAGGCATTTTTGAATGGTTACTCGAGCACTCAAGAAGGCTTACTTGAGTATGCTTCATTAGCTCATGATCTCTATCATTGATCCTCAAATCTTTCTATTCCTAGTAACAATAATTGTAAATTTAAATATTCTAATGGTTTATGATGAGCACAAATTATGTCATGTTTTTCCTATATTTTCATGAAAGGCATTTTTGAAGTGTATGGTAAATATAATCTTAAATTTGAATATTCTTAACTGTGAACAAATCAAGCAAAAAGGCATAAATTCATGATATAGGGACTGAAGGATAGAAATCATTTGCATGTGCTAAGAACGGAGCAATTTACATGGTTTTTAAGGAAGAACGTATAGCAAAGCTAATACGATGCTATAGCATTCTAACAGCAACTCGAAGTGCAATGCAAGGCATCACGAAAGCTATAGCAAAGTAGAGGACGCAATGCTATGCGGTATGTTTTCTGACCTGTTTGTCTAAGTGATTTCAGGAATAAAAGAAAAATGGCGATACTGACAGGTAGATTGCTGATGTAATGGAATAGAAGATGCGGAGGATCGAAACTAAAATATTTGAAGAATCCCGCAGGATTAGTAAAAGCAATCTACTCGGATCAAGAGATACGATAGATCTCGACAGATTAGGAAAGGCCCAGCTCGCTGCAACTTGCGCTGCAAGAAAACCTGATTATAAAAGGAGACAACGGAGCCAACCCTAGGAGAGTCGGAGAGCCCTAGAACGAGATTCTACTTTCGGCAGACTCAAGAGAAGAGTGAGAGATTTCACAAGAGCAAGAGATTTCCAGAACAACCCAGCATCCTTCCCTGCAGTAAGACGGAGAAAAGAAGACGTGGAGTGGTGACGTGGCAAGGTTGCATCCACGCCGTTGGAACTTTGTCAAAGCTTTTTGTTTTCCTTTTTATTTTAATCTTTCGATCATGGGTCATTCTGTTAGTGTTTGTTTTGTGTTTCCCTCGTCAGTCATGAACTGATTTTCATATGGCTGGACAAGGATGATCCCTTAAAGTGTTAAATGAACTCAGTTGCAAGTTCTTAATTCAATAAATTTAGTTTGCTTAT
This sequence comes from Acacia acuminata, assembly GCA_019022655.1. Classification (NCBI taxonomy): domain Eukaryota; kingdom Viridiplantae; phylum Streptophyta; class Magnoliopsida; order Fabales; family Fabaceae; genus Acacia; species Acacia acuminata. Next base: position 360,071 of record JAFJYI010000306.1, on the reverse strand, counting down.
CAGTGCATTAATTACTAGTTGATTAGCGGAAGCTAGGGGCTAGATTTGCGGCCTCGGCTTACTGGCAAGGAGTTGAGGTTAGACCTCTGAGAAATAGTGTTTGCTAGGAAGCCCGTGCATGACTTGACCTATTATTGTAGGCTTCAAGAATGGGTCTACCTCTCATAACCATAACACCCTGAGCATAAAGCAGATCTAATTAGAAAGTTACCATAGGAATATGGAAGGAGTATAATTAGCGTCATATGTATTGAATGCGGAAGCTTCGGTCGACTATCGTGGTGGGTTAACCAAATAGCTTTGTAGTTAGTAGCTATGCTATAGCATTGCCGAAGCTGTGTAGTGTAGATGGTATAACAATGGGTAGAGCAACTGTGGGATTGATGCATTAAGGGTGATTCCAAGTCCAGCCTAAATTCTTACTGATATCTTCTCAAGTTTAATTCATTCTGTTTATTTCTGCTAGTAGCATAATCACAAAAACCTCTCAACCCGATTATATTTACTTTCTATTTGCACAACTATCATAGCAATCGAGCATCACTCTTTGGTATCTCAGTCTCTGTGGGATGATACTCTACTTACACTTTATTACTTGTTCGACTGGTTCACTTGCCATCAAGGAAATCGACCAACAATGTTCGATCTTAACTTTCTGGCAAGTTAAACATTCGGCAACATACCTTGCTACGTCTTTCTTTATACCTAGCCTTCAAAATTCTGTTTTCAAATTCCGATACATCTTCACTGCTCCTGGATGAATGGTGTTCTTACTTTTATGTGCCTCATCCAATATCTTCCGTCTCAATTCCTCCACCGATGGCACATAGATCCTCTTCTTATACCACACTAGTCCATTCAGCGAGAGGTCATAATCCGTCGATTCACCATGAGATATCTTCTCTCGAATCAAACTTCACCAGCTCATCTTGCTCCTGAGCTTTTGGGATTTCTGATCTTAAACTGTTCTCCTCATGACTAATAAGGAGATTTGCAATGTATACTCTAGAGAAATTGATGGTTTTGAAGTAGTAAATGAAGTTCGAATGCTTTGAAATTTTACATGGTGAAATTAGACATCTTGAGGATGATTTTGGTATACGATTTTGCATCATTTTGATGTTCCAACCGAGAGTTATTTAAGATTGAAAATGACCCAAAAACATGGATTCTGTCTCAGACCAGTGGCTAAGTTTTGAGACTCTGGAAAGGACTCGAACCCAAATGGCTTTGGTAACTATTTGTACTATAAAATATACATCCTAAGGATTCCATGGCCACTGATTTTATGTCGATACGATTTTTCTAGAATTTATTAAAAATCGGCATAGTTGGGTCAGCGTTTCTGGGAAATCTTGGTGGTAGGCGAAATACATGAAACTTGAAGCAAAGTTTGAAATATGTGATTGAAAGTATAATGTTTTGATGTACCTAGGGTGATAGCATGTGTGGGATGTATCTCCAACGTCAATGTAGTAACTGTTAACTCGCATACTCTATGTTACTCTCGCATGTGTGTTTTTATCATGATGTAGGAGTTGGACTATAGTACCTAGTGGACTGTGTGTCCTTAGGTTACTACTGAAGTCCAAGGTATGTCGGGTTGTAGTGCCTATTAGAATGTGTGTCCTTAGGTTACTGCTACAATACCGAGGGCATGTATGGACTGTAGTGCCTGAAGGAATGTGTGTCCTTAGGTGACTACTAAGGCCCAAGGTATGTGAGGTAGGTGGAGCCTATGTGACTGTGTGTTCATAGGCGGCTACTGAGGCCTCTTGGGGTAGGTAGGGGACTGCAGCCCTGACTACCGAGACCCCTTGTGCTAGTGGTTCCGAGGGCTTGTCTTGACCAGGCGGTCCTACAGAAGAATTACATGCCACTATACTGTGCCTGAGGCAGATTTATTTTCCCTATTATGATTTGCATTACATGCATTACATACATATTGTATATGAGTTTAACAGTTACTTTGGGGTTCAACTTTGGAGTCCAAATTGGTTCAAAAGATACAGGTGGTTTACACTGAGCATACCAGGAAGATAAGGGTAAGACCAATGAAGATGAGGTTGAAGACGTATGGAATGCCTTATCTCATTGTATATTTTTATGACTATATGAACTTACTTATTGCCCAGCAGTTACATTGGATTATTGTACTCTTAACCCTACGGGGATTATTATGTTTTTATTTTCCCTATTATGATTTGCATTACATGCATTGCATACATATTGTATATGAGTTTAACAGTTACTCTGGGGTTCAACTTTGGATTCCAGACTGGTTCAAAAGATACAGGTGGTTTACACTGAGCATATCAAGAAGATAAGGGTAAGACCAATGAAGATGAAGATTGAAGATGTATGGAATGCCTTATCTCATTGTATATTTTTATGACTATATGAACTTACTTATTGCCCAACAGTTATGTTGGATTACTTCACCATGTATGATCAGATGCTAGGCGATCGTCTAGTCAAGGGAATTGTTGATATGATTATTTTGATGATGTCTTATATAGATGACATTCTTAAGAGCAAAAAGATTGCATACTACATTTATCTTCTACTTTGACTAATTCTTATATTTAATATAGATGCAAAGTTTTAATAATGAAGAATGATCAAGAATGGAGTTTGAAGAAAGAAGAACTTGTTAAATATTATGAGAATATCAATATTTAAGTCTCCGTGATCAAATAGAAGTTGGAACGGCTCAATTCGGAGTTAAAATATGCAAGTTCAAGCTTCCGGATGAATAGTGGTTTGCTAAGGTCATTGGTGCAGTTCCAGGGTCTTGCTCAAGCATGAAAAATGTCCTTGCTCGAGCATAAGCAAATCCGGTGCTCGAGCAACAACGGTTTTTCAGCTACTCTGTTCAGCTCTGTTTCAGGCGACCTCGGTAATTCGATGATATCTCTCAAACCAGAAGTCCGATTGAGGTGAAACTAATTTTTTATGAAACTAGAATCCCAATGCGTCATTTTGATATATCATTCAAGTCCAAAGGAGTTCAGATTAGAGAGCTATGATTTTTTCAAGTTGCAACAAAAATCAACGTCACAAACCAGACCAAGCTTCGATATTTTGAGTGTATCTCACAAACGACAAATCCAAATGAGCTGAAACCAGTGCCATTTGAAACTAGACTCACATACCTTTCCAAAAACATCAAGATAATGAAAAAAAGATCAATTGAAGGATATATGACATTTTGAAGTTGACGGTCAATTCAGGATGCTACAAAAAACACTGATCAAGAACAACCTCCATTCATCTGATGATAACGGACAAAGTATAATGAGTTTGGAGCTGATTCTTCTTGTATTGAAAAGAAGACTTGAAGAGCTTTATGAGCATGGATGGTTTTCCAAAATTGAAGCTATAACGAAGACATTACGCTCACTGAAAGTTGACCCTTGTACAACCAATGCTATTACACTTTTGAAAGTCAATGGAGACTAACATTTGCACAAGATCATAGTAGCCAGCAGCATGACAATCGAAGACAGTCACTCGAGAAAAGAACATGATGCCCAAGCATGATTTCACAATTATCAATCCATGCTCAAGCAAAGCAATTTTGAATGCTCGAGCAACATCGGGCTCAAGGCAAAATCCTCCAAGTTAAAAAGCCATGCTCGAGCACGATAGTTGGGCTTGCCTGAGCATCATCGGTATAATGGCATGGTGAGAAAATTGGAGTCTTTCTCGAGTAGGAAATTTGGCATGCTTGAGCACCATCGTTCTAACAAAGAAACAGCAAGGTAAAACAGCATGCTCGAGCATGGAGGTAAGTGTTTGCTCGAGCAGAGTCATTTAACACTCATCTTCTCGCCTCTGCCTGACTTCTGCCCGAGCATGCCTCTGAGTGTTGCCCGAGCATTAACGATAGAGATTAAATTCTAAAATTAGTTTTCCCGAGCAAGCTTAGTTCCTTGCTCGAGCACTGGGTGATCTTGTTCTTTGAAAATACTCTTTCACATCTTATGCGAGCACATTACTTATTCATGCTTGAGCATGGTCACCCTTGTTTTTCAAATCTTCATTTTCGAAAATCCTAAATCTTCGTATGTGATTTCATTTCTACATTTCATTACTCATTACTATTCCTAATTGCTTTTAATCAGTTTGCTAATGAGTTTCAGATGATTTTATCATGGATTAACAACAAATTTGCATAAAGCAAATTGTGTGTCACAGAAGCATTTGATGCATTTCCCAAATCGAGTCATGTACATAATAACCAATCTCTGATCATCCTAAAGCTTCTGCTGCAATTCCATCCGCACATTTAATGCTATCTCTCAACGGTCAAAACAAAAGGAATGAAGAATGTTGTTAAGACCAAGAATCATTGATGACGATTATACAAACGCTTCGACGCTAACCGAGCATTTTAAAGAAGACTCAACGGCTACATTCAAGCTTCATCAACGACTATTAATACAACACTCAAGATGGAGCATTAATGAAGTCAATCTTAAACATTTTATGATTAAAGTTGGATTAGAGCTCAATGGGCAAAAAGCAACAAAAGCTTCAATGGCTACTTCCAAATGATCTCCAATGGTCGAATACTCGCAATGGTCGAAACACAATAACCTATAAATTGCAAAGTCTTCAAACTGGAAGGAGTGACGATTGATGAATGAATCGATGAAGCCAACGAAATGATATACTACTTCATCGTCCATAGTTCATACACTCTGGTTCTCAATGTTCATATAGTTTACACTAGTGAGTAAAATGATATGTATTATACTTCAATGTTTATTCATCTTCTCTTCTAGAGAGAACATTCCTGATTATCAAATCATTGCAAGAATCTCAAGTCGTGGGACTTGGAGATTGGGTTATCAATTTACAACTTGTAAGGGGGAATGTATCCTGGTGAGAGGATAACTTCGAGTACAAAGTGTGTAACTGATTGAAAGGTGTATCTCGGTGAGAGAGATTCGGCTTCACAAGTGCCTGGGTGAAGTTGTGCGTTTGTATAGGCTTCTCTTATGCCCAGTTAAACAAGAGGATAGTGGATTGAAAATCTCGAGGGGAGCTTGGGGACTGGACATAGGTCAAGGATTGAGCCGAACCAGTATAAATCATAATTTGCATATTCTCTTCCCTTATCTCTTATATTTCTAGTATATGCTTATTCGAATATATAATTGTTGATTTAAAAGACGCGAAAAGATTTTCAAAGTTTCAAGTTTTAAATCTTCACCCAATTCACCCCCTCTTGGGTTCAGCTGGTTCTTCAGGAATATCTGTACAAACGCAGAGATTTCAGTTTGTCTAGAATCAATCACGAGTTTGGTTATTATCTTTTTGTCCAATGAAGGGTATGAAATCTCAATTCTGGGTTAATCGTTTTTAATCTGATTAATCTCGTTTTCTTGCTTTTTGTTTTAGTCTTTGCTTCATTTAAATTTCATTGAAAAACTCTCACATTCTGGTTACTGTGTTACTTGTTTACTGTTGATTTTAGACCCACTGTGAATTCCTTGAGAGAAACGATCCAGGTTTCCTATACTACAAATATTTAAATCCTAGTTATTTTGTGAGGGCTTGGCAACTCTCATCACATATTCTTTTTTCCAAGAAAAAAAAAAGACTTCCACCGGATGCAACTACTTTGGTGGCTAGCCGTCCAGTGACCTCCCCATGTCGGTCGTCGGAGCTCTGATGGGAATAAAAATTCCCAAAGTGGCTTAGGGTTCAGGTCTTGGGGTTTGAACCCCCACCACTTGGTTTGTCCAAAAGATTGGTGGCCTAATGGGGAAACAATTATACATATACGTTAACATTTTCTCTTTGACACAAGCCCATGCACAAATTTTGTTAAGAAATTCACAACATTTCATTAGGTTTTAACAACTTTTATTGATTGGGTAAAAAATTCACACTATCAGTCATTCACAAGTTTTTTAAGGAATTCACAACATTTTATTAGGTTTTAACAACTAAAAAAAAAAAATTCACACTATCAGGTCATTCACAAATTTTGTTAAGGAACTCACAACATTTGATTATGTTTTAACAACTTTTATTTTCCCCAAAAACAATTTACACTATCCAATCATTCATAAGTTTTGTTTTGGAATTCATCACATTTGATAAGGTGTTAACAAGTTAAAACCTTATCAAATGTGGTAAGTTCTTTAACAAAGCTTATGTATGACATGATAATTCTGAGAAAACAAAAGTTGTTTTAACTTAATCAAATGTGGTGAATTTCTTAACAAAATATGTGAATGACTTGATAGTGTGATTTTTTTTTTTTTTTTTTTTTGAAAACAAAAGTTGTTAAAACCTAATTAAATGTGGTGAATTTCTTAAAAAGCTTATGAATGACTTGATAGTGTGAATTTTTTTCCTGGTAAAACAAAGTTGTTAAAATATAATCAAATGTCGTGAATTCCTTAACAAAATCCATGAATGATTTGATAGTTTGAATTTTTTTAGGAAAACAAAAGTTGTTAAAACTTAATCAAATGTCATAAATTCATTAACAAAACTTATAAATGAGCTTAAGTTAAAGAGAAATTTTTAACTTATATATATTTTTTATATTTTTAAAGTTCTTTTGGTGGGATTTTCCCAAATTAAAATGTGACTTGAGCAACAACAACAACAACAAAAGTGACTTAAGCCAAAATGATACTCACGCTATTAATTAATAAACGTGGGTTGATTCAAAATAAAAGAATTTGATTCATATTACCTCTCTCAATTAATTTTTTTTACCCATATAACCCTCGTTAATTTCATAATTTTTCTTATTTTTAATCTATAATTAATACCCTAATTAAAAAGAGCTATTTTAAAGAAGGTGACCTCCCATTAAAAAAAAAGGGTAAGATGCATCCAAACTCGGACTATTTTTTTAGTGAGCACCTTAAAGTAAATTGTGGTGTATATAACAAATATTTTAAGGCATTGGATGCACCTAAAAAAATATTTTAGGTCTAAATGGTACTTGGATGCACCCAAAAAATACTAAGTGTTGGACACACCTATTCAAAGTCTTGGATGCAACAAAAAATACTTTAGGGTGCTTGAATACAATTGAAAAAAATATGTCAAGGTGCTGAATGCATCTTACCACAAAAACAATGGTGGCAAACAATTTTTACATTAATAAAAAATAGAAGATATATATTTTTTTAAAAAAATTGTGATTCAGATAAATACTGTACTATTATATTTTTGAGTCGAATAATAGGTACTACTCCCTCCGATCCTAATTATATAAATACTTTACCAGAATTTGGAGAGATTAAGAAGAGAAGTTAAATTAGTTAATTATAATTATTTTCCTAAAATACCTTGCATTAAAATTTAAAATGACATCAAGGAAAAGTTTGTTGAATAGGTAGGCCCCGCACACCCGGTACTCCGTGATTTCTTTGAGCTAACAGTCTGAATGGTAAAAAGCAAAAGCTTTTGACAACTTATATATATGTTATACTCAACTTATATAAACATAGGTTTCATAATGAAATTAATGTTTTATTAGGTTATTTTAGGAAAAAAATCAATCACTTTGGATGGATAGTTACAAGAAAATATTTTAAAAAATATTAACATTATTTTATTTAAAAATAAAAAAGAAAGTAGAATCTCCTACTTGATAGAATATAAGCGTGTTGTTAAATTAATTATTGTAGATGAAGTATTAGTAAGAGTGATATGGAAAAGATATGACCAAAATTGCTCAAAATTATTTTATTAAAAACAATATAGTTGACATGTATATATAACATTAATGAGTTATAAGCATTACTTACTTTATAGAATATAAATGTATATTATTAAATTATTATTATTTTTAATTATTATTAAGAAAGTATCGAAAGTATTTTAAGAAGAAATTGATAAAAAATAAAATTTGGTCCTATAATTAGGATAAGACTAACTTTAAAATGTATTCTTATAATTAGGATTTAGGACCAGAGGGAGTATTATTTAAGACCACAAGGAATAAAATGAGACATGGTAAGTAGTAACATCATGAACTTTTTTTTGGCCATACATCAATAGAAAATTAAGAACCAAAGGTCAAAAAAACCAAAAAAAAAAAACAAAACAAACAAAATTAAAAGCCCAGCGATTGTGAGTACGAGAGATAAAACGACAGGTCAAAATACTCATTACATCAAATCTGTGGCCACGATTAAATTAACAGGATTGGACAGTAACCTTAATTTCGAACTGATGTCCGCGCCTCCGCGGTTAATTTCAATCCCGCGAATTCCTCATTATCGTTCGTTCCTTAAATTCCCGCTCTGAAGAGTCGTTGCCCCAACGGCACTCTCGACTAGCCGTTGCCGTTGCCGCCTACTCCTTCTTTCTTACTTGGTGTGTTTAAATAAAGGAGCGGAGGCGTTTGGCTTCAAATTCAAACTTCGTACGCAAAAATAATTTCATCTGTGAGTGCGTTAGAGCTGCGAGATAGTAATAGCAGAATGATCAGAAACCAAGTGATTGTTCGTGAAGTTTGGGCCTCGAATTTGGACAAGGAGTTGGCTTTGATTCAGGACGCTGTTCCTGGTTGCTCTTTTGTCTCCTTCGACACTGAATTTCCTGGTACGCTGTTTAATCCAAATATGGGTCATCCCCGTAAGTTGCCTCCTTCTACTAATTATCAATTCATGAAGACCAATGTTGATGTTCTGAACATCATACAACTAGGCCTTACCTTAACTGATTTTAACGGGAATCTACCCCATTTTGGAACCCCAAACGGATATATTTGGCAATTTAATTTCAGCGACTTTGACATTGAGCAGAATCCTCACAACGTTGAATCCATTCGACTGTTAAAGAAGCAAGGGATTGACTTCATGAAGAACAAGAAAGAGGGTGTTCCATCTTGGGTCTTTCGGATTTTTATTTTAAAATCTGGATTATTGTTTAACTCTCATATCACATGGGTCACTTTCCACAGTTGTTATGATTTTGGGTTTATGATCAAACTTTTAATGGAAGGACAGTTGCCATCTAATGTTCACTTGTTCAAATATTTGGTGGCTCAATTCTTTGGAACCAAAATTTATGACATGAAGCATATAATGAAGTTCTGCAATGGCTTATATGGTGGCTTAGAAAAAGTGGCTGAGGCATTGAATGTGGTTCGTGTAGCTGGGAAGAGTCACCAAGCTGGGTCTGATAGCTTACTAACCCTACAAACATTCATGAAGCTGAAGGAGGTTTATTTTAATGGAAATTTCGGGCTCAAAAAGTTTGAAGGAATTCTCTATGGGTTTGAAGTCGATCCTATGATGTGAACTATTCCAAAGATTCAAAACTGAACCTGGCAATTCCTGGGCCAGCATCAATTGGTCTCCATCCAAGAGTGTGTCCTCCACCTCTGATTGTTAAATTCGTTATCAATTGTTCATGTTGTATATCTAGGAGAGCAAGACATTATTTTTTAGGGCAATAGGACTAATTGTCTAATTCTTTTCCGTTGCTACTGCAGGAAAGATTACTAAATGTACATCTCATAGATAGCTTTGTCATATTAGTGATTTTCTTCATTCTTTGACAATCTGAATATGAAAGATGTAGATATCTACTAATACTAAGACATAGTGATTTTTTGAGTATGTGTAATTAACTTTATGCATGCGTTTTATGACATAGTTGGACTAAGATGATTTCTCAACTTTGTTCAGTACATAAAGTTGTTGCAGTGACTGATATTAAAAGAAAATTTTCATTATCCAGACCGGCCCTTATTTTTTAGGACTACTTTATTCCTAAAATAAGCGTTTTCATATAATTTTCTATGAGTTTTTAAAGCGGCAATATTTCGGTTTTATTTAACATGTGAACTTCTCCCAATGAAATCTTTAAAAGGTCAAAATCATTTGATCAATCTTTGATTTTTATATGTAATTTTAATATCTAGTTCCAGATTGAGAAGTTTCCATCACTTATTATTATCATTATCATCATTCGCTGCCTATTCAATTTAAGTTAAATATACTGAAATAAAAGGAATCACTAACATAGGAGAAAACTTATTGAGAAGGATGACTTTCATGAGGTACCCAATTACATTACACGGTGGTTCATCAGAATAGCTAGAGTACAGACAGAATATTAAACATGAGTACCAGTAACACCATCTTACACTCGTACTCATTTTAATCAGTTTTGATTCTCATTATTGGAGCTCTTGTTCTCCAAAGAGGAAGTAAGGAAGCGGATGAAAACTCAAAAAGAATATGAACATTATTGTTCTTGGGTATGTCTCTCTGATAAAGTATCGGATTAGTGGGAGATAATGGAAGTTAATGGAAGTTGCGGAAAATTTATAGATTTTAGGAATTAATATTTAATTAATTGGGTCTGTTTTTATTGTTATCTTTAGGAATTAGGAAAGAAGATAAATATCTTATTAGATATTATCTTTTATTATTATCTTTAGGAGTTAAGAAATAGGAAGAATATCTTATTAAATAAGATTTAGTTGTTAGGATCTATGATTATTAGTTATCTAAATCTTAGATTTAGATATATTTTTAGATTTCGTATTTATATTTTGAATAGGGTCTACCCTCTGTAAATCATTATAAATAGGTCTCATCAATAAAGTGTTGAATATTCAAAGAATAATTTAGTAGTGGAGATTCTCCTTAAACTTTAATAATCCGATGAGTTATAGATTCAGGCTCATGTGATGTGCTATTGAGGATGTGGGCTGTTCTTACCGAATTAGTGAGATACTCACTTATTTTATAAAATAGAGGTTGTTCTTAGGGAGCTAGTGAGATCTTTTGCTTCTCTTTAAAAACAGAGTAAATATATTTCCCATTTTATTCCCAATTTAATCGCATAACTAGTATCCCATTATAGTGAAATCCTTGCTTCTCTTTAAAAACAGAGTAAATCTATTTCCCTTTTTAATCCCAATTTAATCGCATTACCAATATCCCATCATTTGGTATCAAAGCTTAACGATCCATGGGTTAATCCTACTTACTATCCTCGTTCTCACACTTGGCAATTTCAAAAGAAGATGAAAGGTTCATTTTTCCTTTGGAAGACGTTGCCGCTATTGTGGTGAAGCCGGAAGGTGCAGTAATCTCTTTTAATACAATCAAGGTAGAGGCAAAGACAACCACTATGAAGTCCAAGATAAATCAGAAGGTTGGCACTTTTGTCTCGCCTTGAGGTCAAGGCGAATCTCAAGGAAGAAGTATTGATAGAGTATCAGATTAGCGGGAGATAATTGAAGTTACGGAAAGTTTAGAGATTTTAAGAATTAATATTTAATTAGTTGAGCCTGTTTTTATTATTATCTTTAGGAATTAAGAAATAAGAGGAATATCTTATTAGATAAAATTTAATTGTTAGGATTTATGATTATTAGTTATCTAAATCTTAACAACTAAATCTTATCTAATAAGATATTCCTCTTATTCCTAAAGATAATAATAAAAGATAATATCTAATAAGATCCTCTTATTTCCTAATTCTTAAAGATAATAATGAAAACAAACTCAATAGTAATAAAAACAGACTCAATTAATTAAATATTAATTCCTAAAATCTCTAAACTTTCCGCAACTTCCATTATCTCCCGCTAATCCGGTACTTTTTCACTCCCTCTCTCTCTCTCTCTACATGTCTCTCTATTATGGCTTTGGTTATGATTCGTGGTAATTTTCTGTCCTAATTTTGAGCTAGTTGTTCCTTTATTCTAGTTTTGGTTTTCTTTATGTCTTGAAGACCAATACAAAAAGGTCAAAGATATAGTTTTATGCATGAAAACCAATAGGTCCCGGAATATACACCAAGAGAAGAGTCTTACTGTCATCATTCAGTAAACACCTATGCTTCTTAGAATGGATTGATAAGAGTTTTACTGATTAGTTGTGCTTGGATTGAAGAACCAGCGCCGCCTTTAGTGGTCAAATTTGTAATCGTTGATTTTCAAAATATTAAATGTGGCTCTAGAAGGGTGAACAATATAAAATCTTCTGTTTTATGAGTTTGAAATTGGATTTTATTATAGTCTCTTATCTTTTATTTCATTACTTGCAGGAACCATTGTCTGCTCATTGTCGAGGTTGCTTTCTTCTTTCGATATGGGGGCCAATTAATTAACAAAGTTATCCTGGAAAGCTTGCAGGGTAATTGATTCAGGTTTGCATCTTCAATATTTTAAGCTTTTAGACTGGTGATGAATTTCCAGTCAGGGCTTAGCTTTAAATATTTCTAGACAGTGGTGATCCTCTTAAGTATCTAGGCAAGAGAATGTTGTAGATTTAATTCATACTGGACTCATGACAGGTTTCCGCTTGTATGATTAGCCTTCATTTAAAAAATATTTTCTGGTTTGTGCCAATATCCAATTTTCAATTTTGCTTTGGTAGTATGGGGTTTTGACTAGAAAGAATAATATTGAAACAGGGGTTTGATTGATGGTTTATAACTTTATATTCTTTTGATGTTCCCAGTAGATGAATGATTGTATGATGCAAATAAGGTATTGAAGTATGATGCATTGGCTTTTTTCATCTTTCTAAATTGTTCTTTTGATGAATGAATTGCTAGTATGAATTGGGAACTTTCTCAAGAAGTAGTCATGTAACTCTTATGAACAAGTGTATTTTTAGTGAAAGCTTTGTTTTTTCTGTTCATATAGTAATTTTACATGTGAGTCGGGCTTAGAGAGTGCCTTAATTCTTTTCATGTTGTTATTAATTGTGTGTGTGTGTGTATATATAGACACACACCCACTTAAAAAATTTGGCATGTAGTTTAGGTACCATAAGTTTTTTGAATGTCTAATGTAGGTAAAGAAGTTTCATAGGATTGGATTGATAAAATTGAGATAGTGGCTATGAAATGATGTTTAAAACAAATTCTATATTGTTGAGTATTAGTGTTAGGATCACGTTTGGAAACTCAGGAAAATGCATGAATAAGGGAAGATACTTTTTATGGTCAGAACTCTGACATGGAAATTCTTATTATTTTGGAGAAAGAAATAGAAAAGTAGGGTGGCTATGGGGTTGCTGTAGTCAAAGTCTATGAGATGGGGCTGTGAGAGTCATTTTTGGGTCTTTAAATCTTCACTCTAGTCCAACAAAAGAGGCAGAGAAGAATTTGAGAAGTGTGGCTAGTTCTTTGGAGTGGATAGAGCCAATCCTCTGCAGCAATTGGCAAATTCGTTGTCTTCTTTGTTTAGAGTCTATGTCTTGTGCTTTCTTACTTGTATCCCTGTCCACTGTTTCTGTTGTGTAGGAATTATAAGTTGTATTTCACTTGTGTGTCTGCATATGTAACAGAACTGTGTTTTGTTTATAAATGTAATGTTTTTCAGCTTTTCTTCATGTAGATCTGTTCTTGTTTGGAAGATTGTGGTAAGGGTCCAATCAATTACTTAGTTATGTTTCTATTTTATGTCTCACAACTCACGTTCTACCTTGCCATCTAACAAGCTGTAGATGAAGAGAGCAATATTCTTAAATTGTTTGCTGGATTTGATGCTTGTCTGTAGTATAAAATCAAATTTTATCAGTTCCCTGTTTTACCATCCTTTTAATTTTGTTGTGCTGTGCGCACTTTTGACCATGATCTTGCATCTGACATTTGCCATCTTCCCTTACATTTACTATATCACAAAATATTCCGTTTGGTTCTCAGTGTCGGCTTTATTAATTTGATTTTTCTGTGTTTTGACCTTTGTTATAGGGCTTAGAAGACTTACATTTTTCTACCAACCCTAAAGACAAATGCTCAGGACATGCAGGGGATTATAATGATAATCCTTACAGATGTCTTTCTTTTATGCTGGTGAACTAATTTCTATAGCTTTTTTTTTCATCAAAATTAGTTTCTATTCCTTATCTATGCTTTTATGTGTTTGCAATTTGCATTCCCTCCAGTAAAAACAGATGGTCTTGAGTATCAGAGCAATCTTACTCAAACTTTTTTATCTTTAGTTTTCTTAATCAAACTTTAAGGGCGTGCTTCTGACTTGAGGTAACATGATGCATCAAACATTTAGAAATCAGATCCAAACTATACATCAATTCCTAGCGGTGAGCTGAATGACTCCCATGATTTCTACATGTATCTTCAAAAATCATCACTGCTATCTCTAAAATTTTATAAATTGAAAAGGTTCCTTTCTTGGTGAATGGTGAATTTAGTTGGTGATCATTAAATGCTCTTGAAAAATCTACAATGTCATAACCAATTTTAGGTAATTAAAGGGGCCAAAATTGTTTGATGAGCTTTATTAGGATATGTTTCCTTGGGTTTCATAGTTATGCAAGCTGTTTGGTTTTTTCACTGTTAGGATGTTGACTTTGCTAGATCTGTTTTGTTTCTTACTTTCACAGGTGGATGTGAACAATGTTTGATTACTAAAAATGATTGCTGATTTGCAGTGTTATTAAACCAGGACCGGCCGGTAAACCAAACCGTCCTTGCTAATTTGTCCTTGGGCATTAACCTGGTTTAGTTTAGTTTAGTTTTTTTTTTTTTTTTTTTTTTTTTAATTAAAAAAAATTCTTTATAACTTCATATTAATAACCCTAAAATCTTCACTTTCTCACCTATTTGGCCTTGGGTTAGCTTCGGTTTGGCCATATGATTTTCCCTCGACTACCAGAAGCTCTAAAGCTTGTAATATTGCTAAGCTTCATAACTTATTTATATAACAAACTAAACCATTTCTAGCATACCCACGGTTATCCAATTAATTCACATTGAATAAACTCATGACTTTGGGGAGTTATTTTTATGGTTTTTGAAGGTATAAACCTAAGGATTAGAATGAGTTGTTACTGGAGGATTATTATCTAAATTCCTGTATGATTTATGCAGTTCCTGGTTATGTTCTCATGGTTTCATGAATAGTGTGCCAAGATTGTAGTTAGTATGATGAATTTTATTTAAAAAAACTTTCATGTTTTACTGTTGGTTCTGATTGAAGTTTTGGGATTCTGCAGATGTATGGTTATTAATGGTTTATCTGGTTTGGTGGAAGTATATTAGTTTATTCTTTTCTTTAATCCATTGCTTGTGATTGTGCTAAAGGAATAGTTCAGCCTTTCTTAATATGTATAGATGGCATGTGGCTTCTTTGGATTCTCTCAACATCCAACAATAATATGAAACTTGTAACTAGCTACTTGGCTTCTCTATTTTGCAACCGTTATGTAATGGATTTTTTTTTTTTTTAAATTATTCTGGTGATAGAATGCTTGTTTATTACTTGCATATCACCAATTGTTCTTATAGTGGATTTTCTATCTGCTATATGTTGTCTCTTCTGTCAGTTTTTGTATTCTTGTCCATTTCTCTATCTTCCTTGATAAGTGATAACCTTGGGATTTCAACAGAAAAAGCATTAGTTAAAGTTCAGGAAAATATTTTTGTATATTTGCATAGGATGCATACTGTTTAGATAACAGACTCATTCGGTGTCTTATCTTTTAATGCTAGAACAAGAAAATCAAGTACTGAGAGAATCCAAAGAAACCACATTGGATATTTTTCAGGTTTGTTCTGAGCATCCTTTTAGCGTGTAAAATATATAAATTTTAGCCAAGTACTGATTAGTTTGACTTTTATGCTTGTGCTTTGTGTTTTGACATTAAGTTGATCAAAATCTATTCAACCTGCAATGCAATCGTTACCTTTTTAAGTTTTTAAGGAGCATATATATAGATTTATGTTGGTTCACATTCTTATCATTTTCATTGCTGGATTATTTTGAATCAGAGAAACTATCATATTTCATGGTTCAATAATCTTCCTTAAGAAAATAATTGATATTTAAATTTAAATCTCTAAATGAAGTTAGCAAAGAATCTAGAAAACGAATCTTACCTTGGGTAGATTAAATCAATCCTGCATATCTAGAGTAGTATATCTTCAACAATTTCCTACTCAATTTGGCTTCTCACATGATCTGTTAGCAACAGCGCCAAAATTAATTTATAGAAAGGGGAGCCTTGAAATGGAGGACTAGACTCTACCTTAACAAGATGAAAACTAGTGCTGAACATCTTGCCTTTTCAGGATTAATATCCTTACCTGATTTAATTTCCTTAGTTTTAAGTAGTGTTGATGCTGAATTTAACGCTATTTTCTGATCAGGGACAATTTTCTGAACATGTTGCTTAATCGCTCCAACCTCAACATTGATGCTTCTGCAGCTTACCTTGCTATGGTTGTGAATGTGGAATTCTAGTCAGGAGGGTCTGTCTTTTTGCCTTCGGTATCTAAGGTAGATCAGTCTTTGCTGCTGGCATAGCATACACGTCCTTGTCCCTTGCAAAAGGAAGGAAGGAAAAAAAAAAAAAAAAAACCATTTCAAAGGTGCACATGGCGGAAACAGGGGATAAGGGAGGCATTTTCAAGATGCAAAACCAATTTGTCATTTAACTTCGTAATAGTGTTAGGACATTAATAATGTTGCAAAATCAATTGGGCTATATTAAGGACATAAAAAACTCAGATTCCGTTGTACTCTTTTAAGTTTGTCCTTTGCCCCAGTTGTCCTCACTTCCCTACTGATGCGAAATAACTGCACAGCAATACCAAAGCAAGTAAAGACTTGTTTAAGAGAAAGGTATGGATAGTGGTTATATATAATTCCTAGTATTCTAGTTTATCTCAAAAGAAAATTATACTCAGGGACCAAATAAGAAAATTAAAGATACTTTGAACCCCAAAATTTTAAAAATCTCAATTAAGGACCTTAGTCCTTTATTTACATTTAGGGGAAGAAACAGAATAAACAAAATACCACTACTTTCTTTCTAATTTCAAAAGAAAAAGATGCATCTTTTGATATGTGCAGCTACTTGGGCAAATTGTCCATTGGGGAAGTTATTTATGTTGTTGATTTAATCTGCATGAATGATCAATTTCTGCAGTTGATGCAAGTTTTCATGAGTTGAGTTTGATATAGATTATTCAAAAGAGTGTTGTATATGAACAAATGTGTTTTTAATGAAAGCTTCGGCTTGTATGTTCATACAATAATGTTACATGTGAATTGGGCCTTATAGAGCGCCTTAGTTATTTCAATATAACTATTACTCCCTCCAGTTCTTATTATAGGACAACATTTAGGAGTTAATTTTGGTCATAGGAAAAAATTTTTTTAATCAATTTCTTCCTAAAATACCCCTACTTTATTACCTCAAGTGTAAATTGTTTGATTTTAATTTATTTATTGATCAACTTACGTCAATTTGCCTATATATATATATATATATTATGATTGATGATGATACATGGCGGGCAAAGACTAAATGTTTGACATGACATAAAGCTGCTTGCCATAACACAATAATACATTGCTTTTCTAAAAGCAGAATCTTTTGCTTTAAATTATTGTAACTTTTATTAAAGTTGATGCCAGCTTGCACGCTGGAGCATTATCTCTTTCAGTTTTTATGCCAGCTATGTACCTTTCCATATATATATATATATATATATACATTGGAAAAAGTACATAGCTGTAGATATATGCACATACATGTGTGTGTGTTTATATACACGTATATATACACATATATATATATATATATAATAAGATCATTATTTTAATTTGAAAGTGTGTGGAAAAGAAAATTTTAGGTTGGGGAGGTATGTGGCATGGGTTGTTGATTTACTATTACTTATGTTATTTTAAATTTATATAAGAGTATTTTAGAAAAAATGAGTAAAATTAATTAATTTAACTCATCTCCTTAATCTCACTAAAGTCGATTAAATATGTCCTATAATTAGGACCGGAGGGATTAATTAGCTATAAATAGAATAACTTAAATTAAAATTTGGCATAATATGTTGTAACATGGGAATTATATGTTTTTTCAATGTCCTAGTGTAGGCAAAGAAGTTTCCTATATTGGAGCTTAATGTTTGAAAATGAGGTAGTGACTTTGAAGTGTTGTTTAAAATAAATTCCTTATCTGTTTTGTTATGTGATTTATTTATATATTCATAATATCTCTCATCACAACTCACATTCTTCCTTCCCGCCTAACAAGTTGTGGATGAACAGAGCAATGTTCTTATATTGTTTTGCTAACTTTATGCTAGTTTCCAGTTTAAAATAGGACTTTTTTTTTTTCCTAGTGACCCTGTTTTACAGAGCTTTTACTTTCATTATGCAATACGTACTTATATCCTTGTTCTTTTCTAACATTTTATATCTTCTTAATCAATATATCTTTAAAAAGTTGAGCTTTACTGTTCATTAAGCCAAAAACATCTATGGCTTCTCTGTGCTTTTCACTGTTCATAGAGCCGATGAACAGTGCTGGCTTATACATTGGCTTGAGCTACAGTGCCGGCTCATGCGGGGCTTGGTGCAGAAGTTTAAGTTTTGAAGTTCCCTCCTTATTTCATTGTTGGTCTCTTTTATAGTTTGCATTTATCAGGACCAACACCCTGCACCCAAAAAAATAGAAAATAGAATTTACACTTGCAAGAATGATAGTTGCTTGGTTGTGGAGGGGTAAGCATATTAATTCTGACAACATCTTTGTTTTTTATAGTTATTTTGGGAAAAAAATTTATTGTTGATTTAAGAAAGAGCAGTAAGAAATGGTACAATTTACGATCGTTTATTTCATTGGCATATGATTGTTGCATTTAATTCTTATAATGAATTCTCGCTCTTTACTTTTGCGCCTATTTTTTGGAGGCATACCGCAAGTGACGAAAGGTGAATTCCTCCTTGTCGAGTGGGGATGAGAATTATAGAATTCGTGGTTATTGAAATTGACCATCTGTGTACATTGTTGTTGCCCCAGACACAGATTTTCTGAGACGGAGAGCCTGTGAAAAGAGAAAATGAGGTTGGTTATGATGATAGAGTAGTAACCTTAACTCTCAAGAACTTGCTGTCAAAATGGACATTGGATGCTCAAATGGTTGATCTCCAGCTGCCATAAGTCGTTCGAGTTTGAAAGCAAAGGCATGGACTGATGAGCTGAGATGATTAGATACAAGCGTGATTAAGGTCTGATGCCTATATGATGTAAAAATGTTTTAGTTATCTTTCGATTACTACTCTATACATCTTGCCATTGTGTTGTTGTGATCACATGTCTATTTACTATCAACCTGATGTTTCTAATGTGATTTAGATCACTATTATATTTATGATCTTTCATTTTAATAGGATTTGGTTAAATGCCTTTATTTCCAGTTAAATGCCTATAAATTTAGAAGGCTCACATTGGACAATGTTTGTTGTTCCTATCTTAAGTCTCTTTTCCTTGATCTTTTTTCACCAGCTGATATGCTAATTAAGATAGGCCATAATCTCACCAAAGTTGGGTGTAGTAGTTGAATGCAGGCCATTTTTCGTCGGTGGCTTATTGTACTGTTGGTATTTTTGTTCTCAGGCCTTTTCCTTCCATCTCTTAGTTTATTGAGTTGTGCAGTTTTAGTGTAAAAAGTGGGACAGGATATTTTAAAACACAATAGTTTTTATATAGTTGTCAAAGGGCGTTATGCACATAGTTGTTTTTTTTTTCTTCTTTTTTAAATTTTATAAGTTAAGCATCACTAACATGCAAGGTACAACCCACTAATTAAACAATTCATGGACCATGCTATTTCAATATTGATTTTTCTTTTATTTTCAGATCTTCACTATTTTATCAATAACATTAATTCAACTGTTAAGACTTTCAAATATAAATAAATTCATTATGTCTTTTACTTTGCTTTTTCTGTTTTATTTTTGCCGGTATTTTCTTTTTCATTCAGTAGTCATTGCCCTTGTGCTTTTTCAAGAGTGGAGGCTAGAGCACTTTGGTTAACTTTTGTTTCACTCTATTTTTTCCCCTTTAAGACAACTTTTGTTTTAGAGGACATTCATGTATGCACAAGAACAAGTGTGATACGGTTGGGAACTTTACGTTATATTTTATGGTGTTACTGAGTAGGGAAGATGTCTACTTAGCAGCTACAGTGAGTGAATATTTATCTCTGATGTGCCGTATTTTTTATTTGTTTTCGGCAACCCATGTATTTTCTTTTTTATTAGATCAAGGGTTTCTCCCTCGAAGTTAAGAGAGAAAAGGGTTCTCACCTCTCCCAATAAGTGCGTTTTTCAAGATTTGAACTTGTGTTTTCCTCGCTACAGAGATGAGACAATCCCTTCTTCATTTTCTCACCAAAGCCGACAACAACCATATAATTCTCCATCTAATTCAGCTTTTCAAATTGATTCAATGGGTTATTGAAGTGTTGAAGAATCTATGGCTAGGAAAGTGGCTAAAGCTTTAATATGCTACAAAAGGAAGTTCATTAGTTTTTCATTAGCCCATTTCATGTATTATGTTATGTTTGAATTAATTATGTATTGGTACATGTTTGTGAGACTTGGATGGTTCATTTGTCCTTGTTGGTTAACATTTGTTTTGATGCTCTTGGATTATGTATTAACTCATTTCCTTGTGTTTCAATGAAATTATGCATTGTATGTGATAACTATAGTGTGCAATTGAGTTAATTCATATTGAGTGTCACGATTGTGCTCTTATCAAAGAGGAAGCAAGTGCATTAAAATGATTTTCAAACACACATCATGTAGTGCCAATTTATATAAGAGATTACTATAATGTGATTGTAGGATTAGTGTAACATCCCAAATTTTGGACCCTGAGAATTGAGAATAAGCCTAAAATAGGCGGACAACTAAGCCCAGTTCGGAAAAAGTCCTAAGAATGTCGAAAGTTAGGAAGCCTCTCTAGGACTAAAGTAACTTGGCTAGACGGGTCAGTGGACCTAATATGAATAAGCCTTGGAATTAAGTGCCAATGAAAAAGGGGCACAAAAGACCTATACGGTGTAAATCCGGTGGAAAAGATGCCACCTAACTATGTCCTAAAGTATAAGACAATTAGTTGAGTGAAAATATGCCTATATAAGTAAGTATATGGCATTTTCAGGACAGTCATGGATGTCCTGCGTTTTTGGAGGAAATAAGAAAGGAAGAGTATTCAAGAAGCCAAGCAAAAGTCAAAGGTAATGATGATTTGCAGAACAAGTGGCGTTTCGAGGTCAGAAGTCGGTTTTTCGATAGCATGAAGTACAAGGTAGATATGAGATACTGCAATCGGGGTTTCTTGCTCCCCAAGGCATTGTATTTCGACCACCTGTGGTCAGGAAGGAGAGACTGTTGACCCGGGCCCACATGAGTCCAACTGAGTGGCACGAGTTACAAGGAAAAGTGTAACCGGCAAAAGTAGTTGAGCGAGACCGGTTAGGGTTTTCCAAAATCAAGCCCAGGCCCCTGGACACAGAGAGAGGGTGAAATTTGGTGGGCTAGAGGAGAGAGAAAAGTAACTTGGAGGGAAAGCAGAAGGTCACATCAAGTAATAATGAGGAGAGAGAAAATAAAATAATCTCGATTAATCTGGACCGCACAATTTGAATCTGACATGACAAGAGGATGACATGTAATTATGACACAACATGGTCATTAATGGCGCATTTATGGGCAGATTTAGTGGATCCCACTGACTTGGAGGAAAAGCAGAGCAAAATGACCATTTTATCCCTGAGGTGTTATTTTAATTACGGGACAGAAACCTACACCTAGTAACTCCAAAAACTATCATCAAGGGAAGTCTTGGAATCTGATTTTTAGGGGCATAAATGGTGTACACATCTGCCCAAGAAGGATCTAGAATGACTTGGAGGGCAAGCCAAAGAATTATATAAAAATCTGAAGCATCCTTCTGACCAATGGGTAATAACCAAATTTGGACAATAGCCCTAACCCTTGGGGTCTATTTAAAGACACTTTCCCACCCATTTTTTGCTTCCAAGGACGAGCTCAAGATGTTGGAGGAAGGTTCTCAGCTGAAGGTTTTGATTCAAGAAGAAGAGAAGGTTATACGCAATCGAAAATCGAAGGTAAGTCCCTAACCGACAACCTAGCAATTCTTGCTTCTGCGTAAGATGTTTTCATGGATTTGCAGTAGGATTCTCATATTTTTGAGGTTCTCATTGAGTTCAAAACATTTTTTTGTGTGGGGACAAGTCGGATTACCTTTTTCCAGACCCGAAAAGCTCAAGTCTTCAAACTACATAAATATGACAACTTTTATGGTTTCTGGGCAGTGAGGGGAAATTGATGGTTTTGAAATAGTAAATGAAATTTAAATGCTTTGAAATTTCACATGGTGAAATTAGACATCCTAAGGATGATTTTGATATAGTATTTCGTACCATTTTGATTTTCCAACTGAGAGTTATTTAAGGTTGAAAATGACCTAAAAACATTGACTTTGTCTTGGACCAGTGGCTAAAGTTTGGGAATAAGGGAAGGATTCGAACCCAGATGACTTTTGGAATTATTTTTATGGTAAACTAGACATCCTAAGGGTTCAATGGCCAATTGGTTCACATTAATTGGATGTTTCTAGAATTTATTAAAAATCAGCGAATTTGGGTTAGAGATTCTGGAAAATTCTGGTGTTAGGCGAAATTTAGGGAACTTGAAGTAAAGTTTGTATATGTGATTGAAAGTGTGATATTTTGCTGTATTTAGGGTTTTAACATGTGTGGGACATATTTCACACGCCGGAGAAGATTTTACTATTTTCAAGGAGTACCAGGTAGTAACTGTTGACTTGCATACTCTATGTTGCTCTTGCATGTGTGTATTATTATGATATAGGAGTTGGACTGTAGCACCTAGTGGACTGTGTGTCCTTGGGTTGTTGCTGAAGTCCAAGAAATACATATCGAGCTGTGGTGCCTACTGGATTGTGTCTCCTTAGGTTTCTGTTACGGTACCGAGGGCATGTATATCGGTATATGAGGTAGGTAGGGCCTAGTGATTGTGTGTTCATAGGTGGCTACTAAGACTGATGCTACCAAAATTTAATTAAGCACCGCAAGTGTACAAGTCATGAAAATAGTGAGTGGTAAATCAAGGTCATCCCACAGAGACTCAGTCCAACTAGTGATTAGGTGTTAAATTTTCTTTTTTCATTTAAGTTGAGCAAATCAGAAGTGTTTTCCAATAATAATAAAAAGAATTTTAATAAAAACAAACAAGAACTTCCAAAGAGCGAATTCAAATATCAAGGAGGACAACTTAGAGATATTAATCCCTTGTTTGTTTCTTAGATTTTACTCTCACTAAATTAATTCTCACTTAACTTAATCAGCTAATCTAGAGTATTAATGTGCATAAATGCATGTCAGTCCATTTATATACCTATCTCAATTAATTATACAATGTCTCATATAATTAATTAAGATGCAATTCAAATTGGGCCCACTCTAATTTAATTATGCAGAGCTTCTAGGTATATGTCTATCCTATACGCAAATTAGATTAAAATCTAATTCCACATTATTTAATCCAAGGTCAATTTAAGATTTCCTTTGTCAAGGTTAATCCTAAATCCCCAAAACATATTTAATGGTGGCCAATCACTAAACAATGAATAATCAAAACAAGATTAAATAAACTGAATTAATATTAAGTAAAAAACTAATTAGTGGGAATAATTACTAAAACCCTAACAAGTTCATAATACTCTAAGTTGGAAGTAAAAAGTTAGCCACTCATGGCTCCAACAAAATCCAATTCAGCACAGAAAATTCTAGAGTTCAACAACATTTTGTAAAAAAAACTAAGAAACTATAATAACAAGACCAAAACAAAGAAAAAGCAATAGCCTCTTCCTCCGATTTCGATTCGTTGCTACCGCTTCTTGGAGAAGAAGATTATGATGATGGAATGACCCACAAACAGCATCTCTCTCCTTGCAATCTCTGTGATTTTTCGTCTCAAGTCCAGCCGCTACTATGTTTCCTCGCTCCAATCCGCCTCTGCTCTCCTTCAGCTTTTTCTTTTCATTTTTCTTTCAAAGCCCATGGTGAATAGTCCTCTCCTTTCAAAATGCCGCCTCCTACTTTCCTTTATGATCTTTCCCTAGGTTTAAATTGATTCCATTGATTCAGCCCACCAAAAACGGTGCGTCTCTTCCTTTCTTTTTTTACTCCAAGTCGTGCTCTTCACACTGTAGCTGCACTGTGCGTCTTTTCTTTAATTTAGGTTTTCAAATCTTTCAATCTGCGGCTCCCTTCAATTCAAAAACTCATTCATTTCCGCATGAATCAATCTCGTGCTCCTCGACATTGTGAAAAAGTAGAATTAAATTATATAATAATAATAATAATAATACTTAAAACCTAAACTTTTTTTTTTCTTTTTACCTTATATCATTATAATTTATTTATTCTTATATATAAACCTAGATATTTCTATTTAATTAAAATTGAGATATTTGCAATTAAATCCCCTAAATAATGTGCCAAATTGATATCTTATCAAAATCTCCAATAAATCCCTTTAATTTAGCATTGATGACTCCCCAGATATATTAAAATATGTCTCAAATCTACTAAAAATGGGAAGTCATCACACCCCCACACTTGCATCAAATCTTGTCCTCAAGATTTTTTTATATTCTAAAAAAAAAAAAATTCATGAAAACTATGGAAGCGAAATTTTTAAAGCAAGCACTACAAAATTGGAGTCGGTTCAAACTTTCTCGAAATCTTTTCCACCTTTCGAAAATGCAAGTAGCAAGGTAATTGATTGAGCAAAGATAAATCACAATAGAATGTCCCTCATAAGTCAAGTGTTTACACTCATATCTCAAGATACTCAAGGGCTTGTGTTTCACTCAATTCCACCTATTGCAACTTATCTACCATAAGCTTGTTTATCATCTCAATCTCCACTATATATTATCCACTTGCACACTCAAATCAAAAGGACTTTCTCTAGGTTATAATGATCAAGGTAGGATAATGAAATGAAAGTGATCAAATGATATGGGAGAATACTTTAATTGGTGCTAAGTAATTTAATGAAATTCATGATGAAGAATGAAGGAATACCCACCAAGAGAAAACAAACTCACTAACACTATATATAAACCACCTTTATTCTTTTGATCTCAACAATCTTTTTCTTTCTTTCTTGGATCTCTTTTTTCTTTTTCTTTTTTTTTTTCTTTTCTTTTTCTCCATTTTTTTAAAAAAAATATATTCCTTTGTTTCTTCTTTTTTTTTTTTTTTGCTTTTCACTACCCACACATACTCTTATGGTGTTGACTTCCTAACTCCTTTACTCTTTTAAATTGGTTGGCTTAGCACTTACCGAAGTAAGAAAAATGAATGGGAAGAAAAAGATATAAAAATTGCATATCTCAAACAAAGGGCTATTTATTCTATGCAAATTTCTTTTCTTTCTTTTTTTTTTTTTTTTAAAAATAAAGGCTCAAATGGGGTAAACAAATGATTTTCATGTGATAAGGATGGATATTTGGCCGAACTAGCTATGAAATGAATGCCTAAATCATCTTTGTGCATGCAAAAGGAATTTCAAATTTCAAAAGAGATTCAAGACAAGTTCTAGAGATGAAATCAGAATAGGTGTACTCCCTCTTAGAAAGGTGAAAATTAAGGCTCAAATTCCTCACAGGTTCTTTGACATCCTAAAGTAAAGTACCAAAACTAAATCTTTACCTCTTTACTAACATTCAAAGAACATAGAATCAATTTCTAATCAAACTGCCATAAGATTTTTTTTTCTCCAGAAAATTTGAGGACAAGAAAAGTCATGTAAAATCCAGGATACCCTCACCCCCACACTTAAATGTCACATTGTCCTCAATGTGAACAAGTAACAAAAAGTAATGGAAGTGAAGAGCAAGCATATATAAGTGTAAGGGTAAAGTAACAAAAAGTAATGGAAGTGAAGAGCAAGCATATATAAGTGTAAGGGTAACACCAATTTTAGAGATTTCAAATTTTCACCAATTAAACAGCTCAAGTGCTAGTAGTCACTCAACAGTCACCACAAACAGTCATCACATGCACATCCAACTAAGACCAGCAGTCATTCCCAAGCAATATATCATCAACAATCAAATAGAACAAATCAAAGAAAAGTAGAAGAAAACTCCCCTATTTGTCCTTGACTTGCACTCTCAATCCTTGCTACCAAAGTGGAACACCTCATCAAGAGCTTTCAACAATCCTACAAAAGCAAACAAAGCATCAAATCATTCCTTGGGTTGCCTCCCAAGAAGCGCTTGGTTTATAGTCCTCAGCCTGACTATACCAACAATCTAAGTAGGTGATGACAAGTGGTGAACCATTTTTTGCCGGTTCACTTCACCACCATGGTAGTGCTTCAATCTTTGCACATTCACTTTAAAGCAATCTCCTGTTCTCTCATCTTTAACTTCAATTGCACCTTTTGATGACATTGAAACCACTCTGAATGGACCAGACCACCTTGATTTAAGCTTCATGGGCCCCACCAAATCTGCCCTCATCCATTTTGTCTGGCTTTTCCACTTTATCAGTTCGATTTTCAATCTATCGGCCCCGCTGGTTACAAAGGTGCTTCTTTTTGTACTTTTCTTCAACTTCTCAGTTATTTTCCCCTGATTACGTATCCATATGTGGTGCCATCTTGACTTCCCAATATGGCCCCATGCTTGTCTCATTCAGTCCAAAAGAAACCCCTAACTGGTCCCTAACGATCCCCTTTCTATCGGTTAACATCCTGTGGGATCCGTATTTTGTGTTTGGGCCTGAGTATGGATAAAATCATCCAATTTTTCCTTCTCTCTCCTGGGTGGACGAAATTCAATGCTTAAAGGGTAAGGAATTGACTTTTCTACCCTTGTGATCATTACATACTTTTTTGCTTTTTAACCCCGCAGTGACACGTGTCCTTTAGTAGTGATTACACTGACTCCTTATCTTCAAAAACGCAGGGCATCCATGATTGCCCTAAAAATGTTGTATACTTGCTTATACCGACATATTTTCACTCAACTAATTGTCCTATACCTTAGGACATAGTTAGGTGGCATCTTCTCCAACTAAATTTATACTGTATGGGTCTTCTATGCCCCTTTTCCATTGGCACTTTAATTCCACATGGTTCTAAACAAGAATTTCTTTAACTTTGGCTAGACATTTTGATATGCACATTTTTTTCTATACAATTTTTATTTGCTCAATTTGAATCCAAAAAATAGTTAAAAGAGAAGAAAATGTGCTAGAATATTATAAATTTCTAAGAGTTCACAGATTCCCTCCTATCTTGGTTGTTAGTTCTCAAAGTTTTGATGATAACAAAAATTGAAAATATTTAAGGTTTTGAATTAGTGATATTTGGTTAAGGTTTTGAATTAGTGATATTTGGCTAAGTCAAAAGTGTACTCGAGTATGATGCCAAGTGTACTCGAGTATGATGCCAAGTATACTCGAGTATTTTGTTAAGGATACTCGAGTATGAATGGAAAGAACATCAAAGTTCAGAGAAGCCCAGACATTGTACTCGAGCAATTATTTTTGCTTACTTGAGTAGGGTACTCGAGTAAGTGTAACATCCTGAATTTTGAGCATTGAAACTTGAGAATAAGTCTAAATTAGGTGGACGTCTAAGCCCGGTTCAGGAGGTATGACATTCTCGAATAGGGCCATATCTTTGGCCAAGGGACAAAAAAGGGAAAATTATGAAATAATATTTCAAGGATATAGAATTTTTATGAAATTATTTTTGGAAAATTTAGCCTGGATAAATTATAAACGTAATACTTGGAAATTAATGCATATATTTTCCTATAAATTAAAGTCAAATGGTTGGGAATAATTTTTGGCCATAATATTTTGCAGATGATATTTTATGACCAAAATAAATTAATTGAGGAAAGAATAAGAACAAAGAATATTTGGAAGGGATAAATTATGGCCTAAAATAATTATTGGAAATTAAGGCTTATTTTTCCCTAAATTTATTTTGGGAAAAAATAATTTGAAATAAGGAATAATTTAGGCCTAAAATTATAGAAATTATATTTTATGGCCTAGGAAAAATTGATCGAGAAGGAAAAATCCCTACAAGGAATTGAGGATTTATATCTAGTATTTATCCTATATTTGCAATTAAATAAACAAAAAGACTTGATTGCAAATAAGAGTTTTGAAGAGAATCAAGTGGGTCATTTTTTAGTGGCCTCACAATACACACACACACACACATAGACACACAACAAGCCCAGTGAAACAATCTTCCTTAGCCCATGATGCATTAATCTATTTCATCCTAAATATTTAACCCATTAAACTCCCTTGGCCCAACACCTGATCACAATGGAGAACACAGCAAACCAATTGATTCACTGTGATCAGCCCATATGCCAACAACGTCCACCTTCCTTCCTCAGCCCAACAAGCATCAGATGGGAAATGTATTGGATATATATTTTTTTTTTAAAAAAAAAAAAAGAAGAGCAGCGTCATTTATGTAACACAAAAAAAGGAGTTGCAACAACTTCTTCCACAGTCACACAATAGAAATGCCTTACTTCTTAAGCTTCACACCAGTTCCCTTCCTCCTTATATCATCAGACCAGAGCACCCAAGAAACAGAAAGAAAGCTGAAATGAAACAGAGTGAGAACACGAGAGTTGTAACGAGAGCAAGGCGGAGAAAATGAAGGAGCTCATTGTGCAAGCTTGAGGAATCAACCTAGGTGAGTTCCTTAAGCCTTATCTTTCCTATTTTCATGGTTTTAATCAGCTGCAAGTGGTAGTTAGGATGCAAAACTTGATTCTGCTATGTTTTTTGGGCAATGAACAAAGCATCTTGTGCTGGTCTATTTCTAAGGAAAATGTTTGAGTTTTTGGACGAAATTTTTATGGAAGATAGTAGACACAATAAGGTTTAAAAAGATCCAAAGAAAAGCCAAAACGGATGTGTAGAATGAGAGAAGTTTTAATCAGCTGCAAGTGGTAGTTAGGATGCAAAACTTGATTCTGCTATGTTTTTTTCGGGCTATGAATGGAGCATCTTGTGCTGGTCTGTTTCCATGGAAAACGTTTGAGTTTTTGGATAAAATTTTTTGTGGAAGATAGTAGACACAATAAGGTTAAAAAAGAGCCAAAGAACAACCAAAACGGATGTGTAAATGAGAGAAATAATTTTCCACAATTCAGCCAAAAAACCTGGAACGTTTTTGCACTTCCAGAGAGTAGATTGGTTTCGGGCTTGATTTGAAAATGGAAAACCTTTGGGCTTTTCCTTGAAATTTTTATAGTAAATATTAGACTCAATAATTTTAAAAATAGAAAAAATAATAGCTAAAAACAGACGTGTAGATTGGGAGTTATGATTTTTCAAAGTCATACACTAAAAACTGGAAAACTAAGTGAACAGTAATTTTTGGGCTCGAATTTGAAATAGTAAACGTTTATTTTTGCAATGCAATTTGGTCAAGATATATTAGACATCATAATCTTTGACATGAGCCAAATAACACCTAAATCGGACATGTAGAAAAGGAGATATGATTTTCCAAAGTTTAACCAAAAATCTTGACGAATTTTGTGTTCCAGAAATAGTGATCAGCTTTGGGTCCCATTTTGGAATTGGAAACCTTCAATTTTTTCCATGAAATTTTGTGTGTTAATAGTACACATGATAATATTTAAAATGAGCTTTGGATCAACTTAAATGGAGGTCTGTAGCTTGAGATATAATTTGTGGAAGATGAGTCACAATTTTGGAAAGTTATTTGGACAATGATCACGTTTTTTAAATCTGGGAATGATATAATGTGTTATGGCTATTGGTATTATTTTTCTGTGAAAGTAGACATGCTAAGGAAAATGTAGCTTTTGGAAGCATCTCATTTAGATTTTTGTAGAATTAATTATGAATTTTCAAATTTTAATCAGAAAATTTTGGAAAAATCCTATGTAAAGAGTCAAGTTATATATACATTTTGGAATTTTGAGAAACATTATATGTAATGCATTAAAGCATAATTCATATGATGATTGGTATTTATAAGCTTCTAATTTAAAGTGTTAGGATAGCCTCGGAGAGTTTAAAATGATTGTAGAGAAAACATAATAATAATAATAAAATAAATAAATATTATTGTTATTATTATTAGGAAAGAGAATTTTAGGGATTAATAACCACTTTTTAATCCTCTAAAAATAATTCGTGTGGTTTGTTACTTTGGGACGTAAGAAGTGACTGATGACAATGATGAACGTTGATGAACGTTTATAGGCATACCTTGACACCTCTACTGATCCCAACACCTTCAGACAAAGTTAAAGATTCAAGCTTGAGGTGGGTAACTGTTATCTTATTAGTTTGTATGTATGTATTCATGTATGACTAACCATGTTTGCTAGATAATTTGCATATGTGTATCCTAGCTATGGTTGGGGCTGCATGTCCCATAGGGTTGCGTGTCCTAAAATAGGGCTGCATGTCCTAAAGGGCTGTGGTCCTTGGCTGATAACTGCAGTTACGATGCGACTTGTTTACTATGAATTATTCTATGCTTAACATGTGATATGTTGTCATTTATATTTCATACTTACATATAATATTAACTGTTACCCCTGGGGTTCATTCATTTGAACTCCAGATAGCATGAAAGAGATAGGTAGTGGATCAAGATCAAGAGGAAATATGTAGCTGTAAGGATTACAGAAGAAGGGACTTTTGTGATAGTATAAGTATTTGGACTGTACTAATTCATTTATCATTTGTCTATTTTTGGATTATTGTATTAAGATCCCTTACGAGATAGATATCGCTCGCAAAAATTCATCCTCAAGTTTTCAAACCAAGTTAATTTAAGAGAAGTTTTATTCCACAATTAAGTTGTTCAAAATACTTCGATGCCCGTGCGCTTAAACTCTGATAAATAAAGGCATATCAAGTCAAGGTGTCACAGTAAGGGTATTGAACTACTCGAGTACATGGCTCTTGTTACACCCCTACCGGCCTCGCCCTTTCAGGTGGCGGGTTAGAGGGATTCCTTTTACTTGTTATCTTTCATTGGTTATTAGGTCCATTTAACGTATATCAGAGTGAGCGCAGAGCATTTAACTAGTTTGGACAATCTATTATATTGGTAAAAGTAAATTAAAAAGAAAGTAAAAGTCTCCGAAGGGTTAAGGGTACATTCATCTGAATATAAATGCCAAAAATATATAGATACAGTCATCCCAAAAATATGTACAAAACATAATAGGGCATTCTCTATTCATCAATCTGCACTGATAAGCCCTTACCTTTCCAAAAAGGCTCTTCACTTCAGGCACGTCCCCTATAACTACAGAAGAGTCTGGGGTCCGATAGTGGCCCCTAGAGTAATCGTCAATACTCAAATACCAAATGTGTGATGTGTATGCATGCAACCATGTCAGGAATAAAAATCTCAGTAATAAGCCAAACATATCACATATGCAAACAGAAACATGCACATCACCAACTACCACGTGCCGTCAGGCTGCCTCACCAAGGCAAGTCCCGGACTCACCGGAGTCACGACCCGTAAAGCTGCCTTCACCAGGACAGCCCCAGACCTATCGACCCGTACAGCCGCCAACCAAGGCCGGCCTCAGACCAATCGTCCTCAGCGCTAGGAAACCACATAACTCTGTATGCATATTTGGCAGAACAAATACAAAAACACACATGGCAAATACAAACATACAACAAAACACATAAAGATATCTGAGTAAAGCGGTTACTACCTGGTGTACAATATACTGCCTTTAATATTTATTATGCCCAATGAACTTTCCAGAAATTCCCCTGACCTAATAACACCAAAATACACCCTTTTTAGTATTTCCAAAAATACCCTTGCATTTTCTTGTTAAATTCGAGCTTGACCAAAATTTTGCAGAAATTCAGTGTTTCTGGCTCAAATTCAGGGATTGTTAATAAATTCCAAACAATTCCAATTTGTATGAAACCAGCGCCATATGAATCGTTAAGATGTCTAACTTATGGGAAAAATACTTACAGATCCCAAAAGAAACCATATTTAATTACACAGGCCAATCTTTACTCGCTGGTCAGAAAATCCTGTAACTTTCTGGGCGATTTTCAACAACTTATTTCTCTTAGTAGAAAACTCCAAATAACACAAAATTATACATCAAGGTGAACATTAGGATGTGCAATTTCTTCCTGTAAAATTTAATATTAAACCAAGTTCATTTACTATTTTTAAAACCGTGATGAAGACTCGCTGCCCAGAATTCCATATTCAACAATAAACTTGTTCTTAGGGATTTTTCGGTGTTTTCGAGTTTGGAAACTTAAACCATAGCTTAGACCCATACAAAATCACATTTTGAACACTTTAAGACCATAAAAAATACCAAAATCAGATTGCAACACCATGCCCTAACCCCTTGCACGAAAATCAGAAGTTCAAGTTGTAAAGGTTCGGGTTTTCGGTGTTTACCTGAAATCGGAGTTCGGCTTGATGATCTTGGAGCTTGGACCTTGATCAGCTATGGAGGTTGGCTGAAAATTTATCTCCCTTACTCTGGAAATTTCGTGCTCCCTTAGTTTAGGAGAGAGAAAACATGTATATTTAATAATAGGAAAAGTAACTAATCAATCCTAAAAAACTGTGGTAAAACCCCTGTCTAGTAATTAATGGAGTTCATCTGAATTTTCTTGAATTTTTCCCCAAGTATTCCAGAATTTTCCAGGGCTCTTTAGGGTGCTTCCAAGTGGCACAGCCCCCTCCAAAAATATCTAGATATTTTCCTACTTTTGGGGCAAATTACCTGTTTTGGCCCAAAACTTTCAAAAGTTACAATTGTGGCCCAGAACTTTTTAATAATTACCAAATTTTCTCCACATGTTTTGGTCTGCCCAAGGGACCTAGGTGGCACCATTTTGGGCCCACATGCCTGCCCAAATCAATTTTTACCCATTTATTCCCATTTTGCCCTTTTTCTCCAAATGTGGGACCCGCGGTTTGACTTTTGCACTGATTTTTCTTTCTTTTTCTCCAAGTAAATATTTTTAATAATTAGAGGGAGTATGTGGCACCTAAGTGGCCCCACATATCTGGTCCTTGGTATTTAATTCCATTTTCCTCACTTTGTCAGTCTAGTTCCCGATCTACCGATCCGTGTGGGTCCCGCCGGCCAACAAGGTGTTTCCCCTTGCACTTTTCTTCACTTTTCCAGATTTTTCCCCTCTTGAGTAGACACTCATATGTGACACTCTCCAAAATTCTTGGTGTGGCCCCACGCTTGACCTACTCAGTCCAAAGGAACCCCTAACTGGTCCCTATCGATCCCGTTTCTACCGGTCAATTGCCTGTAGCACCCGCATTTCAAGTTTTGGCCTAAATATAACTTAAATCATCTGAATTTTCTTTCTCTCTCCTAGGGTGGATGAATTTGATGACTCTTAAGGGGCAAGGATTTGACTATTTTTCCCTAGTAATCATTACTTACTTTTTACTTTTTGATCCCGTAGTGACACGTGTCCTCAGGTAATTATTACAGCTGACTCTTCTTCCCTATCTCTTCAAAAACGCAAGAAATCCTTACCTAACCAGGAAATGTCATGTGCACACTTATTTTAGCACATTTTGCTTAACTAATTGTCCCATACTTTAGGACAGAACTAAATGACATTTTTACCAACTAGTTAACACCGTATAGGTCTTCTGTGCCCCTTTTTCCATTGACACTTTAATTCCATGGTTTATACACATTAGGTCCACTGACCTACATAACCGAGTTACTTAGTCCCTTAACCGGGCTTAGTCGTCTGCCTACTTTAGGCTTATTCTAAATTCTCACGGTCCAAAATTCAGGATATTACAGCTCCTTTGTCAAAGATGTTGCCATCATCAGAGTATTACTCGAGTAAAAATGGAGAACATATCATACTCAAGTATAGAAGATTGTGTACTCGAGTAGATTCATTATAGAGCCTCTGTTATGATCTTGCTTAGACAATACTCGGTATAGTAATTTGTATACTTGAGTATGGATGAACTTTAGTCCTTTGTAAAGGCATTTTTTAATGGTTACTCGAGCACTCAAGAAGGCCTACTTGAGTATGCTTCATCAACTACCTGAAATTTTTGCTGTAACAATAATCGTAAATTTAAATATTCTGGTTTATGATGAGCACAAATTATGCCATGTTTTTCCTATATTTTCATGACTGAAGTGTATGGTAAATATAAGCTTAACTTTGAACAAATCAAGCAAAAAGGCATAAATTCATGATATAGGGACTGAGGATAGAAATCATTTGCATGTGCTAAGAACGGAGCAATTTACATGGTTTTTAAGGAAGAACGTATAGCAAAGCTGATACGATGCTATAGCATTCTAACAAAGAACTCGAAGTGCAATGCAAGGCATCACGAAAGCTATAGCAAAGTAGAGGACGCAATGCTATGCGGTATGTTTTCTCGACTTCGTTTGTCTAAGTGATTTCGGGAATAAAAGAAAAAGGGCGATATTGACAGGTATATTGCTGATGTAATGGAATAGAAGATGCGGAGGATCGAAACTAAAATATTTGAAGAATCCTACGAGATTAGTAAAAGCAATCTACTCGGATCAAGAGATACGATAGATCTCGACAGATTAGGAAAGGCCCAGCTCGCTACAACTTGCGCTGCAAGAAAACCTGATTATAAAAGGAGACAGCGGAGCCAACCCTAGAAGAGTCGGAGAGCCCTAGAACAATATTCTACTTTCGACAGACTCAAGAGAAGAGTGAGAGATTTCACAAGAGCATGAGATTTCCAGAACAACCCAGCATCCTCCCTGCAGTACGACGGAGAAAAGAAGATGTGGAGTGGTGACGTGGCAGGGTTGCATCCACGCCGTTGGAACTTCGTCAAAGCTTTCTGTTTTCCCTTTTATTTTAATCTTTCGATCATGGGTCATTCTGTTAGTGTCTGTTTTGTGTTTCCCTCGTCAGTTATGAACTGATTCATATGGCTGGACGAGGATGATCCCTTAAAGTGTTAAATGAACCTAGTTGCAAGTTCTTAATTCAATAAATTTGGTTTGCTTATCAGTGCATTAATTACTAGTCGATTAGCGGAAGCTAGGGGCTAGATTTGCGGCCTTGGCTTACTGGCAAGGAGTTAAGGTTAGACCTCTGAGAAACAGTGTTTGCTAGGTAGCCCGTGCATGGCTTGACCTATTATTGTAGGCTTCAAGAATGGGTCTACCTCTCATAACCATAACACCCTGAGCATAAAGCAGATCTAATTAGAAAGTTACCATAGGAATATGGAAGGAGTATAATTAGCGTCATATGTATCGAATACGGAAGCTTCGGTAGACTATCGTGGTGGGTTAACTAAATAGCTTTGTAGTTAGTAGCTATGCTGTAGCATTGCGGAAGCTGTGCAGTGTAGATAGTATAGCAATGGGTAGAGCAACTGTGGGATTGATGCATTAAGGGTGATTCCGAGTCCATCCTAACTTCTTACTGATATCGTCTCAAGTTTAATTCATTCTGTTTATTTCTGCTAGTAGCATAATCACAGAAACCTCTCAACCCGATTATATTTACTTTCTATTTGCACAACTATCATTGCAATCGAGCGTCACTCTTTGGTATCTCGGTCTCGTGGGACGATACTTTACTTACACTTTATTACTTGTTCGACTGGTTCACTTGCCATCAAGGAAATCGACCAACAATGTTCGATCTTAACTTTCTGGCAAGTTAAACATTTGGCAACATACCTTGCTTCGTCTTTCTTTATACCTAGCCTTCAAATTTTTTTTTTCAGATTCCGATACATCTTCACTGCTCCTGGATGAATGGTGTTCTTACTTTTATGTGCCTCATCCAATATCTTCCGTCTCAATTCCTCCACTGATGGCACATAGATCCTCTTCTTATACCACACTAGTCCATTCAGCGAGAGGTCATAATCCATCGATTCACCATGAGATATCTTCTCTCGAATGGAACTTCACCAGCTCATCTTGCTCCTGAGCTTTTGGGATTTCCAATCTTAAACCGTTCTCCTCATGACTAATAAGGAGATTTGCAATGTATACTCTATAGAAATTGATGGTTTTGAAGTAGTAAATGAAGTTCGAATGCTTTGAAATTTTACATGGTGAAATTAGACATCTTGAGGATGATTTTGGTATACGATTTTGCATCATTTTGATGTTCCAACCGAGAGTTATTTAAGATTGAAAATGACCCAAAAACATGGATTCTATCTCGGACCAGGTGGCTAAGTTTTGAGACTCTGGAAAGGACTCGAACCCAAATGGCTTTGGTAACTATTTGTACTATAAAATATACATCCTAAGGGTTCCATGGCCACTGATTTTATGTCCATAAGATTTTTCTATAATTTATTAAAAATCGGCACAGTTGGGTCAGCGTTTCTGGGAAATCTTGGTGGTAGGCGAAATACATGAAACTTCAAGCAAAGTTAGAAATATGTGATTGAAAGTATAATGTTTTGATGTACCTAGGGTGATAGCACGTGTGGGATGTATCTCCAACGTCAATGTAGTAACTGTTAACTCGCATACTCTATGTTACTCTCGCATGTGTGTTTTTATCATGATGTAAGAGTTGGACTGTAGTACCTAGTGGACTGTGTGTCCTTAGGTTACTACTGAAGTCCAAGGTATGTCGGGTTGTAGTGCCTATTAGAATGTGTGTCCTTAGGTTACTGCTACAGTACCGAGGGCATGTACGGACTGTAGTGCCTGAAGGAATGTGTGTCCTTAGGTAACTACTAAGGCCCAAGGTATGTGAGGTAGGTGGAGCCTATGTGACTGTGTGTTCATAGGCAGCCTACGAGGCCTCTTGGGGTAGGTAGGGGACTGCCTAAAATTCACACTATTAGTCATTCACAAGTTTTTTAAGGAATTCACAACATTTTATTAGGTTTTAATAACTTTTTTTTCCCATAAAAAAATTCACACTATCAAGTCATTCACAAATTTTGTTAAGGAACTCGCAACATTTAATTATGTTTTAACAACTTTTATTTTCCCCAAAAACAATTTACACTATCCAATCATTCATAAGTTTTGTTATGGAATTCATCACATTTGATAAGGTCTTAACAAGTTAAAACCTTATCAAATGTGGTAAGTTCTTTAACAAAGCTTATGTATGACATGATAATTCTGAGAAAACAAAAGTTGTTTTAACTTAATCAAATGTGGTGAATTTCTTAACAAAATATGTGAATGTCTTGATAGTGTGATTTTTTTTTTTTTTTTTTTTTTTTTTGAAAACAAAAGTTATTAAAACCTAATCAAATGTGGTGAATTTCTTAAAAAAGCTTATGAATGACTTGATAGTGTGAATTTTTTTTCCTGGTAAAACAAAGTTGTTAAAATATAATCAAATGTCGTGAATTCCTTAACAAAATCCATGAATGATTTGATAGTTTGAATTTTTTAGGAAAACAAAAGTTGTTAAAACTTAATCAAATGTTATAAATTCATTAACAAAACTTATAAATGAGCTTAAGTTAAAGAGAAAGTTTTAACTTATATATATTTTTAAAGTTCTTTTGGTGGGATTTTCCCAAATTAAAATGTGACTTGAGCAACAACAACAACAACAAAAGTGACTTAAGCCAAAATGATACTCACGCGTTAATTAATAAACGTGGGTTGATTCGAAATAAAAGAATTTGATTCATATTACCTCTTGTAAATGGAGCTATATACCCAAGAGGGGGGATGAATTGGGTAATTAAAAACTTTTCTGAAAGTGCTCTGTTTTGACCAAGTAAAAACAGATTATAACAGAGGAGGAAGGGAAGGAAAGCTTGCACAAGAGAAATTATCCTGGTTCGGTCTTATCCTTGACCTACATCCAAATTCCCAAGCCACACTTGGGATTTTCAATCCACTATACTCACAACCGATTACAAACTCGTACTCAAGAGTAGTTCTCTCTCTAGAACTCACTCCCCTTACAAGTTGCAATCAATACACCCAACCACCAAGTCCCCGACTTGTGGTTATCTCAATCAATAAATGATTTACGATAGAACTCTCTCACAGAGCAGATAAAATGAACACGAAGTACAAGTATCGATTGATACAATACAGTGAAAGCTGAACACAATAAATGGCAATCAATAAATTTTCGCTCTCGAGGTGTATCGGCTTGAGAAGAAGTTAATGCACTCTATTTATAGGTAGAGAACATTAAATGACCGTTGCTTGATGAATCCAACCGTTGTAGGTGATTAGCTTAAGGTCTGTCATCTTCTCTCTCTAAACTCCAACTAATCCAGGTGCTAATATGATCTGATGTGGAACTCTGAGGATTTGCCCGTTGGAGAAGAGTTTACTTGATGAAGAAAGCATTCTTGACCGTTGAGAATGCGTGCTCAGGTGGATTATCCAAAAGAAGGTTGATTTGCAGAAGTGCATTAAATGCACTGTACACTTTTTGCTTTATGGCTTTGACCTTCAATAATCTTCATCTGTGCTAACTAAAATTCACTCAACAAACTTGTTAAACATAGTTGGGTTCATAAGTGAATGATTCATGAAAGTAATTAGAACAAACAAGAGTGATTTGCAAATTCGTATAATTCAAAAATTGGTTTCAGCGTTGGGTACTCGAGTAAGTTCATCTTTACTCGAGTAAGTCACTGCGTGAGAGAGTCTTTACTGCAGTATCCAAAAGGACACTCGAGTAAGCAACTTCCAGAGGCAAACCTTCGAGACTTGAACTTTTGAAACCAAAGGCTTTACTCGAGTACGCTAGTGGTGTACTCGAGTAAGCAACTATTTGCTTGAAAATTTTAAGTGTAAAATGCCTCTATACTTTGCAAAGATACATTTGTATACCGGGAGTAAGCAAGTTCAAGCCAGAATGATGACTTCTCTGTATGGTCTCATACTCGAGTATGCATATCCTCACTTGAGTATGCAACTCTTTTTCGAAAAAGTGTGAAGTCATTCCATGCCTATCTTTGGAGTAAACAAATTCATACCGGGAGTATGCAAGAACATGAGTCAAGTTGAAAATCAGTTTAAGAGCTCATTACTCGAGTATGAAAACCTTTACTCGAGTATGCATGAGTTAGAAAAACTTGGGAGCTCTCTGTAAGACCCTTTACTCGAGTATGCAAGTGTCTACTCGAGTATACACTCAAGTTCAAAAGTTCATTTGCTCTCTGTAAGTCCAATACTCGAGTATAGCGATCTATACTGTAGTATTGACTTAACTTGAAAAGTTTGGTTGCACTCTGGATGGCCTATACTCGAGTATGCAAACCTATATTCGAGTAAGCACCTTCTGTTAAAAACTCGATTGCTCTCTGAGGCGTCAATACTCGAGTATAGCTATCCATACTGCAGTAATGTCATGTAAAATCCAATTGGGCAATCCTTTAACATCCCTATACTCGAGTAAGCATTCCTTTACTCGAGTAAACAACCGATAAAAGGTTTTGGACAGATTTTGCAAAAAAAAAAAAAAAAACTTCAACACATGTTTACAATTGTTGTTAATCATCAAAACACATTGAGAACTAACACCTCTCTCAATTAATTTTTTTACCCATATAACCCTAGTTAATTTCATAATTTTTCTTATTTTTAATCTATAATTAATACCCTAATTAAAAAGAGCTATTTTAAAGAAGGTGACCTCCCATTAAAAAAAAAGGGTAAGATGCATCCAAACTCTGGACTATTTTTTTAGGTGCACCTTAAAGTAAATTGTGGTGTATATAACAAATATTTTAAGGCATTGGATGCACCTAAAAATATTTTAGGTCTAAAGGGTACTGGATGCACCCAAAAAATACTAAGTGTTGGACACACCTATTCAAAGTGCTGGATGCAACACAAAATACTTTAGGGGTGGTGAATACAATTGAAAAAAATATGTCAAGGTCCTGAATGCATCTTACCACAAAAACAATGGTGGCAAACAATTTTTACATTAATAAAAAATAGTAGATATATATATATATATATTTAAAAAAAAAAAATTGTGATTTAGATAAATACTGTACTATTATATTTTTGGGTCGAATAATAGGTACTACTCCCTTCGGTCCTAATTATATGAATACTTTACCAGAATTTGGAGAGATTAAGAAGAGAAGTTAAATTAGTTAATTATAATTATTTTCCTAAAATACCTTGCATTAAAATTTAAAATGACATCAAGGAAAAGTTTGTTGAATAGGTAGGCCACGCACACCCTGTACTCGTGATTTCTTTGAGCTAACGGTCCTGAATGGTAAAAAGCAAAAGCTTTTGACAACTTATATATATGTTATACTCAACTTATATAAACATGGGTTTCATAATGAAATTAATGTTTTATTAGGTTATTTTAGGAAAAAAAATCAATCACTTTGGATGGATAGTTACAAGAAAATATTTTAAAAAATATTAACAATAAAATGAGACGAAAACTAACTTCAAAATGTATTCTTATAATTATTTAAGACCGCAAGATTATTTAAGACCACAAGGAATAAAATGAGACATGGTAAGTAGTAACATCATGAACTTTTTTTTGGCCATACATCAATAGAAAATTAAGAACCAAAGGTCAAAAAAAACAAAAACAAAATTAAAAGCCCAGCGATTGTGAGTACGAGAGATAAAACGACAGGTCAAAAGACTCATTAGATCAAATCTGTGGCCACGATTAAATTAACAGGATTGGACAGTAACCTTAATTTCGAACTGATGTCCGCGCCTCCGCGGTTAATGTCAATCCCGCGAATTCCTCATTATCGTTCGTTCCTTAAATTCCCGCTCTCAAGAGTCGTTGCCCCAACGGCACTCTCGACTAGCCGTTGCCGTTGCCGCCTACTCCTTCTTTCTTACTTGGTGTGTTTAAATAAAGGAGCGGAGGCGTTTGGCTTCAAATTCAAACTTCGTACGCAAAAATAATTTCATCTGTGAGTGCGTTAGAGCTGCGAGATAGTAATAGCAGAATGATCAGAAACCAAGTGATTGTTCGTGAAGTTTGGGCCTCGAATTTGGACAAGGAGTTGGCTTTGATTCAGGACGCTGTTCCTGGTTGCTCTTTTGTCTCCTTCGACACTGAATTTCCTGGTACGCTGTTTAATCCAAATATGGGTCATCCCCGTAAGTTGCCTCCTTCTACTAATTATCAATTCATGAAGACCAATGTTGATGTTCTGAACATCATACAACTAGGCCTTACCTTAACTGATTTTAACGGGAATCTACCCCATTTTGGAACCCCAAACGGATATATTTGGCAATTTAATTTCAGCGACTTTGACATTGAGCAGAATCCTCACAACGTTGAATCCATTCGACTGTTAAAGAAGCAGGGGATTGACTTCATGAAGAACAAGAAAGAGGGTGTTCCATCTTGGGTCTTTCGGATTTTTATTTTAAAATCTGGATTATTGTTTAACTCTAATATCACATGGGTCACTTTCCACAGTTGTTATGATTTTGGGTTTATGATCAAACTTTTAATGGAAGGACAGTTGCCATCTAATGTTCACTTGTTCAAATATTTGGTGGCTCAATTCTTTGGACCCAAAATTTATGACATGAAGCATATAATGAAGTTCTGCAATGGCTTATATGGTGGCTTAGAAAAAGTGGCTGAGGCATTGAATGTGGTTCGTGTAGCTGGGAAGAGTCACCAAGCTGGGTCTGATAGCTTACTAACCCTACAAACATTCATGAAGCTGAAGGAGGTTTATTTTAATGGAAATTTTGGGCTCAAAAAGTTTGAAGGAATTCTCTATGGGTTTGAAGTCGATCCTATGATGTGAACTATTCCAAAGATTCAAAACTGAACCTGGCAATTCCTGGGCCAGCATCAATTGGTCTCCATCCAAGAGTGTGTCCTCCACCTCTGATTGTTAAATTCGTTATCAATTGTTCATGTTGTATATCTAGGAGAGCAAGACATTATTTTTTAGGGCAATAGGACTAATTGTCTAATTCTTTTCCGTTGCTACTACAGGAAAGATTACTAAATGTACATCTCATAGATAGCTTTGTCATATTAGTGATTTTCTTCATTCTTTGACAATCCGAATATGAAAGATGTAGATATCTACCGATACTAAGACATAGTGATTTTTTGAGTCTGTGTAATTAACTTTATGCATGTGTTTTATGACATAGTTGGACTAAGATGATTTCTCAACTTTGTTCAAGACATAAAGTTGTTGCGAGGATCGATATTAAAAGAAAATTTTCATTATCCAGACCGCCCTTATTTTTTAGGACTACTTTATTCCTAAAATAAGCGTTTTCATATAATTTTCTATGAGTTTTTAAAGCAGCAATATTTCGGTTTTATTTAACATGTGAACTTCTCCCAATAAAATCTTTAAAGGTCAAAATCATGTGATCAATCTTTGATTTTTTATATGTAATTTTAATATCTAGTTCCAGATTGAGAAGTTTCCATCACTTATTATTATCATTATCATCATTCGCTGCCTATTCAATTTAAGTTAAATATACTGAAATAAAAGGAATCACTAACATAGGAGCAAACTTATTGAGAAGGATGACTTTCATGAGGTACCCAATTACATTACACGGTGGTTCATCAGAATAGCTAGAGTACAGACAGAATATTAAACATGAGTAACAGTAACACCATCTTACACTCGTACTCATTTTAACCAGTTTTGATTCTCATTATTTGAGCTCTTGTTCTCCAAAGAGGAAGTAAGGAAGCGGATGAAAACTCAATAAAGAATATGAACATTATTGTTCTTGGGTATGTCTCTCTGATAAAGTATCGGATTAGTGGGAGATAATAGAAGTTAAAAAATTTATAGATTTTAGGAATTAATATTTAATTAATTGGGTCTGTTTTTATTGTTATCTTTAGGAATTAGGAAAGAAGATAAATATCTTACTAGATATTATCTTTTATTATTATCTTTAGGAGTTAAGAAATAGGAATAATATCTTATTAAATAAGATTTAGTTGTTAGGATCTATGATTATTAGTTATCTAAATCTTAGATTTAGATATATTTTTAAATTTCGTATTTATATTTTGAATAGGGTCTACCCTCTCCGTAAATCATTATAAATAGGTCTCATCAATAAAGTGTTGAATATTCAAAGAATAATTTAGCAAAGGAGATTCTCCTTAAACTTTAATAATCCGATGAGTTATAGATTCGGACTCATGTGATGTGCTATTGAGGATGTGGGCTGTTTCTTACGAATTAGTGAGATACTCACTTATTTTATAAAATAGAGGTTGTTCTTAGGAGTCATGAGATCTTTGCTTCTCTTTAAAAACAGAGTAAATATATTTCCCATTTTATTCCCAATTTAATCGCATAACTAGTATCCCATTATAGTGAGATCCTTGCTTCTCTTTAAAAACAGAGTAAATCTATTTCCCTTTTTATTCCCAATTTAATCGCATTACCAATATCTCATCATTTGGTATCAAAGCTTAACGATCCATGGGTTAATCCTACTTACTATCCTCGTTCTCACACTTGGCAATTTCAAAAGAAGATGAAAGGTTCATTTTTCCTTTGGAAGACGTTGCCGCTATTGTGGTGAAGCCGAAAGATGGAGTAATGTCTTTTAATACAATCAAGGTAGAGGCAAAGACGACCACTATGAAGCTTCAAGATAAATCCGAAAGCTGGAACTTTGGTCTCGCCTTGAGGTCAAGGCGAATTTCAAGGGGGAAGTATTGATAGAGTATCGGATTAGCAGGAGATAATTGAAGTTGCGGAAAGTTTAGAGATTTTAAGAATTAATATTTAATTAGTTGAGCTGT
Source organism: Acacia acuminata (assembly GCA_019022655.1). Taxonomy (NCBI): domain Eukaryota; kingdom Viridiplantae; phylum Streptophyta; class Magnoliopsida; order Fabales; family Fabaceae; genus Acacia; species Acacia acuminata. The sequence goes on along the minus strand of JAFJYI010000306.1, from coordinate 316,403 downwards.
TTTTATTATTATCTTTAGGAATTAAGAAATAAGAGGAATATCTTATTAGATAAAATTTAATTGTTAGGATTTATGATTATTAGTTATCTAAATCTTAACAACTAAATCTTATCTAATAAGATATTCCTCTTATTCCTAAAGATAATAATAAAAGATAATATCTAATAAGATCCTCTTATTTCCTAATTCTTAAAGATAATAATGAAAACAAACTCAATAGTAATAAAAACAGACTCAATTAATTAAATATTAATTCATAAAATCTCTAAACTTTTCGCAACTGCTAATCCAGTACTTTTTCACTCCCTCTCTCTCTCTACATGTCTCTCTATTATGGCTTTGGTTATGATTCGTGGTAATTTTCTGTCCTAATTTTGAGCTAGTTGTTCCTTTATTCTAGTTTTGGTTTTCTTTATGTCTTGAAGACCAATACAAAAAGGTCAAAGATATAGTTTTATGCATGAAAACCAATAGGTCCCGGAATATACACCAAGAGAAGAGTCTTACTGTCATCATTCAGTAAACACCTATGCTTCTTAGAATGGATTGATAAGAGTTTTACTGATTAGTTGTGCTTGGATTGAAGAACCAGCGCCGCCTTTAGTGGTCAAATTTGTAATCGTTGATTTTCAAAATATTAAATGTGGCTCTAGAAGGGTGAACAAAATAAAATCTTCTGTTTTATGAGTTTGAAATTGGATTTTATTATAGTCTCTTATCTTTTATTTCATTACTTGCAGGAACCATTGTCTGCTCATCTGTCGAGGTTGCTTTCTACTTTCGATATGGGGGCCAATTAATTAACAAAGTTATCCTGGAAAGCTTGCAGGGTAATTGATTCAGGTTTGCATCTTCAATATTTTAAGCTTTTAGACTGGTGATGAATTTCCAGTCAGGGCTTAGCTTTAAATATTTCTAGACAGTGGTGATCCTCTTAAGTATCTAGGCAAGAGAATGTTGTAGATTTAATTCATACTGGACTCATGACAGGTTTCCGCTTGTATGATTAGCCTTCATTTAAAAAAATATTTTCTGGTTTGTGCCAATATCCAATTTTCAATTTTGCTTTGGTGGTATGGGGTTTTGACTAGAAAGAATAATATTGAAACAGGGGTTTGATTGATGGTTTATAACTTTATATTCTTTTGATGTTCCCAGTAGATGAATGATTGTATGATGCAAATAAGGTATTGAAGTATGATGCATTGGCTTTTTTCATCTTTCTAAATTGTTCTTTTGATGAATGAATTGCTAGTATGAATTGGGAACTTTCTCAAGAAGTAGTCATGTAACTCTTATGAACAAGTGTATTTTTAGTGAAAGCTTTGTTTTTGTCTGTTCATATAGTAATTTTACATGTGAGTCGGGCTTAGAGAGTGCCTTAATTCTTTTCGATGTTGTTATTAATTGTGTGTGTGTGTGTATATATAGACACACACCCACTTAAAAAATTTGGCATGTAGTTTAGGTACCATAAGTTTTTTGAATGTCTAATGTAGGTAAAGAAGTTTCATAGGATTGGATTGATAAAATTGAGATAGTGGCTATGAAATGATGTTTAAAACAAATTCTATATTGTTGAGTATTAGTGTTAGGATCACGTTTGGAAACTCAGGAAAATGCATGAATAAGGGAACATACTTTTTATGGTCAGAACTTTGACATGGAAATTCTTATTATTTTGGAGAAAGAAATAGAAAAGTAGGGTGGCTATGGGGTTGCTGTAGTCAAAGTCTATGAGATGGGGCTGTGAGAGTCATTTTTGGGTCTTTAAATCTTCACTCTAGTCCAACAAAAGAGGCAGAGAAGATATTGAGAAGTGTGGCTAGTTCTTTGGAGTGGATAGAGCCAATCCTCTGCAGCAATTGGCAAATTCGTTGTCTTCTTTGTTTAGAGTCTACGTCTTGTGCTTTCTTACTTGTATCCCTGTCCACTGTTTCTGTTGTGTAGGAATTATAAGTTGTATTTCACTTGTGTGTCTGCATATGTAACAGAACTGTGTTTTGTTTATAAATGTAATGTTTTTCAGCTTTTCTTCATGTAGATCTGTTCTTGTTTGGAAGATTGTGGTAAGGGTCCAATCAATTACTTAGTTATGTTTCTATTTTATGTCTCACAACTCACGTTCTACCTTGCCATCTAACAAGCTGTAGATGAAGAGAGCAATATTCTTAAATTGTTTGCTGGATTTGATGCTTGTCTGTAGTATAAAATCAAATTTTATCAGTTCCCTGTTTTACCATCCTTTTAATTTTGTTGTGCTGTGCGCACTTTTGACCATGATCTTGCATCTGACATTTGCCATCTTCCCTTACATTTACTATATCACAAAATGTTCCGTTTGGTTCTCAGTGTCGGCTTTATTAATTTGATTTTTCTGTGTTTTGACCTTTGTTATAGGGCTTAGAAGACTTACATTTTTCTACCAACCCTAAAGACAAATGCTCAGGACATGCAGGGGATTATAATGATAATCCTTACAGATGTCTTTCTTTTATGCTGGTGAACTAATTTCTATAGCTTTTTTTTCATCAAAATTAGTTTCTATTCCTTATCTATGCTTTTATGTATTTGCAATTTGCATTCCCTCCAGTAAAAACAGATGGTCTTGAGTATCAGAGCAATCTTACTCAAACTTTTTTATCTTTAGTTTTCTTAATCAAACTTTAAGGGCGTGCTTCTGACTTGAGGTAACATGATGCATCAAACATTTAGAAATCAGATCCAAACTATACATCAATTCCTAGCGGTGAGCTGAATGACTCCCATGATTTCTACATGTATCTTCAAAAATCATCACTGCTATCTCTAAAATTTTATAAATTGAAAAGGTTCCTTTCTTGGTGAATGGTGAATTTAGTTGGTGATCATTAAATGCTCTTGAAAAATCTACAATGTCATAACCAATTTTAGGTAATTAAAGGGGCCAAAATTGTTTGATGAGCTTTATTAGGATATGTTTCCTTGGGTTTCATAGTTATGCAAGCTGTTTGGTTTTTTCACTGTTAGAATGTTGACTTTGCTAGATCTGTTTTGTTTCTTACTTTCACAGGTGGATGTAAACAATGTTTGATTACTAAAAATGATTGCTGATTTGCAGTGTTATTAAACCAGGACCGGCCGGTAAACCAAACCGGTTTGGTCCGGGCATTAACCCGGTTTAGTTTAGTTTAGGTTTTTTTTTTCCTTTTTTTTTTTATTAAAAAATTCTTTATAACTTTATATTAATAACCCTAAAATCTTCACTTTCTCACCTATTTGGCCTTGGATTAGCTTCGGTTTGGCCATATGATTTTCCCTCGACTACCGAAGCTCTAAAGCTTGTAATATTGCTAAGCTTCATAACTTATTTATATAACAAACTAAACCATTTCTAGCATACCCCACGGTTATCCAATTAATTCACATTGAATAAACTCATGACTTTGGGGAGTTATTTTTATGGTTTTTGAAGGTATAAACCTAAGGATTAGAATGAGTTGTTACTGGAGGATTATTATCTAAATTCCTGTATGATTTATGCAGTTCCTGGTTATGTTCTCATGGGTTCATGAATAGTATGCCAAGATTGTAGTTTGTATGATGAATTTTATTTAAGAAAACTTTCATGGTTTACTGTTGGTGTTGATTGAAGTTTTGGGATTCTGCAGAAGTATGGTTATTAATGGTTTATCTGGTTTGGTAGAAGTATATTACTTTATTCTTTTCTTTTTTTTTTTTTTAATCCATTGCCTGTGATTGTGCTAAAGGAATAGTTCAGCCTTTCTTAATATGTATAGATGGCATGTGGCTTCTTTGGATTCTCTCAAAATCCAACGATAATATGAAACTTGTACCTAGCTACTTGGCTTCTTTATTTTGCAACCGTTATGTAATGGATTTTTAAAAAAATTATTCTGGAGATAGAATGCTTGTTTATTACTTGCATATCACCAATTGTTCTTATAGTGGATTTGCTATCTTCTATACGTTATCTCTTATGTCAGTTTTTGTATTCTTGTCCATTTCTCTATCTTCCTTGATAAGTGATAACCTTGGGATTTCAACAGAAAAAGAATTAGTTAAAGTTCAGGCAAATAGTTTTGTATATTTAAATAGGATGCATACTGTTTAGATAACAGATCCATTCGGTGTCTTATCTTTTAATGCTAGAACAAGAAAATCAAGTACTGAGAGAATCCAAAGAAACCACATTGGATATTTTTCAGGTTTGTTCTGAGCTTCCTTTTAGCATGTAAAATATATAAATTTTAGCCAAATACTGATTAGTTTGACTTTTATGTTTGTGCTTTGTGTTTTGACATTAAATTGTTCAGAATCTATTCTTGTTTTTTGGTCAATGCTCAAAATCTATTCAACCTACAATACAATCGTTACCTTTTTAAGTTTTTAAGGAGCATGTTTATAGATTTATGTTGGTTCACATTCTTATCATTTTCATTGCTGGATTATTTTGAATCAGAGAAACTATCATATTTTATGGTTCAATATTCTTCCTTAAGAACACAATAATTGATATTTAAATTTAAATCTCTAAATGAAGTTAGCAAAGAATCTCGAAAACAAAACTTACCTTGGGAGATTAAATCAATCCTGCATATCTAGAATTTCCTGCTCAATTTGGCTTCTCAACATGATTTGTTAGCAACAGCGCCAAAATTAATTTATAGAAAGGGGAGTTTTAGGATACAACAAAAGGGGAACCTTGAAATGGAGGACTAGACTCTACCTTAACAAGATGAAAACTAGTGCTGAACATCTTGCCTTTTCAGGATTAATATCCTTACGTGATTTAATTTCCTCAGTTTTAAGTAGTGTTGATGCTGAATTTAACGCTATTTTCTGATCAGGGACAATTTTCTGAACATGTTGCTTAATCGCTCCAACCTCAATATTGATGCTTCTGCAGCTTACCTTGCGATGGTTGTGAATGTGGAATTCTAGTCAGGAGGGTCTGTCTTTTTGCCTTCGGTGTCTAAGATAGATCAGTCTTTACTGCTGGCAGAGCATACTCCTTGTGCCTTGCCAAAAAAAAAAAAAAACCCCACCATTTCAAAGGTGCACATGGCGGAAACAGGGGATAAGGGAGGCATTTTCAAGATGCAAAACCAATTTGTCATTTAACTTCGTAATAGGGTTAGGACATTAACAATGTTGCAAAATCAATTGGGCTATATTAGGGACATAAAAAATCAGATTGTTGTACTCTTTTAAGTTTGTCCTTTGCCCCAGTTGTCCGCACTTCTCTACTGATGCGAAATAACTGCACAGCAATACCAAAGCAAGTTAAGACGTGTTTGAGAGAAAGGTATGGATAGTGGTTATATATAATTCCTAGTATTCTAGTTTATCTCAAAAGAAAATTATACTTAGGGACTAAATAAGAAAAATAAAGATACTTTGAACCCCAAAATTTTTAAAATCTCAGTTAAGGACCTTAGTCCTTTATTTACATTTAGGGGAAGAAACAGAATAACCAAAATACCGCTACTTTCTTTCTATTTTCAAAAGAAAAGGATGCATCTTTTGATATGTGCAGCTACTTGGGCGAATTGTCCATTGGGGAAGTTATTTATGTTGTTGATTTAAATAATACCGCTACTTTCTTTCTATTTTCAAAAGAAAATGATTTAAATCATTTAATCTGCATGAATGATCAATTTCTATATATATATTGGAAAAGTACATAGCTGTAGATATATGCACATACATGTGTGTGTAGATATATGCACATACATATGTGTGTGTCTATATACACGCACATATATATACACATATATGTATATATAGTAAGATCATTATTTTAATTTGAAAGTGTGTGGAAAGGAAAATTTTAGGTTGGGGAGGTATGTGGCATGGGTTGTTGATTTACTATTACTTATGTTATTTTAAATTTATATAAGAGCATTTTAGAAAAAATGAGTAAAATTAACTAATTTAACTCATCTCCTTAATCTCACTAAAGTCGGTTAAATATGTCCTATAATTAAGACCGGAGGGATTAATTAGCCATAAATAGAATAACTTAAATTAAAATTTGGCATAATATGTTGTAACATGGGAATTATATGTTTTTTCAATGTCCTAGTGGAGGCAAAGAAGTTTCCTATATTGGAGCTTAATGTTTGAAAATGAGGTAGTGACTTTGAAGTGTTGTTTAAAATAAATTCCTTATCTGTTTTGTTATGTGATTTATTTATATATTCATAATATCTCTCATCACAACTCACATTCTTCCGTCCCGACTAACAAGTTGTAGATGAACAGAGCAATGTTCTTGTATTGTTTTGCTAACTTGATGCTAGTTTCCAGTTTAAAATAGGAGTTTTTTTCTAGTGACCCTGTTTTACCGAGCTTTTTTTCTACTCACATTCATTATGCAATACGTACTTATATCCTTGTTCTTTTCTAACATTTTATATCTTCTTAATCAATATATCTTTAAAAAGTTGAGCTTTACTTGTTCATTAAGCCAAAAACATCTATGGCTTCTCTCGTGCTTTTCACTTTGTTCATAGAGCCGATGAACAAAGGTCTTTGGCTTATACATTGGCTTGAGCTACAAAGTGCCGGCTCATGCGGGCTTGGTCCAAGTTTAAGTTTTGAAGTTCCCTCCTTATTTCATTGTTGGTCTCTTTTATAGTTTGCATTTTTCAGGACCAACACCCTACACCCAAAAAAATAGAAAATAGAATTTACACTTGCAAGAATGGTAGTTGCTTGGTTGTGGAGGGGGTCATATTAATTCTAACAACATCTTTGTTTTTTATAGTTATTTTGGGAAAAAATTTATTGTTGATTTAAGAAAGAGCAGTAAGAAATGGTACAATTTACGATCGTTTATTTCATTGGCATATGATTGTTGCATTTAATTCTTATAATGAATTCTCGCTCTTTACTTTTGCAGTCTATTTTTTGGAGGCATAATGCCAAGTGACGAAAGGTCAATTCCTCCTTGTCACAGTGGGAGTGAGAATTATAGAATTCATGGTTACTACTCTATGATGCCTATATGATGTAAAAATGTTTTAGTTATCTTTCAGATTATTACTCTATACATCTTGCCATTGTGTTGGTGTGATCACATGTCTATTTACTATCAAGCTGATGTTTCTAATGTGATTTAGATCACTATTATATTTATGATCTTTCATTTTAATAGGATTTGGTTAAATACCTTTATTTCCAGTTAAAGGCACACATTGGACAATGTTTGTTGTTCCCATCTTAGTCTCTTTTCCTTGATCTTTTTTCACCAGCTGGTATGCTAATTATGATAGGCCATAATGTCACCAAAGTCGAGTGTGGTAGTTGAATGCTGGCCATTTTTCGTTGGTGGCTTATTGTACCTGTTGTTATTTTTGCTCTGTAGCTTTTCCTTCCATCTCTTAGTTTATTGAGTTGTGCAATTTTAGTGTAAAAAGTGGGACAGGATATTTTAAAACACATTAGTTTTTATATCGTTGTCAAAGGGCGTTATGCACATAGTTGTTGTTGTTGTTGTTTTTTTTAAAAAAAATTATAAGTTAAGCATCACCAACACGCAAGGTACAACCCACTAGTCAAACAATTCATGGACCATGCTATTTCGATATTGATTTTTCTTTTATTTTCAGGTCTTCACTATTTTATCAATAACATTAATTCAACTGTTAAAACTTTCAAATATGAATAAATTCATTATGTCTTTTACTTTGCTTTTTCTGTTTTATTTTCGCCGTTATTTTCTTTTTCATTCAGTAGTCATTGCCCTTGTGCTTTTTCGAGAGTGGAGGCTAGAGCACTTTGGTTAACTTTTGTTTCACTCTATTTTTTCCCCTTTAAGACAACTTTTGTTTTAGAGGACATTCCTGTATGCATAAGAACAGGTGTGATACGGTTGGTTACTGAGGCCTCTTGGGATAGGTGGTTAGGGTCTGAAGCCTTGGCTACTGAGGCCCTTAGCACTATGGTTCTAGGGGTTTGTCTTGACCAGGCGGTCTTGTAGAGGAAATACATGCTAGTTTATTGTGCTAGAGGCAGTTTATTGTGCCAGAGGCAGGTTTATTATTACTTCATGATTGTGATTTGCATTACATGCATTGCATACATATTGTATATGAGTTTAACAGTTACTCTGGGGTTCAACTTTGAACTCCATAACGTATTAAAGATACAGGGGTAAGGTAGTAGCGGCTACAGGACTTACAGAAGGAAGGGCTTGATGCGGAAAGATAAAGAAATAAAGAATGTCGTGTTCCTTTTTTTTTGTACTTCTATATTTGGAATGATTGCATGTTTTATGCTCACTGTTTAGTATTTGTTTTGGACGATTGTATCCTTGACCCTACGAGGATTACTTTATGTCTTTGTTTGTACCTTTACCAGTATATTGTAGTTACCCAAATTGATCATATGCTCTGCCGCGCACACTCTGATGTTTATTAAAGAGATTATTTAACAAAGGAAATGTAATAAATAAAAAGGATCCCTCTAACCCGCCACCCGAAAGGGTGAGGGCGGTAGGGGTGTAACAATTTATTTTACTAAAAAAATAAATTATTGATAATATAATATTTAAGTAATTAAAATATAATGATTAATTTTTTTTTTCAATTTTATACATTTTTAGCAGTACTAAAATTTGAAAAGGCAGCGAAATTTTTGTAAAAAAAATTACGGAATATTTTTTAGTGGGTTTAGAACCGTTACAAATATCAAAGAAAATTTGAAAAAGGCGGACTTTTTTTTTGCAAAAACAATAACGGGAATATTTTGGTAGTGATTAGTAAACCGCTACAAATATGAAAAGAATTAAAATTGGTGGCGAATTTTTTTTTTTTTCCTGAAAAATGGTGGGAATATTTTGTATCGATCACCTAACCGCGACAAAATAATTTTAAAGTTTAATGCATTTTTATATAATTAGTAGCGGTTTACTAACCGCTACAATATAGTAGTTAGTTAACCCCTACTAAAGTTTCATATCGACGTCGATAGCTTCATATAGTGGCGGTCATTTGAAACCGCTACGTATCTACAAGCAATGGGTGGTCAATTCATATGTAGTAGCGGTTTATTTTAACCGCTACAAATGAACTTGCCATGGTGCAATTTGTAGCGGTTTGATTAACTGCTACTAATGTAATTTGTAGCATCTAAAACCGCTACCAATACGCAATTTTAACCGCTACAAATTATCGTTGTTTTTATAGTGTACTCCTCCCGGTCCTAATTATAGTAACACTTTTATAATGCAAATTATATTAAAAAGTGTTCCTATAATTAGGGCCAGAGGTAGTATTTTTTTTTAAGCAGTGACCTTTTGATGAAATTTGCTCAACTATGTTGGGCAAAATCTCGAGCATCTAATTAGTGTGTTCTCGTTATGCGCCATAAATGTTGGAAATTAAATGGGAAAATCCCACAAAAAGAACTTTTAAAATAGGAAACGACAAAATGATGTTTCGAATATTCATATTACTAAAGAAATGTTAGTATGTGATTCGTCCTTTTTGAAATTTAAATGAAATGATAAAAATACCCTTACATATTCTTTTTTCCAAGAAAAAAGACTTTCACCGACACCACTGCTTTGGTGGCCGGCCGTCCAACGACATCCCCATGTCTACCGAGCTCGATGGGGAATAAAATTCCCAAAGTGGTTTAGGGTTTAGGTGTTGGGGTTTGAACCCCTTGGTTTGTCCAAAAGATTGGTGGTCCAATGGAGAAACAATTATACATGTAAGTTAACATTTTATCTTTGGCACTGGCCCATGCACAAATTTTATTAAGAAATTCAATACATTTCATTAGGTTTTAACAACTCTTATTGACTAAGTAAAAAATTCACGCTATCAGTCATTCACAAAGAATTCACAACATTTAATTAGGTTTTAACAACTTTTGTTTTCCCAGAAAAAAAAAATTCATATTATTAAGTCATTCACAAATTTTATTAAGGAACTCACGACATTTGATTATGTTTTAACAACCTTTGTTTTCCCCAAAAACAATTCACACTATTGAGTCATTCACAAGTTTTGTTATCGCATTCACCACATTTGATAAGGTTTTAACAAGTTAAAACCTTATCAAATGTGGTGAATTCTTTAACAAAGCTTATGTACGACATGATAATTCGAGAAAACAAAAGTTGTTTTAATTTAATCCCATGTGGTGAATTTCTTAACAAAATATGTGAATGACTTGATAGTGTGATTTTTTTAATTTTTTTTTCTGGGAAAACAAAAGTGGTTAAAACCTAATCAAATGTGGTGAATTTATTAAAAAAAATTTGTGAATGACTTGACAAAGGTGAATTTTTTTTTCCTCGCAAAACAAAAAGTTGTTAAAATATAGGGATAAGGGTCTTAAATGCCATGGAAATTTTCACTTAGGAGCACTGGTAAGACGAAAGTTTTTTTTTGACCAAAAATGACACGGAAGTTCACAAGACGTAGCAATTTTGCCCCGGAAGTATCATTTTTGCCACGGAATTTTTCGCTGAGGAGCAATTTTGCCTCGGAAGTTTTCACTGAGGAGCAATTTTGCCCTGGAAGTTTACACTAAGGAGCAATTTTGCCTTGGAAGTTTACAAAACGTAGTAATTTTTCCCTTCTGTCCCAAATATTAAATTTGACTATTAAATCAGTCAAAGACTACACATGTCATGCCTTGAAAAGGTCGAACTTGGAAGTCGAGAAGGAGATCTTTCGATGTTGAAATCAAGGCGCGAATTTGTGAAGCCGAATGGTCAAAGGGACAAAGGTTTGTCACAAAACGCAAATGAAACGCAAAACGAAAACTAATTGTTCCAAAAATTGGTTCAATAAAACAAATCAATAGTGATAATATTTACATTTGTATAGATTGTTCATTTGCTTAGATCATAAGTGATGCTTCCTTTGGGTTTTATGACAGTCGACCTTTCAAATCCTTTGACCAGTTCGCCTTTCAAAAATTCTAGCCGCCTTGAGCTTAACATCTCAAGGATCTCCTTCTCTGACTCCAAGTTTGACCTTTTCAAGGCATAATATGTGTGGTATTTGACTGATTTAATAGTCAAATTTAATATTTGGGGACAGAAGGGAAAAATTGCTCCTTAGTGAAACTTCCGGGGCAAAATTGCTCCTCAGCGAAAACATCTGTGGCATTTTTGGTCCAAAAAAACTTCCGTCTTACCAAGACTCTTGAGTGAAAACTTCTATGGCATTTAAGACACTTATCCCTAAAATATAATCAAATGTCATGAATTCCTTAACAAAATGTATGAATGATTTGATAGTTTGAGCTTTTTCTAGGAAAACAAAAATTTTCGTGAGTTCTTTAACAAAATTTATTAATGAGCTTAAGTTAAAGAGAAAGTTTTAACTTATATATATATATATATATATATATATATTTTATATTTTTAAAGTTCTTTTGGTGGGATTTTCCCAAATTAAAATGTGACTTGAGCAACATCAAAAAAAAAAAAAAAAAAAAAAAAAAAAAAAAAAAAAAAAAAAAAAAAGGGACTTAAGCCAAAATGATACTCACGCTATTAATTAATAAATGTGGGTTGATTCTAAATAAAAGAATTTGATTCATATTACCTCTCTGAATTAATTTTTTTACCCATATAACCCTCGTTAATTTCATAATTTTTCTTATTTTTAATCTATAATTAATACCCTAATTAAAAAGAGCTACTACGTATATTTTAAAGAAGGTGACCTCCCATTAAAAAAAAGGGTAACATGCATCCAAACTCTGACTATTTTCTTAGGTCCATCAAGCACCTTAAAGTAAATTGTGGTGTATATTAAAAGTATTTTAAGGTGTTGGATGCACCTAAGACAATACTTTAGGTCTAAAGGGTACTGGATGCACCCAAAAAATACTCTAAAGTGCTGGACACACCTATTCAAACACCTATTCAAAGTGCTGGATGCAACACAAAATAATTTAGGGTGCTGAATATAATTGAAAAGAATATGACAAGGTGCTAAATGCATCTTACCTCTAAAACAATGGTGGCAAACAATTTTTACATTAATAAAAAATAGTAGATATTTTTTTAAATTTTTTGTGAATTAGATAAATGCTATACTATTATATTTTTGGGTTGAATAATAGGTACTACCCCTCGATCCTAATTATAGGAATATTTTACTAGAATTTGGAAAGATTAAGGAGAGAAGTTAAATTAGTTAATTATAATTATTTTCCTAAAATACCTTTCCTTAAAATTTAAAATGCATCAAGTAAAAGTTTGTTGAATAGGTAGGCCCCGCACACCCGGTACTCCATGATTTCTCCGAGCTAACCGTCTGAATGGTAAAAAGCAAAAGCTTTTGACAACTTATATATATGTTATACTCAACTTATATAAACATCGGTTTCGTAATGAAATTAATGTTTTATTAGGTTATTTTAGGGGGGAAAAAAAAAAGCAATCACTTTGGACGGATAGTTACAAGAAAATATTTTTAAAAATATTAAAATTATTTTATTTAAAAATAAAAAAGAAAGTAGAATCTCTCACTTGATAGAATATAAAGCGTGTTGTTAAATTATTGTGGAGGAAGTATTAGTAAGGGTGATATGGAAAAGATATGACCAAAATTGCTCAAAATTATTTTATTAAAAACAATATAGTTGACGTGTATATAACATTAATGAGTTACAAGCATTACTTACTTTACAGAATATATATGTATATTATTAAATTATTATTGTTTTTAATTACTAATGAGAAAGTATCAGTAGGGGTATTTTAGAAAGAAATTGATAAAAAATAAAATTTGATCCTATAACTAAGACCAAGACTAATTTCAAAATGTGTTCTTACATTAGGACCAGATGGAGTATTATATAAGACCAGAAGGAATAAAAACATCATGAACTTTTTTTGGCCATACATCAATAAAAAATTAAAAACTACAGGTAAAAAAAAAAAAAAAAAAAAAATAAAAACCCAGCGATTGTGTGTACGAGAGATAAAACGACAGGTTAAAAGACTCGTTAGATCAAATCTGTGGCTACGATTAAATTAACAGGATTGGACATTAACCTTAATTTCGAACTGATGTCCGCGGTTAATTTCGAACCCGCGAATTCCTGATTTTCGTTCCTTAAATTCCCGCTCTGAAGAGTCGTTGCCCCAACGGCACTCTCGACTAGCCGTTGCCGTTGTAGCCTACTCCTTCTTTCTTACTTGGTGTGTTTAAATAAAGGAGCGGAGGTGTTTGGCTTCAAATTCAAACTTCGTACGCAAAAATAATTTCATCTCTGAGTGCGTTAGAGCTGCGAGATAGTTGTAGCAGAATGATCAGAAAGCAAGTGATTGTTCGTGATGTTTGGGCTTCGAATTTGGACAAGGAGTTGGCTTTGATTCAGGACGCTGTTCCTGGTTGCTCTTTTGTCTCCTTCGACACTGAATTTCCTGGTACGCTGTTTAATCCAAATATGGGTCATCCCCGTAAGTTGCCTCCTTCTACTAATTATCAATTCATGAAGACCAATGTTGATGTTCTGAACATCATACAACTAGGCCTTACCTTAACTGATTTTAACGGGAATCTACCCCATTTTGGAACCCCAAACGGATATATTTGGCAATTTAATTTCAGCGACTTTGACATTGAGCAGAATCCTCACAACGTTGAATCCATTCGACTGTTAAAGAAGCAGGGGATTGACTTCATGAAGAACAAGAAAGAGGGTGTTCCATCTTGGGTTTTTCGGATTTTTATTTTAAAATCTGGATTATTGTTTAACTCTCATATCACATGGGTCACTTTCCACAGTTGTTATGATTTTGGGTTTATGATCAAACTTTTAATGGAAGGACAGTTGCCATCTAATGTTCACTTGTTCACATATTTGGTGGCTCAATTCTTTGGAACCAAAATTTATGACATGAAGCATATAATGAAGTTCTGCAATGGCTTATATGGTGGCTTAGAAAAAGTGGCTGAGGCATTGAATGTGGTTCGTGTAGCTGGGAAGAGTCACCAAGCTGGGTCTGATAGCTTACTAACCCTACAAACATTCATGAAGCTGAAGGAGGTTTATTTTAATGGAAATTTTGGGCTCAAAAAGTTTGAAGGAATTCTCTATGGGTTTGAAGTCGATCCTATGATGTGAACTATTCCAAAGATTCAAAACTGAACCTGGCAATTCCTGGGCCAGCATCAATTGGTCTCCATCCAAGAGTGTGTCCTCCACCTCTGATTGTTAAATTCGTTATCAATTGTTCATGTTGTATATCTAGGAGAGCAAGACATTATTTTTTAGGGCAATAGGACTAATTGTCTAATTCTTTTCCGTTGCTACTACAGGAAAGATTACTAAATGTACATCTCATAGATAGCTCTATCATATTAGTGATTTTCTTCATTCTTTGACAATCTGAATATGAAAGATGTAGATATCTACTGATACTAAGACATAGTGATTTTTTGAGTATGTGTAATTAACTTTATGCATGTGTTTTATGACATAGTTGGACTAAGATGATTTCTCAACTTTGTTCAAGACATAAAGTTGTTGCAAAAGATCGATATTAAAAGAAAATTTTCATTATCCAGACCGCCCTTATTTTTTAGGACTACTTTATTCCTAAAATAAGCGTTTTCATATAATTTTCTATGAGTTTTTAAAGCAGCAATATTTCGGTTTTATTTAACATGTGAACTTCTCCCAATAAAATCTTTAAAAGGTCAAAATCATGTGATCAATCTTTGATTTTTTATATGTAATTTTAATATCTAGTTCCAGATTGAGAAGTTTCCATCACTTATTATTATCATTATCATCATTCGCTGCCTATTCAATTTAAGTTAAATATACTGAAATAAAAGGAATCACTAACATAGGAGCAAACTTATTGAGAAGGATGACTTTCATGAGGTACCCAATTACATTACACGGTGGTTCATCAGAATAGCTAGAGTACAGACAGAATATTAAACATGAGTACCAGTAACACCATCTTACACTCGTACTCATTTTAATCAGCTTTTGATTCTCATTATTGGAGC
Organism: Acacia acuminata; assembly: GCA_019022655.1. Taxonomy (NCBI): domain Eukaryota; kingdom Viridiplantae; phylum Streptophyta; class Magnoliopsida; order Fabales; family Fabaceae; genus Acacia; species Acacia acuminata. The sequence goes on along the minus strand of JAFJYI010000306.1, from coordinate 301,395 downwards.
TCTTGTTCTCCAAAGAGGAAGTAAGGAAGCGGATGAAAACTCAAAAAGAATATGAACATTATTGTTCTTGGGTATGTCTCTCTGATAAAGTATCGGATTAGTGGGAGATAATGGAAGTTGCGAAAAATTTATAGATTTTAGGAATTAATATTTAATTAATTGGGTCTGTTTTTATTGTTATCTTTAGGAATTAGGAAAGAAGATAAGTATCTTATTAGATATTATCTTTTATTATTATCTTTAGGAGTTAAGAAATAGGAAGAATATCTTATTAAATAAGATTTAGTTGTTAGGATCTATGATTATTAGTTATCTAAATCTTAGATTTAGATATATTTTTAGATTTCGTATTTATATTTTGAATAGGGTCTACCCTCTAAATCATTATAAATAGGTCTCATCAATAAAGTGTTGAATATTCAAAGAATAATTTAGTAGTGGAGATTCTCCTTAAACTTTAATAATCCGATGAGTTATAGATCCAGGCTCATGTGATGTACTATTGAGGATGTGGGTTGTTCTTACCGAATTAGTGAGATAGTCACTTATTTTATAAAATAGAGGTTGTTCTTAGGGAGCTAGTGAGATCTTTGCTTCTCTTTAAAAACAGAGTAAATATATTTCCCATTTTATTCCCAATTTAATCGCATAACTAGTATCCCATTATAGTGAGATCCTTGCTTCTCTTTAAAAACAGAGTAAATCTATTTCCCTTTTTATTCCCAATTTAATCGCATTACCAATATCCCATCATTTGGTATCAAAGCTTAACGACCCATGGGTTAATCCTACTTATTATCCTCGTTCTCACACTTGGCAATTTCAAAAGAAGATGAAAGGTTCATTTTTCCTTTGGAAGACGTTGCCGCTATTGTGGTGAAGCCGAAAGATGGAGTAATGTCTTTTAATACAATCAAGGTAGAGGCAAAGACGACCACTATGAAGCTTCAAGATAAATCCGAAGGCTGGAACTTTGGTCTCGCCTTGAGGTCAAGGCGAATCTCAAGGGGGAAGTATTGATAGAGTATCGGATTAGCGGGAGATAATTGAAGTTGCGGAAAGTTTAGAGATTTTAAGAATTAATATTTAATTAGTTGAGCCTGTTTTTATTATTATCTTTAGGAATTAGAAATAAGAGGAATATCTTATTAGATAAAATTTAATTGTTAGGATTTATGATTATTAGTTATCTAAATCTTAACAACTAAATCTTATCTAATAAGATATTCCTCTTATTCCTAAAGATAATAATAAAAGATAATATCTAATAAGATCCTCTTATTTCCTAATTCTTAAAGATAATAATGAAAACAAACTCAATAGTAATAAAAACAGACTCAATTAATTAAATATTAATTCCTAAAATCTCTAAACTTTCCGCAACTTCCATTATCTCCCGCTAATCCGGTACTTTTTCACTCCCTCTCTCTCTCTCTCTACATGTCTCTCTATTATGGCTTTGGTTATGATTCGTGGTAATTTTCTGTCCTAATTTTGAGCTAGTTGTTCCTTTATTCTAGTTTTGGTTTTCTTTATGTCTTGAAGACCAATACAAAAAGGTCAAAGATATAGTTTTATGCATGAAAACCAATAGGTCCCGGAATATACACCAAGAGAAGAGTCTTACTGTCATCATTCAGTAAACACCTATGCTTCTTAGAATGGATTGATAAGAGTTTTACTGATTAGTTGTGCTTGGATTGAAGAACCAGCGCCGCCTTTAGTGGTCAAATTTGTAATCGTTGATTTTCAAAATATTAAATGTGGCTCTAGAAGGGTGAACAATATAAAATCTTCTGTTTTATGAGTTTGAAATTGGATTTTATTATAGTCTCTTATCTTTTATTTCATTACTTGCAGGAACCATTGTCTGCTCATTGTCGAGGTTGCTTTCTTCTTTCGATATGGGGGCCAATTAATTAACAAAGTTATCCTGGAAAGCTTGCAGGGTAATTGATTCAGGTTTGCATCTTCAATATTTTAAGCTTTTAGACTGGTGATGAATTTCCAGTCAGGGCTTAGCTTTAAATATTTCTAGACAGTGGTGATCCTCTTAAGTATCTAGGCAAGAGAATGTTGTAGATTTAATTCATACTGGACTCATGACAGGTTTCCGCTTGTATGATTAGCCTTCATTTAAAAAAATATTTTCTGGTTTGTGCCAATATCCAATTTTCAATTTTGCTTTGGTAGTATGGGGTTTTGACTAGAAAGAATAATATTGAAACAGGGGTTTGATTGATGGTTTATAACTTTATATTCTTTTGATGTTCCCAGTAGATGAATGATTGTATGATGCAAATATGGTATTGAAGTATGATGCATTGGCTTTTTTCATCTTTCTAAATTGTTCTTTTGATTAATGAATTACTAGTATGAATTGGGAACTTTCTCAAGAAGTAGTCATGTAACTCTTATGAACAAGTGTATTTTTAGTGAAAGCTTTGTTTTTGTCTGTTCATATAGTAATTTTACATGTGAGTCGGGCTTAGAGAGTGCCTTAATTCTTTTCGATGTTGTTATTAATTGTGTGTGTGTGTGTATATATAGACACACACCCACTTAAAAAATTTGGCATGTAGTTTAGGTACCATAAGTTTTTTGAATGTCTAATGTAGGTAAAGAAGTTTCATAGGATTGGATTGATAAAATTGAGATAGTGGCTATGAAATGATGTTTAAAACAAATTCTATATTGTTGAGTATTAGTGTTAGGATCACGTTTGGAAACTCAGGAAAATGCATGAATAAGGGAAGATACTTTTTATGGTCAGAACTTTGACATGGAAATTCTTATTATTTTGGAGAAAGAAATAGAAAAGTAGGGTGGCTATGGGGTTGCTGTAGTCAAAGTCTATGAGATGGGGCTGTGAGAGTCATTTTTGGGTCTTTAAATCTTCACTCTAGTCCAACAAAAGAGGCAGAGAAGAATTTGAGAAGTGTGGCTAGTTCTTTGGAGTGGATAGAGCCAATCCTCTGCAGCAATTGGCAAATTCGTTGTCTTCTTTGTTTAGAGTCTATGTCTTGTGCTTTCTTACTTGTATCCCTGTCCACTGTTTCTGTTGTGTAGGAATTATAAGTTGTATTTCACTTGTGTGTCTGCATATGTAACAGAACTGTGTTTTGTTTATAAATGTAATGTTTTTCAGCTTTTCTTCATGTAGATCTGTTCTTGTTTGGAAGATTGTGGTAAGGGTCCAATCAATTACTTAGTTATGTTTCTATTTTATGTCTCACAACTCACGTTCTACCTTGCCATCTAACAAGCTGTAGATGAAGAGAGCAATATTCTTAAATTGTTTGCTGGATTTGATGCTTGTCTGTAGTATAAAATCAAATTTTATTAGCTCCCTGTTTTACCATCCTTTTAATTTTGTTGTGCTGTGCACACTTTTGCCCATGATATTGCATCTGACATTTGCCATCTTCCCTTACATTTACTATATGACAAAATACTCCATTTGGTTCTCAGTGTCTGCTTTATTAATTTGATTTTTCTGTGTTTTGGCCTTTGTTATAGGTCTTATAAGACTTACATTTTTCTACCAATTTCCTAAAGACAAATGCTCAGGAAATGCAGGGGATTATAATGATAATCCTTACAGATGTCTTTCTTTTATGCTGGTGAACTAATTTCTATACCTTTTTTGTCATCAAAATTAATTTCTATTCCTTATCTATGCTTTTATGTGTTTGCATTCTGGTTTTCCCTCCAGTAAAAACAGATGGCCTTGAGTATCAGAGCAATCTTACTCAAACTTTTTTTTAATCTTAGTTTTCTTAATCAAACTTTAAGGGCATGCTTCTGAGGTATCATGATGCATCAAACAATTAGAAATTAGATCCAAACTATACATCAATTCCTAGCGGTGAGCTGAATGACTCCCATGATTTCTACATGTATCTTCAAAAATCATTGCTGCTGTCTCTAAAATTTTATAAATTGAAAAGGTTCCTTTCTTGGTGAATGGTGAATTTAATTAACGATCATTAAATGCTCTGGAAAAATCTACAATGTCATAACCAATTTTAGGTAATTAAAGGGGCCAAAATTGTTTGATGAGCTTTATTAGGATATGTTTCCTTGGGTTTCATAGTTATGCAAGCTGTTTGGTTTTTTCACTGTTAGGATGTTGACTTTGCTAGATCTGTTTTGTTTCTTACTTTCACAGGTGGATGTGAACAATGTTTGATTACTAAAAATGATTGCTGATTTGCAGTGTTATTAAACCAGGACCGGCCGGTAAACCAAACCGGTCTGGTCCAGGCATTAACCCGGTTTAGTTTAGTTTAGGTTTTTTTTTTTCTTTTTTTTTTAATTAAAAAAATTCTTTATAACTTCATATTAATAACCCTAAAATCTTCACTTTCTCACCTATTTGGCCTTAGGGTTAGCTTCGGTTTGGCCATATGATTTTCCCTCGACTACCAGAAGCTCTAAAGCTTGTAATATTTTTAAGCTTCATAACTTACGTATATAACAAACTAAACCATTTCTAGCATACCCCAAGGTTATCCAATTAATTCACATTGAATAAACTCATGACTTTTGGGAGTTATTTTTATGGTTTTTGAAGGTATAAACCTATGGATTAGAATGAGTTGTTTCTGGAGGATTATTATCTGAATTCCTGTATGATTTTATGCAGTTCCTGGTTATGTTCTCATGGTCTCATGAATATTGTGCCAAGATTGTAGTTTGTATGACGAATCTTATTTTAAAAAACTTTCATGGTTTACTGTTGGTGTTGATTGAAGTTTTGGGATTCTGCAGAAGTATGGTTATTAATGGTTTATCTGGTTTGGTAGAAGTATATTGCTTTATTCTTCTTCTTTTTAATCCATTGCCTGTGATTGTGCTAAAGGAATAGTTCAGCCTTTCTTAATATGTATAGATGGCATGTGGCTTCTTTGGATTCTCTCAAAATCCAACGATAATATGAAACTTGTAACTAGCTACTTGGCTTCTTTATTTTGCAACCGTTATGTAATGGATTTTTTTTAAAATTATTCTGGAGATAGAATGCTTGTTTATTACTTGCATATCACCAATTGTTCTTATAGTGGATTTGCTATCTTCTATACGTTATCTCTTATGTCAGTTTTTGTATTCTTGTCCATTTCTCTATCTTCCTTGATAAGTGATAACCTTGGGATTTCAACAGAAAAAGAATTAGTTAAAGTTCAGGCAAATATTTTTGTATATTTAAATAGGATGCATACTGTTTAGATAACAGATCCATTCGGTGTCTTATCTTTTAATGCTAGAACAAGAAAATCAAGTACTGAGAGAATCCAAAGAAACCACATTGGATATTTTTCAGGTTTGTTCTGAGCTTCCTTTTAGCGTGTAAAATATATAAATTTTAGCCAAATACTGATTAGTTTGACTTTTATGTTTGTGCTTTGTGTTTTGACATTAAATTGCTCAGAATCTATTCTTGTTTTTTGGTCAATGCTCAAAATCTATTCAACCTACAATACAATCGTTACCTTTTTAAGTTTTTAAGGAGCATGTTTATAGATTTATGTTGGTTCACATTCTTATCATTTTCATTGCTGGATTATTTTGAATCAGAGAAACTATCATATTTTATGGTTCAATATTCTTCCTTAAGAACACAATAATTTATATTTAAATTTAAATCTCTAAATGAAGTTAGCAAAGAATCTAGAAAACAAAACTTACCTTGGGAGGTTAAATCAATCCTGCATATCTAGAGGAGTATCTCTTCAACAATTTCCTGCTCAATTTGGCTTCTCAACATGATTTGTTAGCAACAGAGCCAAAATTAATTTATAGAAAGGGGAGTTTTAGAATACAACAAAAGGGGAGCCTTGAAATGGTGGACTAGACACTACATTAACAAGATGAAAACTCGTGCTGAACATCTTGCCTTTTCAGGATTAATATCCTTACGTGATTTAATTTCCTCAGTTTTAAGTAGTGTTGATGCTGAATTTAACGCTATTTTCTGATCAGGGACAATTTTCTGAACATGTTGCTTAATCGCTCCAACCTCAACATTGAAGCTTCTGCAGCTTACCTTGCGATGGTTGTGAATGTGGAATTCTAGTCAGGAGGGTCTGTCTTTTTGCCTTCGGTATCTAAGATAGATCAGTCTTTACTGCTGGCTGAGCATACTCCTTGTGCCTTGCCACAAAAAAAAAAAAAAAAGGAAAAAAGAACCACCATTTCAAAGGTGCACATGGCGGAAACAGGGGATAAGGGAGGCATTTTCAAGATGCAAAACCAATTTGTCGTTTAACTTTGTAATAGTGTTAGGACATTAATAATGTTGCAAAATCAATTGGGATATATTAAGGACATATGTTGTAGTCTTTTAAGTTTGTCCTTTGCCCCAGTTGTTCACAATAATGTTACATGTGAATTGGGCCTTATAGAGCGCCTTAGTTATTTCAATATAACTATTACTCCCTCTAGTCCTTATTATAGGAAAAATATAACTATTTAGGAGTTAATTTTGGTCATAGGAAAAAATTTAAATTTTTTATCAATTTCTTCCTAAAATACCCCTACTTTATTACCTCAAGTGTAAATTGTTTGATTTTAATTTATTTATTGATCAACTTACGTCAATTTGCCTATATATATATATATATGTTTGATGATGAATACATGGCGGGCAAAGACTAAATGTTTGACATGACATAAAGCTGCTTGCCATAACACAATAATACATTGCTTTTCTAAAAACAGAATCTTTTGCTTTAAATTATTGTAACTTTTATTAAAGTTGATGCCGCTTTGCATGCTGGAGCATTATCTCTTTGGATGCTTTTCTATCTATATTTATATATATTTATATATAGGAAAAAAGTAGATATATATATACATACATGTGTGTGTGTAGATATATGCACATACATATGTGTGTGTGTTTATATACACACATATATATATATATACATATATGTATATATAGTAAGACATTATTTTAATTTGAAAGTGTGTGAAAGGAAAATTTTAGGTTGGGGAGGTATATGGCATGAGTTGTTGATTTACTATTACTTATGTTATTTTAAATTTATATAAGAGCATTTTTTAAAAAATGAATAAAATTAACTAATTTAACTCATCTCCTTAATCTCACTAAAGTCGGTTAAATATGTCTATAATTAGGACCGGAGGGATTAATTAGCTATAAATAGAATAACTTAAATTAAAATTTGGCATAATATGTTGTAACATGGGAATTATATGTTTTTCAATGTCCTAGTGTAGGCAAAGAAGTTTCCTATATTGGAGCTTAATGTTTGAAAATGAGGTAGTGACTTTGAAGTGTTGTTTAAAATAAAATCCTTATCTGTTTTGTTATGTGATTTATTTATATATTCATAATATCTCTCATCACAACTCACATTCTTCCGTCCCGACTAACAAGTTGTAGATGAACAGAGCAATGTTCTTGTATTGTTTTGCTAACTTGATGCTAGTTTCCAGTTTAAAATAGGAGTTTTTTTTTTTTTTTTTAGTGACCCCGTTTTTTCCGAGCTTTTTTTCTACTCACATTCATTATGCAATACGTACTTATATCCTTGTTCTTTTCTAACATTTTATATCTTCTTAATCAATATATCTTTAAAAAGTTGAGCTTTACTTTCATTAAGCCAAAAACATCTATGGCTTCTCTGTGCTTTTCACTTTGTTCATAGAGCCGATGAAAAGTGCTTGGCTTATACATTGGCTTGAGCTACGGTGCCGGCTCATGCGGGCTTGGTGCAGAAGTTTAAGTTTTGAAGTTCCCTCCTTATTTCATTGTTGGTCTCTTTTATAGTTTGCATTTTTCAAGACCAACACCCGCACCAAAAAAATAGAAATTAGAATTTACACTTGCAAGAATGATAGTTGCTTGGTTGTGGAGGGGTAAGCATATTAATTCGACAAAATCTTTGTTTTTTATAGTTATTTTGGGAAAAAAAATTATTGTTGATTTAAGAAAGAGCAAGAAGAAATGGAACAATTTACTATCGTTTATTTCATTGGCATATGATTGTTGCATTTAATTCTTATAATGAATTCTCGCTCTTTACTTTTGCAGTCTATTTTTTGGAGGCATACTGCCAAGTGACGAAAGGTGAATTCCTCCTTGTCAGAGTGGGAGTGAGAATTATAGAATTCATGGTTACTGAAATTGACCATCTGCGTACATTGCTGTTGCCCCAGACACAGATTTTCTGAGACGGAGAGCCTGTGAAAAGAGAAAATGAGGTTGGTTATGATGATAGAGTAGTAACCTTAACTCTCAAGAACTTGTCAAAAATGGACATTGGATGCTCAAATGGTTGATCTCTAGCTGCCATAAGTCGTTCAGAGTTTGAAAGCAAAGGCATGGACTGATGAGCTGAGATGATTAGATACAAGCGTGATTAAGGTCTGATGCCTATATGATGTAAAAATGTTTTAGTTATCTTTCAGATTACTACTCTATACATCTTGCCATTGTGTTGTTGTGATCACATGTCTATTTACTATCAACCTGATGTTTCTAATGTGATTTAGATCACTATTATATTTATGATCTTTCATTTTAATAGGATTTGGTTAAATGCCTTTATTTCCAGTTAAATGCCTATAAATTTAGAAGGCTCACATTGGACAATGTTTGTTGTTCCTATCTTAAGTCTCTTTTCCTTGATCTTTTTCACCAAATGATATGCTAATTAAGATAGGCCATAATCTCACCAAAGTTCGGTGTAGTAGTTGAATGCAGGCCATTTTTTGTCGGTGGCTTATTGTACCTGTTGGTATTTTTGTTCTGTGCCTTTTCCTTCCATCTCTTAGTTTACTAAGTTGTGTAGTTTTAGTGTAAAAAGTGGGACAGGATATTTTAAAACACAATAGTTTTTATACAGTTGTCAAATGGTGTTATGCACATAGTTGTTGTTCTTTTTCTTTTTTTTTTTTTAATTTTATAAGTTAAGCATCACCAACACGCAAGGTAAAACCCACTAGTCAAACAATTCATGGACCATGCTATTTCGATATTGATTTTTCTTTTATTTTCAGGTCTTCACTATTTTATCAATAACATTAATTCAATTGTTAAAACTTTCAAATATGAATAAATTCATTATGTCTTTTACTTTGCTTTTTCTTTTATTTTCGCCGTTATTTTCTTTTTCATTCGGTAGTCATTGCCCTTGTGCTTTTTCGAGAGTGGAGGCTAGAGCACTTTGGTTAACTTTTGTTTCACTCTATTTTTTCCCCTTTAAGACAACTTTTGTTTTAGAGGATATTCCTGTATGCACAAGAACAGGTGTGATACGGTTGGGAACTTTAATTTATATTTTATGGTGTTACTGACTAGGGAAGATGTCTACTTAGCAGCTACAGTGAGTGAATATTTATCTCTGATGTGCCGTATTTTTTTATTTGTTTTCGGCAACCCATGTATTTTCTTTTTTATTAGATCAACGGTTTCTCCCTCGAAGTTAAGGAGCATAGGGTTCTCACCTCTCCCAATAAGTGCGTTTTTTAAGATTTGAACTTGTGTTTTCCTCACTACAGGGATGAGACAGTCCCTTTTTTCTCACCAAAGTCGACAGCAACCATATAATTCTCCATCTAATTCAGCTTTTCAAATTGATTCAATGGATTATTGAAGTGTTGAAGAATCTATGGCTAGGAAAGTGGCTAAAGCTTTAATATGCTACAAAAGGAAGTTTATTAGTTTTTCATTAGCTCATTTCATGTATTATGTTATGTTTGAATTATTTATGTATTGGTACATGTTTGTGAGACTTGGATGGTTCATTTGTCCTTGTTGGTTAACATTTGTTTTGATGCTCTTGGATTATGTATTAACTCATTTCCTTGTGTTTCAATGAAATTATGCATTGTATGTGATAACTATAGTGTGCAATTGAGTTAATTCATATTGAGTGTCACGATTGTGCTCTTATCAAAGAGGAAGCAAGTGCATTAAAATGATTTTCAAACACACATCATGTAGTACCAATTTATATAAGAGATGACTATAATGCGATTGTAGGATTAGAGTAACATCCCAAATTTTGGACCCTGAGAATTGAGAATAAGCCTAAAATAGGCGGACGACTAAGCCTAGTTCGGAAAAAGTCCTAAGAATGTCCAGAGTTAGGAAGCCTCTCTAGGACTAAAGTAACTCGGCTAGACGGGTCAATGGACCTAGTATGAATAAGCCTTGGAATTAAGTGCCAATGAAAAAGGGGCACAAAGACCTATACGGTGTAAATCCGGTGGAAAAGATGCCACCTAACTATGTCCTAAAGTATAGGACAATTAATTGAGTGAAAATATGTCGATATAAGTAAGTATATGGTATTTTTCAGGACAGTCATGGATGTCCTGCGTTTTTGGAGGAAATAAGAAAGGAAGAGTATTCAAGAAGCCAAGTAAAAGTCAAAAGTAATGATGATTTGTAGAACAAGTGGCGTTTCGAGGTCAAAAGTCGGTTTTTCGATAACACGAAGTACGAGGTAGATATGAGATACTGAAATTGGGGTTTCTTGCTCCCCAAGGCATTGTATTTCGACCACCTATGGTTAGGAAGGAGAGACTGTTGACCCGGGCCCACACGAGTCCAACTGAGTGGCACGAGTTACAAGGAAAAGTGTAACCGGCAAAAGTAGTTGAGCGGGACCGGTTAGGGTTTTTCAGAGTCAAGCCCACACCCCTAGACACAGAGAGAGGGTGAAATTTGGTGGGCTAGAGGAGAGAGAAAAGTACCTTGGAGGGCAAACAGAAGGTCACATCAAGTAATAATGAGGAGAGAGAAAATAAAATAATCAGGATTAATCTGGACCGCACAATTTGAATCTAACATGACAGAGGATGACATGTAATTATGACACAACATGGTCATTAATGGCGCATTTATGGGCAGATTTAGTGGATCCCACTGACTTGGAGGAAAAGCATAGCAAAATGACCATTTTACCCCTGAGGTGTTATTTTAATTACGGGACAGAAACCTACACCTAGTAACTCCAAAAACTATCATCAAGGGAAGTCTTAGAATCTTATTTTTAGGGGCATAAATGGTGGCACACATCTGCCCAAGAAGGATCTAGAATGACTTGGAGGGCAAGCCAAAGAATTATATAAAAATCTGAAGCATCCTTCCGACCAATGGGTAATAACCAAATTTGGACAATAGCCCTAACCCTTGGAGTCTATTTAAGGACACTTTCCCACCCATTTTTTGCTTCCAAGGATGAGCTCAAGCTGTTGGAGGAAGGTTCTCAGCTGAAGGTTTTGATTCAAGAAGAAGAGAAGGCCATACGCAACCAAAAATCCAAGGTAAGTCCCTAACCGACAACCTAGCAATTCTTGCTTCTGCCGTAAGATGTTTTTCGTGGATTTACAGTAGGATTATCATATTTTTGAGGTTTTCATTGAGTTCAAAACATGTTTTTGTGTGGGGACAAGTCGGATTACGTTTTTCCAAACCCGAAAAGCTTAAGTCTTCAAACTACATAAATCTGACAACTTTTACGATTTCTGGGCAGCGAGGGGAAATCGATGGTTTTGAAATAGTAAATGAAGTTTAAATGCTTTGAAGTTTTACATGGTGAAATTATACATCCTAAAGATGATTTTGATATAGGATTTCATACCATTTTGATTTTCCAACTGAGAGTTATTTAAGGTTGAAAATGACCTAAAAACATGGACTATGTCTCAGACTAGTGGCCAAAGTTTGGAAATAAGGGAAGGATTTGAACACAGATGACTTTTGGAATTATTTTTATGGTAAACTAGACATCCTAAGGGTTCAATGTCCACTTGGTTCACATTAATCGGATGTTTCTAGAATTTATTAAAAATCAGCGAATTTGGGTTAGAGATTTTGGAAAATTCTGGTGTTAGGCAAAATTTAGGGAACTTGAAGTAAAGTTTGTATGTGTGATTGAAAGTGTGATATTTTGCTGTATTTAGGGTTTTAACATGTGTGGGACATATTTCACATGCCGGAGAAGAGTTTACTGTTTTCAAGGAGTACCAGGTAGTAACTATTGACTTGCATACTCTATGTTGCTCTTGCATGTGTGTATTATCATGATATAAGAGTTGGACTATAGCACCTATTGAACTGTGTGTCCTTGGGTTGCTGCTGAAGTTCAAGAAATACATATCGAGCTGTGGTGCCTACTGGACGGTGTGTCCTTAAGTTTCTGTTATGGTACCGAGGGCATGTATATCGATATATGAGGTAGGTAGGGCCTATGTGACTGTGTGTTCATAGGTGGCTACTGAGACCTCAGCAGGGGTCGGTAGGGGTCTGCAGTCCTGACTACCAAGGCCCTTAGCGCTATGGTACTAGGGGGCTCTTGACCAGGTGGTCCTGCGGTTTTTTGTGCCAGAGGCAATCCATTTTTATTGTGCCAGAGGTAGATCTATTCTTATTGTGCTAGAGGCATATGTATACATGCTAGTATTGTGCCTGAGGCAGATTTATTTCCTGGTTATGATTTGGATTGCATGCATTGCATACATATTGTATTTGAGTCTAACAGTTACTCTGGGGTTCAACTTTGAACTCTAGGCCATTTTGGAGACACAGGGGTAAGGCAGTAGCAGCCGGAGGTTTGAAGAAGGTATGGCGTGGTTTGGAGAGTTGAAGAAATAGGGGATGCCTTGTTGCTTTTCGTACTTCTATTTTTGGGATGACTGTATGATTTATACTTACCGTTCAATATTTTCTTTGGTCGATTGTACCCTTAACCATATGGGGATTACTTTATATTTTTGTATGTACCTTTACCAGTATATTGTAGTTGTCCAAACCGATCATATGCTCTTCCGCACACACTCTGATATATGATTAAAGTGACTATTTATCAAAGGAAAGGTATTAAGCAAAAATGATCCCTCTAACCCGCCACCTGAAAGGGCGAGGCCGGTACGGGTGTAACAACTTGGAGAGCAAGCAGAAGGTCACATCAAGTAATAATGAGGAGAGAGAAAATAAAATAATCTGGATTAATCTAGACCACACATTTGAATCTGATGGGACAAGAGGAATGGCATGTAATTATGACCCCACATGGACATTAATTGTGCCATTTATGGGCAAATATGGTGGGTCCCACTGACTTGGAGGAAAAGCATAGCAAAATGACTATTTTACCCCTGAAGTGTTATTTTAATTACTGGACAAAAACCTACACCTAGTAACTCCAAAAACCAGCATCAAGGGCAATCCAGGAATCTGATTTTTAGGGGCAAAAATGGCGACACACATCTGCCCAAGAAGTCTCTAGAATTTCTTGGAGGGCAAGCCAAGGAATTATATTTTAATCTGAATCATTCTTCTAACCACTGGGTAATAACCAAATCTGGACAATAGCCCTAACCAAGAGGGTCTATATAAGGACATCCCTTGGTCATTTTCCATCTGCCTAGGACATGCTCAAGGTGTTGAAGGGAGAGTGTCTAGCCAAGTCTTGGTCCAAGGAGAAGAAGAAGGTCATACGAAACCAAAAAACCAAGGTAAGCCCCTAATCGACAACCTAGTAATTTTGTTTCTGCCCAATGATGCTTAACGTGGAGTTGCAGTAGGATTTTGATGTTTTTGAGGTTATTATTGAGTTCAAAACGTGATTTTGAGTGGGTACAATAGGATTACCTTTTTCCAAACCCGAAAAGCTTAAGTCTTCAAACTATGTAAATCTGCCAACTTTTATAGTTTCTGGGCAGCGAAGGGAAATCGATGGTTTTGAAATAGTAAATGAATTTCAAATGCTCTGATATTTTACATGGGGAAAGTAGACATCATGAGGATGATTTTGATACTAGCTTTTGTGTCATTTTGATTTTCCAACCAAGATTTATTTAAGGATGAAAATGACCTAAAAACATGGACTTTGTCTCGGACCAGTGGCTAAAGCTTGGGAATAAGGGAGGGATTCGAACCCAGATGACTTTGAGAATTATTTTTTTGGTAAACTAGACATCCTAAGGGTTCAATGGCCATTTATTTCATGTCAATACAATTTTTCTACAATGTATTAAAAATCATCGAAGTCGGGTCAAAGTTTGTGGAAAATTATGGAGTTAGGCGAAATTTATGGAACTTGAAGTAAAGTTGTATATGTGATTGATTTTGTTGTATTTAGGGTGTTATCTCGTGTGGGACATATTTCACACGCCGGAGAAGAGTTTGCTATATTCGATGAAGTGCTAGGTAGTAATTCTTAACTTGCATACTCTATGTTACTTCGCATGTGTGTTTTATCATGATGTAGGAGTTGGGCTGTAGTACCTAGTGGACTGTGTGTACTTAGGTTACTTCTGAAGTCTAAGGAATATCGGGCCTTAGTGCCAATGGATTGTGTGTCCTTAGGATTTGCTACAGTACCGAGGGCATTTACGGACTGTAGTTCCTGAAGGACTGTGTATCCTTAGGTTATTGCTGAAGGCCGAGGTATATGAGGTAGGTAGAACCTATGTGGCTATGTGTTCATTGGTGGTTACTGAGGCCTCTTGGGATAGGTGGTTAGGGTCTGAAGCCCTGGCTACCGAGGTCCTTAGCGCTATGGTTCTAGGGGCTTGTTTTGACCAGGCGGTCTTGTAGAGGAAATACATGCCAGTTTATTATGCTAGAGGTAGTTTATTGTGCCAGAGGCAGGTTTATTATTACTTCCTTATTGTGATTTGCATTACATGCATTGCATACATATTGTATATGAGTTTAACAGTTACTCTGGGGTTCAACTTTGAACTCCAGAACGTATTAAAGATACAGGTGTAAGGTAGTAGCGGCTGGAGGACTTATAGAAGGAAAGGCTTGATGCGGAAAGATGAAGAAATAGAGAATGCCGTATTGCTTTTTTTGTACTTCTATATTTGGAATGATTGCATGTTTTATGCTCACTATTTAGTATTTGTTTTGGACAATTGTATCCTTGACCCTACGGGGAATACTTTATGTCTTTGTTTGTACCTATACCAGTATATTATAGTTGTCCAAACTGATCATATGCTCTGTCGCACACACTCTGATGTTTATTAAAGAGATTATTTAACACAGGAAAGGTAATAAATAAAAAAGGATCCCTCTAACCCGCTACCCGAAAGGGCGAGGGCGGTAGGGGTGTAACAATTTATTTTACTAAAAAAATAAATTATTGATAATATAATATTTAAGTAATTAAAATATAATGATTAAAAAATTATTTTTTTCAATTTTATACATTTGTAGCAAAAGCATTACTAAAATTTGAAAAGGTGGCGAAATTTTTGTAAAAAAATTACGGGAATATTTTATAGCGGTTTAGAACCGTTTGAAATATCGAAGAAAAATTGATAAAGTTGGAATTTTTTTTTTTTTTTTTTGCAAAAAAAATCTTGGGAATATTTTGGTAGCGATTAGTAAACCGCTACAAATATGAAAAGAATTAAAAATGGTGGCGAATTTTTTTTTTTCTGAAAAATGGTGGAATATTTTGTATTGGTCACCTAACCGCTACAAAATAATTTTAAAGTTTAATGCATTTTTATATAATTAGTAGCGGTTTACTAACCGCTACAATTATGGGCCTGTTTGGGTTATCTTTTTTTTCAGCTTTTTAGTGCAAAAAATTCAGTGGCTTTTAAGCTAATGGACCAGTGAGAAAAAAAAGCCCAATGAACCCCGTTTGGCCGGATCAATGACGCTTGGCTGACTTTTTCATTTGCCCAAACGCTTACCGGGCTTATTGAACGCTTTGGATTTGGAGCTTAATTGCCAACGCATTTGAACCATCGTCTCTTCCAAATGTCCTCTTCGCTCTCACATGCTCGGACAATCTTTGGTCGATCCCGAAAGTTTCTCTGAAATACAGGGGTTGAAGGTAAAAGCAATTATTTCCATTATCTCTTTCGTTTTGTCCTGTTTTTTCTTGTATTTTTGCCGTTCTTGCCATTTTCTCAAACTGTCAAAATCGTCGACCGATCCTGAAAATTTCTATTTTGTCTCAACTTTTTCTTGTCTTCTTCCATCCGTGATCTTTGCAATGGCGAACGTCCTGTTGAACACTTCGATCCGAGGTTCAAGGTATTTCGATCCCGTTGAACTCGGATTTTTGGTCGCTGAGACGTCAAAGGAGTAAGAAATCAATCAGCTTAGTACTCTTGATTTCTTGCCCGCTTGGACTGAATCCCCATTCCACTTTTCTTGATCCCAAATTTTTTTAGAATTCTTTGGACTGATATTTACCTCTTTCTTTAGGTGAAACCGATGCTGTACTGGCTTTCAACCTATTTCGTCTAAGATCTTCTGGCCGATCCGAAGAATCGTGGTTCCCGGGCGCTTGGACAAGGTGGGCGTAACTTAGGTGGGTGATGATAATCTTGGATCTAGGTGTTGACGCTTTGTGTTGTTATTCGGGCGTGACGGAGGAGAAATAAAAGGCAAGTTTGAACTGTGAGTTTGCTATTCTCTTGATTTTTGTTTCCATTGTTGTTGATTATACCTGAAATTATAAATATGCTTTGCCCTTGAATTAAATAAAAATTTGCTGTCATGGTGGTGTACATTGTTTGGTTATTGCTGAAATTAAATTTGCTTGCATGATAGAATAAGGCTATGAGCAAGATGATTTTTGATTTGGGGTTCATTGTTATAGAGATGGTGCCAACATAAGATTTTAATGAGAACTAGTGGAAAATTTCGATTTGGGGTTAAAAATGAATTAATAAGGCTATTAGGTTAAATTTTGATTTGGATGATGACGATGAAGATGAAGATGATGGTGATCCACTTGATGAAGGCCCCTCATCAAATATCAATACATTATCTTCACCACAAATGAATCATCTTCGTGATAAAATCATAGAAAAACTTGTCCGCCATAGCAATAGGAGAACTTAATGTATTATTTGTATGCATTTTATTTTATAAACAATTTTATCCATTAAATATATTTAATTAAGGACTTTATTGTTTATTAATTTATTTAATAATCATTTAACTTTTGTCCAAATTAAAATTAAAATTAAAATTTTTATTATCCTAACATATACAACTAATATGTATAGTAGCATTTAATATGATTCATGCCTTTTTCAGTCATTTTCCATTTTAACTGACTTTTCAAATAATAATCCAAACACTCATCATTGAGAAAAAAACTACTTCTGCAAAAAGCCAGACTGGCAATCCAAACACAACCTGACTTTTTCAACCTGACTTTTTCCTACCGGGTTTTTATAAAAGTCAGATAGCTTTTAAGCCACCGCTCCTACCGCCAACCCAAACAGGCCCATGTAGTTAGTCAACCCCTACTGAAGTTTCATATCAACGTCAGTGTAGTTTCATATAGTAGCGGTCATTTGAAACCGCTACAGATACAGCAGCGGTCAATTCATGTGTAGTAGCGGTTTATTTTAACCGCTACAAATCAACTTGCCATGGTAAAATTTGTAACGGTTTGATTAACTACTACTAATGTAATTTGTAGCATCTAAAACAGCTACCAATACGCAATTTTAACTGCTACAAATTATCGTTGTTTTTGTAGTGTACTCCCCCCGATTCTAATTATAGGAACACTTTTATAATGCAAATTGTATTAAAAAGTGTTCCTATAATTAGGGCCGGAGGTAGTATTTTTTTTAAGTGGTGACCTTTTGATGAAATTTGTTCAACTATGTTGGGCAAAATCTCAGGCATCTAATTAGTGTGTTCTGTTATGCGCCATAAATGTTGGAAATTAAATGGGAAAATCCCACAAAAAGAACTTTTAAAATAGGAAACGACAAAATGATGTTTCGAATATTCATATTACTAAAGAAATGTTAGTATGTGATTCGTCCTTTTTGAAATTTAAATGAAATGATAAAAATACCCTTACATATTCTTTTTTCCAAGAAAAAAAATACTTCCACTAGACGCCACTGCTTTGGTGGCCAGCCATCCAGCGACCTCCCCATGTCGGCCGCCAGAGCTTCGATGGGGAATAAAAATTCCCAAAGTGGTTTAGGGTTTAGGTGTTGGGGTTTGAACCCCCACCACTTGGTTTGTCCAAAAGATTGGTGGCCCTTAACATTTTATCTTTGACACAAGCCCATGTACAAATTTTGTTAAGAAATTCATGATATTTCAGTAGGTTTTAACAACTTTTATTGACTAAGTAAAAAATTCACATTATCAGTCATTCACAACATTGGATTAGGTTTAACAACTTTTGTTTTCCCAGAAAAAAATTCACACTATCAGGTCATTCACAAATTTTGTTAAGGAACTCACGACATTTGATTATGTTTTAACAACCTTTGTTTTCCCCAAAAACAATTCACACTATCGAGTCATTCACAAGTTTTGTTATGGAATTCACCACATTTGATAAGGTTTTAACAATTCACCACATTTGATAAGGTTTTAACAAGTTAAAACCTTATTAAATGTGGTGAATTCTTTAACAAAACTTATGTACGACATGATAATTCTGAGAAAACAAAAGTTGTTTTAATTTAATCCAATGTGGTGAATTTCTTAACAAAATATGTGAATGACCGACTTGATAGTGTGTTTTTTTTTTTATGGGAAAACAAAAGTGGTTAAAACCTAATCAAATGTGGTGAATTTCTTAAAAAAGGCTTGTGAATGACTTGACAATGTGAATTTTTTTCTGGCAAAACAAAAAGTTGTTATAAGGATAAGGGTCTTAAATGTCATGGAATTTTTCGCTTAGGAGCATTGGTAAGACGGAAGTTTTTTTTGGACAAAAAATGCCACGGAAGTTCACAAGACGTATCAATTTTGCCCCGGAAGTATCATTTTTTCCACGGAAGTTTTCGCTGAGAAGAAATTTTGCCCTGGAAGTTTACACTAAGGAGCAATTTTGCCTCGGAAGTTTACAAAACATAGCAAATTTTCCCTTCTGTCCCAAATATTAAATTTGACTATTAAATCAGTCAAAGACCACACATGTCACGCCTTGAAAAGGTCGAACTTGGAGTCGAGAGAAGGAGATCCTTCGATGTTGAAATCAAGGCGCGAGAATTTGTGAAAACGGTCAAAGGGACTAAAAGGTTTTGTCACAAAACGCAAATGAAACGCAAAACGAAAACGAATTGTTCCAAAAATTGGTTCGAAGAAACAAATCAATAGTGATAATACTTCCGTTTGTATAGACTAATCATTTGTTTAGATCATAAGTGATGCTTTCTTTGGGTTTTGTGACGACGACTCTTTCACCCCTTTGACGGTCGGTTCACAAATCTAGCCGCCTTGAGCCGAACATCTCAAGGATCTCCTTCTCTGCTCCAAGTTTGACATTTTCAAGGTATAACATGTGTGGTCTTTGACTGATTTAATAGTCAAATTTAATATTTGGGAACGGAAGGGCAAAATTGCTCCTTAGTGAAAACTTCTGAGACAAAATTACTCCTTAGTGAAAACTTCCGAGGCAAAATTGCTCCTCATCGAAAACTTCCGTGGCATTTTTGGTCCAAAAAAAACTTCCGTCTTACCAGTACCCCTGAGTGAAAACTTCTATGGTATTTAAGACCCTTATCCCTAAAATATAATCAAATGTCATGAATTCCTTAACAAAATGTATGAATGATTTGATAGTTTGAATTTTTTCTAGGAAAACAAAAATTGTTAAAACATAATCAAATCGTGAATTCTTTAACAAAATTTATTAATGAGCTTAAGTTAAAGAGAAAGTTTTAACTTATATATATATTTTTTATATTTTTAAAGTTCTTTTGGTGGGATTTTCCCAAATTAAAATGTGACTTGAGCAACATCAACAACAACAAAAAAAGTGACTTAAACCAAAATGATACTCACGCTATTAATTAATAAATGTGGGTCGATTCTAAATAAAAGAATTTGATTCATATTACCTCTCTCAATTAATTTTTTTACCCATATAACCCTCATTAATTTCATAATTTTTCTTATTTTTAATCTATAATTAATACCCTAATTAAAAAGAGCTACTACGTATTTTAAAGAAGGTGACATCCCATTAAAAAAAAGGGTAACATGCATCCAAACTCTGGACTATTTTCTTAGGTCCATCTAGCACCTTAAAGTAAATTGTGGTGTATATAAAAAATATTTTAAGGTGTTGGATGCACCTAAAAGAATACTTTAGGTCTAAAGGGTACTGGATGCACCCAAAAAATACTCTAAAGTGCTGGACACACCTATTCAAAGTGCTGGATGCAACACAAAATAATTTAGGGTGCTGAATATAATTGAAAAGAATATGACAAGGTGCTAAATGCATCTTACCTCTAAAACAATGGTGGCAAACAATTTTTACATTAATAAAAAATAGTAGATATTTTTTTAAAATTTTTTGTGAATTAGATAAATGCTATACTATTATATTTTTGGGTCGAATAATAGGTACTACTCCCTCCGATCCTAATTATAGGAATATTTTACTAGAATTTGGAAAGATTAAGGAGAGAAGTTAAATTAGTTAATTATAATTATTTTCCTAAAATACCCTTCCTTAAAATTTAAAATGCATCAAGGAAAAGTTTGTTGAATAGGTAGGCCACCCGCATGACTAGTGCTCCGTGATTTCTCTGAGCTAACAGTCCGAATGGTAAAAAGAAAAAGCTTTTGACAACTTATATATATGTTACACTCAACTTATAAAAACATCGGTTTCGTAATGAAATTAATGTTTTATTAGGTTATTTTAGGGAAAAAAATCAATCACTTTGGACGGATAATTATAAGAAAATATTTTTAAAAATATTAAAATTATTTTATTTAAAAATAAAAAAGAAAATAGAATCTCTCACTTGATAGAATATAAGCGTGTTGTTAAATTAATTATTGTGGAGAAAGTATTAATAAGGGTGATATGGAAAAGGTATGACCAAAATTGCTCAAAATTATTTTATTAAAAACAATATAGTTGACGTGTATATAAAATTAATGAGTTATAAGCATTACTTACTTTATAGAATATATATGTATATTATTAAATTATTATTGTGTTTAATTATTATTGAGAAAGTATCAAGAGGGGTATTTTAGGAAGAAATTGATAAAAAATAAAATTTGGTCCTACAATTAGGACCAAGACTAACTTCAAAATGTGTTCTTATAATTAGGATTTAGGAGCAGATGGAGTATTATATAAGACCAGAAGGAATAAAATGAGACATGGTAAGTAGTAACATCATGAACTTTTTTTTTTGGCCATACATCAATAGAAAATTAAGAACCAAAGGTCAAAGAAAAAAAAAAAAAAAAAATTTAAAAGGCCAGCGATTGTGAGTACGAGAGATAAAACGACAGGTCAAAATACTCATTAGATCAAATCTGTGGCCACGATTAAATTAACAGGATTGGACAGTAACCTTAATTTCGAACTGATGTCCGCGCCTCCGCGCTTAATGTCAATCCCGCGAATTCCTCATTATCGTTCGTTCCTTAAATTCCCGCTCTGAAGAGTCGTTGCCCCAACGGCACTCTCGACTAGCCGTTGCCGTTGCCGTTGCCGCCTACTCCTTCTTTCTTACTTGGTGTGTTTAAATAAAGGAGCGGAGGCGTTTGGCTTCAAATTCAAACTTCGTACGCAAAAATAATTTCATCTGTGAGTGCGTTAGAGCTGCGAGATAGTAATAGCAGAATGATCAGAAACCAAGTGATTGTTCGTGAAGTTTGGGCCTCGAATTTGGACAAGGAGTTGGCTTTGATTCAGGACGCTGTTCCTGGTTGCTCTTTTGTCTCCTTCGACACTGAATTTCCTGGTACGCTGTTTAATCCAAATATGGGTCATCCCCGTAAGTTGCCTACTTCTACTAATTATCAATTCATGAAGACCAATGTTGATGTTCTGAACATCATACAACTAGGCCTTACCTTAACTGATTTTAACGGGAATCTACCCCATTTTGGAACCCCAAACGGATATATTTGGCAATTTAATTTCAGCGACTTTGACATTGAGCAGAATCCTCACAACGTTGAATCCATTCGACTGTTAAAGAAGCAAGGGATTGACTTCATGAAGAACAAGAAAGAGG
The DNA here is from genome assembly GCA_019022655.1 of Acacia acuminata. NCBI lineage: Eukaryota > Viridiplantae > Streptophyta > Magnoliopsida > Fabales > Fabaceae > Acacia > Acacia acuminata. The sequence continues at coordinate 279,402 of JAFJYI010000306.1, read as the reverse complement.
GTGTTCCATCTTGGGTCTTTCGGATTTTTATTTTAAAATCTGGATTATTGTTTAACTCTCATATCACATGGGTCACTTTCCACAGTTGTTATGATTTTGGGTTTATGATCAAACTTTTAATGGAAGGACAGTTGCCATCTAATGTTCACTTGTTCAAATATTTGGTGGCTCAATTCTTTGGAACCAAAATTTATGACATGAAGCATATAATGAAGTTCTGCAATGGCTTATATGGTGGCTTAGAAAAAGTGGCTGAGGCATTGAATGTGGTTCGTGTAGCTGGGAAGAGTCACCAAGCTGGGTCTGATAGCTTACTAACCCTACAAACATTCATGAAGCTGAAGGAGGTTTATTTTAATGGAAATTTCGGGCTCAAAAAGTTTGAAGGAATTCTCTATGGGTTTGAAGTCGATCCTATGATGTGAACTATTCCAAAGATTCAAAACTGAACCTGGCAATTCCTGGGCCAGCATCAATTGGTCTCCATCCAAGAGTGCGTCCTCCATCTCTGATTGTTAAATTCGTTATCAATTGTTCATGTTGTATATCTAGGAGAGCAAGACATTATTTTTTAGGGCAATAGGACTAATTGTCTAATTCTTTTCCGTTGCTACTGCAGGAAAGATTACTAAATGTACATCTCATAGATAGCTCTGTCATATTAGTGATTTTCTTCATTCTTTGACAATCTGAATATGAAAGATGTAGATATCTACTGATACTAAGACATAGTGATTTTTTGAGTATGTGTAATTAACTTTATGCATGCGTTTTATGATATAGTTGGACTAAGATGATTTCTCAACTTTGTTCAGTACATAAAGTTGTTGCAGTGACTGATATTAAAAGAAAATTTTCATTATCCAGACTGGCCCTTATTTTTTAGGACTACTGAATAAGCGTTTTCATATAATTTTCTATGAGTTTTTAAAGTGGCAATATTTCGATTTTATTTAACATGTGAACTTCTCCCAATGAAATCTTTAAAAGGTCAAAATCATTTGATCAATCTTTGATTTTTATATGTAATTTTAATATCTAGTTCAGGATTGAGAAGTTTCCATCACTTATTATTATCATTATCATCATTCGCTGCCTATTCAATTTAAGTTAAATATACTGAAATAAAAGGAATCACTAACATAGGAGAAAACTTATTGAGAAGGATGACTTTCATGAGGTTCCCAATTACATTACACGGTGGTTCATCAGAATAGCTAGAGTACAGACAGAATATTAAACATGAGTACCAGTAACACCATCTTACACTCGTACTCATTTTAATCAGTTTTGATTCTCATTATTGGAGCTCTTGTTCTCCAAAGAGGAAGTAAGGAAGCGGATGAAAACTCAAAAAAGAATATGAACATTATTGTTCTTGGGTATGTCTCTCTGATAAAGTATCGGATTAGTGGGAGATAATGGAAGTTGCGGAAAATTTATAGATTTTAGGAATTAATATTTAATTAATTGGGTCTGTTTTTATTGTTATCTTTAGGAATTAGGAAAGAAGATAAATATCTTATTAGATATTATCTTTTATTATTATCCTTAGGAGTTAAGAAATAGGAAGAATATCTTATTAAATAAGATTTAGTTGTTAGGATCTATGATTATTAGTTATCTAAATCTTAGATTTAGATATATTTTTAGATTTCGTATTTATATTTTGAATAGGGTCTACCCTCTCGTAAATCATTATAAATAGGTCTCATCAATAAAGTGTTGAATATTCAAAGAATAATTTAGTAGTGGAGATTCTCCTTAAACTTTAATAATCCGATGAGTTAGAGATTCAGGCTCATGTGATGTGCTATTGAGGATGTGGGCTGTTCTTACCGAATTAGTGAGATACTCACTTATTTTATAAAATAGAGGTTGTTCTTAGGGAGCTAGTGAGATCTTTGCTTCTCTTTAAAAACAGAGTAAATATATTTCCCATTTTATTCCCAATTTAATCGCATAACTAGTATCCCATTATAGTGAAATCCTTGCTTCTCTTTAAAAACGAGTAAATCTATTTCCCTTTTTAATCCCAATTTAATCGCATTACCAATATCCCATCATTTGGTATCAAAGCTTAACGATCCATGGGTTAATCCTACTTACTATCCTCGTTCTCACACTTGGCAATTTCAAAAGAAGATGAAAGGTTCATTTTTCCTTTGGAAGACGTTGCCGCTATTGTGGTGAAGCCGAAAGATGGAGTAATGTCTTTTAATACAATCAAGGTAGAGGCAAAGACAACCACTATGAAGCTTCAAGATAAATCCGAAGGCTGGAACTTTGGTCTCGCCTTGAGGTCAAGGCGAATCTCAAGGGGAAAGTATTGATAGAGTATCGGATTAGCGGGAGATAATTGAAGTTACTGAAAGTTTAGAGATTTTAAGAATTAATATTTAATTAGTTGAGCCTGTTTTTATTATTATCTTTAGAAATTAAGAAATAAGAGGAATATCTTATTAGATAAAACTTAATTGTTAGGATTTATGATGATTAGTTATCTAAATCTTAACAACTAAATCTTATCTAATAAGATATTCCTCTTATTCCTAAAGATAATAATAAAAGATAATATCTAATAAGATCCTCTTATTTCCTAATTCTTAAAGATAATAATGAAAACAAACTCAATAGTAATAAAAACAGACTCAATTAATTAAATATTAATTCCTAAAATCTCTAAACTTTCCGCAACTTCCATTATCTCCCGCTAATCCGGTACTTTTTCACTCCCTCTCTCTCTCTCTACATGTCTCTCTATTATGGCTTTGGTTATGATTCGTGGTAATTTTCTGTCCTAATTTTGAGCTAGTTGTTCCTTTATTCTAGTTTTGGTTTTCTTTATGTCTTGAAGACCAATACAAAAAGGTCAAAGATATAGTTTTATGCATGAAAACCAATAGGTCCCGGAATATACACCAAGAGAAGAGTCTTACTGTCATCATTACTTGCACGAACCATTGTCTGCTCATTGTCGAGGTTGCTTTCTTCTTTCGATATGGGGGCCAATTAATTAACAAAGTTATCCTGGAAAGCTTGCAGGGTAATTGATTCAGGTGTGCATCTTCAATATTTTAAGCTTTTAGACTGGTGATGAATTTCCAGTCAGGGCTTAGCTTTAAATATTTCTAGACAGTGGTGATCCTCTTAAGTATCTAGGCAAGAGAATGTTGTAGATTTAATTCATACTGGACTCATGACAGGTTTCCGCTTGTATGATTAGCCTTCATTTAAAAAAATATTTTCTGGTTTGTGCCAATATCCAATTTTCAATTTTGCTTTGGTAGTATGGGGTTTTGACTAGAAAGAATAATATTGAAACAGGGGTTTGATTGATGGTTTATAACTTTATATTCTTTTGATGTTCCCAGTAGATGAATGATTGTATGATGCAAATAAGGTATTGAAGTATGATGCATTGGCTTTTTTCATCTTTCTAAATTGTTCTTTTGATGAATGAATTGCTAGTATGAATTGGGAACTTTCTCAAGAAGTAGTCATGTAACTCTTATGAACAAGTGTATTTTTAGTGAAAGCTTTGTTTTTGTCTGTTCATATAGTAATTTTACATGTGAGTCGGGCTTAGAGAGTGCCTTAATTCTTTTCAATGTTGTTATTAATTGTGTGTGTGTGTGTATATATAGACACACACCCACTTAAAAAATTTGGCATGTAGTTTAGGTACCATAAGTTTTTTGAATGTCTAATGTAGGTAAAGAAGTTTCATAGGATTGGATTGATAAAATTGAGATAGTGGCTATGAAATGATGTTTAAAACAAATTCTATATTGTTGAGTATTAGTGTTAGGATCACGTTTGGAAACTCAGGAAAATGCATGAATAAGGGAAGATACTTTTTATGGTCAGAACTTTGACATGGAAATTCTTATTATTTTGGAGAAAGAAATAGAAAAGTAGGGTGGCTATGGGGTTGCTGTAGTCAAAGTCTATGAGATGGGGCTGTGAGAGTCATTTTTGGGTCTTTAAATCTTCACTCTAGTCCAACAAAAGAGGCAGAGAAGAATTTGAGAAGTGTGGCTAGTTCTTTGGAGTGGATAGAGCCAATCCTCTGCAGCAATTAGCAAATTCGTTGTCTTCTTTGTTTAGAGTCTATGTCTTGTGCTTTCTTACTTGTATCCCTGTCCACTGTTTCTGTTGTGTAGGAATTATAAGTTGTATTTCACTTGTGTGTCTGCATATGTAACAGAACTGTGTTTTGTTTATAAATGTAATGTTTTTCAGCTTTTCTTCATGTAGATCTGTTCTTGTTTGGAAGATTGTGGTAAGGGTCCAATCAATTACTTAGTTATGTTTCTATTTTATGTCTCACAACTTACGTTCTACCTTGCCATCTAACAAGCTGTAAATGAAGAGAGCAATATTCTTAAATTGTTTGCTGGATTTGATGCTTGTCTGTAGTATAAAATCAAATTTTATCAGTTCCCTGTTTTACCATCCTTTTAATTTTGTTGTGCTGTGCGCACTTTTGACCATGATCTTGCATCTGATATTTGCCATCTTCCCTTACATTTACTATATCACAAAATATTCTGTTTGGTTCTCAGTGTCGGCTTTATTAATTTGATTTTTCTGTGTTTTGACCTTTGTTATAGGGCTTAGAAGACTTACATTTTTCTACCAACCCTAAAGACAAATGCTCAGGACATGCAGGGGATTATAATGATAATCCTTACAGATGTCTTTCTTTTATGCTGGTGAACTAATTTCTATAGCTTTTTTTTTCATCAAAATTAGTTTCTATTCCTTATCTATGCTTTTATGTGTTTGCAATTTGCATTCCGTCGAGTAAAAACAGATGGTCTTGAGTATCAGAGCAATCTTACTCAAACTTTTTTATCTTTAGTTTTCTTAATCAAACTTTAAGGGCGATCTTCTGACTTGAGGTAACATGATGCATCAAACATTTAGAAATCAGATCCAAACTATAAATCAATTCCTAGCGGTGAGCTGAATGACTCCCATGATTTCTACATGTATCTTCAAAAATCATCACTGCTATCTCTAAAATTTTATAAATTGAAAAGGTTCCTTTCTTGGTGAATGGTGAATTTAGTTGGTGATCATTAAATGCTCTTGAAAAATCTACAATGTCATAACCAATTTTAGGTAATTAAAGGGGCCAAAATTGTTTGATGAGCTTTATTAGGATATGTTTCCTTGGGTTTCATAGTTATGCAAGCTGTTTGGTTTTTTCACTGTTAGGATGTTGACTTTGCTAGATCTGTTTTGTTTCTTATTTTCACAGGTGGATGTGAACAATGTTTGATTACTAAAAATGATTGTTGATTTGCAGTGTTATTAAACCAGGACCGGTCGGTAAACCCAACCGGTCCGGTCCGGCATTAAGCCGGTTTAGTTTAGTTTAGGTTCTTTTTTTTTTTCTCTCTTTTCTTTTTTTTAATTAAAAAAATTCTTTATAACTTTATATTAATAACCCTAAAATCTTCACTTTCTCACCTATTTGGCCTTGGGTTAGCTTCGGTTTGGCCATATGATTTTCCCTCGACTACCGAAGCTCTAAAGCTTGTAATATTGCTAAGCTTCATAACTTATTTATATAACAAACTAAACCATTTCTAGCATACCCCACGGTTATCCAATTAATTCACATTGAATAAACTCATGACTTTGGGGAGTTATTTTTATGGTTTTTGAATGTATAAACCTAAGGATTAGAATCAGTTGTTACTGGAGGATTATTATCTAAATTCCTGTATGATTTATGCAGTTCCTGGTTATGTTCTCATGGGTTCATGAATAGTATGCCATGATTGTAGTTTGTATGATGAATTTTATTTAAGAAAACTTTCATGGTTTACTGTTGGTGTTGATTGAAGTTTTGGGATTCTGCAGAAGTATGGTTATTAATGGTTTATCTGGTTTGGTAGAAGTATATTACTTTATTCTTTTTTTTTTAATCCATTGCCTGTGATTGTGCTAAAGGAATAGTTCAGCCTTTCTTAATATGTATAGATGGCATGTGTCTTCTTTGGATTCTCTCAAAATCCAACGATAATATGAAACTTGTAACTAGCTACTTGGCTTCTTTATTTTGCAACCGCTATGTAATGGATTTTTTTTTTAAATTATTCTGGAGATAGAATGCTTGTTTATTACTTGCATATCACCAATTGTTCTTATAGTGAATTTGCTATCTTCTATACGTTATCTCTTATGTCAGTTTTTGTATTCTTGTCCATTTCTCTATCTTCCTTGATAAGTGATAACCTTGGGATTTCAACAGAAAAAGAATTAGTTAAAGTTCAGGCAAATATTTTTGTATATTTAAATAGGATGCATACTGTTTAGATAACAGATCCATTCGGTGTCTTATCTTTTAATGCTAGAACAAGAAAATCAAGTACTGAGAGAATCCAAAGAAACCACATTGGATATTTTTCAGGTTTGTTCTGAGCTTCCTTTTAGCGTGTAAAATATATAAATTTTAGCCAAATACTGATTAGTTTGACTTTTATGTTTGTGCTTTGTGTTTTGACATTAAATTGCTCAGAATCTATTCTTGTTTTTTGGTCAATGCTCAAAATCTGTTCAACCTACAATACAATCGTTACCTTTTTAAGTTTTTAAGGAGCATGTTTATAGATTTATGTTGGTTCACATTGTTATCATTTTCATTGCTGGATTATTTTGAATCAGAGAAACTATCATATTTTATGGTTCAATATTCTTCCTTAAGAACACAATAATTGATATTTAAATTTAAATCTCTAAATGAAGTTAGCAAAGAATCTAGAAAACAAAACTTACCTTGGGAGATTAAATCAATCCTGCATATCTAGAATTTCCTGCTCAATTTGGCTTCTCAACATGATTTGTTAGCAACAGAGCCAAAATTAATTTATAGAAAGGGGAGTTTTAGAATACAACAAAAGGGGAGCCTTGAAATGGTGGACTAGACACTACATTAACAAGATGAAAACTCGTGCTGAACATCTTGCCTTTTCAGGATTAATATCCTTACGTGATTTAATTTCCTCAGTTTTAAGTAGTGTTGATGCTGAATTTAATGCTATTTTCTGATCAGGGACAATTTTCTGAACATGTTGCTTAATCGCTCCAACCTCAACATTGATGCTTCTGCAGCTTACCTTGCGATGGTTGTGAATGTGGAATTCTAGTCAGGAGGGTCTGTCTTTTTGCCTTCGGTATCTAAGATAGATCAGTCTTTACTGCTGGCAGAGCATACTCCTTGTGCCTTGCCCAAAAAAAAAAAAAAAAAAAAAAAAAAAAAAAAAAAAAACCACCATTTCAAAGGTGCACATGGCGGAAACAGGGGATAAGGGAGGCATTTTCAAGATGCAAAACCAATTTGTCATTTAACTTTGTAATAGTGTTAGGACATTAATCATGTTGCAAAATCAATTGGGCTATATTAAGGACATAAAAAACTCAGATTCCGTTGTACTCTTTTAAGTTTGTCCTTTGCCCCAGTTGTCCACAATAATGTTACATGTGAATTGGGCCTTATAGAGCGCCTTAGTTATTTCAATATAACTATTACTCCCTCTAGTCCTTATTATAGGAAAACATTTAGGAGTTAATTTTGGTCATAGTAAAAAATTTAAATTTTTATCAATTTCTTCCTAAAATACCCCTACTTTATTGCCTCAAGTGTAAATTGCTTGATTTTAATTTATTTATTGATCAACTTACGTCAATTTTCCTATATATATATATATATATATATATGTTTGATGATGAATACATGGCGGGCAAAGACTAAATGTTTGACATGACATAAAGCTATTTGCCATAACACAATAATACATTGCTTTTCTAAAAGCAGAATCTTTTGCTTTAAATTATTGTAACTTTTATTAAAGTTGATGCCGACTTACATCTTTGAGCGTTATCTCTTTCAGTTTTTTATACCAGCTATGTACTTTTCCAATATATATATATATATAGGAAAAAGTACATAGCTGTAGATATATGCACATACATGTGTGTGTGTAGATATATGCACATACATATGTGTGTGTGTTTATATACACGCACATGTATATACACATATATGTATATATAGTAGGACTATTATTTTAATTTGAAAATGTGTGGAAAGGAAAATTTTAGGTTGAGGAGGTATGTGGCATGGGTTGTTGATTTACTCTTACTTATGTTATTTTAAATTTATATAAGTGCATTTTAGAAAAAAATGAGTAAAATTAACTAATTTAACTTATTTCCTTAATCTCACTAAAGTCGGTTAAATATGTCTTATAATTAGGACCAGAGGGATTAATTAGCTATAAATAGAATAACTTAAATTAAAATTTGGCATAATATGTTGTAACATGGGAATTATACGTTTCTTCAATGTCCTAGTGTAGGCAAAAGAAGTTTCCTATATTGGAGCTTAATGTTTAAAACTGAGATACTGGCTTTGAAGTGTTGTTTAAAATATGGTCTGTTTGGTTATGTGATTTACTTATATATTCACAATATCTTTCATCACAACTCACATTATTCCGTCCCGACTAACAAGTTGTAGATGAACAGAGCAATGTTCTTGTATTGTTTTGCTAACTTGATGCTAGTTTCCAGTTTAAAATAGGAGTTTTTTTTTTCTAGTGACCTGTTTTACCGAGCTTTTTTTCTACTCACATTCGTTATGCAATACGTACTTATATCCTTGTTATTTTCTAACATTGTATATCTTGGGAAAATCCTTCTAAGGGACCTTTTTGGCAAAAGAAACCCAAAAAGGGACCTAAGAATCTGACAATCCCAGAAAGGCCCCTTGGTCCTTTTCTGGGATAAATTCATTAAAAATTTACAACTAAATCAGTCGCATTTACAACAATTTTTTTACTCGTTTACAACTAAATCAGTCTCATTTACAACAATTTTTTTACAACTAAATCAGTCTCATTTACAACAATATCGATCCTGGTTAACAACTATATCGGTCTCATTTACAACTCACCAAAATTCGACAAACCCAAAAAAGGACCAAGGGACCTTTACGGGATGGTCGATTCTTAGGTCCTTTTTTGGGTTTTTTTGCAAAAAAGGTCCCTTAGAAGGATTTTCCCGTATATCTTCTTAATCAATATATCTTTAAAAAGTTGAGCTTTACTGTTCATTAAGCCAAAAACATCTATGGCTTCTCGTGCTTTTCACTTGCTTCATAGAGCCGATGAACAATGCTTTGGCTTATACATTGGCTTGAGCTACAGTGCCGGGCTCATGCGGGCCTTGGTGCAGAAGTTTAAGTTTTGAAGTTCCCTCCTTATTTCATTGTTGGTCTCTTTTATAGTTGCATTTTTCAGGACCAACACCCTGCACCCAAAAAAATAGAAAATAGAAGGGTTAAGAGGCAAAAATACACATGGATTTTTCCTCCAGGAGCGCCCAGCACCACGTGATTTGTTTTGGACAAAAAATACACATGAATTTGTAAAACCAAAGCAAAAATACCACCACCGTTAGAACAATTAATCGCCGTTATCTTATGGTGGGCCCCACACTATTAAAAAAAAAAATCCTGAGTCTTTGTTAATTTACCTTAGTGCCCCTACTCCTTTCACCCTTATTCCTTCTTCTTTTTTTTCCTTTTGATCGAAACCTCTATTCCTTCTTCGCGATCGATCATTCCTTCTTCCCTTCACTCGAGATGCGATTCGGCCACGCGAGGCATCGCCACCAACGACGATCGGAGGCTCTGTCTCCTTCTCCCGTGATTCTCGCAGGACGATTTGAAGAAAATCGCTGCCTACAAAGCCGTGGAGTACTTTGAATCCGTCATGGTTCTGGGTTTGGGAACCAGGTCGACGATGAAGCACGCGGTGGACAGAATCGGTGACCTTTTCAGGCAACGCAAGCTCAAGCACATACCCACAAGTAGGCGGTTTCACTGGATCTAGCGATTGCAAGAGCCGATGAAGTTGATCCATTTTGAACAGAAATTGATGGTCGTGGGTTGGCACAGGAACGCAAGCGCAGAATTGCAGGTTTGAAAGGTTCAAATTTTTTGAAATTATCCTTTGTATCTGCTCATCACCCATCAAAATTTTCCCAGATTTGATGGATCATGGTGTATCAGAAATTAGGGTTTGTTGACCCTTTGTATTTTTAAGATTTAAAATTTTCCGAGATGTTTGTTGATCCTTTGTATCTGCTCATCACCCATCAAGTTTTGTTCGCTGGATTTTTTTTCGTTCGATCTGATCGCTGGAAGTTTTGTTCGCTGAAGTTTTGTTGCAAGGTTGCGTTAGGGTTTGTTGATCCTTTGTATTTTTAAGATTTAAAATTTTCCCAGATGTTTGTTGATCCTTTGTATCTGCTCATCACCCATCAAGTTTTGTTTGCTGGATTTTTTTTCGTTCGATTTGATCGCTGGAAGTTTTGTTCGCTGAAGTCTTGTGGTTTGATTTGTTGAGGGACAGAAGTTTTGTTCGCTGGATTTTTGCTGGATTTTTTGTGTGTAGCAAATTGAGGGAGGGTATTTTCTTTTTTCAGTTGGGGTATCTTGGTAATTTTAAATGGGAGTTAACAGAGTTTAGCACTATTCTAACGGTGGTGGTATTTTTACTTTAGTTTTACAAATTCATGTGTATTTTTGGTCCAAAACAAATCACGTGGTGCTGGGCGCTCCTGGAGGAAAAATCCATGTGTATTTTTGCCCCTTAACCCAAAATAGAATTTACAATTGCAAGAATGATAGTTGCTTGGTTGTGGAGGGGGTAAGCATATTAATTCTGACAACATCTTTGTTTTTTATAGTTATTTTGGGAAAAAAAATTATTGTTGATTTAAGAAAGAGCGAAGAAATGGTACAATTTACGATCGTTTATTTCATTGGCATATGATTGTTGCATTTAATTCTTATAATGAATTCTCGCTCTTTACTTTTGCAGTCTATTTTTTGGAGGCATACTGCCAAGTGACGAAAGGTGAATTCCTCCTTGTCAGAGTGGGAGTGAGAATTATAGAATTCATGGTTACTGAAATTGACCATCTGCGTACATTCTTGTTGCCCTGCACACGATTTTCCGAGACGGAGAGCCTGTGAAAAGAGAAAATGAGGTTGGTTATGATGATAGAGTAGTAACCTTAACTCTCAAGAACTTGTCATCAAAATGGACATTGGATGCTCAAATGGTTGATCTCCAATTTGCCATAAGTCGTTCGAGTTTGAAAGCAAAGGCATGGACTGATGAGCCGAGATGATTAGATACAAGCGTGATTAAGGTCGATGCCTATATGATGTAAAAATGTTTTAGTTATCTTTCGATTACTACTCTATACATCTTGCCATTGTGTTGTTGTGATCACATGTCTATTTACTATCAACCTGATGTTTCTAATGTGATTTAGATCACTATTATATTTATGATCTTTCATTTTAATAGGATTTGGTTAAATGCCTTTATTTCCGCTTAAATGCCTATAAATTTAGAAGGCTCACATTGGACAATCTTTGTTGTTCCTATCTTAAGTCTCTTTTCCTTGATCTTTTTTCACCAGCTGATATGCTAATTAAGATAGGCCATAATCTCACCAAAGTTGGGTGTAGTAGTTGAATCCAGGCCATTTTTCGTCGGTGGCTTATTGTACCTGTTGGTATTTTTGTTCTGTGGCCTTTTCCTTCTATCTCTTAGTTTACTGAGTTGTGCAGTTTTAGTGTAAAAAGTGGGACAAGATATTTTAAAACACAATAGTTTTTATATAGTTGTCAAAGGGCGTTATGCACATAGTTGTTGTTGTTGTTTTTTTTTTTATCTTTTTTTTCTTGTTTAAATTTTATAAGTTAAGCATCACTAACATGCAAGGTACAACCCACTAGTCAAACAATTCATGGACCATGCTATTTCAATATTGATTTTTCTTTTATTTTCAGGTCTTCACTATTTTATCAATAACATTAATTCAACTCGTTAAAACTTTCAAATATGAATAAATTCATTATGTCTTTTACTTTGCTTTTTCTGTTTTATTTTCGCCGTTATTTTCTTTTTCATTCGAGTAGTCATTGCCTTTGTGCTTTTTCAAGAGTGGAGGCTAGAGCACTTTGGTTAACTTTTGTTTCACTCTATTTTTTTCCCCTTTAAGACAACTTTTGTTTTAGAGGACATTCCTGTATGCACAAGAACAGGTGTGATACGGTTGGGAACTTTACGTTATATTTTATGGTGTTACTGAGTAGGGAAGATGTCTACTTAGCAGCTACAATAAGTGAATATTTATTGCTGATGTGCCGTATTTTTTTATTTGTTTTCAGCAACCCATTTATTTATTAGATCAAGGGTTTCTCCCTTGAAGTTAAGAGAGCAAAGGGTTCTCACCTCTCCCAATAAGTGCGTTTTTTAAGATTTGAACTAGTGTTTTCCTCGCTATAGGGATGAGATAGTCCCTTCTTCATTTTCTCACCAAAGCCGACAGCAACCATATAATTCTCCATCTAATTCAACTTTTCAAATTGATTCAATGGATTATTGAAGTGTTGAAGAATCTATGGCTAGGAAAGTGGCTAAAGCTTTAATATGCTACAAAAGGAAGTTCATTAGTTTTTTCATTAGCTCATTTCATGTATTATGTTATGTTTGAATTAATTATGTATTTCGACCAAAAAAAAAATTAATTATGTATTGGTACATGTTTGTGAGACTTGGATGGTTCATTTGTCCTTGTTGGTTAACATTTGTTTTGATGCTCTTGGATTATGTATTAACTCATTTCCTTGTTTTTCAATGAAATTATGCATTGTATGTGATAACTATAGTGTGCAATTGAGTTAATTCATATTGAGTGTCACGATTGTGCTCTTATCAAAGAGGAAGCAAGTACATTAAAATGATTTTCAAACACACATCATGTAGTACCAATTTATATAAGAGATTACTATAATGTGATTGTAGGATTAGTGTAACATCCCAAATTTTGGACCCTGAGAATTGAGAACAAGTCTAAAATAGGCGGACGACTAAGCCCAGTTCGGAAAAAGTCCTAAGAATGTCAAAAGTTAGGAAGCCTCTCTGGGACTAAAGTAACTCGGCTAGACGGGTCAGTGAACCTAGTATGAATAAGCCTTGGAATTAAGTGCCAATGAAAAAGGGGCACAAAAGACCTATACGGTGTAAATCCGGTGGAAAAGATGTCACCTAACTATGTCCTAAAGTATAGGACAATTAGTTGAGTGAAAATATGCCGGTATAAGTAAGTATATGACATTTTCAGGACATTCATGGATGTCCTACGTTTTTAGAGGAAATAAGAAAGGAAGAGTATTCAAGAAGCCAAGCAAAAGTCGAAGGTAATGATGATTTGCAGAACAAGTGGCGTTTCGGGGTCAGAAGTCGGTTTTTCGATAGCACGAAGTACAAGGTAGATATGAGATATTGAAATTGGGGTTTCTTGCTCCCCAAGGCATTGTATTTCGACCACCCGTGGTCGGGAAGGAGAGATCTGTGACCCGGCCCACACGAGTCCAACTGAGTGGCACGAGTTACAAGGAAAAGTGTAACCTAAAAAAAGTAGTTGAGCGGGACCGGTTAGGGTTTTCCGTAATCAAGCCCAGGCCCCCGGACACAGGGAGAGGGTGAAATTTGGTGGGCTAGAGGAGAGAGAAAAGTAACTTGGAGGGAAAGCAGAAGGTCACATCAAGTAATAATGAGGAGAGAGAAAATAAAATAATCTGGATTAATCTGGACCGCACAATTTGAATCTGACGTGACAAGAGGATGGCATATAATTATGACACAACATGGTCATTAATGGCGCATTTATGGGCAGATTTAGTGGATCCCACTGACTTGGAGGAAAAGCATAGCAAAATGACAATTTTACCCCTGAGGTGTTATTTTAATTACGGGACAGAAACCTATACCTAGTAACTCCAAAAACTATCATCAAGGGAAGTCTTGGAATCTGATTTTTAGGGGCATAAATGGCAGCACACATCTGCCCAAGAAGGATCTAGAATGACTTGGAGGGCAAGCCAAAGAATTATATAAAAATCTGAAGCATCCTTCTGACCAATGGGTAATAACCAAATTTGGACAATAGCCCTAACCCTTGGAGTCTATTTAAGGACACTTTCCCACCCATTTTTTGCTTCCAAGGACGAGCTCATGGTGTTGGAGGAGGTTCTCAGCTGAAGGTTTTGATTCAAGAAGAAGAGAAGGTTATACGCAACCAAAAATCCAAGGTAAGTCCCTAACCGACAACCTAGCAATTCTTGCTTCTGCTGTAAGATGTTTTCCTTGGATTTGCAGTAGGATTCTCATATTTTTGAGGTTCTCATTGAGTTCAAAACATTTTTTTGTGTGGGGACAAGTCGGATTACCTTTTTCCAAACCCGAAAAGCTTAAGTCTTCAAACTACATAAATATGACAACTTTTACGATTTCTGGGCAGTAAGGGGAAATTGATGGTTTTGAAATAGTAAATGAATTTTAAATGCTTTGAAATTTTACATGATGAAATTAGACATCCTAAGGATAATTTTGATATAGGATTTCGTACCATTTTGAATTTCCAACTGAGATTTATTTAAGGTTGAAAATGACCTAAAAACATTGACTTTGTCTCGGACCAGTGGCTAAAGTTTGGAAATAAGGGAAGGATTCGAACCCAGATGACTTTTGGAATTATTTTTATGGTAAACTAGACATCCTAAGGGTTCAATTACCACTTGGTTCACGTTAATTGGATGTTTTTAGAATTTATTAAAAATCAGCGAATTTGGCTTAGAGATTCTGGAAAATTCTGGTGTTAGGCGAAATTTAGGGAACTTGAAGTAAAGTTTGTATATGTGATTGAAAATAGTGATATTTTGCTGTATTCAGGGTTTTAACATGTGTGGGACATATTTCACATGCCGGAGAAGAGTTTACTGTTTTCAAGGAGTACCGGTAGTAACCGACTCGTGACTTGCATACTCTATGTTGCTCTTGCATGTGTGTATTATCATGATATAGGAGTTGGACTATAGCACCTAGTGGACTGTGTGTCCTTGGGTTGCTGCTGAAGTCCAAGAAATACATATCGAGCTGTGGTGCCTACTGGACTGTGTGTCCTTAGGTTTCTGTTACGGTACCGAGGGCATGTATATCGATATATGAGGTAGGTAGGACCTATGTGACTGTGTGTTCATAGGTGACTACTGAGACTGATGCTACCAAAATTTAATTAAGCACCGCAAGTGTACAGGTCATGAAAATAGTGAGTGGTAAATCAAGGTCATCCCACAGAGACTCACCCAACTAGTGATTAGGTGTTAAATTTCCTTTTTTTCATTTAAGTTGAGCAAATCGAAGTGTTTTCCAATAATAATAAAAAGAATTTTAATAAAAACAAACAAGAACTTCCAAAGAGCGAACTCAAATATCAAGGAGGACAACTTAGAGATATTAATCCCTTATTTGTTTCTTAGATTTTACTCCCACTAAATTAATTCTCACTTAACTTAATCAGCTAATCTAAAGTATTAATGTGTATAAATGCATCTCGGTCCATTTATATACCTATCTCAATTAATTATACAATGTCTCATATAATTAATTAAGATGCAATTCAAATTGGGCCCACTCTAATTTGATTATCCAGAGCTTCTAGGTATATGTCTATCCTAGATGCAAATTAGATTAAAATCTAATTCCACATTATTTAATCCAATGTCAATTTAAGATTTCCTTCGTCAAGTTTAATCCTAAATCCTCAAAACATGTTTAATGGTGGCCAATCACTAAACAATGAATAATCAAAACAAGATTAAAAAAACTGAATTAATATTAAGTAAAAAACTAATTAGTGGGAATAATTACTAAAACCCTAACAAGTTCATAATACTCTAAGTTGGAAGTAAAAAGTTAGCCACTCATGGGTCCAACAAAATCCAATTCAGCACAGAAAATTCCAGAGTTCAACAACATACTGTAAAAAAAACTAAGAAACTAGAATCAGAGTTACTTGAAATAACAAGACCAAAACAAAGAAAAATCAATAGCCTCTTCCTCGATTTCGATTCATCAATCGTGTTTTGGAGAAGAAGATTATGATGATGGAATGACCCACAAACAGCATATCTCTCCTTGCAATCTCTGTGATCTTTTGTCTCAAATCCAGCCGCTACTCTGTTTCCTCGCTCCAATCCGCCTCTGCTCTCCTTCAGTTTTTTCTTTTCGTTTTTCTTCAAAGCCCATGGTGAACAGTCCTCTCCTTTCAAAATGTTGTCTCCTACTTTCCTTTGTGAGCTCTCCCTAGGTTTAAATTGATTCCATTGATTCAGCCCACCAAAAACGGTGCATCTCTTCCTTTTTTTTTTTTTTTTACTCCAAGTCGTGCTCTTCACACTGTAGCAACACTGTGCGTCTTTTCTTTAATCTAGGTTTTCAAATCTTTCAATCTGTGGGCCCCCTTCAATTCAAAAACTCATTCATTTCCGCATGAATCAATCTCGTGCTCCCCCGACATTGTGAAAAAGTAGAATTAAATTATATAATAATAATAATAATAATACTTAAAACCTAAACTTTTTTTTTTTTTTACCTTATATCATTATAATTTATTTATTCTTATATATAAACCTAGATATTTCTATTTAATTAAAATTGAGATATTTGCAATTAAATCCCTAAATAATGTGCCAAATTGATATCTTATCAAAATCTCCAATAAATCCCTTTAATTTAGCATTGATGACTCCCCAAATATATTAAAATATGTCTCAAATCTTCTAAAAATGGGAAGTCATCACACCCCCACACTTGCATCAAATCTTGTCCTCAAGATTTTTTTAAATTCTAAAAAAAAAAAAAATTCATGAAAACCATGGAAGCGAAATTTTTAAAGCAAGCACTACAAAATTGGAGTCGGTTCAAACTTTCTCATAAATCTTTTCCACCTTTCGAAATGCAAGTAGCAAGGTAATTGATTTAGCAAAGATAAATCACAATATTATCTACCATAAGCTTGTTTATCATCTCAATCTCCACTATATATTACCCACTTGCACACTCAAATCAAAAGGACTTTCTCTAGGTTATAATCATAAAGGTAGGATAGTGAAATGAAAGTGATCAAATGATATGGGAGAATACTTTAATTAGTGCTAAGTAATTTAATGAAATTCATGATGAAGAATGAAGGAATACCCACCAAGAGAAAACAAACTCACTAACACTATATATAAACCACCTTTATTCTTTTGATCTCAACAATCTTTTTCTTTCTTTTTGTATCTCTATTTTTTTTTCTTTTCTTTTTCTCCATTATTTTTTTTAAAAAATATATATTTCTTTGTTTCTATCTTTCTATCTTCTTCTTCTTCTTCTTTTTTTTTTTTTTTTTTTCACTACCCACACATACTCTTATGGTGTTGACTTCCTAACTCCTTCACTCTTTTAAATTGGTTTGCTTAGCACTTACCAAAGTAAGAAAAATGAATGGGAAGAAAAAGATATAAAAATTGCATATCTCAAACAAAGGGCTATTTATTCTATGCAAATTTCTTTTCTTTCTTTTTTTTTTTAAAAAATAAAGGCTCAAATGGGGTAAACAAATGATTTTCATGTAATAAGGATGAATATTTGGCCGAACTAGCTATGAAATGAATGCCTAACTCATCTTTGTGCATGCAAAAGGAATTTCAAATTTCAAAAGAGATTCAAGACAAGTTCTAGAGATGAAATCAGAATAGGTGTACTCCTTCTTAGAAAGGTAAAAATTAAGGCTCAAATTCCTCACAGGTTCTTTGACATCCTAAAGTAAAGTACCAAAACCAAATCTTTACCTCTTTACTAACATTCAAAGAACATAGAATCAATTTCTAATCAAACTGCCATAATATTTTTTTTTTCTCTCTAGAAAATCTGAGGACAAGAAAAGTCATGTAAAATCCAGGATACCCTCACCCCCACACTTAAATGTCACATTGTCCTCAATATGAACAAGTAACAAAAAGTAATGGAAGTGAAGAGCAAGCATATATAAGTGTAACTGTGTAAGGGTAACACCAATTTTAGAGATTTCAACTTTTCACCAATTAAACAGCTCAAGTGCTATAGTCACTCAACAGTCATCACATGCACATCCAACTAAGACCAGCAGTCATTACCAAGCAATATATCATCAACAATCAAATAGAACAAATCAAAGAAAATTAGAAGAAAACTCCCTATTTGTCCTTGACTTGCACTCTCAATCCTTGCTACCAAAGTGGAACACCTCATCAGGAGCTTTCAATAATCCTACAAAAGCAAACAAAGCATCAAATCATTCCTTGGGTTGCCTCCCAAAAAGCACTTGGTTTATAGTCCTTAGCCTGACTATACCAATAATCTAAGCAGGTGATGACAAGTGGTGAACCATTTTTTGCCGGTTCACTTCACCACCATGGTAGTGCTTCAATCTTTGCCCATTCACTTTAAAGCAATCTCTTGTTCTCTCATCTTTAACTTCAATTGCACCTTTTGATGACACTGAAACCACTCTGAATGGACCAGACCACCTTGATTTAAGCTTCCCAGGAAATAATTGAAGTCTTGAGTTGAAGAGTAGCACCAACTTTCCTAGCTCAAAAGAGCGCTTCAAGATATGACTATCATGACATTGCTTTGTTCTTTCTTTATATAGTCGTGCACTATCATATGCTTGAATTCTGAATTCTTCCAACTCATTCAGTTGAGACAACCTTTTAGCTCCCGCTTGATGTTGGTCCATATTTAGCTTCTTGATTGCCCACCATGCTTTATATTCCAATTCAAGTGGTAAATGTCATGCTTTTCTGAAAACCAAATGGTATGGTGACATGCCAATTGGAGTACGAAAAACTGTCCTATAAGCCCATAAAGCATCATCAAGCTTATCAGACCAATCTTTTCTAGTTGGACCCACAGTCTTCTCAAGAATCCTCTTAATTTCCCTGTTAGTCAACTCACACAAACCATTAGTTTGTGGATGGTATGCAAGTGACATCCGGTGATGCACTTTATATTTTTCCAAGAGAGCCTTGAAATTCTTGTTGTTGAAGTGAGTCCCTTCATCGAATGATTGCTCGGGGGTGCCAAATCTTGTCAAGATATACTTCTTTAAGAATCAAACCACCGTGTTGACATCATTAGCTTGGCAAGCCATAGCTTCAGCCCATTTACTCACATATTCCACAGAAACCAAAATGTACGTGTTTCCTCTTGAAGATGGGAAAGGACCCATGAAATCCATCCCCCAAACATCAAACAACTCCACCTCAAGGATTCCATATTGAGGCATCTCATGTCTCTTAGAAATATTACCTGTTTTTTGACATCTATCACACTTGGTAACAAATTGGTGAGCATCTTTAAACAAAGCAGGCCAATAAAAACCAGATTCAAGAACCTTTGATGCGTTCTTTGCCCCCATAATGTCCCCCATATGCGAGATGCATGTCATGCATTCAAAATTTGCTCTTGTTCCACCTCAGGCACACATTTTCTAATAATCAAATCAACACATCTCTTAAAAAGAAATGGTTCTTCCCAAATATAGTAGGCAACATCATGCAAAAACTTCTTTCGTTGATTGAAATTCAAATCAGGATGTAATACTTCACACACAAGATAGTTCACAATATCAGCATACCATGGCAAAGCACAACAACTTACAACAAACAATTGCTTATTAGGAAAACATTCATTCACCAAAAAATCATTCACATGATCAGAAGGGTTCACAATTCTAGACAAATGATCAGCAACTTGATTTTTAGTTCATTTCCTATCAACTATATGCACATCAAATTCTTGTAGCAACAACACCCATCTAATCGATCTAGGTTTAGACTCTTTCTTCCCTAACAAATATTTAATGGTAGCATGATCAGCATGAACTATAACCTTAGCACCCATCAAATATACCCTAAACTTTTCAAAAGCAAACACTATAGCAAGCATTTCTTTTTCAATAGTAGAATAATTTACCTGAGATGCTATTAGGGTCCTGCTCGCATAGTAGATAGGATGAAAGCTCTTCACATGCCTCTATCCCAACATAGCTCCAACAGCATAGTCACTCGCATCACACATTACTTCAAAAGTAGTGACCAATCAGGAGCTCCAATGATAGGAGCTGAAGTCAATCTTCTCTTCAGTTCTTCAAAAGCCTTCATACACTCCTCATTAAACTGAAAAGGAGTGTCTTTCTCTAGTAACTGTGAAAGGGGCTTTAAAATCTTGGAAAAATCTTTAATGAATCGACAATTGAAACCAGCATGGCCTAAGAAGCTTCTTACAGCTTTGACATTAGAAGGAGGAGGAAGTTGTTCAATCATAGAAATCTTGGCTCTGTCAACCTCTAAACCATTCTTAGAAACTTTATGACCCAAAACTATGCTTTCAGTCACCATGAATGACACTTCTCCCAGTTGAGCACTAAGTTTGTCTCCTCACATCACTTCAACACCTTTTCCAGATTGATCAAGCACTCCTCAAATGATTCTCCAAATACCGAGAAATCATCCATGAATACTTCCATTATCTCTTTTATCATATCGAGAAATATACTCATCATACATCTTTGAAAAGTGGCAGGAGCATTGCATAAACCAAATGGCATTCTTCTAAATGCAAAAGTGCCATAAGGACAGGTAAATGTTGTCTTCTCTTGATCTTCGGGAGAAACCACAATTTGATTATACCCTAAATACCCATCCAAGAAACAGAAGAATTCTTTACCAGCCAATCGATCCAACATCTGGTCAATAAAAGGAAGTGGGAAATGATCTTTCCTTGTAGCATCATTCAACTTTCTGTAATCCATGCAAATACGCCAACCAGTAACTATGCGAGTGGGGATAATCTCATCTTGCTCATTAATAATCACTATCATACCCTCTTTTTTAGGAACACATTGCACTGGGCTAACCCATGAGCTATCAGAAATGGGGTAAATGATCCTAGCATCTAACCATTTGATAATTTCCTTCTGACCACTTCTTTCATCATAGGATTTAATCTTCTCTGATTCTGGATAGATTTCTTGTGATCATCTTCCAAGAGTATCTTGTGCATTACAATGGATGGGCTTATACCTTTTATGTCTGCAATTGTCCAACCTAAGGCACCTTTATGGCTCTTGAGAACCTTCAACAACCATTCTTTTTTATCTTCAAATAAGGAAGAAGAGATGATAATAGGTAGTGTCTCAGATTCACCCAAGTATGCATATTCAAGATGTGATGGTAAGGGTTTAAGCTCTAGAATTGGTGCTTGCTCAATAGAAGGTTTCAAAGAAGTAGTTTGCCTTGATTCCATCTCAAACTGCTGTGATGATTTCCTGTAATAAGGAGAAGCTTCAAGTAACTTATTACATTCAACTATATGCTCTTTTTCAATTTCATCAGTCCCAAGTAAAACAGATGCTAACGGTTCTTTTATAGAAAATGACTCTAAAGTCTCTTGAATCATCTCATCAAACATGTCAACCCTGAAGCAATCTGTAACATCCCTAGGATACTTCAATGCCTTGTTCATGTTGAATATAACTTCTTCATCATTCACCCTCAACTTGATCTCTCACTTTTCAACATCAATCAGTGTTCGAGCTGTAGCAAGGAAAGGTCTTCCCACAATGAGCGGTAGATCTCTATCATCATCACAGTCGAAGACAATAAAGTCAGCAGGGAAAATAAACTTGTCAAATTTAACCAAAACATCTTCAATGATGCCCTTTGGAAAAGCTAAACTTCGATCAGCTAGCTAAAGTGTCACAAAAGTTGGTTGAGCTTCACCCAGTTGCAATTTTTTGAACACAGATAGTGGCATCAAGTTGACACTTGATCCTGGATCACATAATGCTCTTCCCTGAAATTTTTCTCCAATTATGCAAGGTATAGAAAAGCTACCTGGATCTTTCTGTTTAAGGGGTAGCTTGTTGAGAAGAATAGCACTATACTCTTCAGTTAAGGCTACGATTTCATAGTCACCGAACTTCCTCTTCTTACTCAACATCTCCTTTAGAAACTTCACATATTGAGGCATCTGCTCTAACGCTTCAAAGATAGGTATGTTAATGTGTAGTTGTTTGAAAATCCCCAAAAACTTCTTATATTGCTCCTCTAAAGCTTTCTTCTGAAATCTCTAAGGGAATCGTAAAGGAGGTACCCATTTAAGATTCTCCTGGTTTGTCTTCTTTTTCACTTCACCCTCTTTAGACTCAATCTCAACTTTCTCTTCATTGACTTTTCCATTCACCTTCTGTATAACCTCTTCATCATCCTCTATAGTAACGGTAAGATTTATTTGATCATTAGAAGCTGAAGGTTTCTCGATTGTGAAATCTCAGATAATTCTTTTCCACTTCTCAATGTAAGAGCTTTGCATTCCTCTTTCCCATTTCTACGAGGATTAGGCATGGTATTACTTGGTAATTCTCTTTGTTGTAAAACATTCACAGCATTTGCAATTTGTCCCACTTGTACCTTAAGAGTCTTGATAAAGGAATTTACTCTTGCAATAGATGAGTCTACTCTTGCATTAATAGAAGCTTGCTCTTGAGCATTCTTTAATTGAAAACTTGCGAGCTGAGATATCACTGCCTCTAGATCAGATTTAGGTTCTTGGGTAGGAATAACTTCCTTTTCAAATTGATAGAACCCAGGAGGTTGCACTTGTTTTGTAGTAGAGGTTGATGCTTCATTAAGAGTTGGACCATAATTCCAAGAGAGGTTGGGATTTTTACGCCACCCAGAATTGTATGTATTTGAGTATGGATTGTTCTGGTTATTGCCTCGATAGTTTCCTGCATAGTTGACTGGCTCCAACTATTGAGCTATGAGGCATTGTCCATTATCATGACCATTTCCACAATAATCACAAGAAGCATGAATAGCATTTACTCCCATCTGTCTACCATTAGATCGGTTTACTTGAGCTTCTAAGTGATCAAACCTCTTGTTGATTGTATTCAACATTGCCATCAACTATGAAGAAGGTTCCTCAATAACTTTATCAACTGATTTCACTGGCCTTCTTTCATTGTTGTTCTGTATAAAGTTAGTTGATAAGTCATCCAAGCATTTCTAGACATGATTCACCGGTTGCTTTGTAATTCCCCCATTAGTGACAACATTAGATTCAGAAGTCAACCGAGTACTGAAGATTTGAAGTAAGACCCACTTCTTTAGATTGTGACCAGGACTCTTCCTAACAAGCAACTTGAACCTCTCCTAGGCTTCATATAGATGTTCCCCAAATTGTTGACAGAAATTAGTAAGAGCCGCTCTTGCATCCACCATCTTTTATGTGGGAAAAATCGTGATCTCGAACTGTTCTTCCAATGTCTCCCAAGAGGTTATACGGCCCTCTTTTAAATTGTTGAGTCATTCTTTGGCTTTCCCTTGTAGAGAGTAAGGAAAAAGCCGAAGATGGATCACATCATTAGGAACGCCATTCTGCTTGAATGAGTTGCAAACATCAAGGAATTGTATCAGATGCCGATTTGGATCCTTTGAATCGTTTCCCGAATACGACCTCAGTAGTTCAAGCATCTTAAGCATAGTCTCGCTTGATTTCAAAATTGTTGGCTTGAAAATCGGGCACTCGATTCTGATCGATGCCCCGAGATTGTCTTCCCGAAAATCATTGATACACAAATTATCATTATCATCCTCAGCCATCTCTTCAATTTCAGTATGTATTACTTCCTCCTCTTGGTTCTGAGGTGTTGTAGCTTCCAAAAGCTCTTGGATATTCCTTGTTTTATGTGGTGTTTTGGTAGCTTTGGCTCTACGGGTCATATATCAATGTACCTGCAAAACCAAACAAATCTCAAAGTATCAAACTAACACCACAAGCTAAAAAGAAAAAAAAAAAAAATTTTTTTTACTCAAACTAAAACTACTAAAGGATTTCTAATACTAATCACCAATTGCCTTGAGTCCCCGGCAATGGCGCCAAAAACTTGATGCTACCAAAATTTAATTAAGCACCGCAAGTGTATGGGTCATGAAAATAGTGAGTGGTAAATCAAGGTCATCCCACAGAGACTCAGTCCAACTAGTGATTAGGTGTTAAATTTCCTTTTTTCATTTAAGTTGAGCAAATCGAAGTGTTTTCCAATAATAATAAAAAGAATTTTAATAAAAATAAACAAGAACTTTCAAAGAGCGAATTCAAATATCAAGGAGGACAACTTAGAGATACTAATCCCTAGTTTGTTTTTTAGAAATTCTAACTTGACTTAATCAGCTAATAATCTAGAGTATTAATGTGTATAAATGCCTATCGCTCAATTTATATACCTATCTCAATTAATTATACAATGTCTCATATAATTAATTAAGATGCAATTCAAATTGGGCCCACTCTAATTTGATTATCCAGAGCTTCTAGGTATATGTCTATCCTAGACGCAAATTAGATTAAAATCTAATTCCACATTATTTAATCCAAGGTCAATTTAAGATTTCCTTCGTCAAGTTTAATCCTAAATCCCCAAAACATGTTTAATGGTGGCCAATCACTAAACAATGAATAATCAAAACAAGATTAAATAAACTGAATTAATATTAAGTAAAAAACTAATTAGTGGGAATAATTACTAAAACCCTAACAAGTTCATAATACTCTAAGTTGGAAGTAAAAAGTTAGCCACTCATGGCTCCAACAAAATCCAATTCAGCACAAAAAATTCCAGAGTTCAACAACATACTGTAAAAAAAAACTAAGAAACTAGAATCAGAGTTACTTGAAATAACAAGACCAAAACAAAGAAAAAGCAACAGCCTCTTCCTCTGATTTCTGATTCGCTGCTACTACTTTTTGGAGAAGAAGATTATGATGATGGAATGACCCACAAACAACATCTCTCTCCTTGCAATCTCTCGTGATTTTTCGTCTCAAGTCCAGCCCACTACTCGTTTCCTCGCTCCAATCCGCCTCTGCTCTCCTTCAGCTTTTTCTTTTCATTTTTCTTTCAAAGCCCATGGTGAATAGTCCTCTCCTTTCAAAATGCCACCTCCTAATTTCCTTTGTGAGCTCTCCCTAGGTTTAAATTGATTCCATTGATTCAGCCCACCAAAAACGGTGCGTCTCTTCCTTTCTTTTTTTACTCCAAGTCGTGCTCTTCACACTGTAGCTACACCGTGCATCTTTTCTTTAATTTAGGTTTTCAAATCTTTCAATCCGTGGGCCCCCTTCAATTCAAAAACTCATTCATTTCCGCATGAATCAATCTCGTGCTCCCCTGACATTGTGAAAAAGTAGAATTAAATTATATAATAATAATAATAATAATAATACTTAAAACCTAAACTTTTTTTCTTTTTACCTTATATCATTATAATTTATTTATTCTTATATATAAACCTAGATATTTCTATTTAATTAAAATTGAGATATTTGCAATTAAATCCCTTAAATAATGTGCCAAATTGATATCTTACCAAAATCTCCAATAAATCCCTTTAATTTAGCATTGATTACTCCCCAAATATATTAAAATATGTCTCAAATATACTAAAAATGGGAAGTCATCAGAGACCTCAGGAGGGGTCGGTAGGGGTCTGTAGCCCTTACTACCGAGGCCCTTAGCATTATGGTACTAGGGGCTCTTGACCAGGCGGTCCTGCGGTTTTTTGTGCCAGAGGTAGATCCATTTTTATTGTGCCAGAGGTAGATCTATTCTTATTGTGCCATAGGAGATGTATACATGTCAGTATTGTGCCTGAGGCAGATTTATTTCCCAGTTATGATTTGGATTGCATGCATTGCATACATATTGTATTTGAGTCTAACAGTTACTCTGGGGTTCAACTTTGAACTCCAGGCCGTTTTGGAGACACAGGGGTGAGGCAATAGGGCCGGAGGTTTGAAGAAGGTATGGCGTGGTTTGGAGAGTTGAAGAAATAGGGGATGCCCTGTTGCTTTTCATAGACGATTGTACCCTTAACCATATGGGGATTACTTTATATTTTGTATGTACATTTACCAGTATATTGTAGTTGTCCAAACCGATCATATGCTCTGCCGCACACACTCTGATATATGATTAAAGTGACTATTTATCAAAGGAAAGGTATTAAGCAAAAATGATCCCTCTAACCTGCCACTCGAAAGGGCGAGGCCAGTAAGGGTGTAACAACTTGGAGAGCAAGCAAAAGGTCACATCAAGTAATAATGAGGAGAGAGAAAATAAAATAATCTGGATTAATCTGGACCACACATTTGAATATGATGGGACAAGAGGAATGACATGTAATTATGACCCCACATGGACATTAATTGTGCCATTTATGGGCAAATATGGTGGGTCCCACTGACTTGGAGGAAAAGCATCGCAAAATAACTATTTTACCCCTGAAGTGTTATTTTAATTACTGGACAAAAACTTACACCTAGTAACTCCAAAAACCAGCATCAAGGGCAATTTGGGAATCTGATTTTTAGGGGCAAAAATGGCGACACACATCTGCCCAAGAAGTCTCTAGAATTTCTTGGAGGGCAAGCCAAGGAATTATATTTTAATCCAAATCATTCTTCTAATCCTTGGGTAATAACCAAATCTGGACAATAGCCCTAACCAAGAGGGTCTTTATAAGGACATCCCTTGGCCATTTTCCATCTGCCTAGGACATGCTCAAGGTGTTGAAGGGAGAGTTTCTAGCCAAGTCTTGGTCCAAGGAGAAGAAGGTCATACGCAACTAAGAAACCAAGGTAAGCCCCTAATTGACAACCTAGTAATTTTGTTTCTGCCCAATGATGCTTAACGTGGAGTTACAGTAGGATTTTGATGTTTTTGAGGTTATTATTGAGTTCAAAACGTGATTTTGAGTGGGTACAATAGGATTACCTTTTTCCAAACCCGAAAAGCTTAAGTCTTCAAACTACGTAAATCTGCCAACTTTTACAGTTTCTGGGCAGCGAAGGGAAATTGATGGTTTTGGAATAGTAAATGAATTTCAAATGCTCTGATATTTTACATGGTGAAAGTATATATCCTGAGGATGATTTTGATACTAGCTTTTGTGTCATTTTGATTTTCCAACCAAGATTTATTTAAGGATGAAAATGACCTAAAAACATGGACTTTGTCTCGGAGTAGTGGCTAAAGCTTGGGAATAAGGGAAGGATTCGAACCCAGATGACTTTGAGAATTATTTTTATGGTAAACTAGACATCCTAAGGGTTCAATGGAAATTTATTTCATGTCAATACGATTTTCCTAGAATGTATTAAAGATCATCGAAGTCGGGTCAAAGTTTCTGGAAAATTCTGGAGTTAGGCGAAATTTATGGAACTTGAAGTAAAGGTTGTATATGTGATTGAAAGCATGATATTTTGTTGTATTTAGGGTGTTATCTCGTGTGGGACATATTTCACACGCCGGAGAAGAGTTTGCTATATTCGAGGAAGTGCCAGGTAGTAATTGTTAACTTGCATACTCTATGTTACTCTCGCATGTGTGTTTTATCATGATGTAGAAGTTGGGCTGTAGTACCTAGTGGACTGTTTGTCCTTAGGTTACTACTGAAGTCCAAGGAATATCGGGCTTTAGTGCCAGTGGACTGTGTGTCCTTAGGTTTTGCTACAGTACCGAGGGCATGTACGGACTGTAGTGCCTGAAGGACTGTGTGTCCTTAGGTTATTGCTGAAGTCCGAGGTATATGAGGTAGGTAGGACCTATGTGACTGTGTGTTCATAGGTGGCTACTAGGCCTCTTGGGATAGGTGGTTAGGGTCTGAAGCCCTGGCTACCGAGGCCCTTAGCGCTATGGTTCTGGGGGCTTGTCTTGACCAGGAGGTCTTGTAGAGGAAATACATGCCAGTTTATTGTGCCAGAGGCAGGTTTATTATTACTTCCTGATTGTGATTCGCATTACATGCATTGCATACATATTGTATATGAGTTTAACAGTTACTCTGGGGTTCAACTTTGAACTCCAGAACGTATTAAAGATACAGATGTAAGGTAGTAGCGGCTGGAGGACTTAAAGAAGGAAGGGCTTGATACGGAAAGATGAAGAAATAGAGAATGCCGTAATGCTTTTTTAGTACTTCTATATTTGGAATGATTGCATGTTTTATGCTCACTGTTTAGTATTTGTTTTGGACGATTGTATCCTTGACCCTAGGGGATTACTTTATGTCTTTGTTTGTACCTTTACCATTATATTGTAGTTGTCCAAACTGATCATATGCTCTGTCGCGCACACTCTGATGTTGATTAAAGAGATTATTTAACAAGGAAAGGTAATAAATAAAAAGGATCCCTCTAACCCGCCACCCAAAAGGGCGAGGCGGTAGGGGTGTAACAATTTATTTTACTAAAAAAATAAATTATTGATAATATAATATTTAAGTAATTAAAATATAATGATTAAAAAATTATTTTTTTTCAATTTTATACATTTGTAGTAGTTTACTAACTGCTACAAATAAGAACTAAAATTTGAAAAGGCGGCGAAATTTTTGTAAAAAAAATTACGGGAATATTTTTTAGCGGTTTAGAACCGTTACAAATATCAAAGAAAATTTGAAAAAGGCAGTTTTTTTTTTAAAAAAAAAAATCGCGGGAATATTTTGGTGGCGATTAGTAAATCGTTACAAATATGAAAAAAATTAAAATTGGTGGCGAAATTTTTTCTAAAAAATGGTAGGAATATTTTGTATCGGTCACCTAACCGCTACAACATAATTTTAAAGTTTGATGCATTTTTATATAATTAGTAGCGGTTTACTAACCGCTACAATATAGTAGTTAGTCAACCCCTACTAAAGTTTCATATCGACGTCAGTGCAGTTTCATATAGTGGCGGTCATTTGAAACCGCTACAGATACAGCAGCGGTCAATTCATATGTAGTAGCGGTTTATTTTAACCGCTACAAATGAACTTGCCATGGTGCAATTTGTAGCGGTTTGATTTGTAGCATCTAAAACCGCTACCAATTCACAATTTTAACCTCTACAAATTATCGTTGTTTTTGTAGTGTACACCCTCCGGTTCTAATTATAGGAACACTTTTGTAATGCAAATTGTATTAAAAAGTGTTCCTATAATTAGGGCCGGAGGTAGTATTTCTTTTAAGCAATGACCTTTTGATGAAATTTGTTCAACTATGGGCCTATTTGGGAACTCCCCAAATGGACTTATTATCCCATTAGATGGGATAATAAGTCCATCAAAAAAATTAAGAGTGTTTGGGAACACATTTATTTTGATGGACTTCAATGGGCAATGGGTTTTTTTTTTTTTTGAAGCTCCCATTTGTGGCTTCTGATCCCATTAACTAGCTTCCCATCAACCGCTATGTGGGCCCCTTTGTAAAATGACTGTCCTCTCCCCCAAGCCATGCTTTTCTCTCTCCTCTCCCATCTTCCATTTTTTTTTCGTCTATTTCTCCTCTCAGACTCTTTCAATTTTTGAGCAAAAATCTCCTCTTTCAATTCAAATGCAAAATGGATCCGTCTGTTCCAAACCCCCTACCTAGTCGTGATTTTAGAGTCTCGCTTCTCCCGAATTATTTTCGGGAAGTCTGCTTCACAATATTAAAAGTCCGCCTCTTTCATTTTTGAGCAAAAATCTCCTCTTTCAATATTTAAAGTCGATCTGCTCTGCAAAATGGGAAGAGAAAAAGGGGTGAAGGGGCAAATGGATAAAAAAGAAAAAAAAGTCCCCGAATTATTTTCGTAATCAAATTAGAAACCAGCTTGTAGGGACTAGATTTATTTAAACACTTCATTGTGTTGTAATTTTTTTAATGATAATTTTACTATTTTATTTAGTAAATTTATAATTATTTTTAATTTTTATCGCAAATTATCACATTTTATACAACATATGTGTGTGAATTTGATTTATGCCCTTTTTAGTCATTTTTCATCCCATCTATCTTTTCAAAAGCTATGCCAAACAAGTGCCCATTAGAAACAAAAGTCACTTCTACCACTTTGCTATCCCAAACACAAATCACATCAGAAAAAAGTCCATTAAGAAAAGTCCATCAGAAACAAAAGCTACTTCTTCCACAGCTATCCCAAACAGGCCCTATGTTGGGCAAAATCTCAGGCATCTAATTAGTGTGTTCTGTTATGCGCCATAAATGTTGGAAATTAAATGGGAAAATCCCACAAAAAGAACTTTTAAAATAGGAAACGACAAAATGATGTTTCGAATATTCATATTACTAAAGAAATGTTAGTATCTGATTCGCCCTTTTTGAAATTTAAATGAAATGATAAAAATACCCTTACATATTCTTTTTTCCAAGAAAAAAAAGACTTCCACTGGATGCCACTGCTCTGGTGGCCAGCCGTTCGGTGACCTCCCCATGTCGGCCGCCGGAGCTCCGATGGGGGATAAAAATTCCCAAAGTGGTTTAGGGTTTAGGTGTTGGGGTTTGAACCCCCACCACTTGGTTTGTCCAAAAGATTGGTGGCCCAATGGGGAAACAATTATACATGTAAGTTAACATTTTCTCTTTGACACAAGCTCATGTACAAATTTTGTTTAGAAATTCACAATATTTCATTAGGTTTTAATAACTTTTATTGACTAAGTAAAAAATTCATATTATTAGTCATTCACAAGTTTTTTAAGGAATTCACAACATTGTATTAGGTTTAACAACTTTTGTTTTCTTAGAAAAAAAAAATTCACACTATCAGGTCATTCACAAGTTTTGTTAAGGAACTCACGACATTTGATTATGTTTTAACAACCTTTGTTTTCCCCAAAAACAATTCACACTATCGAGTCATTCACAAGTTTTGTTATGGAATTCACCACATTTGATAAGGTTTTAACAAGTTAAAACCTTATCAAATGTGGTGAATTCTTTAACAAAGCTTATGTACAACATGATAATTCTGAGAAAACAAAAGTTGTTTTAATTTAATCAAATGTGATGAATTTCTTAACAAAATATGTGAATGACTTGATTCTTTGATTTTTTTTTTTCTTGGCTGTTGTAAATATAGAATTTCTTGGGAAAACAAAAGTGGTTAAAACCTAATCAAATGTGGTGAATTTCTTAAAAAACGCTTGTGAATAACTTGACAAAATAAGAATTTCTTGTGAATTTTTTTTTTTTGCAAATGGTTTCTGGCAAAACAAAAAGTTGTTAAAATATAATCAAATGTCATGAATTCCTTAACAAAATGTATGAATGATTTGATAGTTTGAAAACAAAAGTTTTTTCTAGGAAAACAAAAAAAACAAAAAGTTGTTAAAACCTAATCAAATCGATTTGATAGTTTGAATTTTTCTTTAACAAAATTTTTAATGAATGCTTAAGTTAAAGAGAAAGTTTTAACTTATATATATATTTTTTATATTTTTAATCTTTTGGTGGGATTTTCCCAAATTAAAATGTGACTTGAGCAACATCAACAACAACAACAACAAAAAAGTGACTTAAAGCCAAAATGATACTCATGCTATTAATTAACAAATGTGGGTTGATTCTAAATAAAAGAATTTGATTTATATTACCTCTCTCAATTAATTTTTTTACCCATATAACCCTCGTTAATTTCATAATTTTTCTTATTTGTAATCTATAATTAATACCCTAATTAAAAAGAGCTACTACGTATTTTTAAGGTGACCTCCCATTAAAAAAAGGGTAACATGCATCCAAACTCGGACTATTTTCTTAGGTCCATCTAGCACCTTAAAATAAATTGTGGTGTATATAAAAAATATTTTAAGGTGTTGGATGCACCTAAAAGAATACTTTAGGTTTAAAGGGTGCTGGATGCACCCAAAAAATACTCTAAAGTGCTGGATGTAACACAAAATAATTTAGGGTGCTGAATATAATTGAAAAAAATATGACAAGGTGCTAAATGCATCTTACCTCTAAAACAATGGTGGCAAACAATTTTTACATTAATAAAAAAAAATAGTAGATTTTTTTTTTTAATTTTTTGTGAATTAGATAAATGCTATACCATTATATTTTTGGGTCGAATAATAGGTACTACTCCTTCCATCCTAATTATAGGAATATTTTATTAGAATTTGGAAAGATTAAGGAGAGAGTTAAATTATTTAATTATAATTATTTTCCTAAAATACCCTTCCTTAAAATTTAAAATGCATCAAGGAAAAGTTTGTTGAATAGGTAGGCCCTGCACACCCGGTACTGTGATTTCTCCGAGCTAACAGTCCTAATGGTAAAAAGCAAAAGCTTTTGACAACTTATATATATGTTATACTCAACTTATATAAACATCGGTTTCGTAACGAAATTAATGTTTTATTAGGTTATTTTAGGACAAAAAAATCAATCACTTTGGACGGATAGTTACAAGAAAATATTTTAAAATATATTAAAATTATTTTATTTAAAAATAAAAAAGAAAGTAGAATCTCTCACTTGATAAAATATAAGCGTGTTGTTAAATTAATTATTGTGGAGGAAGTATTAGTAAGGGTGATATGGAAAAGATATGACCAAAATTGCTCAAAATTATTTTATTAAAAACAATATAGTTGACGTGTATATAACATTTAATGAGTTACAAGCATTACTTACTTTACAGAATATGTATGTATATTATTAAATTATTATTGTTTTAAATTACTAATGAGAAAGTATCGAGTAGGGGTATTTTACGAAAAAAAAATTGACAAAAAAATAAAATTTGGTTCTATAATTAAGACCAAGACTAACTTCAAAATGTGTTCTTATAATTAGGATTTAGGACCGGATGAAGTATTATATAAGACCAGAAGGAATAAAATGAGACATGGTAAGTAGTAACATCATGAACTTTTTTTGGCCATACATCAATAGAAAATTAAAAACCACAGGTCAAAAAAAATAAAAAAATAAAAACCCAGCGATTGTGTGTACGAGAGATAAAACGACAGGTTAAAAGACTAGCCGCGAACTGATGTCCGCTGTTAATTTCGAACCCGCGAATTCCTTATTTTCGATCCTTAAATTCCCGCTCTGAAGAGTCGTTGCCCCAACGGCACTCTCGACTAGCCGTTGCCGTTGCCGCCTACTCCTTCTTTCTTACTTGGTGTGTTTAAATAAAGGAGCGGAGGCGTTTGGCTTCAAATTCAAACTTCGTAGGCAAAAATAATTTCATCTGTGAGTGCGTTAGAGCTGCGAGATAGTAATAGCAGAATGATCAGAAACCAAGTGATTGTTCGTGAAGTTTGGGCCTCGAATTTGGACAAGGAGTTGGCTTTGATTCAGGCCGCTGTTCCTGGTTGCTCTTTTGTCTCCTTCGACACTGAATTTCCTGGTACGCTGTTTAATCCAAATATGGGTCATCCCCGTAAGTTGCCTCCTTCTACTAATTATCAATTCATGAAGACCAATGTTGATGTTCTGAACATCATACAACTAGGCCTTACCTTAACTGATTTTAACGGGAATCTACCCCATTTTGGAACCCCAAACGGATATATTTGGCAATTTAATTTCAGCGACTTTGACATTGAGCAGAATCCTCACAACGTTGAATCCATTCGACTGTTAAAGAAGCAAGGGATTGACTTCATGAAGAACAAGAAAGAGGGTGTTCCATCTTGGGTCTTTCGGATTTTTATTTTAAAATCTGGATTATTGTTTAACTCTCATATCACATGGGTCACATTCCACAGTTGTTATGATTTTGGGTTTATGATTAAACTTTTAATGGAAGGACAGTTGCCATCTAATGTTCACTTGTTCAAATATTTGGTGGCTCAATTCTTTGGACCCAAAATTTATGACATGAAGCATATAATGAAGTTCTGCAATGGCTTATATGGTGGCTTAGAAAAAGTGGCTGAGGCATTGAATGTGGTTCGTGTAGCTGGGAAGAGTCACCAAGCTGGGTCTGATAGCTTACTAACCCTACATACATTCATGAAGCTGAAGAAGGTTTATTTTAATGGAAATTTCGGGCTCAAAAAGTTTGAAGGAATTCTCTATGGGTTTGAAGTCAATCCTATGATGTGAACAATTCCAAAGATTCAAAACTGAACCTGGCAATTCCTGGGCCAGCATCAATTGGTCTCCATCCAAGAGTGTGTCCTCCACCTCTGATTGTTAAATTCGTTATCAATTGTTCATGTTGTATATCTAGGAGAGCAAGACATTATTTTTTAGGGCAATAGGACTAATTGTCTAATTCTTTCCGTTGCTACGGGAAAAAGATTACTAAATGTACATCTCATAGATAGCTTTGTCATATTAGTGATTTTCTTCATTCTTTGACAATCTGAATATGAAAGATGTAGATATCTACTGATACTAAGACATAGTGATTTTTTGAGTATGTGTAATTAACTTTATGCATGCTTTTATGACATAGTTGGACTAAGATGATTTCTCAACTTTGTTCAATACATAAAGTTGTTGCAGTGATTGATATTAAAAGAAAATTTTCATTATCCAGACCGGCCCTTATTTTTTAGGACTACTTTATTCCTAAAATAAGCGTCTTCATATAAGTTAAATATACTGAAATAAAAGGAATCACTAACATAGGAGCAAACTTATTGAGAAGGATGACTTTCATGAGCTACACAACTACATTACATGGTGGTTCATCAGAATAGCTAGCGTACAGACAGAATATTAAATATGAGTACCAGTAACACCATCTTACATCCATACTCATTTTAATAAGTTTTGATTCTCATTATTGGAGCTCTTGTTCTCCAAAGAGGAAGTAAGGAAGCGGATGAAAACTCAAAAAAAGAATATGAGCATTATTGTTCTTGGGTATATCTCTCTAAGGGTATGTTTGGTTGGGGAGGGGAGGGAAAGGAAAATGGAGAGAGAGAAAAAGTTATTTGTAGTGGGGCCCACAAAAGTTTTCTCCCCTTTTAATATTTTCCCTCCATTTTCCGCCCCCCCCCCCCAACCAAACATACCCTAATAGAGTACGGATTAGCCGGAGATAATGGAAGTTACGGAAAGTTTAGAGATTTTAGGAATTAGTATTTAATTAATTGAGTCTGCTTTTTATTATTATCTTTAGGAATTAGGAAAGAAGAGGAATATCTTATTATGCATTATCTTTTATTATTATCTTTAGGAATTAAGAAATAAGAGGAATACTTATTAAATAAGATTTAGTTGTTAGGATTTATGATTATTAGTTAAGATTTAGTTATATTTTTGATTTCATATTTATATTTTGAATGGAGTCTACCCTCTCAGAATCAAGATAAATAGGCCTAGTGCCTCATTAATAAAGTGTCAAATATTCAAAGAATAATTCAATAGTAGAGATTCTCCTTAGACTTTAATAGTCCAATAAGTTACAGATTCGGGCTCATATACTATTGAGTATGTGGGCTGTTTTTACAGAATTAGTGAGATACTTGCTTATTCTATAAAAGGGACCTAGTGAGAGCCTTGCTTCTCTTTAAAAACAGAGTAAATCTATTTCCCTTTTATTCCCAATTTAATCACATAACTAGTGTCCCATTAGTGAGATCCTTGCTTATCTTTAAAAACAGAGTAAATCCATTTCCCTTTTTATTCCCAATTTAATCTCATAGCGAGTATCCCATCATTTGGTATCTATCAAAGCTTAACAATCCATGGGTTACTCCTACTTACAATCCTCGTTCTCACACTTGATAATTTCAAAAGAAGGTGAAAGGCTCATTTTTCCTTTGGAAGACATTGCCACTATTGTGGTGAAGCTGGAAGATGGAGTAATGTCTTTTAATACAATCAAGGTAGAGGCAAAGACGACCACTATGAAGCTTCAAGATAAATCCGAAGGCTAGAACTCTGATCTCGCCTTGAGGCCAAGGTGAATCTCAAGGGGGAAGTATTGATAGAGTACCGGATTAGTGGGAGATAATCTGATCTCGCCTTGAGGCCAAGGTGAATCTCAAGGGGGAAGTATTGATAGAGTGGGGAGATAATTGAAGTTGTAGAAAGTTTAGAGATTTTAGGAATTAATATTTAATTAGTTGAGTCTATTTTTATTATTATCTTTAGGCATTACTACCTCCGGTCCTAATTATAGGAACACTTTTATAGTGTAATTTGCATTACAATAATGTTCCTATAATTAGAATCGAGGAAGTATGAAATAAGAGGAATATCTTATTAGATAAGATTTAGTTGTTAGGATTTATGATTATTAGTTATCTAAATCTTAACAACTAAGTCTTATCTAATAAGATATTCCTCTTATTTCTTAATTCCTAAAGATAATATCTAATAAGATCCTCTTATTTCCTAATTCCTAAAGATAATAATGAAAACAGACTTATTATAATAAAAGCAAACTCAATTAATTAAATATTAATTCCTAAAATCTTTAAACTTTCCTCAACTTCCATTATCTCCCGCTAATCCGGTACTCTATTACTCCCTCTCTCTCTATTCTGGCTTTGGTAATGATTCGTGGTAATTTTCTGTCTTAATTTTGAGCTAGTTGTTCCTTTATTCTAGTTTTGGTTTTCTTTATGTCTTGAAGACCAATACAAAAAGGTCAAAGATATAGTTTTTAACTTTTTATGCATGAAAACCAATAGGTCCCGGAATATACACCAAGAGAAGAGTCTTACTGTCATCATTCAGTAAACACCTATGCTTCTTAGAATGGATTGATAAGAGTTTTACTGATTAGTTGTGCTTGGATTGAAGAACCAGCACCGCCTTTAGTGGTGAAATTCGTAATCATTGATTTTTCAAAATATTAAACGTGGCTCTAGAAGGGTGAACAATATAAAATCTTCTGTTTTATGAGTTTGAAATTGAATTTTATTATAGTCTCTTATCTTTTATTTCATTACTTGCAGGAACCATTGTCTGGTCATCTTCGAGGTTGCTTTCTTCTTTCTATATGGGGGCCAATTAACAAAGTTATCCTGGAAAGCTTGCAGGGTAATTGATTCAGGTTTGCATCTTCAATATTTTAAGCTTTTAGACTGGTGATGAATTTCCAGTCAGGGTTTTGCTTTAAATATTTCTAGATAGTGGTGATACTCTTAAGTATCTAGGCAAGAGAATGTTGTAGATTTAATTCATACTGGACTCACGACAGGTTTCTGCTTGTATAATTAGCCTTCATTTAAAAGAATATTTTCTAGTTTGTGACAATATCCAATTTTCAATTTTGCTTTGGTAGTATGGGGTTTTGATTAGAAAGAATAATATTGAAACAGGGGTTTGATTGATGGTTTATATTCTTTTGTTGTTCCCAGTAGATGAATGATTGTATGATACATAAGGTGTTGAAGTATGATGCATTGGCTTTTTTCATCTTTTTAAATTGTTCTTTTGATGAATGAATTGCTAGTATGAATTGGGAACTTTCTCAAGTAGTAGTCATGTAACTCTTTATGAACAAGTGTATTTTTAGTGAAAGCTTTGTTTTGTCTGTTCATATAGTAATTTTACATGTGAGTCAGGCTTAGAGAGTGCCTTAATTCTTTTCCATGTTGTTATTAATTGTGTGTGTGTGTGTATAGACACACACCCACTTAAACTTAAAAAAATTGGCATTATATATTGTAGTTTAAGTACCATAAGTTTTTTGAATGTCTAATGTAGGTAAAGAAGTTTCATAGGATTGGATTTGATAAAATTGAGACAGTGGCTATGAAATGATGCTTAAAACAAATTCTATATTGTTGAGTATTAGTGTTAGGATCACGTTTGGAAACTCAGGAAAAGGCATGAATAAGGGAAGATACTTTTTATGGTCAGAACTTTGACATTGAAATTCTTATTATTTTGGAGAAAGAAATAGAAAAGTAGGGTGGCTATAGGGTTGCTGTAGTCGAAGTCTATGAGATGGGGTTGTGAGAGTCATTTTTGGGTCTTTAAATCTTCACTCTAGTCCAACAAAAGAGGCAGAGAAGAATTTGAGAAGTGTCCTCTGCAACAGTTGGCAAATTCGTTGTCTTCTTTGTTTAGAGTCTATGTCTTGTGCTTTCTTACTTGTATCCCTGTCCACTGTTTCTGTTGTGTAGGAATTATAAGTTGTATTTCACTCGTGTGTCTGCATATGTAACAGAACTGTGTTTTGTTTATAAATGTAATGTTTTTCAGCTTTTCTTCATGTAGATCTGTTCTTGTTTGGAAGATTGTGGTAAGGGTCCAATCAATTACTTGAATGCTAATGAATTCAGATAGATTGATACTTCTTTTGGAGGAACGGCAGATAATAACAATAATATGTTGAAATATGGACCCCATATTGATTCCTTTAGGTTAACAAGTAGTGTATTATATGATAAAGTTCTACTAATTACTCTCAACTTCCCGCATACACATAGTTACTAACAGTTTTCATGAGTATTCAATAAAAACTCTCAAGCCAAACTTCTGATTTACTAACACTTTAAAATATTTATATATGTTTTCTTCAAACTAATTTGTCTATACAACAAATGCTATTATTTATGCTATAATTAAATAATTTATTTAGCTTTCTTAATCTTCTTGAAAAAGTCAACTAGGTCTTACATGAAAGACCAGAGGGAGTATTTTTTAAGTAACATTAGGAAAGTTTTCTTGGCCAGATTTGAATAGGTAGACCTTGAGTTGGCACTGGCATTGGATCTCTCTTGAAGAAATTATCTGCGCATAACTTCCAAGTGAAGCGAGTCACTAGAAAATGGATTGCCACAAGGGTTTCAATCCTAGCAAACTCATACCCAGGACATATTCTTTGTCCTCCTCCAAATGGAATAAAATTGTAGGGTGGTAACGATGACTGGTTCTCAAATCTACTCGGATCGAACTTTGAAGGTTCTGAAAATATGTTACCGTCCATGTGGGTCATTGCCGTAACCCAGAAGATCTACACAACAAAATATAGTTAAAAAATGCTCTTAATTAGATTTAAGATGAAATGCTGAAAGAAATTAAACACCCTACTCTTGAACTTGATGTGTTGGTACGTACATATCCATTTTTATTAGTCTTTAAATATTTGAAATGCTTGCCACATTAGCCTGCTATCGCATTTTTAATACTCCAATTGAATATATGATCAAATTATAAAAGGTTACTTTTGCTTTGAAGTGATATATATATACTGTTTTTGTTGGAGGAATATTTCACTTACTTGCCATCCTTTCGGAATAATATATTCTCCATACTCAATATCTTTGACAGCCTTTCTGAAGCCACCAAAGATTGGAGGAAACATCCTAAGAGTTTCATTAGCAACTCTCCAGGTATATTTCATCTTGTTAACGTCTTCCCATGTAAGAGGCTCACTTGCGAGCTTGCTTTTAGCTATCTCTTCTTGTTCTGTAATCAGAAAATCCCCAATAATTTTAGGTATAGTATGTTTGATTTTAAGGTGTGTCTAGACATGAAATTAAACTATCAATTGCTCTTCTCTTGGAGAACCTAACATTAAAATGGAAAAACTTCGAACAGTTAGTTCAAATGAGGTGCATGGCTCTCAATAAATAAGATCAAACTGTGTTGACCATGCACACCTAATATTTTTCCTTCCCATATCCTAGAAAACGAATCCAGATAAAATTTATTTGACATGCATATACAATTTAACCTTTACTTTTTATGAGCTTATATGATGGCTAAATAACTGTCAAATAAAGGGTATCCCTATAAATGATAGTTCAAAAACGTCATTTATAGTCTAAAATAACCCTCAAACTTTACAATTTTATGTAGTGTAGAGAGAGAGAGAGAGAGTGAGAGGGAGAGAGAGAGATTTAATTCAAATGATCGAAGGGCACTTGTTTAACTTCTTAATTTCTTTCTATCTTTATACTACCTCTAGTCTTTAATGTAAGATCTACTTAAATAATTGGGTTAAGAGTCTATTTTGCCCTGGAATTTTTTACCAAAAGACAATTTTGTCTCGAAATTAAGTTTTTTGGGAGGCAATTTTGCCCCTGAAATGTCTAAATGAAACAATTTTGCCCTTGCTGTTATCCTAGTTAATTTTGACCATTAGTTGACCAAATATATTAGCTGACAATCCAAATGTCATCCACGTTATTTTGGTTAAAGTGCAAATTTGTCTCTAAAATTTTAAATCTAACTTTTAAAAAAATGAAGTAGATGACACATGAACATCTAGGGGAAATTTAGACCTTAACAAAAATGACGTGAATGACATGTGGAATGTCACCAAGAAATTTCGTTAGCTAGTAGTCAAAATTAACTTTGGATAATGGCAAGGGAAAACTGTCTCCCTTTTTTACACTTCTTGGGCAAAATTATTTCTAGAAAAACTTTCAGGGCACAATTGTCCCTTAACCCTAAATAATTTTGGTAGATTAAAAAAAAATGGTTAAATTAGTTATTTGTATATATAAAAAAAGGAATGTGTGTTTTGGTTTCCTTAAAATACACTCTTTAATATTTTGCATTGAAACTACCTATTAACACAAACTCCCTTATTATATGCAATCAATAGGAATTGTTAAGGGAAAAATGATAAATAAGGGGTGACAAAATGGATTCAGTTCTTATATTTAGAACTAAAATCAACCTTCATCTAGATATATATATTAATACCGAGAGGTAGTACTGTGATATGTAGAGTACCCTGAATGATCCAAATTGTCCTCACCCCACACTTACCATGTTCCCTACTATATAACAGATTAAAACTCTTTTGGCTCGAAATGTGACTAGAACGGAAAATGGAAACTTAATGCCATACTAAAGAATCATTTCAAGTTAAAAGCATGTACTTGAACAAAAGGGAAAAACAAACTTTGATTAACATACACAAATCTATGCATACCTTGAAGGACTGCTTCAAAGATAGCAGGTTCATTGGCCAAGAGACGAACGAGAAAAGTGATAAGAACAGATGAAGTGTCATGTCCAGCGACCATAACAAGCATGGCATTTTGAATGATCTCCTTATCAGTGATCACTTCTTTTCCTTCTTCGTCGCGCATGCAAAGCAAGCTAGTGATGAGGTCTTGTTTAGTAGAAGAAGCAATAATGTTATTTTGCTTCTTGAGCTCAATCTTTTTCTTTTGCACAAATTCCTTCAGCATTTTCTGAATCTTCGAGCTTTCTCTTAAGCTACGGTTGAAGCGTGTGAAGGGCAAGTTGATGGGGATTGACCACATACCTTCTATCATGGTCTCAAAGTAGTCCAGAAATCGATCTCTTTGATTTCCTCTCTCCAGACCAAACAGAAGCGAGCATATTATGTTGAATGTAAGGGTCTTCATCAAGGGCAAAACCTACAAGCCACAGGTGAATAACACGCTCTCAGTTTGATTTTGTTTTCAATTAGCTTAAATTTCCTTTCTGTTTCTGGCTTCAATATAATCCTGATCAGAACAATTTGTTGAGCATTAAGTAAATTGAAAATGTGATGGTTAAAGATTGAGACTGAAAATGATTGCTCTTGATAAGTTGTGACATGTATATGAAGATTTATACATGGATCCTGTAAATTAAGAAATTTAAGTTTCAAGGACACAATTCACCTTCAGGAAGAAGGGCATTTGCTTATTTGGTTTTGTGAAGAGTTTGGCCTAAAAATTCTTAGTCGTATGGTACCAATTAGCCATGTGTATTAAAGTCAAAAGTGAATAACACGCTGACAGTTTGATCTTATTTTCATTTAGCTTAAATTTTCTTTATGTTTTTAGTTTCAAGAAGAAACAGAGCTTGTTTATAGGCAGTTGGGCATTGGGAGAAGTGAAAATGGGATAGTTAAAGACTGGGTTGAAAATAACTGAACTTGATGAGTTTTCTACATGTTATATGAAGGTTAATAGATCCTGAAAATTAAGAAATGTAAGGTTCAGGAAAACAATTTACCCATTATTGGAAGAAGAGCAATTGCTTAATTATTGTTTTTGTGAAGAGTTTTGTCTAAGAATTGCTAGTTTGATGGTACCAATTACCATGTGAATTAAAGTCAATGGAAGTTTCTTAAATGGGCTATGCCTATGAATGATGAATCTCTACGAAAACAGACGGGATCATATGGAGCTGGAATAGGGAAAAATTTG
The DNA here is from genome assembly GCA_019022655.1 of Acacia acuminata. Classification (NCBI taxonomy): domain Eukaryota; kingdom Viridiplantae; phylum Streptophyta; class Magnoliopsida; order Fabales; family Fabaceae; genus Acacia; species Acacia acuminata. The sequence goes on along the minus strand of JAFJYI010000306.1, from coordinate 237,488 downwards.
CTTTTTCTCCCCCCCCCCCCCCCCCCAAAAAAAAAAAAAAAAATTCATAATTTGATGAACTTCACTTTCATACATCTGTTAACTGTAAATGATATGGAATTGAATAATATATATTGATGGGTTTTTATTTGATTCTCTATGGGGTTTATATGTTTTTATGGGGTTCTCTGTGTAGAGTTGGGAATGCAGGCCAGCCCGCAACTCGCAGGCTCGATAGTGTAGGCTTGTGTGACCTGTACGTTTGCGGACTAGCAAAATGTCAACCCTAACTTACAATGGGAGAATATGGCAACCCACAGGCTCGCTTTTTTTTTTTTTTTTTTTTTTCAAAAAAAAAAAAAAAAAAAAAAAGTTTTCTATCAAATTTGCCTTCCTAGCATCAACCATTTTACTTATACAAATTCAAAAACATAATCCACAATTTAAATGATAAGGTTATCAAATTTACCAAAGTTTACAAACAAAAAGCATCAAATCATGCCCAAGCTTTCAAGATATAATAATTTGATTTAAAGAAAGAAGATTGAAATTGTTTATTTTTTGGATTGGGAGTCACCAAGGTGAAAGTGTAGGACTTTTAAGGGTTTTGTGATATTATCTTATATATATATATATATAGGGCCAACCCATAGGCCAAACTATGCGGCCTGCACTTTTGTGGGTTAGGAAATCTCCAACCCTAATCCTGAAAAAGAACCCGTGGGCTACAAGTTGAGCCCATTTCGCCGGCTCTATCTCTATGTACATGGTTGATTTGTTATATATGTATATAATGATTTTTGAATTCAACTACTATCCTTTTTGTGCCTTCTTATCATGTTGCAAATTAACAATTTGTTTTGTTTGTTATCATTTGATAATGGATTCGGGATTTGTAGTTGACCCTCCCAACATATGTGTCTCCCCTAAGACTCGAACTCGAGACCTTGAGTGATCTAATGGGGCCTTACACCACTAGACAAACTATATGTTAGTGCAAATTAACAATTTTAATTGTGTTCAAATTACAAGCTTGGTTCCTTAGTCAAAAAAGCATTCGTTTTATATTGCCCTTTTTACTCTCTCTTCTATGTGTGTGTGTATATATTTATTTCTTTATATTTATCAATTTTCGACAAGATACAGAATCATATTTTATCACACAACTCTAGCTATGTAAAATGCATGAATTTGAATGAAGATTAAGTTAGGAATTCGGAGAGGACAAGAAGAATGGTCTTAATTAATGCCCCTTAGTCCAGCTCGAATAAATTCGAATATGAAAAATGACCATAATACCTCTAGCCCATCTAGCCCTATTGAGGTGATATAGGGGGCCCTTAGTCCAGCTCGAATAAATTCGAATATGAAAAATGACCATAATACCTCTAGCCCATCCAGCCCTATTGAGGTGATATAGGGGGCTTGCTCATCAGCCCAAATAATTATTTTCTTAGACCTTTTCTTATAATATTATATGGGAAAAACAGTTACGACATCTGTTAAATTGAAAATGATAGAAAATCGTTTAATATGGTTTATATATACACACACAAAGAAAGAAGTTGAAGGTGTCAATTAGAAGAGGGGATCAGATACTATGGAGTGATTATTTGGAGAAGAACAAAGATTAAAGAGGACACCCAATAAAATTATTTAACAGATCTGATATTTTGATTTATAATATTAAGAGATTTGTTTGCTGATAGGATGTAATAGCTCCATGTAATAATATAAGAAATATTTGAGAAATTAATATTGGTTCTAAATATATGACATAGTTTTCATATTTGTCAATCTCTTCCTATTTTGTCCTATTGATGCTCTCTTAACAATAATCAAGGAGGAGATGAAAGAAAAGAATTAAGGAAGATCACTAGTGTATTTTAGAAAATACATATTATATTATCTAACTTAACTAAGTTCCTTAATATAATTAAATTAGGTAAATATATTTTATATTAAGGATTTGATAACATAATATTTAATACTATTTTCAATTTCAAAGCATTTTTAATTTGTGTTTTCCATGCAAGTTTCAAAAATGACAAATCCTTCACATAAATAACAGAGAGAATGAAAAATCAACAAAATATTTCAAGTTAATTAGTTGAAAGCACAAATACAAATAATGAAGTAAATTTACAACAAAGTCACAAAATAATGTTTTTATTAAATAATATATGTATGTGTGTGTTTAAACTCATATAAAACTACTAATCCGTACGTCAACTTATTTCTTTAATAAAATTTGAGTAATTAAACTAATTGGAATTGAAAATTTTATGCATTTATTTAAATATGTGCATTTTAGTATGTCTTTTTTAAAATTTTCCGAACCCACGTGGAGTAAACCCCTTCTGTTCACATTCAGATTTCACTCCCATAGAGGCCAATCCATTGAGTTCCAGTAAAAATTAGCGACATAATTAGATGATTTCATTGCCAAATAGACTGTCACTAACTAATTTTGTTGGTAATTAAAGTCGTCGTTAATTGACTCTTTTGGGTAGTATAATATAAGCTTTATAATTATGATTGAATCTAATATCCAACTAGCGCTTATATTAAAGATTGGAGTAATAATAATTTTTTTTTTTTTTATGGTTTTAAACTTTATATTAAAACTTATCAAAACAAGCCACAATAACATTTTAAACCTAAATTTAATATCAATTAAGTTAAAGGTATTACAAATATTAATTTACTTCTTTATTATAAAAAGTTGTGTGAGTCATCTTGAAACTTATCAGGAAAAGTAATAATCTCTAGCGAAATTGACTTTGTTAAAAAATAATTACTAAAAATGTTATAGTTACTGAAGCGAAATTTATTTTGAATTCTTAGAATACTATTATCAAAATTATTTAAAAATATAATTTTATTCAAATTTTATGATAAATTGTGTGATTTTCATCAAATGTCAGCTCATAATCATCGATATAATGTATATTTTAGTCCTTGCTAACTATTAGGACTAAGGTTGTCAAACTCATGAGTTTAAACAAACTCGTGACAGTGACGTAAACTCGTTTCGTGAACTCGAATCGTAAACTCGTAAGAGTTTACTTTTATTATTAAATAGGTATTACTAATATATAATTAAATAATTAAAATATAAAAATGACAATAATTTGATTTAAATATATTTTGAATCTAACTAATTGAAAATAAATCCATCAACATACATCATTCATAATATTTAATAAAGAAATTTATACAAAATTTCTATATAAAGCCATTAAGCATGATCAAATCAAAAAAGTTACCATGAATTTAAGAGTAAGTTAACACGGTTTTGTAAGTTAGAAACATAAAAACAGTGAACTCGATGTATAAAATCGTGAGTTTAACCGAGTTTATGACTAATACGAGTTTACTACTAACTCGACTTGTTTTTATAAGGTAGAAACATAAAATCGATAAACTCGGAGAGTCAACTCGTGAGTTTGACAACAATTATTAGGACACCTTCAGGCCTGCTTGATTAAATTATTAATTGATGCATATAGTGTCAGCGAAGAACACGCCTGCTTGATTAAATTATTAATTGATGCATATAGTGACAGCGAAGAACGCACCTTGACTTGCTGTTTGCCATCCCAATACATCTGAATGTGCATCCTAACTTCTTCATCTATCTTCCCCACATAACGCTTCAACGATTCTGGCTTCAGAAACTGCATAATGGCTCCTCTCACCCTCTTATGATCTTCTCCGTTCAGCTCCAGCAGGTTGCGATCCCCTAGTATCATCCTTATCGACTGCGTCTGCTGGTTCGCCACCGTGCTCCCGTCGTCGGTGAACATGAACTTGTTAGCCGCCTGGCCGTAGATGAACACGGTGGGTTTGCCGAATAGGCTCAGCTTCGATATGGAGCCGTATTTGTTCACTCTTTGTTGGAGCCATTGTTCGGCGGTGTTGGCTCGCATGGATCGAAGAAGGCCTAAGCTTTGGCCTATAATTGGGAATCCCAGTGATCCTGGAGGTATTCTTCTTGATGATGATGATGAGCATCGTTTGGTTCTTGTGAGCAGGAGGAAGATTGGGATGAGAAAAAGGATGATAGTGAGGAGGAAAGTGTTCATGCTTCTGATCTCTGGGTTTTCTGGTTTGAAATAATCTTGGGATGAAGATGAAAGATGATGATGCATGGTGTTGCAGGCCCTGGCTGTTGGGTCTCTTTTAAAAGCGTGAAGTTTGGACTTTTTCTGAATGACATCTTCATGTATTCCGAGAAGGAATCCCACAAAATATAATATAATGATATAATACAAATTTTTTTGTTTCTCAATTAAAACCTCTTGGAATATTTATATGGTGATGGGTGAACACATATATAGATAAAAAGGGTGTAGGCTACATATATACAATTTATAAATCCTAGAAATGAAAGATTATTAATATATGTTTTCTTAATTATCTACCCACTTTAGGGAGGTGAAATGCTTTAAAGTCAAGGAATCCAAATTTGCTGTAACTAAACTGAAACTTGTTTTCTGGATGGAATATCTTGAGTTTTCTCTCAACACTTGTTCCACGAGATTTCGTCTTTTGAGTGTGTGTAGGGTACTAAAGAATAAAGTATATGTCTTTAATGTAATATCTATTTTGTATTTAAATTTGAATTATAAAGTAAATCTTATATTAAAAACTGGAGATAGTGTATTGATATTTTACTTCCACAGCGTGGGAACAAAATCCTTAATTACAACTAATAGAATATAGCCCCCTTTTAAACTTAAAAAAGGGCTTCTTTTTTGGTTCTCTAATATTGTACAAAATTTTAGTTTCATCTCTTCATTTCATAAAGCATATTCTTAGTCCTTTAACTCTTCTAATATCATTTTAGTTTCATATATATGACATTTTTTGTTCCAATACACTCATTGTTATGTTTAAAAAAAATAAAAAATTATTCTTGATGTCAGCGTTTGAGAATATTATGTCGTCAAACTTTACTATTGAGAATTTTTGTCAATGAAATGTGTTACATAGGATCTAAGGATTCAAAAAACACCTTATAAATGTGAGATTTCAGGTGTATTTGGAGTATGATTATTGACTTCCTGTTTGGAGTAGCTTATTTTTCAGCGTTGGTGTGTAAAAATTTCAGTGGCTTTTAAGCCACCGACCCGGTGAGAAAAAAGCTTGTTTGGATTGCCCAAAGCGTTGGCTTAACTTTAAATCAAAAAAGCTCAAAAAGCGGTTAAGGAAAAAGCTCCAGAATCCAGCTTTTTCTATAATCCTCTCATCTTTTTGACGTGGGCCCCGCCACTTCTACCACCATCAATCTAAACACAAATCATTATCTATAACCTGACTTTTTTCCTACCGAACTTTTTTTATAGTCAGATAGCTTTTAAGTCACCACTCCTACCGCCAACCCAAACAGGCCAAATATCGATACCCATACAGTCCCCATCACGATGACAAATTAACTTTGATCTTGATACACAACAAATTCATCTTTAATTTAAATGACATAAATGAGTAATTAGGAAAAGCGACGACTTTTCTTTTTCTTGATGAATGGATGAAATTCAAAGTCTCATAGCCTGTGAAATTAAAAAATTATTATACATTTTATTAGTTTTAATTTGCATAAATCTTTAAGTAAATTTATGTTTATTTATTTGGGATGAATTAAAAAATGGTTCATGAGAAATTGTCAATCCCAATCATAAAAAGTGTGATCCCTTGCGGAATCAAACAACATCATAGAGGAAGATCCTCTTAAGAGTGAAGACAAACAAGGGAAAAAATAGACTACATATATTTAAGTAAATTTTTTTATTTTTTTATAGAAAAATATTATAAGTGAATTAAGAAATACGCAGGCCAAACAATACAGAAAATGCCCTTAGAGATTGTCCTTTTCTCCTTTAAGTCACATATCATTTCTCTCAATAGATTCATTCTCTACTTTTTCTTCTTCTTTTTATTGTACAGAGGACATGATTTTTGCCATGAACCATATATATGCTTATAATCTGTCATGCATATAAGTTGTCAAGATTTCAATGAATTAGAGTAGCTCAGGATAATTCCTCTGAGCCTGTACCATTATATTTATAGAGTAAGTCTACCAATTACATAGTGACATCTGTCCCTATAAGATTATTCTAGAATACAATACACATTTACAATATACAATTAAACATATAGAATATTCATTTAATTTCTAACTCCCTCTTTTACTTTGAACCTTCCCCTTCTTTTTATTTTGATTCGTTTCAGTGAGAAGCTGGAGTTGTTGATGCCTTTTTACTGTATCGAAGCAACTGTAACTCCAAGTTTGTCTCTGAGAAACCAGAATAGTGCATGATGCAATGGTTTGGTTAAATAGTCTGCTACCTGGAATTCTGTTGGAACATATTGAACTTTTCAACAACTTAGATAGAACTTTATCTCTCACAAAGTGCACATCTATTTCAATGTGTTTAGTTCTTGCCTGGTGAACTGGATTTGAGGCAAGAGTTACTGCACTAGTGTTATGACACCATATAGTTAATTGGTATGCGTTTTAATCTCAAATTCAGTTTAGAGAGCAAAGATTTGATCCGGCTAGTTGCACCAAGTTTTGAAGCTGTATTGGCTAGTAAGCGATATTTTGTTTCACAACTGGAGCAAGACACAACTAGTTGCTTATTGGAAGACCATGTTACTAGAGAATTTCCAAGAAATACACAATAACCCCCAACAGATCTTCTATCATCTGGACAAGAAGCCCAATCAGCATCAGAATATGCAAGTTTATCCAGAATGCTTGAAGGTTTAATATGTATACCATAGTGTACTGTCCCTCTGAGATTTCTCATCACTCTCTTCACTGCTTGCCAATGTTTTGTGATTGGTTTGGAGAGAAATTGACTCAATTTTCCTACATTGAACCTAATGTATGGTCTTGTATTGTGTGGATATTGCAAGGCTCCTACAGCACTTTGATATTCCAATGGATTATCAAGCAATTCACAAGAGTATGCTGATAAAGACTTGTGAACAGCCATCATTGTATGACGCATGGTGATGCATTACCCATGTGAAACCTATCTAATAGATCACAAATATATCTGCCTTGTGTCAAGTATAAACCAATGTTGTCTCTATATGCCTCAATGCCAAGAAAATAATGAAGGGGACCAAGATCTTTTAAGGGAGAAAATATTGTGTAATCTTGCAACAAAACATTTCATACTATATGGATTGCTACCAGTAACATTTTCATCCACATAGATTAAAATCATTAATAGATGAGTTTTGTCTGAGTAGATAAAAAGAGAGATATCACTTTTAGAGTTTGTGAAACCCAAGTCTAATAGAACACATCGGAGTCTATGAAACCACGCTCTTGACTCTTGCTTCAATCCATAAAGAGCTTTGGAAAGCTTACAAACATAATCAGATTTAGAAGGTTGAACAAAACCTTCTTGTTGCTCCATGAAAACATGCTCAGACAGAAATCCATTCAAGAATGCATTGTTAATACCAAGTTTTTTTATCTCCCAATTCAATGCAATTGCAATTGTCAAAATAATTTTAATGGTGGAAGCCTTAATCACAATACTAAAAAGTTTCATATAGAAGTCAATACCTTCGGTTTGTTGAAAGCCCTTAGCAACAAGTCTTACTTTGCTTTTTGCCAAGGTTCCATCTAGATGAAACTTAGGTTTTAAGACCCATTTGTTATCAACCACATTTTGTTTTAATGATCATAGGACAAGTGTCCATGTTGACTTTCTTTGAAGTGCAGTAAATTCTTCAAGCATAGATTGTTTACAAGGCGGTAATTGCAGTGCTTCCTATATTGTTTTAGGGACACATTTAGAAATATGTGTTAGTCCAACATATGAGACCTTAGGCTTAAAAATCCCATGTTTGTTGTGAGTTTGCATTGAGTGAACATTTGAGATAGCTACAACTTGATGGTTAGGCAGAGAATGTTCATTTCCAGATTGAAGTTCTTCAGATTGGGAAACAAGCACATAAAAATTTGTTGGAGGTGGTAAAGCAATGACAATTTCTCTAGATGATTCATCATTGGATATCTCATGAGAAGGTACCATTTTATGTACCTCATTGGACTACTCCAAAAAAGAAGATGTAGCAATAGGATGCTAAAAAGATCCAGAAGCAGTTCTCATAGAATGAGTATCATTATAGATATTCTTAGTCATGGTGAAAACAGTTGGGAGCAATTATACAAAGGTGACAAGAACTATGCTGCTGAAATTCACAATTTTTGTATGCTGTGGCTATAAAAAATGTACAAAACCATTAGAAAATGAATAATTATTTTGATTAAAAATAACATGCCGCAAGATGTAAATCCTTCCTGTTGAACTCATACATTTAAAACCCTTGTGAGAACCACTATAACCAAGAAAAGTACATTTGGTGCTATTTTATTGCAGTTTATATTGATTATAGGGTCTAAGACATGGAAAACAAATACAACCAAAAGTTCTAAAACCCTTGTAATCTGATTTTCATTTATACAAACCTCAAAGGGTGAGATGTTTAGCAAGACACCAGTAGGTAACCTATTTATAAGATAATTTGCAGTAGAGAAAGCTTCCCACAAATTAGATGTAGGCATATGTGCATGAACTAAGAGTGTAAGACCTGCTTCCATTATATGGCAATGTTTACATTCTACTTTACCATTATGTGCTGATGTATAGGGACAAGAGTATCAAAAAATGATTCCATTTTCATCAAGAACAATGTGAAAACTTATGAACTCACTACCCCAATCACTATATATGAAGTGTTTTAATCTTCCTTTCAAAAATATTTTCAACCATGTTCTTGAAAAATTTAAAAGCAGATAATGCTTCATCTTTAGATTTCAAGGGATAAATCCATGTTTGTCTATTGTTGTCACCTAGAAAAATTATATAATATTGATACCCAGCAACATATTTTATTGGAGAGGGGCCCCAAAGAATAGTATGAATCAAGTCAAAAACATATGATGCCGGAGACTGAGAATCAGAAAATGAGAGTCTATGAGACTTTCCAAGTTGACAAGAATCACACAACATGTAAATTCTTCATTACTGGATAAAGCAACATTACAATCTCTAAGCACTTGTTTTAAAACATCTTTGCTTAGATGACCAAGCCTTCGATGCCAGGATTCTAAAATAGACAGATTGTTACTAGACCTATCACTTTTATGTATGACTAAAACATAACTAGAAGCAGTAGAATTCTTTGCAGGAACCACTTCATTATCTATTCTGCATAGCCCTGGTGCAGAACCTCTAGTTGAAGTCTGTATACTGATTCTTGTCCTTCACAAAACATCCATGTAAGTGAATTTTAACAAACACATCATTATTATCACTAGTAATAAGCTTAAATCCACTAATCAATTTCTTAGCCATTTGACGTGCAATAAGAACACCATTTAGATCAAGGGTTTTTAACTTAGAAGACTTATCACACAACAACTTAGCATCTCCTGCACCAACTACACTAACAAAGGCTCCATCACCTATTGAAATAGAACTTATACCTGAGTTCATTCCTGGTTCAACATTGTCTAGAGTATAGGTAACATGATGTGTAGCACCAATGTCGAGATACCACGTTGGATCAGTTGTAATGTCAAGGGTAGTAGCTGTATATGCAGAGGCATTTTCATTTCTGCAAGAACTCTTAAAATTTTTTTCATAACAAAGGAAACAGTCTGCCACATCATGCCCTAGTTTATCATGGAGATGACAACATAGCTTGTCATTTCTATGCTGTGATGAAGTTCCTCTACAACTGAAGCGCCCTCTATTTTTTTGTGCTCTACCTCTTCGACCTTCTCTACCATGCCAGTTTGGTGATCAATTCGGGTTGTAAGTGAATTGTTTGAAGGATAGGTTGGAAAATGCAGTAGATAAGTTCACAGAGGAAGTAGCATGAAGTTGCTCTATCCTTAACTTATAGGTCAAAAAGTTGTCTTTTTCATAAAAAAGTACTGCAATCAGGGTATACTCAACATCAAGTGGGTATTTTGTTCTAATTAAGATTGAAATTATATATGATAAATGTATATAATTTATAATCTTTAAAAATATAAAAAAATGGAAATAGTGGGTATTTTGTTGTAATTTTTTTACCTAAAGAAAAAAAGAAAAGAAAATATATATCTTGATTCGGTGAGTCTTCAACATGAGGAAAAGAATGATGCACCTACCGGGAATCGAACCAAGGATTGCAGCGTGGCAAGGTTACTATTCTACCGGATGTATGCATGATTAAGTTAGAGTTTAATTTCCCTGATGAGCACAAGAGTTGAAGTTAGAATATAATGATTATATGATGATACTGTTAGTATTTAAGTGTCCTAAAGACAATCTATAAGGACAGATCAACACATTTCTATGTTACAATATTTCATTATTAATAAATGAGCATATTAATGAATTGATGTAGTTTCGAATATTTTACAATGTTTAAAAATAAAAATGTTTTATCATATATAAGTGAGATGGCATAATTTTTACAGGTAAAAAAAAAAAAAAAAAAAAAAAAAAAATCAGATTGAGATTCAGAAATTAGGAAGGGCATATTTGTCAACAAATGATTAGTCCCCTCTTGATCCAAACAAGAAACCTCCTTCCCACCAAATAAAGCCCATAACCTTCACTTTCCTCCCCTTTGTTGAACCAAACAAAGCCTAGTGTTTTGTTTTTCTTTGAAAAAATCATAAGAAGTTCAAAATTGTTATGAAACTAAAGAAAATATAGGATAAAGACTAAGATATTAGAGAAGAAAATGAAAGTATTTCTCATTGATATTTGTTATATCACAATCCTCTCGCTTCTGCCTTTCTCATCGCTCTCTATCTCTCTTCTTCATCGCCTTCTCTTTCTTCTTTTCTTCATTTTCATCGCAGCAACGGTGTGTGTGTGTGCGTGGTGTGTTGAGAAAGAGAATGGGTCTTTAAGTGTAATTTCCACCTCAGGGTCTTTGATGAAATTTTCCCCTGATCATTTTACAAACGCTCCATATGATCAAGGCGGCAGATGGAGAATATATTATATTATTATATTATATAAAATAATATTTCAGGGACATAATATAGAAGATTAAGTGTCAATGAACATTCATATAATTAATATATTCATAACAAAAACCACACCATTTTATGCCCATAAAATATCAAGTTGTAACTTATTTTAGTAAAATATATCGATTAAATGACAAAAAAAATATGTGGAAGGTGACATTACGAAGGGCATTAAAGTTTCACATTAGAGGCTCGAGGAGGATCCAAGTTTGTGTTTAAAATTACTTGAACTTGATGTCGTAAAATAAATTATGCCTAGCATTACGGAAAGTATTATATGGTAAAGCTATTTTAGATTACCAGTATACCATTATTGTTGATATACGTCTACTACTATTTTGAATGTCTAATACGGTACAACATTCACGAGCAAATACAAACACATTAGTATAATATCTTATTTTGCATCAACAGTGTCACTATAACACATCCCTCATATCCAACTCTGTCCCTCGTTACATTCAAAGATTTGGCCGTTCGAATATCTAGTGATAAGGTGTAGGCATATACTAGAAAGTTGCAATTCCAATTTTATTCTTACATAACCAGAATAAAAGAAAGTGGGCATTTCTTTTTCTTACAGTGATTTCAAATACACTTTCCTTGGCGAAATTTGGATGGGCAGGCCTTGAGTTGGTACTGGCATTGGATCTCTCTTAAAAAAATTATCTGCACATAATAACTTCCAAGTGAAGCGAGTAACCAGATAATGAATTACCACCAGAGTTTCAATCTTGGCGAACTCAATGCCAGGACACAATGTTTGTCCTCCTCCAAATGCGACGAAACTGTAGGGTGGTATGGATGATTGGTTCTCAAACCTATTTGGATCAAATTTTGATGCTTCTGGGAATATATTATTGTCCATGTGGGTCATTGCTGAGACCCATAGGATCTATATATAAACCAAAACATTAAAAGACTTTTAGCTTTACGATACAATGTCATAATAAAGGGAATTAAATACCCTAATTTGGTCCCTAACACATGTAGGTAAATGTTTAATTCGGTCTGTCTATTTTTAAAATACTTAAAACACTGGACATCTAATCCACTGTAATCTAACGCTGAACATTAAACTGTGTATTGCTTGATTTTGATGTTATTTTATTTGCTGGCAGATTATTAATTCTATATGAGCAGACTATTATTAGGTGAGGTTAAATCAAACAATGGGGTTTCTGATGCGGTAATGCCTCAGTCTCTAATAATGCCCCTTGTAACGCTCAAAGTTCCCAAATATTTGTTCTCTTTTCTTTGTTTTATTACAATCTATATAAAATGCAGTGATATTTGATATCTTATGGGTATGACATGGTGTAGTTTTGAATTTCTTACTTAAAATCATAACTGCACAATTTTAAAATATCTTTCTTTTTAAAACATTGATTGTTTATTTTTTTTTTTTTTTTTAACTGCACCTTTTCATTCCCTTATTGTACCATATCAAAATGTGATTCATTTTATTTAGAATGTTATAATCTAAAGAAAAGGTAAAAACATTTAGGAAGTTGGGGTATTAAAAGGGGCATTAGGGAGAGCATAGGTGCATTGGAGGCCCCTTACCTGTTCTATGATTAGAGATTTGTATTGATGAAAATGAAACAGTGGAACAAATATTTGAATATTTACTTCACTTTTATTTTAGGACCTATTTCTATATTTTATTACTGATGGAGGATGTTTTCGCTTACTTGCCATCCTTTAGGTATGAGGTACCCTTCATACTCAATGTCTCTTTCAGCCATCCTGAAGTTACCAAAGACAGGAGGAAACAGCCTAAGAGTTTCATATGCTACTCTCCAAGTGTACTTCATTTTTGTCAGGTCCTCCCATGTTAGAGATTCTCCTGGCAGCTTGCTTTCTGCTATTTCTTCCTGTTCTGCAACCACAAAATCCCCAAAATGTTTTAATTAGTTTCTTTGATTTTAAAGAAGAGTCTATCATCAAATTTTTGGTCTATTGATATATATATTTATTTAATTTGTTGATGTTAATTAAAAATGCAACTTAATTAATGGAAGACCCTACATCAGAAAAGATTTTTAAAAACAAAAAAAAAAAAAACTTTATTTGGAAATGGGATTACTCAGCTTGAGAGATCAAATTGCATTAGTTTCCTATATCTTTTAGCTTGATGGAACATTCTTTCTTAAACATTGATTCTTTCCCTAAAAATAAAAAAGATGAAGCTAATTTTCCCCTAAAAATAATCCAGAAGATCAAAATATTCATGAGATATATTGATGACATAACAAATAAAGTCATGACCACCTCACTAATTATATTCTTCAATTTGACTTACTATTTTCCCTCATGGCTCGAAAGCTGATCTTTTTGGCCCAAATGTGAAGAAAATCATAAACTCAGCTTAAATAAAACTATATATATTTAAATATATATATATATAGACACACACACAATCTTTGACCTATAGAGTCTTTTATATGATTAAGCATACCTTGAAGTAGTGATGCATAAATATCTGGTTCATTAGCCAAGAGACGGACAAGGAAAGTCAGAAGAATAGCGGAAGTGTCGTGTCCAGCAACCATAAGAAGCATTATATTTTGGATGATTTCCGTTTCAGTCATCACTTGTTTTCCTTCTTCATCTTTCATGCCAAGCAAACTAGTGATGAGGTCTTGTTCAAAAGAAGGGTTGTTTTGATTCTTGATGAGTTCAGTCTCTTTCTTCTGCAAAATTTGCTTCAACAGTTTCTGAATTTTTGAGCTCTCCTTGAGGCTCCGATTATAGCGTGTGAAGGGCAAGTTAATGGGGATTGACCACATTCCCTCTAACATGGGTTCAAAATATTCCAGTAGTTCGTCTCTTAGTTTTCCTCGCTCCACACCAAGGAGAAGAGAGCATATTATGTGGAATGTTAGGGTCTTCATCAGTGGCAGCACCTTCAAGCACATAAAAGAACTTAACGTGTTCATCATGTTCAACACAATTTGATATTAGTTTCTCTGCTAGCTCAAATTTGATTTCTGATAATCAACGCATTATTTTAATCAGGGGGGTGTTAGGAGAGTAGAAATGGGGTGGATTAAGATTAGGATTGAAAATTATTGCTTGATGAGTTTGTTATTTTTTCTGAAAATAATTTAACTTTAATATTCAGTTGTTGCAAATGCACGGCATAGAATATTATACAAACTGTAAGTTCTGGCTGAACCCAAGAGGGGGGGTGAATTGGGTGAAGTATAAAAGTTTAGATTCTTTGAAAATCTTTTCGCAATTCAGCAAATTCAACTTGTATAACAGAAGTGAGTCATAAATCAATTGACAAACATTCGAATGTAAATGCTGGAAATATAAGAGATAAGGGAAGAGGATGTGCAACCGATTTATACTTGGTTCGGCCCAATCCTTGACCTACGTCCCCCCCAAGCCTCACTTGGGATTTTCAATCCACTATCTTTGTTCAACTTGATTACACGTTACGTAATGAAGCAACCCTCTCTCTAGGATTCACTCCCCTTACAAACGTAATCAACACCTTTGCTTGATTACACACTCACAATACTCAGTAATCCTCTCACTAGGATTCACTCCCCTTACAAGTTGTAATCAACACAATGTATATCCCACTCAAGATTACCCAATCTTGAGCAACTCTCGATAGAAAGATAATGTGTTTACAATAAATCTCCTCTCTTAGAAGTGAATAGATAAACACCGAAGATCAAATACAAATCACTTCACTCTCTAAGTTATCTAAACATGTAAAACGAGTGTAAATGATGAGAAAGCGAGTATCAAGATGTTGGCGGTGTAAGCTTGTATCTCCACGTTTTTGCTTGAATCTGTCTTCTATTTATAGGTAGAGATCAATATATGACCGTTGAGAAGATTCAATGACCGTTTGATAAAGAAATATAGTTGTTAGAAACTAGCCGTTAGAACTTTTGCACGATTTTCGATGTTCGACACGGATCTGATATTTTGAAGATTTGCATCTAATCCTTCGTTTAATCACCTGAAACTTGTGCAAAAATGATATAAGAAGTGTTATAAATCATTTGGGTAATCATCTGGATGTTTATCGGAAGAATCAAGATTTTCGAAACTTTGATTTTCTTCAACCCGAAGTGCAAACTCGAGTTTGCTCTTGAAAACTCGAGTTTTCCTTTTGTTGTCGAATGTTGGATTTGCCTCTGCCTGAGCAAAACTCGAGTTTTGGTCCAAAAACTCGAGTTTTGGAAGTTGCTCTGAAGTTCGCTGCTCTCGTCGATGAAAACTCGAGTTTTGACTTGGAAACTCGAGTTTTGCTTTCTGCTGGACTTTGTTGAGTCTTCTTGAAATAACTGTCAACTTTCGAAGACCATATCTCCCTGTTCTGAACTCCGTTTTGGTCCGTTCAACTCTTGATGGAAAGCTCTGTGAGTCTACTTTCAAATGCCACTGATTTCAGCTCAATTGGATTTTTAGTTTGTGAGTTACACTCAAAACATTGAAGCTTGGTTTTCTGTGTGGCGTGGATTTTTCTGTCAACTTCCACAATTCATATCTCCTTGATCTGAATTCCTTTTGGGCTTGAATTATATATCAAAATGACGCATTGGGAGTCTAGTTTCATATGCCTTTGGTTTTGTCTCAATCCGATCTCTGGTTTGTGAGATATCATCGAAATACCAGAGGTCGCCTGTCTGAACGTGAAACAGAGTTCTTTGAAGAGCTGATCACCAGCTGGAAACTCGAGTTTTGCCTTGGAAACTCGAGTTTTCTTAGTCCAGAGAGGCCAGAGATGCTGAAGACACCCCAAACTCGAGTTTTGAGTTGCAAACTCGAGTTTTGAGTTCCAAACTCGAGTTTTGTCTTCCAAACTCGAGTTTTCTCTATCCGAGAGGCAAAACACTACGAAGTAGGAAACTTCGAGTTTTGACTTGGAAACTCGAGTTTTCTCATCCTGAAGCTGATTTTTGCTGACTTTAACTCCAAATTGAGCCATTCCAACTTCCATATGATCTTGGAGGCTTCTAGCTTCAATATAAGAACTTGGATAATTAAATCTTCATTCCATACATCAAGTTCTTCATACTTCCATCTCCCAACTTGATCATTCTTCATCATTTAACTTGGGCTCATCATTCTTTGTAGCTTCTTCCTTCTTCAATATCCAAAAAGCCGAGCCTATCTTGAAGTTATTCTAGAATTTCATGTGTCGTCTTTTCAGATCTGCACTATTCATGTATACTTGCACCGTAGCTCAAATATATGAAGCTTCATTCCATCTTCCATTTGATTATAGAGACTTCATGTATCAAATATAAGAACATATAGTGCAAGTTCCTATATCCTTAGTCTCTTCTCTTCTTCTTGGTTATTCTCCTTAATTTAACTTGGATTGATTTCTTTCTTTCATCTCTTAACTTCTTCTTGGTTATTCTCCTTAATTTAACTTGGATTGATCTACATTAAATACAACGCTTAGTCTAATTAAGAAATAACTATATTACTCAATCTTTTTGCTTTTAACAATGGCATCCATATAAGACATCATCAAAACTAATCATAACCAACATTCTCCCCTTTTTGATGATGGCAAATACTATAAGAAAAATATGTATGAATATGAAACTACATTAGATGCAACATATTTTTCTTGCCATTCTCTCCCCCTTATTTGTCATTAGCAAAAAGTTGAAGTAATGAAGAAATGCTTAAAGAGACAAATATGAAACCAAATTAAAAGGAGTCAAAGAACTGATTTTCTCTCCCCAATTGAAATTGCTTTGTATCAAATATGATGCAATTTGGAATGTTTTTATGAAAACAAATTTGAGAGAATTTGAAGAGCTTTTCAAAACATCTTTCACAATTAAAGCATATAGATACCAAACATGTGCAAAATGTATACTTTTGAATATAAAAAGGTAGAGTTTAGAAATGCTCATGTTGGTTTTGTAAATTGATGAAGTCCATTTGCTTGCTGTATGAAATTCGGTTGTGTTGCCGTGGCTTCAGATGAAGCAGTCGTGTGAGATTCTTTGAAAAGGCTCAATAGCAGGATCACGAATACCCTGTATGATGCAAATAGGATAAAAGTACCTTCTTGAAGATTATCACATCTGAATATGATTAGTACTCAGCTTCCATCCTTTGCTCTTCCTTCATAGATCATCTATGTAGAGCAAATCTCAGCTTTAAGGATTGATCGCCAAAGTTGTAACACATAACCAAATCTCCTGTTATGAATTGAAAACTTTCTTTTGCAAAAGAGATTTGTTAGTGCAACAAATATCAAAATATCCCTTTCTATATGATATTTTCAAATTAAGATAATGAAAGGAAAATATAAGATATTTTCAAATATAAAATTAACTCATCATCAAATCTAATAAGAGATAATGAATGCAGATGAGTATGCTTAAAAGGATTTTCTTCAAATAAAGGAAATGAGCTTTTAAGATATCAAACACATATAAATGTGAAGCTCCCCTTAATGAGTGCATGGCTAAAATATGAAGTTCCCTTCATGATACCAAATAATAATGAGACACCAAATGTTATGAGGTTTGGAAATATCTTTGCTCACAATGTGGTACTTCAGGATTGAGAACTTTCAAGTTCACTTGGGTGGACTTGAAATTGGTATGAAGAAATCACTTATGCTTTTTATGATGATAAAAATGTTAAAAGCATAAGGATCATTTTAAAAATGAGTTTTCTTAGGTTAAACTTCATGAAATAAAATTGAATGAATGAAATCAAGTTAGCCTAGCATGATTATGATATATGCATATTGTTTCAAAATACAATACCTCACTCAAGTAATATCGTAATTACTTGAGCCATAATCATTTGTAATCCATAGATGCATTATTGGCTAATCACATTCGATGATGTGACCAATATTGAGGATCATGGATGTGAATGAGCTTCAAGAGGATAAGTCTTTATAGCCACCAATTGCTCGAATGCATCTTAGAAGCGAAATCCCAAATGAGATTTGAATTGGATCTCAAAATTAGTTTCTCGCTCATAGCTTCTCATCAAGCGAGTATGCTCCTTATCATCTTGGTTTAAGCTTCTTGCTAGTGTTGGGATGTCACTCAAGTGATGCCACAGAATTTGCTTGACATAGCCACTTTGAAATGATCTATTTTGTTGGCCAATGTTCTTTGTGTCCAACAACAGAACATTTTGGTCAACTCCTGTAAAAATATATGTTCTTTGGTACTCAATGATTCTTGAGTCCATAACTGATTAGACATGACAACATCTTGTATCAAGATATGCTTAGCATAACATATATATGCATAATGACTTTGCTATGGCCAAGAGATAATCTTGCTTCTTAATGAAAGTCTTGAAAGTATATCAACAATCAAGGCAAGATTATGAATATTCATAGATAGTTACTCAAAATATGAATGAAGACAAATGTTTATGTATTTGGGTAACACAAGGAGTACTAGGATTCATGGACGATGAAGCACAAACTCATTAGTCCAAATGACTAGAGTTCCATAAAATTATCCTAGTAAGTTATTCCATATAATGGTTAATGCACTAACATTTAATGCATTAATGAACATTCATAGAGCTTGGAATAGCTTGACCAATAAGGATTTATCCAATAAGCATGAGTTTTCACAAATTGAATTCTTTTCTGGAAATAAGCTTGAAACTCACATAAGATTAACTTGTTAGACATGAGGTCCAACTAGTTAGAGAATGAAACTAAAGATTTCAAGCAAAACATTGAATTCCAAATATCAATATGTGAAAGATAAGGAAAAACTCAACTGGAGAAATTTGAAGCATATCCAACATTCAAGAACAATATTAACTTCTAGTTTTGAAATACCATTTGAATGCAATCAAAGTATGGATATTTTTCAAAATCATTTGTATGCATTTGCATAAAAATAGTGTGAATTGAAATCCAAACAAATTTTAGATTTGTGCATTTCAAAAATATGAACTCAAAAAGTTATTCACAGATTCACTTGTTTGATCATCAAAAATTCACTAACAAATTGATTAAACATAGTTAGGAGTATTAGTGATTGATGATAGGAAGTATTTAGATAATACATGAAGATTTCGCAAATCTGGAAAAACTGATTATCAAATTGAGTGCTGAAAACTGGAGTTTTCAAATCAAAACTCAAGTTTTCTCAAGTTGAAAACTTTGGTAACTCTTTGTATAGCCAAAACTTGAGTTTCCAAATGGAAACTAGAGTTTTCAACTCTAAACTGGATTTTGCTTTGATAGTAAACTTGCTAATTGGAATTAAATAAGTTTCAAAACTTTTTAGCTTAATCAAAGACAAACCAAAAAATCAATTTCATGTAATCATAGTATGAGGTAAGAATTAGATATCACCGTAATTCCTCTTATCCTCATAGAAGCTTGCTTGGTTGACATGGATTGATGTAGATAACTCCCTTTTTGAAGTTCACCATCAACATTAAGCATAGCTTGTTTAGCTTTCTCAAAAACTTGAATCATTTCTCTATGTTGCATTCTTGAGAAGCTTTCTTTCATCCTACAAAACTTTATAAATCTTTTTCTTTCTTGGTATCCAACTTTACTAGGATCCAATCATTGTTAGCTTGTAGGAACCGAAATTCACATGATCTTATGAATATAATCAATTCAGAACAATAAAGCACAGTGAATTAATCATGAGTTCATGCATAAAGAAATACTTTCTTTTCAAATCACCATGAATGCATAAAGAGTTCAACCTATTGAACATTGCAATCTGTTTAAATATATATATATATCAGGATGTGAAAACCCAATTTAAAACAAATAGTTTGCAATGCTCATTCCTAAGGTTACAAAATATAAAACCTCAATGATTATTTCAAATGATCGCATGGGAGGTTTTACCTTTGCATACCTTAGCCTTAGGTACTTGAAGGATTGCATTCACTCACCCAATTTATCATTCGTTGATACTTTGTCTTTTTGAATTTAGTCTTGGGATGTGGCAATGCTTTCTCACATGATGTAGACTGGAAGAATCTTTTCCCTTGTGCATGAGAGATCCTTCTTTTCTTATCTTCCTCAAGATAGTTGAATGGTATTCTGTGGTAATCCATTCTTGAGGTAGATGATATTCTTCTTGCTTGTATCCATTGCTTCCTTTGATGTTTAAACCTTGTAGTTCCAGCAATGGGTGCCCTGTGAGTTCTCTTGCTTGATATAGATACTATGATCTTCTTCATTAGTGTATGAGAAACTCTTGGCTTTTTCTTCCTCTTCTCTTGTACCTTGATGTCCATTGATATTCAAATCATCCTGCACACATGGAGTACTAGATGGACATTTTGGTACCCACTTATACTTGGGTCCTTGACTGTTAGTATTGGACGTTGATTGATCTTTAGAAACCCAAAGGAATTTATTTCTCACATTAGAATTTCTCCTAATATAGCATGTATGAGAAATATGTCCAGATTTTCCACAATAATTGCAAATAATAGAATTATGCTTATTATGAACAGTTTGCAAGAATTGCGTGAGTCTAGTGGATGCAATGTCAAGTGACTCATATTTGTGTATTCTTTCTTCCCACATGATTTTCCAAGATCATTTTCAAAATATGTTTGTTTTTCAAAATAGAATCGCAAAGGTTGAAAAACAATTCTATGTGATTGTTCAAAAACATTTTCCTTATCTACACAAGAAGAATTGGAATTGTTTACCTCATGTGCATCTTGAGCTCTAGCTAATGAATGATCACGATCGTCTATGAGTTCATCTTGGGAATCCTCTTCCTCTTGTTCTTTTGTGTTGACTAGATCATGGAAGAATTCAATGATTTCTCCTTCTTCATTCTCTACTTCCAATTGTTCATCAATTGTGGATACACAGCTTATAGTTTCAGATGAACTGTCAACATTTTCAACTTCAACACAATTGTTAAAAGCATATATAGAATCAAGAGTATCCCAAATTTCTTTAGCACTAGAGCAAAACTTGATTTTCTGAAAATCATTTTCAGTTAAAGCATCGTGAAGAATTTTCATTGCTCTAATGTTCAAAGAAAACATTTTGTTTTCTTTTTCTGTCAATCCTTTCTTGGTTTGAAATCAAAAACATTTATAAAAACATTCCACATATGAAAATCGGTTGCTTTGATGAAACTAGTCATTCTAGCTTTCCAAAACCAAAAATCAATATCTTTGAAAAATGGTGGAATGGTATAATCAAAGCCTTCTGAAAACAAGGAACACCCAAAATCAGCCATTGAAACTCTTGAGACTGTAAAGTCCTTTAAACAAGAGCCTAGCTCTGATACCAAATGTAAGTTCTGGCTGAACCCAAGAGGGGGGGTGAATTGGGTGAAGTATAAAAGTTTAGATTCTTTGAAAATCTTTTCGCAATTCAGCAAATTCAACTTGTATAACAAAGTGAGTCATAAATCAATTGACAAACATTCGAATGTAAATGCTGGAAATATAAGAGATAAGGGAAGAGGATGTGCAAAGCTGATTTATACTTGGTTCGGCCCAATCCTTGACCTACGTCCAAATCCCAAGCCTCACTTGGGATTTTCAATCCACTATCTTTGTTCAACTTGATTACACGTTCAGAATCAAGCAACCCTCTCTCTAGGATTCACTCCCCTTACAAACTGTAATCAACACACCGCTTGATTACACACTCTGTATCAAGTAATCCTCTCACTAGGATTCACTCCCCCTTACAAGTTGTAATCAACACAATGTATATCCCACTCAAGATTACCCAATCTTGAGCAACTCTCGATAGAAAGATAATGTGTTTACAATAAATCTCCTCTCTTAGAAGTGAATAGATAAACACCGAAGATCAAATACAAATCACTTCACTCTCTAAGTTATCTAAACATGTAAAACGAGTGTAAATGATGAGAAAGCATAGTATCGGCATGTTGGCAAAGTGTAAGCTTGTATCTCCATGTTTTTCTGCTTGAATCTGTCTTCTATTTATAGGTAGAGATCAATATATGACCGTTGAGAAGATTCAATGACCGTTTGATAAAGAAATATAGTCATAGAAACTAGCCGTTAGAACTTTTGCACAGTTTTCGATGTTCTGACACAGATCTGATATTTTGAAGATTTGCATCTAATCCTTCGTTTAATCACCTGAAACTTGTGCAAAAATGATATAAGAAGTGTTATAAATCATTTGGGTAATCATCTGGATGTTTATCAGAAGAATCAAGATTTTCGAAACTTTGATTTTCTGAACCAGAAGTGCAAACTCGAGTTTGCTCTTGAAAACTCGAGTTTTCCTTTTGTTGTCGAATGTTGGATTTGCCTCTGCCTGAGCAAAACTCGAGTTTTGGTCCAAAAACTCGAGTTTTGGAAGTTGCTCAAGTTCGCTTGCTCTTCTCGATGAAAACTCGAGTTTTGACTTGGAAACTCGAGTTTTGCTTTCTGCTGGACTTTGTTGAGTCTTCTTGAAATAACTGTCAACTTTCGAAGACCATATCTCCCTGTTCTGAACTCCGTTTTGGTCCGTTCAACTCTTGATGGAAAGCTCTGTGAGTCTACTTTCAAATGCCACCGATTTCAGCTCAATTGGATTTGTAGTTTGTGAGTTACACTCAAAACATTGAAGCTTGGTTTTCTGTATGGCGTGGATTTTTCTGTCAACTTCCACAATTCATATCTCCTTGATCTGAACTCCTTTTGGGCTTGAATTATATATCAAAATGACGCATTGGGAGTCTAGTTTCATATGCCTTTGGTTTTGTCTCAATCCGATCTCTGGTTTGTGAGATATCATCGAAATACCAGAGGTCGCCTGTGCTGAACGTGAAACAGAGTTGCTGAAGAGCTGATCACCGTTGGAAACTCGAGTTTTGCCTTGGAAACTCGAGTTTTCTTAGTCCAGAGAAGCCGAGAGATGCTGAAGACACCCCAAACTCGAGTTTTGAGTTGCAAACTCGAGTTTTGAGTTCCAAACTCGAGTTTTGTCTTCCAAACTCGAGTTTTCTCCTATCCGAGAGGCAAAACACTACAAATAAGTAGGAAACTCGAGTTTTGACTTGGAAACTCGAGTTTTCTCATCCTGAAGCTGATTTTTGCTGACTTTAACTCCAAATTGAGCCATTCCAACTTCCATATGATCTTGGAGGCTTCTAGCTTCAATATAAGAACTTGGATAATTAAATCTTCATTCCATACATCAAGTTCTTCATACTTCCATCTCCCAACTTGATCATTCTTCATCATTTAACTTGGGCTCATCATTCTTTGTAGCTTCTTCCTTCTTCAATATCCAAAAAGCCGAGCCTATACTTGAACTTATTCTAGAATTTCATGTGTCGTCTTTTCTCAGATCTGCACTATTCATGTATACTTTGACCGTAGCTCAAATATATGAAGCTTCATTCCATCTTCCATTTGATTATAGAGACTTCATGTATCAAATATAAGAACATATAGTGCAAGTTCCTATATCCTTAGTCTCTTCTCTTCTTCTTGGTTATTCTCCTTAATTTAACTTGGATTGATTTCTTTCTTTCATCTCTTAACTTCTTCTTGGTTATTCTCCTTAATTTAACTTGGATTGATCTACATTAAATACAACAGTTAGTCTAATTAAGAAATAACTATATTACTCAATCTTTTTGCTTTTAACAATGGCATCCATATAAGACATCATCAAAACTAATCATAACCAACACAAACAGCCAAGCATCTCGAAAGATAAATTATTAGTAATTTAATGATAAATAAGTGACGCATTCAACACAAGATTTTAATATTACATAATATATATAGGGGAGTGAGTCACATATATATGACAAAAGCTATATATGCTTATCACAAATAGAATATATTATAGACAGCGAACACGACTCGAAAAATAAATTATTAGTGATAGGATGATAAGTAAATGAAGTATTCAACACAAGATTTTAATTTTATATCATGTAATGATTCATAAAAGAAAAAAATATATATATATATTATCATAAACATATTGACAATTTTGTCCATTGGTATTTCTTGAAAATTATAATTTATTAAAAAACTAAAAGCGTTACTTTGAGATAAAGTTCTAAAAGAAATGATAGTATACTAACTGGAATAAATTTTTATAATCAAATATATTATAATAAAATACAACCAATTATTTTATTTCAAAATTACTATACAATTTATTTTCTTAAACTTTTTCTGCATGAGGTTTTTTTTTTCTTGTTTTTTAATAAACTCATAATTCCAAATTTTCAATCATAATTTGCAAGCTAACTTCCAATTAGTTATAAAATTTTCTTAAAAAAGTTTATTAACCAAACGTTTGGGTTAAAATTTCCTTCGGCAAATTTTCCTAGTTTTCTGAAATTAAAGCCACGAAGAAATCGACCGAAAATAATACAGGCAACGCCTGAAGCAAAATGGATCTAGCAATCTACGATGTAGTAGGTGTGACTCTGAACCCAACTTCTGTGGACTATTTTATTTTTTTAATTATATTTTTTAGATCAAGTTCATGGTTTGGAGTATCAATAAATTTTTTATGCCTATAACAGAGCACAAAATGTACCTTGACTTCTTGTTTGCCATGCCAATACATGTCAAGGTGCATCTTAACTTCTTCCATCTTCCCCACATAACGCTTTAATGATTCTGTCTTCAAGAACGGCAAAATCGCTCCTCTCAGTCTCTTATGATCTTCTCCTTTCAGCCTCAGCAGGTTTCGATCTCCCAGTATCATCCTCATCGACTTCGACTGCTCGTTCGTCACCATGTGGCTCGTGAAGATGAACTTGTTAGCCGCCTGGCCGTACATGACCACCGTGGGTTTGCCAAACAGGTTCAGCTTCGATATGGGGCCATACTTGTTGACTCTCTCTTGGATCCATTGTTCTGCAGTGTTTGCTCGCATCGCTCGAAGGAGGCCTAAGCTTTGGCCTATTATGGGGATTCCCATTGAACCTGGAGGGACTGTTGCTGTTGTTGATGAGGAATATGATGTTTTGTTTGTTCTTTTGAGGAATATAAGGATTGGGACAAGAAAAAGTAGAGCAGCTAAGAGGATATTGTCCATTGTTATTATGCTGGGACTTCTCGTTTGGAATCCAAGGAGAATGATGGTGTTGGCTCTGCTTTTAAAGAAGGAAATTTGTCCATATATATATATATATTTTTTAGGGTAAAAATTTGTCCAATTCATCATAATATTCTGTTTTTTTTTAAAATAATAATAATAATAATAATAGAAGTTCAATTGCATTGAATTGAAACAACTGGAATACGTACGGTCTCACGACTTAAAGACATACCACCATATTCAAATCCTTATTTCTCAAATTATAAATGGAATTTATTATTCTCCGGAAAATGGATAGCTTACCGCACAACAACTTTGAATATTTATTCAAAAGTCAAAGTAATTGACGGCGGAAAAATTATACCCAATAACTCCAGATGTGCATGGGTGTATCCAGTAATAAAGATTGAATAGATTATCGTTCTTATGAGTACTTGGTACCTAAACTCGGTTGAACATTGATTTGACACTTCTGTTTAATTTGAGTAAATCAAATTGAATTCAAACAAGTCAAAATAAAATTAAAACAAACTACACCAATTATCAAACAGACAACTCATACTTACTAACCCCTTATTAACTACATAAACCTTGATTTTAATAATTTAATGGTTAAGGTGCAGATTTGCCAAAGAACTATTATCCGAAGAGCATCTGACACAAAAAACAATTGAGGATACCAAAATTACCAATCAACAATTAAAAAGTGAAAAAAAACACAATTAAGGTGCAAATTGACCAACGAACTATTACCCCATCACTGTTACCCTGTCACTGTGTTGGTGTCTCCAAAGCTTCCATTGTTGCCGTGTGTTCCACTCCCCCTCTTGAACTCATCAAGGTCCGTATGCGCCGTGGCGAGAATCATGCACCGAAACCAAATCCAACTCCGTCTACGCTTTTCGACCAACGCGCTTGCACCCCGATTCCATCCTCTCGATGCCACAAGCGGCTGACCACCGCCGCCACGGTGCCTGGTCCCATCTCTGTTGGTATTTGCCTTATCCAATAAGAAGGCTTAACCGCTCTTTTCTCTAGGGTCTCTGTCACCGTCCTACGCTAGTGCCTCATATTTTAACGTAATTGTGATAGTTGTTTTTTTTTTAAAAAAAATAGTTATTTAGTACTTTTTTTCACTTTTTAATTGTTTATTGGTAATTTTGGTACCCTTAATTGTTTTTTGTGCCATGCTCCTTGGGTAATAGTTCGTTAGCAAATCTCGCACCTTAACCCGTAATTTAATTAATTAGCCTTAATGTTAAATTTTTTAATCTTAAGTATAAATAGCTATATGTGAGTGTCGGTCCACTAATAACCATTTCCTAAGTAGAAATTGTCATGTCTAACCTAATTATTCAAGAGGCAAAATAACTCGAACACACTCTTCAATTATCTAATAATATTGGTAAGATTCATGGCTAGTTATAATTTGTTTTATATCGATTGCATTTATATTTTTAAGGTTGTCTATGAATTTATATTTCATAGCATGGCTTTTGGATTGTCGGACTTTTTGTTATAATTATATATATTGTTAGTAACTTTTTAGACTGGTTAAAGAATCTATCTTAATAAAGACATTTAAATGCGTTTGGTATAAAAACAGACCTAAACCCCGCCCAAAAAGTTAATTTCAACTAGTTTTAAAGACTTCTTTTGTGCCTAGCGCTTAGTAGCGCACTTGGCACTTGTGCCAGCTCTAGGACCTGGCCTCCCCCTTGTCCCGGCTCCCCCCCCCCCCCACTTGATGTATAAAAAAAAAAAAAAAAGACTTCTTTTGTTGTTGCAAGTAGTGCCTATTTTGGCTCCTCTTTAAATTGGGGATTTTTTTTGTAAGGTAGCCAAAATCTTGAACCATTTTACACTCATGACCTTTGTTATATTCGATTAATTCTTATGAGAAAAAAAATAAAAATACCCCTCACTCGTTTCATATATGGGTGACAAATTAATTAAAAATAAAAAAATAATTTTAACTATTTTGCCTTTGCAATTTTTGTGTTATTTCATTCACTCCAATGATAACAAAAGAAAAAAAAAAACTAAACATAAAATTCTCACTCATTCTAGACATGGAGGTGGAATTAATTTAAAATAACAAATAAAATTTATGTACGATTTTTCCCTCATAGTTTTTGTCATATTATATTAGTGCTCATGAGAGAAAATATAAACAAACTCCTTAGTTGTTTTAGACACGGATGATAAGTTAACTAAAAAATTATTATTTCTTTTACTATTTTACACTTGTAAGTTTTGTGATAATCCACTAATAACCATTCTTAAGTATAAATTGTCCTCTCTAACCTAATTATTCAAGAGGAAAAATAACTCAAACACACTCTTCAATTATCTAATAATATAGTAAGATTCATGGTTAGTTATAATTTTTTTATTTTATATCGATTGCATTTGCATTTTTAGGGTTGTCTATTGAATTTATGTTGCATAGCATGGCTTTTGGATTGTAGGACTTTTTGTTGTAATTATTTATATTGTTAGTAACGTTTTAGACCGGTTATAGGACCTATCTTAATAAAGAAAGATATTTAAAGGCCAGAGACCTAAACCTGGCCTAAAAGTCCAAATTCAACTAATTTTAAAGACTTTTTGTTGTTGTTGCTAGTAGGGCCTATATTGGCTCCTCTTCAAATTGGGGATTGTTTGTAGGGTAACCAAAATCTTGGACCATTCACTACAAAAAAATGGAGTTTCAGTGGCGACTTTCGGCGACTAAAAAAGTTGCCGCTAAAAGTATGACTTTTGTCGCCCGCTGAAAGTATTCACTTTTAGCGCGACATTTTAGTCGCCGCGGAAATATGACTTTCAGCGCGACTCTTGTATGTCGCCGCTGAAAGTCATACTTTCCGGTGACTTAATGTCGCCGCTAAAAGTCTTTTTTTTTAAAAAAATTATACAATAAATATGTTTATTGATGTAATTTCTTACAAAAAAATAAATTAATTTTTTGGATCATTGTGAGATAAAGAGAGTATGAGAAAGAGAATTGTAATTACTATCTATCACATTAATGTTGTTGTTTATAGTTGATTTTCATTCATAGTAGCAAAAGATTGTAGATATTGATGAAAAGATAAACATGATTTTGACTTGAGAAAGTTTTGTCAAGTGCTTTTAAACCTACTTCTAACACATACATTTATTGAGATACTAGTAGAGAGGAAATTGATCTAATTTTATGAAGTGCAAATGTGAGAAATAATGTTAGGCTCCATTTAATCATTGAAGTCAAAGAATCATTTGCATTTATCAGTCTTTCCATATCGAAATTTGTCATGGCTCAACTTAATTGAATTCACTCAGCCTCTTGCTTGATCATTTGTTAATCAAATCCTCATGGGAACCGTATCTCTACTTATCACTTTATTATTTGACGCTACTCATGCACTTATGATAGCAAACATGTGTGTATTTGAGAGAGATGATAATTATATTTGTACTAGTATATGTGTGTGTGTGTGTGAGAGAGATGAAGAATTTAAATATTGATAAGATATCTCGATTTGATATTTTACAATTTCAAATCTCTTTTTTGTCCGCATTATAAATGATAGTCAAAATGAAAACCAAATAGGAATAATTGAACAATAATAGTGTGGGATCAATATTAGAAGCAAAAAGCTTTACCATATTTAAAATAAAATAGCTTAAAAAATTTAAAGAAAGCTAAAATACTAGTAATACTTGGTTAAAGCATTAAACATATTGTAGTTTGAAAAAAAGCATATTTGCAAAACTCATGGTTTGAACACGGATGAGTGAGTGGAACATAATGATCCTCACCAACTGATCTAATAGAGTACTTATTATATCGTTTGCAAATTTATTTTATTTAGATTTAAAAGGATGTAAATCCTAAACCTACAATTCCAGCGCCCTTTTTTCCCAATTCCCTCCATGCGAAACATTTTTTCCCAATTCCCTCCATACTTGTTGTTGAGGCTTTCACACTAACAGTCGATCGAACCCGAAATCCTCCCTCGCATTGTTCCTCTTCCTCAAAGAGAAATTCTCGGCCGCGAGCTCCGCGATTCCCCCATCTCCCCTCGCGTCGTCGCTCACTTCATCAACCTCATCCGCCGACGAGAAACACGTCCACATCCACATACTCTCCCGATCTCGACTACTCCGCGTCCTCTCTCCTCGCATCAACGCATCGACCACTAATCCACCATATTCTCTGCCTCTAAGCTCTTCATCCCTATCTTGCTGCTTGTTTTTATAAAAATTAAATTCATCTGTTTTGCCTACTGTGACCGGATGTGTTAGATATAAAAGTCATTTCAGTGTTGAAATGATAGGTTAAGTGGTGGGGTTGTCGTTTTTTTCTTGAAAAATGCGATGTTCATGTCAATGTGCATGTTTGTGTGCTTTTTTTTTTTTTTTTTTTTTTAAACCTTATGGCATGCTTGTGTTCGGACAATGTTTGTAATTGTGTGTTTTGAGAATTGTTTTATGTGTGCTCCTTTATTTGGTGGTCTTATCGTTTTAAGCCCCCTTGTCACGTGATTAGGTAGGTCAATATCTACATAGTAAAACTTGGGATACAAGAGTTGCAAATGCCCATGCAATTGGGGCTATTCTTGAGAATGCGAAGCACACAAGTTTGAATGAACTTATTGCTTTGTTGCAACAAAATTGTACGAAGTCGGGATATCTGGTAGTGTTGAAGATATATATGTGCATGGCCTTACTTACAATCTAGAATTACGGGAAGTGCATTTAGGAGGTTGGACAATGTTCACTATCTGTCAATAATCCCCCTTCTTGAAATTCAAGCTTTATTTCTGGAAGATATTTACTTTTTTTACTCCTTGATAGCTTTGACCTCAACAAGGTTCTTGAATTTGGTGCGTTATTAGCGTCTGGAGGACAGGTAAGATGAAAATTTCTTGGTAAATCTGCATCTTCTATTTTTTCTTTTCGGGTTAGAACATTATAATCATTTTATTTCGGTGAAGATATCTTTGAGATTGCAATATTGCATATGCTAATACTTGTATGATCTCGGAAGCAAACTTCTAAATTTATTGAAAAATCCATCATTGTTATTTTGGAAATTAAGGAAGTTATAAAGAAGCTAAAAGAGATGTTTCTTTTGAAAACAAACCTGGAGGGTTGACACACTCGATGATGTGAAACCTCGTTAGCATGTATTTTATGTTTTAGCCGTTATATTTAGGATTTATTTTAACTTTGATTAAGGATATGGCCTTTTCTCCCTTGTTCTCTCCTTTCCCTCTTCCCTCCTCTATTTTACTTCGCTTGGCATTATAGGTTTAGAGATCTTGTTAATTTAATCTGCTATAAGCAACAATCTTTGTCAAAATAAACAGCTTCTTCACCATTAACTTGTACAATTCAAGTCCAGAAATTCATGATTAAAAACCTTTATCAATCACAATAGTTTTATACAACCTCCATAGAATGGGAGCTAAATTGGGTAAAATGCATCAATCTGATACTATCAATTGACTCTTTCGGGAAGAATGCATCAATTTGATACAATAATTCCTTCATTTATACCACTGCTCTTCATCCTCCTTTATGAATTCTAGTCATGCTCCATCCATATATGTAATGTAACCAACAAAAAACGACTCCACTAGTGTGATTCAAAATGAATCATCTATCCCAAATTAACATACAAGGATGCTTGAACAACTCATTTACATATATACATACATGTTCATATCATTCTTGAACTCTTATGCAAATAAATATTCATACATATATTAATTTTGTATATTTTCAAATAAATATTCATACATATATACATACATGTTCAGTATGCATATAATTTTGATGTACTTTGTCACGATGCGAAAAATATATAGCTTTTGGAGGCAAGAAATAATTAAGCACCATTGTCAACAAGAGAAAATAAAGATTGTGATTCCATGCGATTTTTTTCTTTGGAATAGCTTTTTTGTTGAAACGTTATATTGCATTAAATTGGGATATGCATGCATATAGGAGTACCAAGCAAAGATGTTAATTCAATATGTTCTCACGACACCATTATGAGTTGGAGGATAATTCAGATGTATATGTAAGACCATAATATACGAGAGAGGAGGCATTATTCTCCACACAGATCTGCCATATTTAGCATTAGAAAACATCACTAGGGTTACATTGTTGCAAGATCATCCTTTTGCTATTAGTTCTATATATTTCATTATGCTTATTAGAGAATCCTTTATGAAGGACCAATGATAGATTTTTATCATATAATTTGTCAACCCCTTATATTCAAATGGTCAAATGCTCAATATGCTTAATTCGTCAATTCTCAATTTGTCTATTTTTTTTTGATAGGTTTATACATTCAATTTTTCCCCAAGATCTAGAATTTAAAGGTGGACGACTAGTCACTTTCCACAACTAGAGAGACTTCAAATTATTCCGGCATCATCGATGTATCCACAAGACTTGAATAACTAATCCACATTTTTATGCCTATGCATTTTCTTTAAAAAATTTTGTCTTTGGGAACTTGCTTGATGTAAAGAGTGGACTTCAAAGTTAGATGTGGATTGTTGCTTGACATTTGGATTATGTTTATAATAGGAAATTTTAATTGAAAATCTGTGTTTGTTGTGGATTGTTTGCTAATGCAAATCTGTGCTTGACATTTGGACTTCAAAGTTTGATGTGGATTGTTTCTAATTAAATTTTTATTGAAATAGGAATGGACAAAAGTTGGTTAAACATTAAAGACAGAGGAAACATAACATACATTAGGGGAGTTGACAATTTTCTAGAATGGACATTTACTCAACATAGTGTGACGAACAAAATACGTTGTCCTTGTAAGAAATGTAGGAATGTTTCATTCAAGGTGAAAATAGATGTTAGGGCAGATTTATTGATTAAGGGTTTTTGGGATAGTTACAAGGTGTGGGACTTGCATGGAGAAGCTAGTAGATATCGAAGTGATGTGAGACTTCAAGAAGAGTGGTAGAAAATGATACTCATGAGGATGAGAATCTCACAAGGATGGTATGTGATGCATATGGAGTTCTTTGTGGGGATGATATGGATAGTGGATTAAATGAGAGTGAAGAGCCTAATGCCCATGCAAAAAGGTTCTTTGATTTGTTAAAGGATGCGAGAAAGATCTTTATCCAGGTTGCAACAAGATATCAAAATTGTCTTTCATTGTGAAGTTGCTTCAATTGAAGTGTCTTAACCATTGGACTAATAAATCCATCGATTCACTATTGGACCTATTGAAATTTGTTCTCCCTGAGGGTGCTTTAGTGCCAAACTCATTTTATGAAGCTAAGAAGATAATTCGTGATTTGGGTTTAGATTGCAAGAAATATTTCCCATTGCAATTCGTGGCCTATTATGTCCTCAAGTGTGTGAACCAATTATAGAATTGGGAAGATTTTTTAAGAATCTTTGTTCAAAGAGTTTGACATGTGAACAACTCGACAAACACTTGGCGAAAGAGGCAAAAGTTGGTGGACTAGTTCAATATCGTTGGATGTACCCAATAGAAAGGTAAGATGCTAAGAAATTTATTATTATATTTATAATCACTCAAAAACCATTCAAATGTAAACAATTTTTTTCGATGAAGGTATTTACGATTACTCAAATCTTATGTTCGCAACAAGGCTCGACTGAAGGATCAATTGCGAGGGGATATTTGGCGGATGAAAGTCTTACTTTTTGCTCACGCTATTTGAAAGACTTTCCTACAAAGTTTAATGTTCCACATAGGAATGATGAAACCAAGATCGATGTCAACCGAGTTTTCCATATTCAAGAAAAGTGGTGAACCTAGGGGACATTATGAGCCAATCAATCTTTCTCATGAAGAGTATTGTCAAGCAACGATGTATGTGCTCCAAAACTGTGAAGAAGTTTGGACAGTTAGAGTGGGCAGATCCACAATCTGAGCAAATATACGTATGCGTTGTGTTTTTATGTCATACTAACTACAATAATTTTTTATCTCATTTGTTTCATGCTTTAATTGTAGGATGACTTGCGAGAACTTCGCCTACAACAAGAAGAGGTAGAGGTTGATGCTCGAATGACCTCTGATGAAATATTGACAGCAATTCTTGGTGAAAGATCAGGGTATGTGAGAGGAAAAGGGTATGGAGTAGAGCCATCGAGGAAGAGAAATCGCTCTCACTCCAGTGATAATTCAGCTGTGGAGACGGTGCGCACCCAATTGCTTGACGAGTTTGATAAAAAATTTCAAGAGGAGCGTGCAAAGATGGAAGCAGAGCGCGCAGAAGAACGTGCAAGGATAGAAGCGTAGCGCGAGAAGAACGTGCACAATTTGATGACAAGATGAAACAAATGGAGGAGAGGATTCTAGCTATCTTAATGCCACGGGGGCAAGTAACAGACTCCTACTTCATCTACTCCTGGCCTTGCTATCGCACCAGCTGATCGTTCTTCATAGTCTTATTTTTGATGTTTCCTTCCAATGGACAACCTTTTGATTTTGTTTAGAAAATTTAAATATTTCATGTTAATTTTGAACGTTTATATTGGTATCATTATTTGTTAATATATTGTTAGTTCCAAGTTTCTTATGATTTTAAGCAATATGATATAGGTTTTAATTGTGGTAGAATTTTTAATTTTATCAATTTATAATTAATTTTTTTTTAAAAAAATAGTTTCGGTGTGACAAATGTCGCCACCAAAACACTATCATCGCGGCGCTTTTGTTGCTTGAAGAGGGTATCGATGGCGACAAGTAGTCGCCGCGTAAGAGGGTATTAGTGGCGACAATGAAGTTGCCATTGAAAAGGATATCACGCGACAATAGAGTCACCGCCGAAAAACTATATCCGTGGCGACAAAAGTCGCATTGCTGAATAGACTATCGGCGGTGACCTAGTGTCGCCACCGAAACTCGTTTTAGTGGCAACAATTCTATCGCCACTAAAAATAGTTTCCGTGGCGACAATTGTCGCCGCTGAAACACGACCTTCGAGGCGACAACGGTGTTCGTGGCTTTTGCTTTGGAACTTTTGGCGGCGATCGATTGCCGCCACCGATTGTAAACTTTTGGCGGCGACAATAACTTGTCGCCACCGAAAGTATCCGCGACGATCATTTCAGCAACGACTTGGCGGCGACCGTTTGTCGCCACCGAAACATCCAAATGTCGCGCCGAAAGTCATTTTTTTTTTTGTAGTGATTTTACACATGAACTTTGTAATATTCGACTAATTCTTATGAGAAAAGAATAAAAGTACCCCTCACTCGTTTCATATATGGTTGATAAATTAATTTTTAAAAAAATAATTTTAACTATTTTTCCTTTGTAATTTTTATATTGTAAGAATTACAATTTTTTTGCACCAGTGAATACAAAAATAATATATGGAGAGGCGACCTTGAAATTTTGCTTCGTGTGCAAGGGTAATTTGGTCCAAGAGATTTTTCTTCTTAATTAGGAATATAACAAATTCCAATGCTCGCTTCTCTCTCACTCCCTAAGGAATTCCAAGATTTTGATGGAATCTGCCATTTCCTTTTTTTTTTTGTGTGTGTGTGTGTCTCTCTCTCTCTTTTCGTATCACACAATCTTTCATAAATCTGCCAAATCTCATTTTTATACCATTGTTATATTTATAATCTACCGATGATCTTCTACCGGATCTATGCATGATTGTTAGAGTTTGATTTCCCTGATGAGCGCAAGAGTTGAAGTTAGAATATGATGATGATATTTTATAAAGGATGATATGCAGTTGGAGTGTTACACACCTACCGGCCTCACCCTTTCGGGTGGCGGGTAGTGTGGTCCTTCACTTTTATTTAATTTTAGCTTATTTTCCCAAGTTAATTAACATCACACATCAGAGTTCAAACAGCAGAGCACGCACCGGTTTGGACAAAAATATACTGATAAAAATACGGAAGGATAAATTCTTCCCGGAAGGGATCAAAATATACTGATCATCCTACCCAGACAGGCCAAAATAATAATCTACAATCATCCAGTAACCAAAATAAATTCCCAAAAGCAAAACATCAGAAACCACCAACACGCTAGCCCTGCTCCGGAGCCTTACCTCTATCTCTCTGCTCCATTCTGGATGAACTGCCAGATGGCTTACAAGGGGCTGGGATTCAAAAAAATGAATCCCAGAGTAACCGTTAATTTCATATAAAATGTATAACAATGCATGTAAGAAAAATTATAAATAAACAAATACCACATGACATTCAGTATCAAGGCACACAGTCAAATCGGGAACTAGCAGTCCTAATAGCACACAGCACAGACTGCAGTGGTCCTAATAGCACACAGCACAGACCACTGGGCACAACACACAGCAAAGCCCTTAATGCACACAGCATGTTCCGGTTCCATAGCGCTAGGAAATAAATGATAACTAAATGTATGCAATTTCAAGGTAAAACATACATACACAAGTCACACATAGTATATGAAGATTAAGGTTACTACCTGGTCGACCACTACTATAAATAATTTTCCCTTACGCACAATATCACAATTAGCCCTAAAATTACAAAATATAAATCAAATCAAATCCTCCTCAATAAATATTTTCTTTGGTAAATTAAAATAAACCCAATCAATGTGTCCAATTCACTAAATTCCTTTTTCTTATTAAGGAATTTAATTTGGGCCCATATATTCTTAATTTTCGTCCTAAATCTGAAAATTTCTGAAATAGAAGCCCAACTTCAAAAATTCATAATTAAATCTAGAAAACTCCTTTTGGATTGATTCTAAATCCCAAATGACCTTTAATATGTATATTTTCAACAAAAAATACTCATTTAGGCCAGAACAAGTCGAAAGTTCATCCATAGCCCAAAATACCCCTGCTGTCCGAAATAATACCCTGTTTTCAGGGGCTATTTTGAAACATTTATTTCTCTTAGAAAATAATTCATAAAAATACAAATTATATACCAAATTAATCCTTGAGATGTCTACTTTCTCCCTGTAAAATATCATAATTTATAAAGTCCATTTACTAGGTCAAATTTCATGAAGAAGGTGACTGACTCCACAGGAAATTTCCAGAAACAGCACCCTAATGAATTTCAACTTCCATTTATGCTTCCAAAATTATGATCCAAGTTTAACCTCATACAAAATCTCATTTTAAACACTTTAAAACCCTCAAAAACACCAAAATCAACTCATGTTCTCAAGAAATCTCAGGTGCACGAAATTGATTATTTACTCAACAAAATACCAAATTTCATTCTAACACCTTAATCTAGTCCATAATCATTTCTAATTTGTTGTTTGAACCCCTAACCATACTTTAATCCCATTTAAGAATTTGGGCAGCAACTCCCCATACATTTAGGGTTTCCAAAATTCCAAGAATACAAGAGAATACCACCACAAATCAATTTACCAACTCAAATCCACTATAAGGAGGTTCAAGAATCACTAACCTTTGATGTTCTTGTAATTTCTTCTTCCTTGTTTATCAAGATTTTCAGCCCCCCCTTCATGAACACCATAAGAAGGCAGATTTTTGGGTCAAGAAGAGTTGCAAAAGGAAGCTTAGAGGAGATGAAAGAGATTACATGAGATTTACCTATTGATTTCTTCAATTCTTCCTTCTCCTTCTTCCTAGAAATTTTCCACTCTTCCACTCTTCCTTGTCTCTGCGTGGTGGCTGGCCAAAATATGGGGAGGATGAAGTGATTTAATGCCAATTGGTGGGTCCAATTTAGCTGAAATAATGAAGGGAAAAATTGAACCTCAACTAGCCCCATATTTACCACTTTGCCATTATGTTAAAATCCAACTAGTTAGTTGGACTATGTTTGGCTAATTCCTTTTTTTTTTAGTTTGGCCAAAAATTTAAGCCTCTCTTAGGATGGTTTTAACCCACTTTATTAACTTATAACCCATGCTCCTGTGCCCATAAATTCTAAATAATTATAAGACATATGGCACAATTTCATGGAAATTATAATTTTAACCTTGCTTCAATTTTTTTCCTCTTATATCCTACAAATACTCATGCAACTTCTTCTCATTCCTTTTTGGCCAAATTTATTACACATGACTTCATAAAAATTCATACATGCAAATAACTTCACATTAATGCACATGAAAAATGAGGATGTTACATTTCTTCCCCGTAAAAATAAATTTCGTCCTCGAAATTGTTTATACGTACCTCATACTCCTTGACATGAACTCTGGATACTGTTCCTGCATATCCTCAACTGTCTCCCATGTAGCTTCTTTGGGAGATAATCATCTCCAGACCACTTTTACAAATGGAATGCTTTTACGCCTGAGTTGCTTCTCTTGATGATCAATAATTCACTCCGGCTCAACTGTAAAAGTATGATCCTCTTGAACATCAATATTTTCGACTCAAGAATATGTTTCGGATCTGGTTGATATTTCTTCAATTGAGAGACATGAAAAACATTATGTAATTTACTCAAATTTGGTGGCAAAGCAAGCTCATAAGCCACTTTGGTCCCCATTTTGCCAATATTTCAAAAGGACCAATATACCGAGGACTTAATTTCTTTCGTTTAATGGCTCTACCCACTCTAGTGACAGGAGATATTTTCAGGAATACATGATCACCCTCATTAAATTCTAGAGGTCTCCTTCGTTTATCTGCATAACTTTTCTGCCTGCTTTGAGCTGCAATGAGCCTCTTCTTGATTAAACAGATTTGCTCAGAAGTCTCATCCACCATTTCCGGCCCAAACAATTCACGCTCAGATAACTCTGTCCAACAGAGAGGGGATCGGCATTTTTGTCCGTATAGAGCCTCATAAGGAGCCATCTGGATGCTAGCATGATAACTATTATTATAGGCAAATTCGGCGAGAGGTAAATGTTGATCCCAATTTCCTTTGAAGTCCAGTACACATGCACGTAACATATCTTCCAAAGTGTGCGGATTGTCCTCTCGATTGTCCATCTGTTTGTGGATGGTAAGCGTACTAAATCTCAACCTTGTTCCCATTGCTTGATGTAGAGCTTGCCAGAATCGTGAAGTGAAGCGAGGATCTCGATCAGAGACAATACTCTTTGGTGTACCATGGAGTCTGATGCTTTCATGTATATAAATCTCTGCCAATTTCTCAGGAGAATAATTAACACTGACAGGAAGAAAATGCGCGGACTTAGTAAGTTGATTAACGATTACCCAGATTGCATCATGATGCCTGATCTTGGGTAGACCCACAATCAAATCCATGGTCACGTCCTCCCATTTCCACTCTAGAATCTCTAGACCCTTTAAGAGTCCTCCCGGTCGTTGATGCTCAATTTTGACCTTCTGGCAAGTCAGACATGTAGCCACATATAGAGTTATTTCATTTTTCATACCAGGCCACCAAAATTGTAATTTCAGATCTCGATACATTTTGACTACACCAGGATGAATGGTGTATTTGCTTTTATGAGCCTCATCAAGAATTTTCTGTCTCAAATCATCGTCAGGTGGCACATAAATTCTTTTCTTATATCGGATCAATCCGCTCGGTGAGATGTCATAATCTATTGTTTCTCCTCGTTTGATCTTTTCTTGAATAGACTTAGCTAGATCATCTTGCATCTGTGCTTCTTTTATTTCAACACACAGACTATTCTCCTCTTGGCTAGCAAGGAGACTAGCAATATATGCCTCATGAGGTGCATTTTTATTTGCAAAGATCTGATTTGATAAATTCAAGTCACGAAAATCCTCTAGCAATTTCCGCTCTTTGATCATCATAAATGCAACTTCGCATGCTTTTTCGCTCAACGCATCTACAACAACATTGGCTTTACCCGGATGGTATTTGATTTCCAGGTTGTAGTCTTTTAGCAACTCCATCCATCTACGCTGCCTCATATTAAGTTCCTTCTGATCAAACAGATACTTAAGGCTTTTATGGTCACAGTATAGCTCAACAGTAGTACCATACAGATAGTGTCACCATATTTTCAAAGCAAAGACAATAGCTGCAAGCTCCAGATCATGTGTAGGATAATTTAACTCATGAGGCTTCAACTGATGAGAGGCATACGCTACAACTCGCCCGCTTTGCATCGACACATCCTAATCCCCGTAAACTAGCATCGCCAGTAGACCATATAGGTCTGGCTCGGATCGGGATAATCAACACGAGTCTTTGTTGTCACCGCTCCTTCCGCATATGGAAGCTCTCCTCACAATGCTCATCCCACACAAATGCCTGGTTCTTTCTCAAGAGCTTCGTCAGTGGCAACGCAATCCGAGAAAAATTTTGTATGAACCGGCGATAATACCCTGCTAGACCGAGAAAACTGCGTATTTCTGTAATAGTCTCAGGCCTTTTCCAGCTCAATACTGCTTCCACTTTACTAGGGTCCACGGATACACCATTTTCAGAAACTACGTGGCCTAGAAATTTAACCTCAGAAAGCCAAAACTCACATTTACTAGAGTCGCTTTTCCTCATAATATTCAATACAAGCTGCAGATGATCCTCATGTTCCTCCCAACTCTTTGAATAGATCAAGATGTCATCAATGAATACCACCACAAATTGATCTAAATACGGTCGGAAAATTCTGTTCATGTAATCCATGAAGATAGCAGGAGCATTCGTCAGACCAAATGGCATCACAAGAAATTCATAGTGCCCATACCTGGTCCTGAAAGCAGTCTTCGGAATATCCTCAGCTCTAACTCGCAGCTGATGGTACCCCGAACGTAAATCAATCTTTGAAAAGATACAGGAACCAGATAATTGATCTAGCAAGTCATCAATTCTAGGAAGAGGATATTTATTTTTCACGGTCCTCTTATTCAGTTCCCGGTAGTCAACACAGAGTCTCAACCTGCCGTCTTTCTTTTCACAAACAAGACCGGGCTCCCAAGGTGAAACACTAGGGCGAATAAACCCCTTTTCAAGTAATTCTTCTATCTCGCTTTTTAACTCAATCATTTCATTTGGTGCCATGCGATAGGGTGCTTTAGAAATTGGTCCAAACATTACCGTGCACAATGTCAATAGCAAACTCCACCTCTCTCCGGTGGTAACCCACTGATATCATCAGGAAACACGTCGGGAAATTCACTCACCACTGGTATGTCATCTAGAGACGGTTCTGAATCTGCTTGTATTGAAAAGAATACCACATATCCTTTGCACCCTTGCTTAATGCACTGTTCTGCCTCAGTAGCAATAAGAAAACCAAGGCTTGCTTTGGCACTAAGATTTTGCTGTTGATCAGGACAGATAACCTTTCCATTGCCGAAGTCTAGTACAACACTATTAGCCATCAACCAATTTAATCCCAAAATCACCTCAATATCATGCAACGGTAAACAAATCAGATCCACAGTGGACTCATATCCGTCCACGATCACAATGCAGTTCAGACATACATCAACAATTTTAGATTTGACTCCCAGCGGAGTAGACACAATCAGATCATAAGGCAATTTGTGAACATTCAAATTCATACGTCTGACACAGGCATAAGCTATGAAAGAGTGACTAGCACCAGAATCAAATAATGCATGTAATAAACAATCATGAAGAGAAATCGTACCTTGCAAAAATTCAAGGGATTTACGAGCATCCTCTCGAGTCAAAGCAAATACCCGACCCTGACTCTGGGGTCTCCTCTCAGCAGTCTGCTGTGGACAGTCACGACTAATATGCCCTGGTTTGCGGCAAACATAACAAACGATCCGCCCATCGCAATTAGATCCAGGGTGCGATTTTCCACATTTATTACACACTTGAGACACTGCAGGCCTCTTGAAATTTGACTGACTAGATTGGAAAGGCTTTTTAGAACTGCCACGATTCTTGTTCCTTGACCCTTTTCTTTTTTGTGAAGGATTACCGCGAGTAGATTCACTATGGTTCATAGTATTTCTAGAAGCATGCAATTCATTAAGATTTCTTTCAACAATACGACATTCATCAACTGATTGATTAAGCTCACGGAATTGCCGAGCAACTAGTTTTTCTCTGATTTCAAATTTAGATCCACGAATCAATACGTCAGCCAGGCTGCCCTCAGCATTTGGATTCTTGTGATAAGTAGAATATCGAGATAAACGAGTAAATCTCACATAATAATCCTCAAAAGATTCATCAATTCCCTGCTGAATAGTTAAGAATTCAGATTCTTTTGCAAGTTGAATTGAGCGAGGGAAATATTGTTCATTGAATTTTTCTTTAAAAACCTCCCAAGTAATGGGGATATTACGAGTATGAAGAGTTGTTTCAAATGTTCCTCCATCATTTGTCTCGCATCACCCTCTAATTTATAAATAGCCAATAAAGGCCTTCTCCACAACAGGCATTCTAGAACCTCGAAAGATTTTATCAAGGCGCATAGCCAATCCTCGACTATCAAATCTGCCTCGAATATCGGAGGTTGATGTTTACGTAATTGTTTAACCCAAGATTGAGGAGTCTCAACTTCTCTCGTTGTTCAATGGCCGTTGTAGTTGCTCATCATTATTATTACTATTATCATCGCATTGTTTGTGCCATCAACGCCGTTCTTCTTCGTGATCACGAGCTCTTATTTCATTTATCTCATTTTGCATTTGCTGCATCCTATTCCCTTGTTCTCTTATTAGACCCATCATTTCTCGCATCAGATTATCATCTCGAGGATTAGGTATTTCTGGCTCACGTTCTGGCCTGACTACTCGCTTGTCCTCTGCCTTTTCCCCTTGCCATTTTAAGAATTTAGCTTAACACAAGCAAGAGAAAATGTTATTTCCACAAAAAATAATATTAAATTATAATCCATAAATTGATAAGCAACCATACTAAAACTTACATAATACATCATTTCCCAACATATCATTTTAAAAGACTTGAAACTCCAAATTAGACCCTTACTTCATAACATCACTCTTTTTCCTAGTTGTGTTGCTTCTACTTTAGTACTTCCCAAATCTGACACTTACCTTCTTTCGATTATAATTAACCACAAGTATGTCAGTCTCCGTTTTATTTATCAGTATCGTCCAAACCGCGCTCTGATACCACAATTGTTACACACCTACCGGCTTCACTTTTATTTAATTTTAGCTTATTTTCCCAGGTTAATTAACATCACACATCGAGTTCAAACAGCAGAAAGCACGCACCGTTTGGACAAATATACCGATAAAAATACGGAAGGATAAATTCTTCCCCGAGGATCAAAATATACAAATCATCCTACCCCAGACAAAGGCCAAAATAATAATCTACAATCATCCAAGAACCAAAATAAATTCCCAAAAGCAAAACATCGAAACCACCAACACGCTAGCCCCGGCCCGAGCCTTACCTCTATCTCTCTCGCTCCGTTCGATGAACTGGGCCGATGGCTTACAAGGGGCCGGATTCAAAAAATGAATCCCGAGTAACCGTTAATTTCATATAAAATGTATAACAATGCATGTAAGAAAAATCATAAATAAACAAATACCACATGACATTCAAGTATCAAGGCACACAAAATCAAATCGGGAACTAGCAGTCCTAATAGCACACAAAGACAGATCATCGGTGGTCCTAATAGCAGCACACCAAGACACCACCGGCACAACACACAAGAAAGCCCTTAATGCACACAAGATGTTCCGGTTCCATAGCGCTAGCAAATAAATGATAACTAAATGTATGCAATTTCAAGGTAAAACATACATACACAAGTCACACATAGTATATGAAGATTAAGGTTACTACCTGGCAGTCGACCACTACTATAAATAATTTTCCCGGCGGACAATATCACAATTAGCCCTAAAATTACAAAATATAAATCAAATCAAATCCTCCTCAATAAATATTTTCTTTGGTAAATTAAAATAAACCCAATCAATGTGTCCAATTTACTAAATTCCTTTTCTTATTAAGGAATTTAATTTGGGCCCATATATTCTTAATTTTCGTCCTAAATCTGAAAATTTCTGAAATAGAAGCTCAACTTCAAAAATTCATAATTAAATCTAGAAAACTCCTTTTGGATTGATTCTAAATCTCAAATGACCTTTAATATGTATATTTTCAACCAAAAATACTCATTTAGGCCAGAACAAGTCAAAAGTTCATCCATAGCCCAAAATACCCCTGCTGTCCGAAATAATACCCTGTTTTCAGGGGCTATTTTGAAACATTTATTTCTCTTAGAAAAAATTCATAAAAATACAAATTATATACCAAATTAATCCTTGAGATGTCTATTTTCTCCCTGTAAAATATCATAATTTATAAAGTCCATTTACTAGGTCAAATTTCATGAAGAAGGTGACTGACTCCACAGGAAATTTCCAGAAACAGCACCCTAATGAATTTCAACTTCCATTTATGCTTCCAAAATTATGATCCAAGTTTAACCTCATACAAAATCTCATTTTAAACACTTTAAAACCCTCAAAAACACCAAAATCAACTCATGTTCTCAAGAAATCTCAGGTGCACGAAATTGATTATTTACTTAACAAAATACCAAATTTCATTCTAACACCTTAATCTAGTCCATAATCATTTCTAATTTGTTGTTTGAACCCCTAACCATACTTTAATCCCATTTAAGAATTTGGGCAGCAACTCCCCATACATTTAGGGTTTCCAAAATTCCAAGAATACAAGAGAATACCACCACAAATCAATTTACCAACTCAAATCCACTATAAGGAGGTTCAAGAATCACTAACCTTTAATGTTCTTGTAATTTCTTCTTCCTTGTTTATCAAGATTTTCAGCCCCCCCTTCATGAACACCATAAGAAGGCAGATTTTTGGGTCAAGAGGAGTTGCAAAAGGAAGCTTAGAGAAGATGAAAGAGATTACATGAGATTTACCTATTGTCTTCCTAGAAATTTTCCACTCTTCCACTCTTCCTTGTCTCTGCGTGGTGGCTGGCTAAAATATGGGGAGGATGAAGTGATTTAATGCCAATTAGTGGGTCCAA
Source organism: Acacia acuminata (assembly GCA_019022655.1). Taxonomy (NCBI): domain Eukaryota; kingdom Viridiplantae; phylum Streptophyta; class Magnoliopsida; order Fabales; family Fabaceae; genus Acacia; species Acacia acuminata. The sequence continues at coordinate 193,476 of JAFJYI010000306.1, read as the reverse complement.
TTCAGCTGAAATAATGAAGGGAAAAATTGACCCTCAACTAGCCCCATATTTACCACTTTGCCATTATTTTAAAATCCAACTAGTTAGTTGGACTATGTTTGGCTAATTCCCTTTTTTTTTTTTCTTAGTTTGGCCAAAAATTTAAGCCTCTCTTAGGATGGTTTTAACCCACTTTATTAACTTATAACCCATGCTCCTGTGCCCATAAATTCTAAATAATTATAAGACATATGGCACAATTTCATGGAAATTATAATTTTAACCTTGCTTCAATTTTTTTTTCCTCTTATATCCTACAAATACTCATGCAACTTCTTCTCATTCCTTTTTGGCCAAATTTATTACACATGACTTCATAAAAATTCATACATGCAAATAACTTCACATTAATGCACATGAAAAATGAGGATGTTACATGGAGACTCTCTAAAATATGTGGGAAGGTGACATTACAAAGGGCATTAAAGTTTCACATTAGAGGCTCGAAGAGAATCCAAGTTCGTGTTTAAAACTACTTGAAATTGTTGTCGTAAAATAAAGTATGCCTAGCATTACGGAAAGTATTAAATGGTAAAGCTGTTTTAGATTACAAGTATACCATTATTGTTGATGTACTTGTATAAACTAGTAATTCTACAACTATTTTAAATGTCTAGTACGGTACAACATTCACGAGCAAATACAAACACATTAGTAATATATTTTATTTTGCATTAACAGTGTCACTATAACACATTCCCTCATATCCAACTGTCCCTGGTTACATTCAAAGACTTGGCCGTTCGAATATCTAGTGATAAGGTGTAGGCATATACTAGAAAATTGCAATTCCAATTATTTTCTACATAACCTGAATAAAAGAAAGTGGGCATTTCTTTTTCTTACCGTGATTTCTAATACACTTTCCTGGGCGAAATTTGGATGGGCAGGCCTTGAGTTGGTACTGGCATTGGATCTCTCTTAAAAAGAATTATCTGCACATAATAACTTCCAAGTGAAGCGAGTCACCAGATAATGAATTGCCACCAGAGTTTCAAACTTGGCGAACTCAATGCCAGGACACAGTGTTTGTCCTCCTCCAAATGCGATGAAACTGTAGGGTGGTATGGATGATTGGTTCTCAAACCTATTTGGATCAAAATTTGATGCTTCTGGGAATATATTATTGTCCATGTGGGTCATTGCTGAAACCCAAAAGATCTATATATAAACCAAAACAGTAAAAGACTTTTAGCTTTACGATATAATGCCATAATAAAGGGAAACAAATACCCTAATTTGGACCCTAACACATGTAGGTATAATGTTTAATTTGGTCTGTCTATTTTCAAAATACTTGAAACACTGGACACCTAATCCACTGTCATCTAACGCTTAAAATTAAACTGTATATTGTCTGATTTTGATGTTATTTAATTTGGTGGAAGATTATTAATTCAATATGAGCAGACTATTATTAGGTGAGGTTAAATCAGACAATGGGGTTTCTGATGCGGTAATGCCTCAGTCTCTAATAATGCCCCTTGTAATGCTCAAAGTTCCCAAATATTTGTTCTCTTTTCTTTGTTTTATTACATTCTATATAAATTCAGTGATATTTGATATCTTATGGGTATGACATGGTATAGTTTTGAATTTCTTTATGATTTTTTTGTCTTAAAATCAAACTGCACAATTTTAAAATATCATTTTAAAAATTGATTTTTTTTTTTTTTTTTTTTTCTTTTTTTTTTTTTTTGGGTGTAAAACTGCACCTTTTCATTACCTTAATGTACCATATCAAAATGTGATTCATTTTATTTATAATGTCATAATCTAAAGCAAAGGTAAAAACATTTAGGAAGTTGGGGTATTAAAAGGGGCAATAAGGAAAGCATAGGTGCATTGGAGGCCCCTTACCTGTTCAATGATTATAGATTTGTATTGATGAAAATGAAACAGTGGAACAAATATTTGAATATTTACTTCACTTTTATTTTAGGACCTATTTCTATATTTTATTACTGATGGAGGATGCTTTCACTTACTTGCCATCCTTTAGGAATGAGGAATCCTTCATACTCAATGTCTCTTTCAGCCATCCTGAAGTTACCAAAGGCAGGAGGAAACAGCCTAAGAGTTTCATATGCTACTCTCCAAGTGTACTTCATTTTTGTCAGGTCCTCCTATGTTAGAGATTCTCCTGGCAGCTTGCTTTCTGCTATTTCTTCTTGTTGTGCAACCACAAAATCCCCAAAAATGTTTTAATCAGTGTCTTTGATTTTAAAGAAAAGTCTATCATCAAAATTTTGGTCTATTGATATATATATATTTTATTTTTAATTTGTTGATGCTAATTAATAAATGCAACTTAATTAATGGAAGACCTACATTAGAAAAGATTAAAAACAAAAAAGTTATTTGGAAATGGGATTACTCAGCTTAAGAGATCAAATTGCATTAGTTTCATATATCTTTTAGCTTGATGAACACACTTTCTTAAACTAGACCTTTTCCCTCATAAAATCTAAAAGATGAAGTTTTTCCCCCAAAAATAATCCAGAAGATCAAAATATCCATGAGATATATGATGACATTACAAACAAAGTCATGACCACCTCACTTATTATATATATTCTTCAAATTAACTCACTATTTTCCCACATGGCTGGAAAGCTGATATTTTTGGCCTCAAATGTGAAGAAAATCATAAACTGGCCGGTTGTGAGAAGTTGTTAATGCGTATCACTTGGGTTGTAAAAACAATTGATGTCATACCAAAGATAATTTTCAATCCTACTATTGCTTGTATTTAAATAGAAGAATATATATATATACTGACACACACACCATCTTTAACCTATAGAGTCTTTCATATGATTAAGCATACCTTGAAGTAGTGATGCATAAATATCTGGTTCATCAGCCAAGATACGGACAAGGAAAGTCAGAAGAATAGCGGAAGTGTCGTGTCCAGCAACCATAAGAAGCATTATATTTTGGATGATTTCCTTCTCATTCATCACTTGTTTTCCTTCTTCATCTTTCATGCCAAGCAAACTAGTGATGAGGTCTTGTTCAAAAGAAGTGTTGTTTTGATTCTTGATGAGTTCATTTTGTTTCTTCTGCACAATTTGCTTCAACAGTTTCTGAATTTTTGAGCTCTGTTTGAGGCTCCGATTATAGTGTGTGAAGGGCAAGTTAATGGGGATTGACCACACTCCCTCTATCATGGGTCCAAAACATTCCAGTAGTTCGTCTCTGAGTTTTCCTCGCTCCACACCAAGGAGAAGAGAGCATATTATGTGGAATGTTAGGGTCTTCATCAGTGGCATCACCTTCAAGCACATAAAAGAACTTAACGTGTTCATTATGTTCATCACAATTTAATATTAGTTTCTCTCCTAGCTCAAATTTGATTTCTGATAATTAACGCATTATTTTAATCAGGGGGGTGTTAGGAAAGTATAAATGGGATGGATTAAGATTAGGATTGAAAATGATTGCTTGATGAGTTTTTCTTATTTTTTCTGAAAATATCTAAATTAAACTTCAATATTTAGTTGTTGCATAGAATATTGGCTAAAATATAAACTTTATATGGGATATATTTTTTGGTCAATATTTAGTTGTTGCAAATGAACGGCATAAACTTAAATTTAAAATATGAAATAATATTATATAAAATTTGTGTAATTAAATATTATTAGTCATTACTTAAGTCCGCAACATCATTGTCAAACTAAAAGTATGCCTTCTATAAAACTTAAAGGATTAAAAGTATACTTTAACATCTTTACAAACAGCCAAGCATCTCGCAAGATAAATTATTAGTAATTTAATGATAAATAACTGAAGCATTCAACATAAGATTTTAACATTATATAATATAGACAGGAGCTGTATATGTTCATCATAAATAGAATATTTTATAGACAGCGAACACCACTCAAAAGATAAATTATTAGTAATAGAATGATAAGTAAATGAAGTATTCAACACAAGACTTTAGATTTTAATTTTATATCATGTTATGATTCATAAAAGACAAAAATTATATATTATCATAAGTATATTGAAAATTACGTCCATTAGTATTTCTTGAAAATTATAATTTATTAAAAAAAAAAAAAAGCGTTACTTTGAGATAAAGTTCTAAAACAAATAATAGTATACTAACTACAATAAATTTTTATAATCAAATATATTATAATAAAATACAACCAATTATTTTATTTCAAAATTACTATACAATTTATTTTCTTAAACTTTTTCTGCATTAGGTTTTTTTTTCTAGTTTTTTAATAAAATTGGAATACCAAATTTTCAATCATAATTTGCAAGCTAACTTCCAATTAGTTATAAAAAAATTTTTAAAAAAAATATTAACCAAACGTTTGGGTTAAAATTTCCTTCGGTAAATTTTCATAGTTTTCTGAAATTAAGGCCCCGTTTGGATTAAAGAAAATGTGAGAATGGAAAGGAATAGAAATGAAAAGAATGGAATGGAATGGAAAATATTTTACCTCAATGCGTTTGGTTGGCATTGGAAAAGAAAATGAGTTGATAGGAAAAATTTTGTTTGGTTGGAAAATGAGAGGAAAATGAGGCAAAATATCATTTTACCTTTAATATTTTTTAGAATTGCCTTGGCAATTCTCGAGAACTTGCTTGAGAATTGCCAAGCAAGGCAATTCTCAATGAGAATTGCCGGACAATTTTTGAGAATTGTCCGACCTTCGATGCCGCGGCCTCCTTTCCTTATTAGATCGAGAGAGCATGTTACCCCGTTAGATTCCCCGCTTAGGTTACGACTCTTTACGTATCAACAACGTACATATATATATATATATATATAAACAAATAAATAGCAACGTTAATGGAAGCAAAATGATTTTCACCTTCTCCTTCCTTGATTTTCACCTTCTCCTTCTCTTCTCTCTCTCTCTCTCTCTCTCTCTCACTCACTCTCTCTCTCTCTCACCCCTTCAGTCTCACTGATAGAGGTCATACCCCTTATCAATATCGTAATCGAAATCTTCATCTTGTAGGGATGAATGGAAGGTCGATCGTGGTCTCGTCCGAAGCCATGGATCACTTTGTTCAATAAAAGAAACAAAGAAAAAGAAAGTAAGAAGGATTGAGCGAGAGAAGAAGAGACGACAACGACACTAAAAAGGGTAAGTTGGTCTTTCTCCTCGGTCGGAAAATGGATTCCCACCAAAATAGGTGGGAACTGATTTTCCCATGTATAAGGGAAAATGCCCAGCCGCCGGAAAATATTCTCCAGGGAAAATACGAACCAAACATCGCCACCGACGGAAAATGCCTATTTTCCATTTCCTTTCCCTAATTTTCTTTGAAACAAACGGGCCCTAAATCCGCCATGAAATCGACCGAAAATAATACAGTCAATGCCTAAAGTGAAATGGATCTACCAGTCTACGATACAGCTAGCTGGTAGGTGTGACTTTGAACCCAACTTCTGTGGACTATTTTTTATTTATTTTTTAATTCTATTATTTAGATCAAGTTCAAGGTTTGAAGTATCAAGAAATTTGTTATGCCGAACAGAACGCACCTTGACTTCTTGTTTGCCATGCCAATACATGTCAAGGTGCATCTTAACTTCTTCATCCATCTTCCCCACATAACGCTTTAATGATTCTGTCTTCAAGATTGGCAAAATCGCTCCTCTCAGTCTCTTATGTTCTTCTCCTTTCAGCATCAGCAGGTTTCGATCTCCCAGTATCATCCTTGTCGACTTCGACTGCTGGTTCGTCACCATGTGGCTCTTGAAAATGAACTTGTTAGCCGCCGGGCCGTACATGAACACCGTGGGTTTGCCAAACAGGTTCAGCTTCGATATGGGGCCATACTTGTTGACTCTCTCTTGGATCCATTGTTCTGCGGTGTTTGCTCGCATTGCTCGAAGAAGGCCAAAGCTTTGGCCTATTATGGGGATTCCCATTGAACCTGGAGGGACTGTTGTTGTTGTTCTTGTTGTTGTTGTTGTTGAGGAATATGATGTTTTTTTCGTTCTTTTGAGGAAAATAAGGATTGGGATAAGAAAAAGTAGAGCAGCTAGAAGGATATGTCCATTGTTACTATGCTGGGACTTCTCGTTTGGAATCTGAGGAGAAGGTTTGCTTTTAAAGGAGGAAATTTGTCCATATTTTGAGATTCATCATAATCTTATTTGTTTTCTCTTTCTCAAAAAAAAAAAAAAAAAAAAAAAAAAAAAAAAAAAAAAAAAAAGAAGAAGTTCGGCTGCATTGAATTGGAACACCTGGAAACCACCATATTCAAATCCTTATTTCTCAAATTATAAATGGAATTTATTATTGTCCGGAACCGCACAACAACTTTGAATATTTATCGACGGGAGAAAAATTATAGCCAATAAGCCAAGCGCCTTGTAGCACTAGTGCCAGACTTAGGAGTCTGACCTTCCCCCTCCCCCTCAGGGGTTCGACCCCTACCCCTGCCTGTTGTATAAAAAAAATATATATATATTTATAGCCAATAACTCCACACTTGCATGGTGTATCAAGTAATAAAAAAGTGAGTATATTATCGTTCCTATAAGGACTTGACATTTAATTAAACCCGGTTGAGTATTGATTTTATACTTTTGTTTGATTTGAGTAAATCAAATTGAATTCAAATAATTCAAAAGAAAAAAATCAAATTAAAACAAACTACAACAATTATCAAACAAACAAACCATAGTTACAAATCCGACTCAAACCCTGCCCAAACCAGACCCCCAAACCTTGCCTAAAAGGCCAATTTCAACTAGTTTTAAAGACTTTTTGTTGTTGTTGCTAGTAGTGCCTATTTTGGCTCCTCTTCAAATTGGGGATTTTTGGTAGGTAGCCAATATCTTGGACCATTTTACACTCATGAACTTTGTGATATTCGATTAATTCTTGTGAAAAAAAAAATAAAAATACCCCTCACTCGTTTCATATATGGATGATAAATTAATTAAAAATAAAAATAATAATTTTAACTATTATGCCTTTGTTATTTCATTAATTCCAAAGATAACAAAAACCAAAAATAAACTTCTCAGTCATTCTAGACATGGAGGTGAAATTAATTTAAAATAAAAATAAAATCTATCTACTATTTTTCCCTCATAGTTTTTGTCATATTCTATTATTGATCATGAGAAAAATATAGACAAACTCCTTAGTTCTTTTAGACACGGATGATAATTTAACTAAAAATATTAAAAATGTGTGTTTTTTTACAATTTTACCCTTGTAATATTTTTTTTGATAATCCATTTTTCCCTTATTAACTTCATAAACCTTGATTTTAATATTTAATTAGCCTTAATGTCAATTTTGTTAAACTTGAGTATAAATAGCTATAAGTGAGTGTCGGTCCACTAATAACAATTCTTGAGTATAAATTGTCATGTCTAACCAAATTATTCAAGGGCAAAACAACTCAAACACACTCTTCAATTATCTAATAATATTGGTAAGATTCATTGTTAGTTATAATTTTTTTTTATATCGATTGCATTTGTATTTTTAGGGTTGTCTATTGAATTTATATTGCATAGCATGGCTTTTGGATTGTAGGAATTTTTGTTATAATTATTTATATTGTTAGTAACTTTTTAGACCGGTTGTAGGGCCTATCTTAATAAAGAAAGACATTTAAAGGTGTTCGGTATAAAACCAGTCCCAAACCCTGCCTAGAAAGCTAATTTCAACGAGTTTTAAAGACTTTTTGTTGTTATTGCTAGTAGTGCCTATTTTGGCTCCTTTTCAAATTGGAGATGTTTGGTAGGTAGCCAAAATCTTGGAGCATTTTACAACTTTGTGATATTTGATTGATTCTTATGAGAAAAAAATAAAAATACCCCTCACTCGTTGATAATTGAATATTTCATACACTACTTTTTGTCTCTTGATTAATAATTTAGGACTCTTTAGCTAATAAATAATGACTTTTATACTTATTTGGGCTTGGGCCTTTTATTATGTTTTAGCTATTTTTAATAATAAAATTCTAGTTTTACATTGCTTCACTATTTTCACCATAACTCTTGAACCAGACATCGGATTTTCCTCATTTTTGTCTCATATTTCACATGATTCAGAGAGCTACAATTGTTATGAAGACATGAAGAGCAAATTCGGATAAAAGGGCGGTCGATTTTGGAGCCAAAGTCATATGTATTTTTGGATTTTTATTTGGGCTCGAATTTTGTCACTTAAGCCCCACTTTTATTTTATTTTCGTTTGGGCTGAACCCATTTCCATTTTTAGGTTAACTTTAAGTTGGATGGCAGCCACAAACATTCAGTCATTCACGTTTTTAGATTTTAGTGGATCAAAATAGGAGTTTTTAGATTCTCTCATCTGTTCTTCGTGTTCTTTATGTTCATGATGAAATTCCTGCTCGATTTTCATTCTGCATAATCATGACTAGCTAAGCTACTGTGATTGACCCATGGATGGAGGATTCCACTGTCTAGAGGACTCACGCTTAATCGGTAACCGACTCACGCTTAATCGGTAACCATCTAACTTGTTTTTGCATTCTTCAATCGGATTCGATTTTTGGATTTGGATTGGGCTTTTGATTAAAAACCCAGATCGACATTTCCTAAGGACGTAGTTTGAACTAGGTTAAAGTATTACTGTGCGATCTACAGTGATACGCCACTGATTCGAACAAATTATGAACGATTGTTGATTCTCGGAATTTCGGGCAAATGTAGAGATTTTGGTTTGTCCAAAGTCGATCACGAGTTGATTATAAATCTGTTTTAAATCCGAGGAAGGGAAGTGGTGGAATTTGAAATCCTGGGTTAATCTTCTGTTTATCTGTTTAATCTGTGTTAATTTCATTCTATCTCTGTTATTTCGTTTTAATTCTGTTTGAACAAAAAAAAAAAACCCTCATTTTACTGTTACTGTTTTATTGTTGTTCGAATTGAACCGATTGCTAATTCGTTGGGAAACGACCCAGTTACATTATCTTACCCAAATCCTTTTCTAATCTGGTTATTTTGGGAGATTATGGCAAATCTCTGTCACTCGCTTCATATATGGATGATAAATTAATTAAAAAATAAAAAAATAATCTTAACTATTTTTCCTTTGTAAATTTTTTGTTATTTCATTAATTCCAATGATAACAAAAAACCAAAAATAAACTTCTCAGTCATTCTAGACATGGAGGTGAAATTAATATAAAATAAAAATAAAATTTATCTACTATTTTTCCCTCATAGTTTTTGTCATATTCTATTATTGCTCATGAGAGAAAATATAGACAAACTCCTTGTAACACTCCTACCGGCCTCATCTTTTCGGGTGGCGAATAGAGGGATTCCCTTTTTAGAATTACCAAATATCATCTAATTACTAGTTAGCATACATAAAAGGTTAGCGCGGTACAGTAAATCCCGGTTGGATTTTTAGATAATACTGGTATAAATAAATACAAGTGACAAAATATAATCCTCGAAGGATTAAATATACAGTCATCCACCATTGCCTATAAGGCTAAAAGAATATACATGTTATCTGAAATCGGAAAATATTTTTCTTCTCAAACCTCCTTAGAAGTGCCAGCCAAGTGAGATTAGTGGAAATCAGAATTTTTTTTTATTCCACTAGAATGGTGAAGAGAAACAAATGTTTCTTATTCCGCTCCCTCTCTCACTAATGTCCGGATACTAAGCGAAACATAGGAGAAATTGTGTGTTTTCTATTTCTTTTGGCTTCTATTTCCGCCAGGTACGATGGGAAGCATTTGAAAAAAAATTGTCAAAGTGATCCATGCCTCAACCTACGTGATACTCTCCCTCTCCTTCTTTAATTAATACTTGAATTGTCACATCTTTCTTTCTCTTTCTCCCACATCCGGCGCATGAAGAATATGGGGAAATATTTCATTATTTTGTGTTAAAGTTTTCCTTGTCTCACATGCACCACCACTAGTACTTCTTTCCTCAATCAATGATATACTTCTCACTGCCCCAGCCAATGGTTTTAAGAAGCAGGAAGTAATTTTAATTTTAATTCTTTTTTCCTTGTGTTTCCTCCACACGTCAGGTGATAGGAAATAATGGAGAAAAAAAGTGCTCTTCCATACCTTATTTGATGCGCGAAACGTCCCCCCTTAATTAATTAAGTCTCATCCCATCTATCTATCACACTCCTTGATTTTATTTTGTGTCATATAAGTCTCATCCAATGTCCACTTTTCACAGGCAAATTAAACTTATATTGAAACCCCACCAATTTTGTGACTTGGCAAAATGGAAAGAATGAATGTTGTGTCATATATTTATATAGGAACGTTAGATATATATATACAAGATAAGAGAGCCTCAATAGTAATGGGTCATAATAACTAATAATGACTATTAATGAAGATTATTTATAATCCCTACAAATCAGGAATTCCAATAAATATAATAATGACTATTAATGAAGATTATTCCTAATTCCTACAAATTACGGATTCCTATAAATCAGAATACAATTTGCTATGTAATCCCTGTCACCCCCCGCAAGCTGGAGCATGGATGTCTTGGATGCCCAGTTTGGACTTGAGTTCATGAAGCCGAGTAGGATGAAGTGGCTTTGTGAATATGTCTCGCAACAAACGATCTCACAAGGGACCTAACAATATACTTCACACGTCTCGTCGAGACAAACACCAAAAGATCTCATCAAGGACCTACACTAAACGGTTATCAAAAGTGATTAGAAGATAAATCGAATACAAAAAAAAGGTGATTAGAAGAAATAATATGGAGAAAAAAAAAAGATGAAGAATCATATTATGTGAACTACAAAAAAGCAATACGCTCATACAATGAGTAACTCACTTGAGTTAACTCTAAAACCTAGAAGGAGACCATGTTAACTCCTTTTTAGAGAGAGACCATGTTAACTCTCTTGGAGGAGATCAAGTTAACTCCCTCTCTAAACATGGTGAGAGCTCCACACTAGAGGCATAGAACGAACAGTGAAGAAATTTTTGCGATGCATGGAGAAGCAATCGGGGTGGGCGGAAGCAAAATCGATTATGATGGACGGAGCAATCGAGAGAATAGGTCTCGAAAAACAAGGAAAAAAGGGATCAATCAAGATAATAGGTCTCAAGAAAACGAGGAGAAAAAAAGACGGGATCAATCGAGATAATAGGTCTCGAGAAAATGAGGAAAAAACAAGATCAATCGAGATAATAGGTCTCGAGAAAATGACAAGAAAAAAAAAAACTAGAGGTGATCGGGAAGAAACGAGAAAACCTAAAAAATGTGTATAGAAAAAAATATTTCCGTAGAGAGGACACAACTTGAGCTCAACACCATGTGACTTGGTAAAATGGAAAGAATGAATGTTGTGTTCTATATTCATATAGGAACGTTATATATATATATATATATACAATATAAGAGAGCCTCAATAGTAATGGCTCATAATGACTAATAATGACTATTAATGAAGATTATTTATAATTCCTACAAATCAGGAATTCCTATAAATATAATAATGACTATTAATGAAGATTATTCCTAATTCCTACAAATTAGGGATTCCTATAAATCAGAATACAATTTGCTATGTAATCCCATCAAATTTTTCATCAAAATTTTCCCCTCCTTTTATTGAACGAAAAATATAAGAATAAGGAGGGAAAAATATATTTTTACCTTTTTTGACATTACTTATCTCAAATTATCCACAATCAAATTTATTAACCACATTTCAAATAATTCCACATCATTTTCCAAATAATTAATTTATCTTGTCAGAAAAATAGTATACCCTTGACCACTACCTGGTGAAAAATTCTTGTATTCCATTAATTAATTTACATGAAAATTGGGGATGTTACGCTCCTAAGTTCTTTTAGACGGATGATAAGTTAACTAAAAATATTAAAAATGTTTTTTTTATTTTACCCTTATAATTTTTTTTGATAATCCATTTTTCCATTATTAACTTCATAAACCTTGATTTTAATTTTTTTTTTTTTTGGTAACAAAAAGTTTTGGAGGGTTCGACATCAGTCATTTCTATGAGCACTTACTCACTTACGAGATCGCCTACCAAAGGAGTCCTGCGACGCGGAGGATCGAACCCACGACCATTTAGGCCTAGTCCTGGATCCCTTACCATCTATGCCAACTCTCATTGGCAATATTTAATTAGCCTTAATATCAATTTTGTTAAATTTGAGTATAAATAGCTATAAGTGAGTTTGGGTCCACTAATAACCATTCTTGAGTATAAATCATCATGTCTAACCTAATTATTGAAGGGCAAAATAACTCAACACACTCTTCAATTATCTAATAATATTGGTAAGATTCATGGTTAGTTATAATTTTTTGGGTTAAATACCAATTTTGCCATGGAAGTATTGGTAAGGGGGCACTCAACACCTGGAAGTTTTTTTGGTATCATTTTTGCCTTGGAAATTTATAAACATAATGATCTTCTTAGATCAGTTGATCTTGACTTTGTTGATCGTTGCTCTTTTGTAAACTTTTAGGGTAAAATTTGCTCCCAAAAAACTTTCAGGGCAAATTTGCTCTTTAAAAATACTTTTAGGGTATATTTGCTCCCTTTTGTAAACTTCCAAGGCAAAATTGATACCAAAAAAACTTCCGGGTGTTGAGTGTTCCCTTACCAATACTTCCATAGTAAAAATGGTATTTAACCCTAATTTTTTTTATACCGATTGCATTTGTATTTTTAGGGTTGTCTATTGCATTTATATTGCATAGCATGGGCTTTTGGATTGTAGGACCTTTTGTTATAATTATTTATATTGTTAATAACTTTCTAGACCAACCGACCTATCTTAATAAAGAAAGACATTTAAAGGCGTTCAGTATAAAACAAGACCCAAACCCTGGCTAGAAAGCTAATTTCACCTAGTTTTAAAGACTTTTTGTTGTTGTTACTAGTAGTGCCTATTTTGGCTCCTCTTCAAATTGAGGGTTTTTGGTAGGTAGCCAATATCTTGGACCATTTTACAACTTTGTGATATTCGATTAATTCTTATGAGAAAAAAATAAAAATACCCCTCACTTGTTTCATATATAGATGATAAATAAATAAAAATAATCTTAACTATTTTTCCTTTGTAATTTTTGTGTTATTTTATTCATTCCAATGATAACAAAAAACCAACAATAAACTTCTCAGTCATTCTAGACATGGAGGTAAAATTAATTTAAGAAAAGAAAGAAAATTATCTACTATTTTTCCCTCATAGTTTTTTGTCATATTCTATTATTGATCGTGAGAGAAAATATAGACAAACTCCTTAGTTCTTTTAGACACGGATGATAAGTTAACTAAAAATATTAAAAATGTTTTTTTTTACGATTTTACCCTTGTAATTTTTTTTTATAATCCATTTTCCCCTTATTAACTTCATAAACCTTGATTTTAATATTTAATTAGCCTTAATGTCAATTCTATCAAACTTGAGTATAAATAGCTATAAGTGAGTGTTGGTCCACTAATAACCATTTTTGAGTATAAATTTTCATGTCTAACCTAATTATTCAAGGGCAAAGTAACTCAAACACACTCTTCAATTATCTAATAATATTGGTAAGATTCATGGTTAGTTATATATATATATATATATATATATATATATATTTTATATAGATTGCATTTGTATTTTTAGGGTTGTCTATTGAATTTATATTGCATAGCATGGCTTTTGGATTGTGGGACTTTTAGTTATAATTATTTATATTGTTAGTAACTTTTTAGACTGGTTGTAGGACCTATCTTAATAAAGAAAGACATTTAAAGGGGTTCAATATAAAACAAGATCCAAACCCTGCCTAGAAAGCTAATTTTAACTAGTTCTAAAGACTTTTTGTTGTTGTTGTTGCTAGTAGTGCCTATTCTGGCTCCTCTTCAAATTGGGGGTTTTTGGTAGGCAGCCAATATCTTGGACCATTTTACAACTTTGTGATATTCGATTAATTCTTATGAGAAAAAAGTAAAAATACCCCTCACTCGTTTCATATATGGATGATAATTTTTTTTTTTTTTTTTTTTATAAAAAAATCTTAACTATTTTTTCTTTTGTAATTTTTGTCTTATTAAATTAATTCCAATCATAACAAAAAACCAAAAATAAACTTCTCAGTCATTCTAGACATAGAGGTGAAATTAATTTAGAATAAAAATAAAATTTATCTACTATTTTTCCCTCATAGTTTTTGTCATATTTTATTATTGATCATGAGAGTAAATATAGACAAACTCTTCAGTTCTTTTAGACACGGATAATAAGTTACCTAAAAATAGTAAAAAATTTTTTTTACTATTTTACCCTTGTAATTTTTTTTTTTTTTTATAATCCATTTTCCCTTATTAAATTCATGAACCTTGATTTTAATATTTAATTAGTCTTAATGTCAATTTTGTTAAACTTGAGTATAAATAGCTATAATTGAGTGTCGGTCCACTAATAACCATTCTTGAATATAAATTGTCATGTCTAACTGAATTATTCAAGGGCAAAATAACTCGAACACACTCTTCAATTATCTAATAATATTGGTAAGATTCATGGTTAGTTATAAATTTTTTTTTATATCGATTGCATTTGTATTTTTAGGGTTGTCTATTGAATTTATATTGCATAGCATGACTTTTGGATTGTAGGACCGTTTGTAATAATTATTTATATTGTTAGTAACTTTTTAGACCGATTGTAGGACCTATCTTAATAAAGAAAGACATTTAAAGGTGTTCAAGTATAAAATCGGTCCCCAAAAACCCAAATTAGAAAGCTAATTTCAACGAGTTTTAAAGACTTTTTGTTGTTGTTGCTAGTAGTGCCTATTTTGGCTCCTCTTTAAATTGGGGATTTTTGGTAGGTAGCCAAAATCTTGAACCATTTTACAACTTTGTGATATTCGATTAATTCTTATGAGAAAAAATAAAAATACCCCTCACTCGTTTCATATTTGGATGATAAATTAAGTAAAAATAAAAAAGGGTTAAAGGTCATTTTTGCCACGAAAGTATTGCTAATGGAGCGTCCAAGACCCGGATGTTTTTTGGGTACCAAATTTGCCCCGGAAGTATGAAAAAGGTACCAAATTTACCCTGGAAGTATGAAAAAGGTAGCAAATTTGCCCCTCTGTTAATTTTGACCGTTAAGTTTGACTAAGTGTCCACGTGGCATGCCACCTCATCAACCAATAAGAGTTAAGTATCATTTTTGCCCCTAAAGTTTTCACTTGAGAGCAATTTTGCCCTAAGTTTTCACTAAGGAGCAATTTTACCGGGAAGTTTACAAAATGTATCAATTTTGCCCTTCTAAATCAGTCAAAGACCACACATGTCATGCCTTGAAAAGGTCGAACTTGGAATCCTTGAGATGTTGAGCTCGAGGGCAGCGGAATTTGTGAAGCCGAACTGGTCACAGGAAGCACCACTTATGATTTAAGCAAATGATCAGTCTATACAAACGTAAGTGATGCTTTCTCTGGGTTTTGTGACAGACCTTTCAGTCCTTGTGACCAATTCGGCTTCACAAATTCTGGCTACCTTGAGCTCTTCCTCTGGGTTTTGTGACGTAACCTTTCGGTCCTCCGACCCGCCGGCTTCACAAATTCTGGCTGCCTAGAGCTCAACATGTCAAGGATCTCCTTCTTTGACTCCAAGTTCGACCTTTTCAAGGCATGATATGTGTGGTCTTTGACTGATTTAATAGTCAAATTTAATATTGGGAGAAAGAAGGGCAAAATTGCTACTTTTGTAAACTTCCTGACAAAATTGCCCCTTAATAAAAACTTCCAAGGCAAAAATGATACTTTTGATTGATGAGGTGGCATGCCACCTCACATTTTAACAATCTACGTGGACTTCCGTCACTTTTGGGTAAATTTGATACCTTTTCAAAACTTCTGGGGCAAATTTGGTACCCAAAAAATTTTCGGGTGTTGGACGCTCTCTTAGCAATACTTCCGTGGCAAAAATGACCTTTAACCCAATAAAAAAAATAATCTTAAGTATTTTTTCCTGTGTTATTTTTGTGTTATTTCATTAATTCCAATGATAAAAAAAAACCAAAAATAAAATTCTCATTCATTCTAGACATGGAGGTGAAATTAATTTAAAATAAAAATAAAATTTATCTACTATTTTTCCCTCATAGTTTTTGTCATATTCTATTATTGCTCATGAGTTAAAATATAGACAAACTCCTAGTTCTTTTAGACACGTATGATAAGTTAACTAAAAATATTAATTTTTTTTTTTTTTACTATTTTACCCTTGTAATTTTTTTTTTTGATAATCCACTTTTCCCTTATCAACTTCATAAACTTGGATTTTAAGAATTTAATTAGCCTTAATATCAATTTTGTTAAACTTGAGTATAAATAGCTATAAGTGAGTGTCTCGTCACTAATAACCATTCTTAAGTATAAATTTTCATGTCTAGCCTAATTATTCAAGAGGCAAAATAACTCGAGCACACTTCAATTATCGAATAATATTGGTAAGATTCATGCTTTGTTATAAATTTTTTTTTATATCGATTGCATTTGTATTTTTAGGGATGTCTATTGAATTTATATTGCATAGCATGGCTTTTGGTTTGTAGGACTTTTTGTTTTAATTATTTATATTGTTAGTAACTTTTAGACTGGTTGTAGGACCTATCTTAATAAAGAAAGACATTTAAAGGCATTTTGTATAAAACCAGACCCAAACCCTTTCTTAAAAGCCAATTTCAATAAGTTTTAAAGACTTTTTGTTGTTGTTGCTAGTAGTGCCTATTTTGGCTCCTCTTCAAATTGGGGATTTTTTTGTAGGGTAGCCAAAATCTTGGACCATTTTGCACTCATGAACTTTGTGATATTCGATTAATTGTTATGAGAAAAAAAAAAATAAAATACCCCTCACTTGTTTCATATATGGATGATAAATTAGTTAAAAATAAAAAAATAATTTTAACTATTTTTCCTTTATAATTTTTGTGTTATTTCATCAATTCGAATGATAAAAAAAAAAAAAAAAAAAACTAAAAATAAACTTCTCACTCATTCTAGACATGGAGGTGAAATTAATTTTTTTTTAAAAATTAATCTACTATTTTTCCCTCATAGTTTTTGTCATATTCTATTATTGCTCATGAGAGAAAATATAAACAAACACCTCAGTTCTTTTAGACACAGATGATAACTTAACTAAAAATATTAATTTTTTTTTATTACTATTTTACCATTGTAATTTTTTCTGATTATCCATTAATGCCTATGAGAAATAGATTAAGGTGTAAATTAATTTATATAAAATACAAATAAAAATATAGGCTAATATGACACGGTAGCATGGTACATTGATTATTTCTACTCCTCCCCTCCCTTTATGAACCATATAAGGGATCCCTCCCATCCCTTCCCCTCCAACTAAACCAAACAAAAGGTAACCTCCTTTCATCCCCTCCCTTCAAACCAAACCCACCATTAATTGCTAGCTGGTTGTATTATATATTGTTTATGTCGTGTTCTCTATTGTAAACCGGAATGTGAAAGAAACAAAATAGTTTTTTTATGCTGTCTACACCAGTTGTGACAATAATCAATGTGAAAATGTCTTTTTTAACACTGGTAGAACAACCAGCGTAGAAAAGACATTACTACAACTGGAGAATCATTGTAGATAGCCTTTAAAAAAAAAAAAAAAAAAAAAATCTAGTGTAAAAATTACAGTTTTTGTCCACCAATGAATAAAAAAAGCTAAAGTATACCTTTAGTTTTTAAGTTTTACGTAAGGGATATCTTTGATGCCTTAACTTTATAAAGTATACTTTTGGTCCTAAAATTCTAACACCGTTAATGTTGCTAACGGAAAACACTGATGCAGTGAACTCAGGTGATGACTAATAACATTTAATTCCACAAATTTTATTTATTCTTTAATTTACCCATATTTTAAATTTAAGTTTAATAGCATTTAATTACACCGTCATCACTTAAGTTTATACTTTTATCACTTGAGTTTACATTTTCTATTAGCAAAATTAATGGTATTAGAATTATGTAACTAAAATTATACTTTATAAAGTTAAGTGACCAAAAGTATACCTCATGTAAACATAAAGGACCAAAAGTATACTTTAGCCATACAAAAATAATATATGGTGAGGCAGACCTTGAAATTTTGCTTTGTGTGCAAGGGTAATTTGGTCCAAGAGATTTTGCTTCTTAATTAGGAATATAAAAAATTCCAATGCTCTGCCTCTCTCACACTCCCTAAGGAATTCCAATATTTTGATGGAATCTGCCATTTCCCTTTTCTTCTTCTTTCGTATCACACAATCTTTCATAAATCTGCCAAATCTCATTTTTATATTTATAATCTACGGATGATCTTCTACCGGATGTATGCATGATTAAGTTAGAGTTTAATTTCCCTGATGAGCAGAAGAGTTGAAGTTAGAATATGATGACGATATTTTATAAAGGATGATATGCAGTTGGAGACTTTCTAAAATATATGTGGACGGTGACATTTCAAAGGGCATTTAAAGTTTCACATTAGAGACTCGAAGAGGATCCAAGTTTGTGTTTAAAACTACTTGAAATATAATTGATGTCGTAAAATAAAGTATGCCTAGCATTACGGAAAGTATTATATGGTAAAGCTATTTTAGATTACCAGTATACCATTATTGTTGATATACTTGTTTAAACTCGTAATTCTACTACTATTTTAAATGTGTAGTACGGTACAACATTCACGAGCACATACAAACACATTAGTATAATATCCTATTTTGCATTAACAGTGTCACTATAACACATCCCCTCATATCCAACTCTGTCCCTGGTTACATTCAAAGACTTGGCCGTTCGAATATCAAGTGATAAGGTGTAGGCATATACTAGAAAGTTGCAATTCCAACTATATTCTTACATAACCAAAATAAAAGAAAGTGGGCATTTCTTTTTCTTACAGTGGTTGCGATTACACTTTCCTTGGCGAAATTTGGATAGGCAGGCCTTGAGTTGGTACTGGCAGCGGATCTCTCTTAAAAAGATTATCTGCACATAATAACTTCCAAGTGAAGCGAGTCACCAGATAATGAATTGCCACCAGAGTTTCAAACTTGGCGAATTCAATGCCAGGACACAATGTTTGTCCTCCTCCAAATGCAATGAAACTGTAGGGTGGTATGGATGATTGGTTTTCAAACCTATTTGGATCAAAATTTGATGCTTCTGGAAATATATTATTGTCCATATGGGTCATTGCTGAAACCCAGAAGATCTATATATAAACCAGAACATGAAAAGACTTTTAGCTTTACGATATAATGTCATAATAAGGGGAAATAAATACCCTAATTTGGTCCCTAACACATGTAGGTAAATGTTTAATTCGGTCTGTCTATTTTTAAGTACTTGAAACACTGGACATCTAATCCACTGTTATCTAACGCTTAACATTAAACTGTATATTGTCTGATTTTGATGTTATTCAATTTGGTGGCAGATTATTGATTCCATATGAGCAGACTATTATTAGGTGAGGTTAAATCAGACAAGGGGTTTCTAATGAGTAATGCCTCAGTCTCCAATAATGCCCCTTGTAATGCTCGAAGTTCCCATATT
This sequence comes from Acacia acuminata, assembly GCA_019022655.1. Taxonomy (NCBI): domain Eukaryota; kingdom Viridiplantae; phylum Streptophyta; class Magnoliopsida; order Fabales; family Fabaceae; genus Acacia; species Acacia acuminata. The sequence goes on along the minus strand of JAFJYI010000306.1, from coordinate 173,840 downwards.
TGTTCTCTTTGTTTTATTTTATTACATTCTCTATAAATTCAGTGATATTTTGATATCTTGTGGGTATGAAATGGTACAGTTTTGAATTTCTTATTATTATTTTATTAAAATCAAAACTGCAAAATTTTAAAATATAGTTCCTTTTAAAAAATTGTAAATTTTTTAAAACTGCACCATTTCATTCCTGTAACGTACCGTATCAAAAATGTGACTCATTCTATTTAGAATGTCATAATCTAAAGAAAAGAAAAACATTTAGGAAGTTGGGGTATTACAAGGGGCATTAGGGAGAGCATAGGGCCATTGGAGGCGCCTTACCTGTTCAATGATTATAGATTCGTATTGATGAAAATGAAACAGTGGAACAAATATTTGAATATTTACTTCACTTTTATTTTAGGACCTATTTCTATATTTTATTACTGATGGAGGATGCTTTCACTTACTTGCCATCCTTTAGGAATGAGGTATCCTTCATACTCAATGTCTCTTGCAGCCGTCCTGAAGTTACCAAAGGCAGGAGGAAACAGCCTAAGAGTTTCATATGCTACTCTCCAAGTGTACTTCATTTTTGTCAGGTCCTCCCATGTTAGAGATTCTCCTGGCAGCTTGCTTTCTGCTATTTCTTCTTGTTCTGCAACCACAAAATCCCCAACATTTTTCAATTAGTTTCTTTGATTTTAAAGAAGATTGTATCATCAAAATTTTGGTCTATTGATATATATATTTTATTTAATTTCTTGATGTTAATTAATAAATGCAACTTAATTAATGGAAGACCCTACACCAGAATAGATAAAAAAAATAAAAAAAAAAAAGAAAAAAAATTTGGAAATGGGGTTACTCAGCTTATTAAGAGACCAAATTGCACTAGTTTCATATATCTTTTAGCTTGATGGAACATTCTTTCTTACACTTATATTTTTTCGCTAAAAAATAAAAAAAGATGAAGTTTTTCCCCTAAAAATAATCCAGAAGATCAAAATATCCATGAGATATATTGATGACATAACAAATAAAGTCATGACCACCTCACTAATTATATTCTTCAATTTGACTCACTATTTTCCCTCATGGCTCGAAAGCTGATCTTTTTGGCCCAAATGTGAAGAAAATCATAAACTGGCCGGTTGTGATGTCATACCAAAGATAACTTCAATCCTTCTATCGCTTGTACTTAAATAAAACTATATATATATATATATATATATAGACACACACACAAGCTTTGACCTATAGAGTCTTTTATATGATTAAGCATACCTTGAAGTAGTGATGCATAAATATCTGGTTCATTAGCCAAGAGACGGACAAGGAAAGTCAGAAGAATAGCGGAAGTGTCGTGTCCAGCAACCATAACAAGCATTATATTTTGGATGATTTCCTTCTCAGTCATCACTTGTTTTCCTTCTTCATCTTTCATGCCAAGCAAACTAGTGATGAGGTCTTGTTCAAAACAAGGGTTGTTTTGATTCTTGATGAGTTCAGTCTCTTTCTTCTGCAAAATCTGCTTCAACAGTTTCTGAATTTTTGAGCTCTCTCTGAGGCTCCGATTATAGCGTGTGAAGGGCAAGTTAATGGGGATTGACCACATTCCCTCTAACATGGGTTCAAAACATTCCAGTAGTTCGTCTCTTAGTTTTCCTCGCTCCACACCAAGGAGAAGAGAGCATATTATGTCGAATGTTAGGGTCTTCATCAGTGGCATCACCTTCAAGCACATAAAAGAACTTAACGTGTTCATCATAATTTGCAAGCTAACTTCCAGTTAGTTATAAATTTTTTTTAAAAAAATTTATTAACCAAACGTTTGGGTTAAAATTTCCTTCGGAAAATTTTCCTAGTTTTCTGAAATTAAATCCGCAAAGAAATCGACCGAAAATAATACAGTCAACGCCTGAACCAAAATGGATCTACCAATCTACGATACAGCTAACTCGTATGTGTGACTCTGAACCCAACTTCCGTGGACTATTTTTTTTTTTTTTTAATTCTATTTTTTAGATCAAGTTCATGGTTTGAAGTATCAAGAAATTTGTTATGCCTATAACAGAGCACAAAACGTACCTTGACTTCTTGTTTGCCAAGCCAATACATGTCAAGGTGCATCTTAACTTCTTCTTCCATCTTCCCTACATAACGCTTTAATGATTCTGTCTTCAAGAACGGCAAAATCGCTCCTCTCAGTCTCTTATGTTCTTCTCCTTCCAGCATCAGCAGGTTTCGATCTCCCAGTATCATCCTCATCGACTTCGACTGCTCTTTCGTCACCATATGGCTCGTGAAGATGAACTTGTTAGCCGCTGGGCCGTACATGAACACCGTGGGTTTGCCAAACAGGTTCAGCTTCGATATGGGGCCATACTTGTTGATTCTCTCTTGGATCCATTGTTCTGCGGTGTTTGCTCGCATCGCTCGAAGAAGGCCTAAGCTTTGGCCTATTATGGGGATTCCCATTGAACCTGGAGGGACTGTTGTTGTTGATGATGCGGAATATGATGTTTTTTTGGTTCTTTTGAGAAAAATAAGGATTGGGATGAGAAAAAGAATAGAAGCTAGGAGGGTATTGTCCATTGTTATTATGCTGGGACTTCTGGTTTGGAATCTGAGGAGAATGAATGAATGATAGTGTTTTTTTTTTGGGGTCAAAGAATGAATGATGGTGTTGGCTCTGCTTTTAAAGGAGGAAATTTGTCCATATTTTGAGAGTCATCATAATCTTCTTTGTTTTCCTTTTTTCTTTTCTTTAAAAAAAAATTAATAGAAGGATATTGTCCATTGTTATTATGCTGGGACTTCTCGTTTGGAATCTGAGGAGAATGATGGGCACGGCTCTACTTTTAAAGGAGGAAATTTGTCCATATTTTGTGATTCATCATAATCTTCTTTGGTTTTTTGTTTTCTTCAAAATAATAATAATAATTGAAGTTCGACTGCATTGAATTGGAACAACTGGAATACGGTCTCACGACTTAAAGACAAACCACCATATTCAAATCCTTATTTCTCAAGTTATAAATGGACTTTATTATTGTCCGGAAAATGGATCGCTTAACGGACAACAACTTCGAATATTTATTCAAAAGTTGAAGTAATTGACGGGGGAAAAATTATAGCCAATAATTTATCAAGTAATACAAAGTGAGTAGAGTACTATTCTTATGAGGACTTGGTACCTAAATCAGATTAAGCATTATTTTGAACTTTTGTTTAATTTGAGTAAATCAAGTTGAATTCCAATAAGTCAAAAGAAAATTAAAATCAAATTAAAACAAACTACAACAATTATCAAACAAACAAGTCATAGTTACTTATCCCTTATATTATAACTTCATAAACCTTGATTTTAATAATTTAATTAACCTTAATATCAATTTTGTTAATCTTGAGTATAAATACTTATAAGTGAGTGTCGGTCCATTAATAGCCATGTCTTACGTAGAAATTGTCATGTCTAACGTAAGCTAATTATTCAAGAGGCAAAATAACTCAAATACATTCTTCAATTATCTAATAATATTGAGAAGATTCATGGTTAGCTATAATTTTTTTATATCAATTTTATTTGTATTTTTAGGGTTGTCTATTGAATTTATTGCATAGCATGGCTTTTGGATTCTAGGACTTTTTGATATAATTATTTATATTGTGAGTAACTTTTTAGACTAGTTGTAGGACCTATCTTAATAAAGAAAGACATTTAAAGGTGTTCGGTATAAAACAAGATCTAAATCGGCCTGAAAAGCCAATTTCAACTAGTCTAAAAGACTTTTGTTGTTGTTGCTAGTAGCATCTATTTTGGATCCTATTCAAATTGGGGATTTTCTTGTAGGGTAGCCAAAAATTGGACTATTTTACACTCATGAACTTTGTGATATTCGATTAATTCTTATGAGAAAAAATAAAAATACCCCTCACTCATTTCATATATGGAAGATAAATTAATTAAAAATAATTTTTTTAAAAAACTATTTTGCCTTTGTAATTTTTGTGTTATTTCATTAATTTCAATGATAAGAAAAAACTAAAAATAAACTTCTCATACAGAGAGGTGAAATTAATTTAAAATGAAAATAAAATTTATCTACTATTTTTCCCTCATAGTTTTTGTCGTATTCTATTATTGCTCATGAGAAAATATAAACAAACTCCTCAGTTCTTTTAGACACGAATAATAAGTTCATTAAAATTATTAAAAATGTTTTCGTTATTATTTTACCCTTGTAATTTTTTGTGATAATCCATTAATGCCCATGAGAAATAGATTAAGGTGTAAATTAGTTTATATAGAATATAAATAAAAATATAGGTTAATATGACAGGATAGAATGGTAAATTGATTATTTTTACTCCTCCCCTCACTTTCTGAACCAAATAAGGGAGCCCTCCCATCCTTTCTCCTCCAACTAAACCAAACAAAAGATAACATCCTCTTATCCCCTCCCAGCCTCGTTCCCTTCAAACCAAACCCACCATTAATTGCTAGTTGGCTGTACTATATATTGTTTATTTTGTGTTCTCTATTGTAAACCGGGGAATGTGAAAGAAACAAAATATTTTTTTTATGCTGTCTACCAGTTGTGACAATAATCAATGTGAAAATCTGATAAGTGTATATTTTATGATTAAATAGATGTATATTTTATGAGAATTAGTTGGAATTATTGATATTATATACCTATTTAATTATCTTTTATTGACTTTTCCATCATTGAATCAAACAAAGAATCAATCGACATAAAATCTACTCATATCATATTTTTAATGTGTAGGAGATATTATATGAAAGAGAAGAGACGAAAAACATATGGAGCTTGTAGCCATAAATTAAATAAAAGGAATAAAGACGAGGACCACACATGCTAAAAAGAAAACTTAGATCCTGAGTTTGGTGATTAATTAAGAGAGGAGACGTAAATTACAAATATGGAGGCATAGACAAGAAGGAGGGAAGATCCGAGAGACGCGAACGAGTGGAACAAAGAAGTAGAGGAGTAGCGGTTGAGCGTTTCGGTTCTTTTCATCATCTCCACGGAAGGACGAGAGGATCGTGGAGGCGACAGAAAATTTTCTTTCCTCTCTCTTCTTATTTTTTGAACCTGAATTCTTATCTTTTTGTTATGGATTTTATTAGAGCCATGTGTGGCTAGTTGGTTTTGCAACCTAAAGGACCACTACAAGAAAAATCAAGTTTTGCTACGGAACAATTCCGTAGCAAAACAGGCTTTTTCCGTAGCAAAACGGAATTGCTACGAATTTGCTACGGAATTTTTCCGTAGCAATTGCGACGGAAATAGAAAATCCGTCGCAATTTGCGATGGAAATCTATATCCATCGCAATTTGCTACGGAAAAAAATTCCGTAGCAAATTCGAAATTTTGCTACGGAATTTTTTCCGTAGCAAATTCGAAATTTTGCTACGGAATGTTTTTCCATAGCAAAATCGAAATTTTGCTATGGAATTTTTTTCCGTAGCAAAATCCAAAATTTGCGAAAATTTGCTATGGAAAAAAATTCTATAGCAAAACTAATAAATTTAAAAAAAAATTTAAATTTTTTTTTTTTTTTTAGGAAAGTGAATACAAAAAGTAGTGTACCATGGATATAATAACAATTATAAAGAGTTTACATAGAGAAAACAAAATATATATAATAATGTTGCAAAGAGCAAATACTAAAAAGTATCCTAAACAACAAAGATTGTGATCATCATCATCACCACGAGCCAACCCCGAAACCTTGTCTTTCATTAGGGACTTGAGTTGAAGCTGCATCTACATCATCATCTCCGCTTTCTGAGTCATCTGCTGCTGCATCATCGCTCGTTCTGAATCATTTGCTTTGCATCATCTCCGCTTGTTGGGTCATCTCGTCTTTGCATCGTCTCTCATTCCCGAATCATCTCGCCGCCTCATTATCTCCTCGTTTCGAGTCACCGCCTCATCATCTCCTCGTTCTCGAGTCATCCGTGTTGCTTGCTCCCGCACTAAAGCCTTCATCTTCTTCACTCATCTCGCAAAAACATTATGAAGTACATTTATTATTTGAACTTCATTTGATTGGACAAGAGAATGGAAATGATCAATATCAAATGTATTACGTTTACCTGAAGAAACACCTTCAATGCCGGATAAGGAGCACTTTGTTTGCTTCAGTTGGCTGGTAGAGGCACCGTATCCAAAGACTCTCCCTTTCTTGTTAAATCCGCCTGTAGCCTCAAAGAACAGATTCTCGTTATCGGACTGAGAGGATGCGGGGTCTCTCTCCTGTGACAACTTCTGAAAGGTTTCCTACAAGTACAAAAATACATAACAAATAAGACATGTAAAATGAAATAAATATGGTGGTGCATAAAACAAGTAATAAAGGCAATAAATGTCTAACCGCTACTTGCTATGCCTTTGGGTTAATCCACTGCCTCTCACTCCCTTCAGACTTTCGGAATGGGTCCGCTCAAAGGTAGCCCACTCAATCGATCCTATAGGAACTTCTCCAGACTCTAACTGCAAACGCAAATGATGACATTAATTAATCACTTCAAAGTACAAAATATTGAATACCTAAATAGAAAATAACGTGTACTTACAACTTTTCGTCGATGCTCACTAATTGGAATGGAGCCGCCAACATATGACAGTCCTTCCATTTTAGCCCTATTTTCCTTATTTTTCGCACTTGTGTTATGAAACTTGTCATTGGTGGCCCAACTGTCAAATAATTCGTCTGCAGTCTGCTGTGGAATCCAATCTTTCTTGCCTCTTGACTGTCTCAATGAATAAAACTTTTAAGACAACCACCAACCTGCCCTGTGGTTATAAGCTTTTTTCAGATCTTTACGATGTTCAGGCAACGTCATATGCTTATCCTAAAAATCAATAACGAACAATTAGTGCTCCAAATTTTAAAAGTACTTAATTAATAACCATAAAACAAATAACTTACCAAGAACTCATTGAACCAAGCATTTCGATTGTCCTTAGGAATCTGTGTCCACTTGGTCCAAGGTTGATTGTAATTATGGAATAATTGGGCCGAGATGAAACCCCCCATCGGATTATGAGGCACAATGCTAAAGACAGAGGACATCATGCAAATATTAGCATACAAATCAATTAGAGAAGAAATTTGTAATATTATTGGTAACTGGCATGACTTACTCATCGCCGTCAGGACAGATCCAAAGCTTCCCTGTCGAAGGATCTGTTGTGCCCCATATTGGTGTACCGGAGAACTACATTCTTCCCCGACGTGGCTATGAGGCGACGGAGTGTGCTAAGGAAGGAATGTGAAATATAGAAGATGTTTGTACATAGATGATTTCAGGAAACTAAACATACGTAAATCAATCAGAAATGGCAAAGTAAACCTGTTGTCTCCCTTGCTGTGGATCAGTGGGGGTAGAGGGTGACGACGACATATGAAGCGTCGACGGTGAAGATGAAAAATAACCCGACGGTGAAGATGACATATCAAATGGCACCTCTTGGGAAGCACTGAGCCCACTACCTCCAGAGGGAGCAGATGGCGTCGCCCTACCCCCTCTTATAGGAAAGGGTCGGGCTCGACCACTACCATGTCCACTACCTGAACGTCCTCCTGGATGCTCCATCTGTGAACACTTATAGACATAATGTCAAAAAGTATAAATAAAAAAAGATATTTGGTTAATATTACAGTAGCGAAGTAACAATGTATGTAGTATAACAGATCGTCAGAAACAAAGAACTAACACAAATCAACCGGACGATTCCTGTTCATCAACATCTACTTGCACGGCTTCCTCTGAAGTCTCATAGTCGTCGAACTCAGATTCACTATCAGATGAAATCTCTTCGCCTCATCGTCGATTCCTCATCATCAATTTGTATAGGAATCAATTCTAAATCCGCGAGAATCAAAGAGATTCCTTGGTACTTCATCGTCGAAGATGTTTATGGGCGTACATGTTCCACATCGCTTGGAACGGTTCCTTCATGCCGTCATTTGCTTCCGACTCTTTCGACTTAGGTATAATATTCTGTGCTTTGGTTTTGATAACTCCCACCCATCCTTGGCGGGATGTGGGGTATGATGTATAGTAAACTTGTTGTTCTGTTGAGCAAGGATGAATGGGTCATAACCAACCGTATATCTCCTTGTCCAGTGGATCTCAATATTTCCATGTTTGTCCACTTTTGTCCCACGTGGACTGTTATCAAACCACTCACATTTAAAAAGGGTCACCACCTTGTCCCATAGGTAACTCAGCTGAATTATGTCAACTAACTTCCCGTAGTAGTTAGTCTCCACCCCACCAACTTGGTCACCTCGACAACATACACCGTAATTGCAACATAGTGTACCTGCGTCCGTGTCAACAGTTGAAAATCGATACCCATTGATTATATATTTGTTGCATCGGGTAACACTAATTGTAGCTCCATAAGATAAACTTCATGCAACTTCATTGGGATCTGGTCGATTTTTCACGAAATATTGACGAAACCATTTTGGAAACTCAGAGTTCGTGTATTGATCAACTTGGGACACCGACATTGAAGGATTTTCCGATCGGATCCAATTAGAGAAGAAACTGTAACAAAGAACTGAAGTTAATACTTTAATACTTACCGAAATAGTAAAAAAAAAATAAAAATCTTACTTTAAGTACTAGGCGGCTTCTTCACAGTTATTTAGAATGTACCACTCCGCTACTTGTTTATCTCTTCCGTCAATAGTTGACCTCCAACGTTTTCCCACAACTCACCCTGGAAAATTAAATATTGATTTTTGATCCCTCGTAACACCGGCACCATCGTTGCGAGGTACCCCTCTCCATCTTGTCATCATTTCAGGGGGATAATAGTATGACGCAAATTTTGCTGCCTCTTCGACTAGATATGCTTCAGCGATAGATCCTTCAACGTACCTTGGATTTTTGATCTTGTGCTTAAGTGTGCGTAAAAACCTACAATGGAATATCAAGGGGTATTTATAAACTAAAGTACAATGACGGTCAATTAATAACAGCACGAAAGAAATATATATATTACCTCTCAAACGGATACATCCACCTATATTGTTGAGGCCCTCCTACCCTTGCTTCATAGGCCAAGTGAACAAGCAAGTGTTCCATTGAGTCAAACATGCTAGGAGGAAACACCATCTCTAACTTGCATAGCATTATTGGCATGCTCGCTCCAGGTGCCGTAACTTTTCAACATGAAGCTTAGAAGCACAGATTTCTCTAAAGAACATGGAAAATTCAGTCAGAATAGACCATATCTGATTCAGTAGTGCTTTGAAGGCCCATGACAACAATCTCTGGAAAAAAACATGACAATAATGACTCTTCATCTTGCTCAACTTCCCCTCGTACATGTCGACACATCTTTTCAAGTTTGAAGCATAACCGTCCGGGAGTTTCAGATCTCTAACCCATTCCAACAATTTTAAATTCTGCTCTTTGTTGAATGTGTACAGCACTCTAGGTTTGGAAATATGTCCCGTGCCATTCTCCACCAAATGCAAATCAGGCCTTTTGCAAATCGCTTCTATGTCTAGTCTTGCGTTGACTGTGTCCTTCGTCTTGCCTTTGGTGTCCATCACGGTGTAAAGAATATTGCAAAACACATTCCTCTCAATATGCATGACATCGAGGTTGTGTCTTAACAATTGATCTTTCCAATATGGTAGTTCCCAGAAGATGCTGCATTTGTTCCAATGATGATCCACGCCATATCCCTCAGGTTTGCTGGAAGCAGCCCCCTCTTCGACACTTGGAATATACTTGACCCTGTCCCATATTTCTTGGCCACTTAAACGATGAGGTTGATCTGCTTGTTCGACAACATTCCGCGTGAAGTCTTTTCTATTTCTCCTAAACGGATGATCGGGGGTAGGAATCGCCGGTGCCTGTCAAACCAACAGACTTTGTGACTGTGTCCCAAGCTAAAACCCATGTTCTGTTCAAGACATATCGGGCATGCAAGCTTTCTCAACGTTTTCCAGCCACTCAACATCCCATATGCAGGGAAATCATTTATCGTCCACATTAAGGCAGCACGCATTATGAAATTCTGGCTCAATGATATATCATACGTCAGAACCCCTTCACTCCACAACATCTTCAACTCATCTATCAAAGGCCTGAGGTACACATCTATCTTCTTTTTTGGGTTGGATGGCCCAGGGATTAACGCGTTAAGGAACAAAAACTCTCTTCTCATGCACATAGAAGGTGGGAGGTTGTATGGTGTCATAATGACAGGCAACAGGAATAATTCCTTCTCGCATTGTCAAAAGGAGCGAACCCATCTGAACATAGACCAAGACGGACATTATGGGGATCCATAGCAAAGGAAGGATTCGCCTTGTCAAATTTACGCCAAGCTTCGGCATCGGATGGATGCGTCACAACGTTTTCATCCCTGAGATGCTCCAGATGCCATCTCATGTGAGCAGCTGTTTGTTCTGATGCATACAATCTCTGAAGTCTGGGCACCAGAGGAAAGTACCACATCTTGCTTAATGCTTGACGGGTCATTTTCCTTCCTTTCCCCACAACTTTATATCTGTCATGTCCACAAAATTTACAATTGGTCAGCTCAACATCATCCTTGTAATACAACATACATCCTCTAGGGCAGCAATGGATTTTTTCACATCCAAGCCCAAGCTCTTTCACCATTTTTTTTGCTTGGTAAAAATCCTTCGGCAAATTATTGTCTTTGGGAACAACCTTGCTTATGATCTGCATCATTTCGTTGTAGTTCCTCTCACTCATATGGTGATCAGTCTTCAAGCTTAGTGTTGCTAGGGTAGCCGATAGCGATGAATATTCACTATTTTCAAAGTGTTTGCAACCTTCCCATAACGGACTTTGCGCTTCTTGGAGCATTTTATAGAACCTATCAGCTTCCGGATGAGGATCCTCTCCCATGTATGATGGTTGACTATGTGTATTGGTCTCCTCTCCCATGTATGACGGTTCAGCATGAGTAACGGGATCGAAATATCGGCCGATCGACGGTCCCGTAGCGTCCATAACCAACTGCTCATATTGATTAAGGTTGTCTCGGTGACTACTGTCCTCGTAATAACCACTCGGTGTCGGTGTCTGTCGGACTTCGCCATGACATTCCCAACAATCATAATCTTTTATGAATCCCTTTTTACACAAATGGATTTTAACCTCCTCCAAATCTTGAAACCTTAAACACCTACATTTGACACACGGACACCTGATCTCCCTACTTGAATTAGGTAAATGTGCCAAAGCAAATTCGATGAACTCTTTCAAACCCGCCAAGAATGCTAGAGTTAGTTGTCTTCTCTCAGTTAGACGATTGTACATCCAACTTCTATCATGGTTGCCTTCCATATTTCCTAGCTAGTTCAGTTACTAACTTAATTAACATCCCAACATGCCACAAATATATAAAAGTGGTCAATTCAACAGAATAAGTATTTAGTATAAAATTTATCAATTTACAAATTATTTTAATAAATAAACCATTGATTTGAAATTTTAAAGTGCAATTGGTATTTTTTTCCATGTATACTTTTTTAGTAATATTTATAAGATATTTTTAAAAAGAATATTTAGCCGAATAAATTTTTTTTCCAATTTTCATTTTTACGACTTCTAATGTTTATTGCTATTTTTTGCTCCTTTTTTCATTTAAGTGTGAGTTTATGTTGCAAACTTACATTTCCAAACAAAAATTAATAAATTAATAAATATTTAATATTGAAAATACTAAAAATGCCTTGAAAGTACAAACTTTCTATAAAAATATAAAAAAAAAAAAAAGTATACTTTCACCTAACATAAAAAGTGCTAGATAAATTAATATCCTATACATTTGTGAATATTTTATTTTAAAGGGAACAAAAAAACAAAAAACATGTAAACAAAGTAAACTAATTAAAATAAAATATTATTACCAACATAGGGTTGGTTTAGCGGTATAAGGCTTTGATTACTTTTGTAATTTATTTTCGTCCCAAAAAACAATGCAAGATTAAAAAAATCAAAATCATTAAAACTCAATAATTAAAAAAATCATGAAATCTTCTACACACTATAAGTATAATCCAAATTAATAAACACATTGAGTATAGAGATCTTTATGTAATCAATAGATTCAGCCAAAGAAGATACTAAAAAAAAAAAAAAAACAATCTAAACTCATGTAATTGATAATCTTCTGCCAACATACATATTTCCACTATGTAACAAAGCAAACCTAACATAGATATCATATAACTATAAGCAAAAAATATACTTCAAGCTAACCTACAAAATTATAAGTGCTAGGATTTGTTTGATAATTCCCTTGTGAAGATCTTAGTACTAAGTCTGGTAGTGCCTGCAATAGTTTTTTTTATCTCAGTAATAAAAGTATTTAAAAGTGTTAAAATAAAAAAAAAAAAAAAAAAACCTGCAAAATTGGAGGTGAGGCCACCGGAGGACGAGCTGAGGGTGGTGGGACGTCCGCAGGAGCTAGGGAAGGGGAGGAGCCGAGGGTGGTGGGTTGCCACAAGCCGGGGGGGGGGAGCCGAAGGTCGGAGGCCGAAGGGGGAGGAGCCGGGGCGCGGGGCCGGGGGCGAGCCGAGGGCGCAGCTGTGGGGACGAGCCGAGGGCGCGGGGGGGGCGAGCCGAGGGCGCCGGGGGCGGAGCTCGGGGATGCGGGCCGGAGTTGGGGGGTCGGGGAAAGGGAAAGGGAAGAGGGCGTCCGGGGGGGGGGAAGACGAGTTCATTAATGAACTTGATTTTTGCGACGAACACCGTTTCGTCGCAAAACACTTTTTGCGACGGATAATAAGTCCGTCGCAAAAAAGCAAGAAAAGGGCGGCCTTTTTGGCCGCCCTTTTGCGACGGATCCCATATCCGTCGCAAATTTGCGTTGCAATTTCTCAACACAAAGGGCGGCCAAGCGACGGATCCCATATCCGTCGCAAATTTACGACGGATCTGGGATCCGTCGCAATTTCTCGACACAAAGGGCGGCCTTTTTGGCCACCCTTTTTTCAATGGCATCCATTGCGACGGATGCCGATCCGTCGCAATTTCACCAAACAAAGGGCGGCCTTTTTAGCCGCCCTTTTGCAACGGATCCCGGATCCGTCGCTAATTTGCGACGAATAGGGGATCCATCGCAAAGTTTCCGACGGATTTTTATAATCCATCGCAAATTTTTTATTTTGCGACGGAATAATTATTCCGTTGCAAAATGACATGAATTTTCTACGGAAAAAATTCCGTAGCAAATTCCGTCACTATTTCCTCATTTTTTTAGCAGTGGACCTATGAACTTGTGGGTGAATTGGATTTTTTTATTTTATTTAATTAAATTTGATATTAATTTTAGTTGCTTAATCTTGGTTAGTTTTATCTATTTAGTGATTGGCCATAATTGAATATGATTTTGAGCATTAGGATTTACCTTGACGAATGAGATTTTAATTAGGCTCTGAGATTAAGTAATATGGGATTAGATTACGATTTAATTTGCGGTTAGGATAGTCATATACCTAATGGCCGCATATAATTGTTGAAGAGTGTGTTCAATTTTTATTCCCTCTTGAGTAACTATGTTAGACATAACAAGTTATACTCAAGAGAGGGTTATAAGTGGACTGGCAGACACTTATAGCTATTTATACTCGAGATTAACAAAATTGATATTAAAACTAATTAAATTAGTGAAAACAAGGTTTATGAAGCTAATAATGGATTAATGACTCTGGGTTGCTCAATTGATTATTGTGGTAGTTTTCTTATTTTTATTCAAGTTTTGATTTTCTTTTCCTTTATCTTAATTAAATTCAATTTGTTTTGCTCAACTTAAACGAAATTGTGAAATTAATGCTTAACTAAAGTTGTGATACTAAGTCCTCGTGGGAACGATACTTTTCTTATCATTTTATTACTTGATACGGCCAGTGCAGTTGCGGAGTTTATAGGCTATAAAGTTTTGCCCTACCAAGTTTTTGGCGCCGTTGCCGGGGACTTGTGTGCCACAACTGTTTTGGTTGGAATTGATTGAGCATTAGTAGTTTAAGTTTGAGTTTGTAAATATTTTATTTTATTTTTTTAGAAAAAAAGAATTTTAAAAAAATGGATTTCAATTGGCAACCAACTGGTCTTAATATTGAGAAGGAGATGAATTCTTCGTCTTCTATACAAGATGGATTGATTGCTATTTTAAATTCTTTGAATGAATATAGGCAACGTAAAAGGAGCATAAATGGAGAGAGTCATTTATATGAGCATTGTCCATATATTACAACTAGTCATTTTGTGGGGGATGATTTTGCTAGGAACCAAGCCTATTTTGATCATTCATTTTGTCCTAGTGAAGGTTTTGAGCAACATAATTTTAGGGATCCACATGTTTATTGTTCTTATGAAAATACCATCCTTGTTACTCTTATCCACATATTGAAGAATAAACCATTGAGTATAAGGAAAAATCTAATTTAGAAAGATTATTTGAGGAGTATGTGGAAGCATCAGAGAGATCTAGTAGAGAGCAAAAGGAAATTGTCACTAGCATTGAGTCAAGTGTCCAAAATATTAAGTCAAGTGTTCAAAATATTGGGGTAAGTGTGAGTCAAATTCTTTCTACCCTTAAGACTATGGTGCAAGATAATTCCTTAAACCTGATGACCACTTCTTATGCTAATAATGATTATTGTGAGGAAGTTGAAGGTATGGAATTACATGAGACAAGGGAAGGGAGGGTTTTGGTAATCGCTTCCCTTGTTTGCAAGTTTTAAAAATAAGAGGGGAGAGAATTAGGGATTTTTACAAATCCCCCAAAACCTTCCTTCTTCTAAAAAATAAAGTTCCCCCAATATGGGGGGTTTTAAAAGGAAGAATAGGTTAATTACTTCTTTACCCTCATTCACCACCACCACCACCACCACACCACCCCACCACCACCGCCGCCCCCACCAACACCGCCACCATCACGCCCCCACCGCCGCGCCGTCACCACCACCATCACCACCGCCGCCGCCCCACCCCCACCACCGCCCTCCGCCATATAAATAATTTTTGAATATAAAAATTACATAAATAATTTTTTTAGAAAATTAAAATTAAAATTTATTTGTAAAGTATAATAATTATATTAATTATTAAAGAAAAGGACAAAATGGTAAAAGTAACTCATTAATCCTCCATCTTCCTCCCTTACTATTTTTTTAACTCCCAAACAAGGGGAGGAAATATCCTCCATTTCCCTTCCATCCCTTCCCCTCCATTCTCCTTGCCCCTTCCCCTTCCTTCCAAACTCCCAAACAAAGCCTAAGGAATTCCAAGATTTTGATGGAACTGCCATTTCCTTTTTATGAAGACCTGGACAACTTAACCATATTTCAACCAAAGCAAAAAACAATGCCTATCTTACTTGAAGACCGGTCTGGACAGTTGGACAACTCAGCAATATTTTTCAACCAAAGGAAAAAAAATGCCTATTTCATTTGATTTTTTTTTTTGAGTATTGTGAAGATTATAAATGGAAACAGTTGACATGCAAGTTACGATAATTTCATTTTTTTAACAAGTTTCTTTTCACTTTTAATTACGTTTTCATTTTTAACAGGCCCAAAAGCTATCACGAACGATCCGAGTTGAATCCTGGGTGGGGTGGGGAATTTATGGTTGGGGTGGGGAATTTATAGCTGATTGAGACTTTCTCAAAATGATTTTGGTATATTATTTTTTATTTGTAAAATATGATTTTTTTTTTGGATATATATCTTATAAATGATGCACAAGACGGTGTGGAGATATCTTAAATACGATTTAAAATGTGAGTGTGTGCATGTGTATAAAATACTCCCTCCGATCCTAAATATAGGACAAAATTTGTAGTGCAAAATGTACTACAAACTTTGTCTTGCACTACAAAATTTTAATAAGAAAATTAAATATAAAAAATATTTTTCAAGAGATTTTTAGAGAAATTTAGAAGAAAAAATCAAATATTCATTCATGTCATTTTCAATAATTTTCTATCTCAACCGACTTTTCAAACAAGAGCCTATCTGAGAAAAAGTCACTTCTGTCACCGCTATCCAAAACACAAATCTCATCAACAATTTGACTTTTTTTTTTTAAAAAAAAACCTATCAAAAAAAGTACAGCAGAAAAAAGCCACTTCTACCACCACTATCCCAAACGGTCGCACTTATGTTGTTAACTTTAGGTACTGTACTTTAGTCAAGACAATCCAACCATTATTGTACTGTTCATCTAATCCTGTTAGTTAGATGGTTTGGTGTGTGAATAGAAGTATACATTTCCATCCTTTGTCCTTCATCAGAGGAGTATGTCTTAGTTCCTATGTGAATGTGACTGTAGATGGAGTAATACAGTAAAAGTTTGCTATTGTTCTATGCAAGTCTGATATGTAAACCATGAAAAGGTAAAATACTAAGTAGGTAATCAGGGTAATAATAATGGCATAATATCTCCTATGACGTCGTTAGTCAGTTAGGAAGGTATTCTGTTATAGTAGGTAGTAGTTAGATATGACTGTTAGTTAGTTACTATGTTAACTGTGTAATGGTTTCGGTGCAAGCTGTTATTGGGCCTTAAGAGTCAAGCCTCTAACTATATATAAGATGTTAGACTAATATGTGTAGGAACCAGTTATGATGAATGAATGAATGAATTGACTGAGTTGGCAGCAATTCTGCAACTCCCTTTCCTCTGTTTCTCCCAATTTTTCTACAATGCTATATCTTCCTTAACAAAGTCTTGAAACTTGAAGAAGTGAATTTGACTAGTGTTTAAGGTTCATATCAAGCAAAATTTCTCTATTTTCTGTTAGTAAGATGGTCTGGAATTCATAATTAATATTTGTTTTAAATTCTGATTCACAGAAAAGAAGGGAACAAGCAAAATGATTGGGAGAAAGAATGATTGCCCGCATAGAGCTTCTAGTGGTGGATATGAAAATGTCGAAGAAGAGTTGATGGCGGCCAAGCAAAAGAGATTGGAAGATGAAGCTGAATCCAATCCTTCTAGGATATGTGATCCGCCATCTCCAATACGTCGCGAAGAGTTATGGTTGTATATTCACCAAAAGAGAAGCGGGGCCTACATGAGTGAACAAACTCATATAGTTGCTAGAATAATTGTAAGTATCGTTATTGTTATTTTTTAGTTACTAAACATGTTTCATTACTAAGTTTCTCGTTATCTGTATCTTACAAGAAGAACTAAAAAAGAAAGAAGCAGAGAAATCATTTGTGTCGGATGGGAGGAATGATATTATGACCGTTGTGACTTGAAAACTGGATCACATGGGGCATGTAAGGGGAATTAGAGGACGGGTAGGTCTGAAGCAATACTTTGGTAAATCCAAATGCCATAAATAAACTATGGTTACTTGGGAGGAGATGGAACGTATACTAGCCATAGTAACTAAGGAAATAGAGGCCAAAGCAGCTAAGCGAGAAAACATATTGATTGCAAATTTTGAAGCCCAACTAAACAAGATGAAGGAGGAAATGATGATGCTTGTGAACTCTTGTCCAGAGATCACTGTTCCCTTGCCACAGACCTGCACATATGCAGTAAAGCACTAAAGGGAGTTGCATTGTTGGATAGTTAGAGGAACCTTGTGACCTTTATGTAGAGGATCCTGATAGACAATTAATTGCAAAAGGATTGTCTACAACTTGGGATCAACTGTACACCACTAACAAATGGTTGATGATGAAGTTATAGTGCCAGTTGAAGAGGTGATCATTGATGCACCTGTCCCTCTCCCAATTGGTCACATGAAGGTTGTGAGTGATTGCAAGTCCAACTTCATCTCGTGGCCAGTGAAGCTTGTACATGTTTCTACTCCTCCTAAAGCTCCAGCCCCTCTTGAAGTTGTTGACATGGCTATGTTAAAGGCCAAAGACAAAATGGTCCTTCAGGTATTCAATGGAGATTTTGGAGTTAAATCATGGCCTGTCAATAAAGAAGTAGGCCTCTGTAATAAGCAACCAGTTTTCATTGATCCAACCTATTTAATGCAATTGTACTCTTATTTTTAAAGTAAGTATCTTCTTCTATGAGTACATAATTTAAATGCATCGTTTACACACACATACATATATACTAATTCGCTGATGTCATTATTGTAGGTTCATGCATCATGAATTGGCAGAACGGGGTAAAAGCCATGATTTTCGATTCTTGTGCCCACAATGCATAAGTCAACCAACCTTAATGGAGAGACAAGCATACATAACATGGAGGTTGTGTAACAATATGAGAAAGTGGTATTGGCACCATACAATAATAGGTACATATCATAATTCTTGTCTGCAATTCACTTAATTCTGCTACATATTACTGAGTACTTGTTTGTTGTGAATTTTCAGTCACCATTGGCAATTGGTCATCATGTGCACATAGGAGAATAAAGTGGTCTTTTTATGCTCCCTTTACCAAGATCCAGCACCTACATTGAAGCAGATTGTGAACAAGTAAGCATGTCATTTTGAATGTCTTGTTTGAAATCTCTGCTGTGAATTTTTAGCGACCATTATTGATAAATGTGTGATTTTGATAATAGGCCTATGAAGGCATTCCAATAAAAGGTGAAGAAAAGGCTTGGGTTTCAGGTCAAAGAGCCTACATGGATCATACCAAAGGTTAGTACGTATTTGGATATTAGCACACTGCCTTATGAACTTGGTCAGTAAGCAATATATGCTCCTATATATTTCTTGTTTGTTTGTAGACCTATCGGCAACCACAGGAGTCCAACTTATGTGGCCATTACGTCTTGACACACATATATAATATTATCATGCAAGGAATGAGTAACTTCGATGAAACGATAAATGTATTTGATATCACGTACATAGGTTTTCCTATGCTAACCCCTTTAATGCAAGGAATTGAAGGACTAATATATATAATATTCCCAGCAAGGAAGGACTAATATATATATATCTTTCTTGTTACAGTCGTTTGCCTGTGCTGACCCTTTCCTGAGGTGATATTGAGCGCATACGCCAAGTGTTTTGTGAATATCTGGTTGATGACCTCAAAAAGTCACCACAATAATGTCCTGAATTCATTTGTAAATATATGTTGTAGCAACAATCATCTTCTGTAAATGAACAATTGTACAATTTGTTTAATGATCAATAATAAATTTGCTGATTCATTTCCAACAATTTCCTTGTGTCCATTTTTGGTACCTGAACATATTGGATAGTGGATAAAGTTATTTAGGGCTTATATCTTTAGGACATGATGTTATAAATAAGTAGACTGAAATGTTATGAAGTTTTTTCTCAATATAAAATTAATGCTAGACTTTTAGGACCAGATATTTGTTAAAGGTCAGGTCCTAAAAGTCTTCGTTTAATTTAAAAAATATGACGAGACTTTTAGGATCGAATATTTGTTAAAGGTTCGATACTAAAAGTCTTTATTTAATTTAAAAAATATGGCGAGACAGGATATGTTTTAAAGGTCCAGTCCTAAAAATATGGCGAGACTTTTAGAACTAGATATTTGTTAAAGGTCCGGTCCTAAAAGTCTTTGTTTAAAAAAATATGGCGAGACTTTTAGGACTAAATATGTTTTAAAGGTCTGGTCCTAAAAGTCTTCGTTTAATTTTAAAAAATATGGGGAGACTTTTAGCATTGATAGTTTTAACCTCCGGTCTTAAAAATATAACTTTTAGGACCATATTGTTTTAAAATCTGGTCTTAAAACACTTTTAGGATCGATTATTTTTAAAATCTGGTCTTAAAAGTCAATATATTTAAGCTATGACAACCTTGTAATCTTCGTCATTTTTTAAACAATGCCCTAGGGTTCAAGACAACTGCTTGCTCAGGACAACCACTTGCAGGGGGTTTGAGACAACTGAGGTTCTTCTCAAGGTAGGTCCCTTATTGTTGTCATTTTTACCTCTCCATATTTTAATAATTATCAATCTCCTTTTTCTTTGTCTTTGTTCTTTTTCGGAAAATGAAAAAGGACACTGAAAATGATCAAAATATGGCGAGTTAAAAATTACAACACATGAGGGTCCACCTTGAGAAGAATCATCACTATATTTGTTTGTTTTGTTGGGATCCGTACATGCAGCAGAATTAAAATTTACGAATCCCATCTGAGGATCCATCAACGGCGTTTAAATCAAGTTAGAAAAAGAACCGTACCTATGCGAATTAATAAGTGTCTCTTTCGATTTGAACACGCGGGCTACCTACTCGATCAACAGAAGTCGGCTCTTCATATCTCCTCCCTCTACCGGTATCCACACAAATAGCACTCGAACACAAACGGGCAAGTGTGCTAGCACCTTCAAACCTTGCGTCTCTCCTTTTTCTCTCTAGGGTTTCTCGTGGCTTTTCGAATATGACTGACAAGATGTCCCACAGGTTTTTCTAAACCTGATAGGCGTATTATATTCAAAATTATTCCTTAGTAATTTTGAAATTTGAATTTGGATTAAAATAATATATTAATTAAATCTATCTCATAGATCTAATCTAATCTATTTATTTAATCCGAATTAAAAGCCTTCTAATTTAATTTATCTCTATAAATTAAATCTAAGATACTATATATCAATTTAAATTAAATCGATATATGATATCATTTATTCGAAAATTATATCTAAGATACAATATCTCTATTTGTTTTAGATATTTAATTTATCAAATAAATTAAATACAAAACAAATATTATATAATAATATTATAATCTCTATTAAATAATATTATAATATTATTTTCAAATTTAATATATATATATATATATATATATACATATATATATATATATATATTCATCCTAGATTAAATACACTATTCATTAAACCTTAGATATATCTAAGATTCAATGAATCTAGACACTTTTGCTCATGTTGGGCTATTCTTGTGTACGACCCTGCAGGCGCACATGAGATTGGCAGTGGGCCAATACTGTACTAGCCCACAAGCCGCAAGCGGCCTCTAGCAAGACATTGTGACTACCTAATTCATATGGGGATCGATGATACGATACTACCTATTATACAACCATGTCACGTCTCTTTTTTCATGCGATAATTTGGTCAAGGATAAGGCATGGATAATGTCAAATGTGAGGGACAAATTCCATCTTGACCATTCACATTCCTCTGCATGAAAACCACTGATCCCAATCCAAGCCTTTATCATCACCCTATTCAAAGGTGACTTTTGACTAGGTCAAAGATCGCCGACTCATCATGTAGGAATCCATGATGATCTCAGGTCAAAGGGCGTTGTGACGTGGTTATACATGAGATAAGCTTATGATTAAATCCATGCAGCTTTCTCATAGTGGGTCGGTCCAACACCTTGTACTCTTACAAGTACCTATGACTTTGATTCATATCTCCATACCTCATCAAAGTTATACTGGTCTTATTTCATCTTCACTCCTGTGTAGATGGCCGACCAGGGATATTTAGGATAATCTATAAGATATATCCAAGGATATAATTATCACTATAAACATGCAAAAGAAATGATAACTAAACAGAGAAATACTTTAAATAACATAAACATTTAAAGTACAATGACTTACCCTTAGGGAATAATTTCCAACATGTTTTGTATGTTCTTAACGTTGTATTCTGTGAACTTTCAATGTAAATGATGACACACGAGGACATTGTTTTATTTGTTCCCTTACTGCTGTGTATGGACCACTTTAAAAATGAAGATGAAACGAAATTATTTAATATTTTTTCATAATATTTTTAATGTTGCCCTTGTAGTACATAGATAAAAAAAAAAAAAAAAATCAAAGAGACAAAAAGAAAAAAAAGTTCAATCCTCCATATCATTGCCGAAAGAGGAGGAGTCAAAGGAGGGTGCGTCAGAGGAGTCCTCTTAAGAAGAATGGTACTCCACATCATTATTGTGGAGAACCATGTTGAGCTTGCAGTTGACGGTATGTATAAGCCCAACCAATTTGCCTAGTCTTCGGTTGATGTGATCGATCTGGGCTAGCAAGTGCTCCATCATCTGCTTGGTAGAAGGATTTAGAGGCAGTGAAGGAAGGCGCTGAGGTTGAGGAGGAGGAAGAAGAGGAGGAAAAGGAGGATCTGGTGGAGCAGACATTATGGTTGAGGCTAGGCAGTGTAGGAAGCCGTGGAGGTTGTAGAGGAAAAGGAGGAAGTGGAGAAAAATGTGAAGAAACTAAAGTAAAAACGGGCTTAAATAGATCACCATAGTTGGAGTGGCCTCAGAATATGAGGAGATGCGAAGTTAGGAAGTTCACTTGGAAGCTGAAGCGATCTACTCTGCAGCTTTGAACAGAGTGCAAGGATAAGACTCTATCTAAAGAATTTTAAAAGACTGAACTTTTAAGACCGAATATTTGTCTGCGGTCTTAAAATTTTTTTAATTGACAAAATTCTTACTTTAAAAAAAAATTAAGGACATACTTTTAGGACCGAGATTCTTTATAAGAAATCAGTCTTAAAAGTTATTTAATTGAAAAAATTAATTATACACATTTAGGACTAGATATTTTTAAAATACGCTCTTAAAAGTATGTACTAATTCTATATACCTATTTAATCTCATTCATTTTCACAATATCATTTCGTATCTCTCTACCCTAACTCCTCACTACCTATCTGCCCTAACTCCTCACTACATCCCTGATAATCCTTTGTGACCCCAAATACTCAAACAATGGTTAGATACAAGATAACCGCTCGTAGGGGTGCTCCTGAAGCTTGTGCCTACCTTAGACTATTATCTAGGGCTCCTCAAACGAGAGTGCATTCTATTCTGATGGAAGAGTCTTGGGTCATTGGACCCATTGTTATTTCGGATGATGACGAGATTGCCGGTACCCTCCAGCCTTCAGATCATGAAGAGGTTCCCGCTCGCCATCTCTAGCCTTCTGATAATATTCACCAACCTCCTGGCCCCATCCGCCTACCACTGACTCGTCCCCTATTTCCTCTAATGATGAATTGATGTTCATGCACATAAGACAGCAACTTGCTAATCTCCAGTGGGAAATTACTACTACTTTCACTGATGCCGCCAAGGCATTGGCTGATAACAAATAAGCTTTAGGATTTAGTCACATTATTGTTGTTGTTAATTTTCAGTTTGTTGTTCTTATTTTTCTTTTGTACGTGCATATTCTCCAATAATGTAAGAAGCATAAAGAACTAAGCTTCTATCTTCTTTTTGTTCATATTCTCCAGTAAAGGAAGAAGCTTATTCACCAGTATCCTTTATTTTCATTAAATTACTGCTGCTCTCGCTAAAGCCAATCCTATCTTTTTTAGTTCATTTCGTACAGTAAATAAGGACCTTTAAGACCGGATACTTTATAAGTAATTGGTCTAAAAAGTATTTGAAAATTTAAAATTAAAAACAAACTTTTAGGACCAGATATTTTATAAAACTCAGGTCTTAAATAAATGAATAGAAAAAATTTAGGACTGGATTATTTATAAACAACCGGTCTTAAAAATTAAATGAAAAGAAAACATTAAATGTATACCTTTAAGACCGGATACTTTATAATTAACCGGTCTTAATAAAATCCCAAAATTCTAAAAGATGTCTTTGTCGTGTGGAAAATTAAATTTCCCTCTCTGGACTGCTCTTATCACGCCAAAAGTGATAACTTATGTTCTATCTCTAGTGTTTGTGTGTTGCTCTCTCGACAAGCTAGTGTTGGTTAGCTTATCAATTTCTAGTTCTTTAGCTAAATGGTGATAAACCAAGCTGTGAAAGGTGTTTCGGTTATATAACTTACAACCAAGGCCATATGGTAAGAGAACTTATTGTCCCCTAGCTTCTCATACTTTGTCTAGGGATGAGAAAAGAAGTTTTTATGAGAGTTTACATGGCACAAAAGTTCCCTCAACATATTCTTCAAATTTTAAGAGGCTTGTATCGATGAAGACTTGAAATTAGTAGGCCAAAAGTCTCATGATTGTCATGTCTTAATGCAACAGCTACTCCTAGAGGGTATTCGAGGCATTGCTGAATATGATCTTTAACACATTTTAACTAGACTTTGTTTCTTCTTCAAAGCGGTTTGTAGTAAAGTTTTCGAGATTGAAAATTGAATGAATTGGAAAATGAAGGATATCTTATCTTGTGCTAGCTTGAGAAGCTTTTCCTTCCTACATTTTTTGATATAATGGTTCATCTAGTGAAGGAGATCAAGTTGTGCGGCTCTATCCATTTACGATAGATGTACCCAATTGAAAGATTCATGAAATTCCTAAAAGGATCTGTGAAGAATGAAGATGGAATATCACCTAGAGGGGGGTGAATAGGTGATCTCAAAAAATTTTCTCGAGTCACACACAAGCACAAATAAAACAGAGACAGAGAAGACAAATAGACACAGAGCAATTTATACTGGTTCGGTCTAATACTTAGACCTACGTCCAGTCCCCAGAACACCTGGGATTTCTACTATCTTTCAAAGACAATTACACTGTAGTTGGATGATCCTCTCACTAGAACTCACTCCCCCTTACAAGCTATAATTGAATGCCCACACTTAAGGTCCTACAACCTTAAGATTTTACAAAGCAATAATCAGATAAGTGTTTTGAAACTCCCTCACTAGTAGATAACGATAAACACTGAAGTACAATGAAAATATCCGAAGATATTAGCTCAGTTAATGAAACAACAAGAAGTAGTTGAGCCGAATTGATTGCACAACGTTTCGGTAGTTGGTGAATTCAAAGCTTCAAGAATTTATAGTTGATCTCATTTATGACCAATGAGAAGCTTGAACAAATATCTGTTGAGACTCTTTAATATGTCTGTTAGAGATGAAGCGCGGAAGTCTGTATAATTGTGTCACAATATTCTTTTATTCCTGCGATTATGACCATTGTAAGTCCAACAAAGAGAATGAAATAGCCTTGTTCAAAAATGTCTTTCGTTGCCAGAGGTATATCTATTGGTTGAGGGTTTTGAACAGGTAACTGCATTAAATGCACTCTAACACGTCGACCGCTTTATTCAAAATCCAAAAATAATGTGTTCTAATCATCTATAACTCACTAAGAAACTGATTAAATGAGGTTAATAACATTGATGTTAGATGATATGAAGAATCTAAAAGCATACTTGGAGAATTTAGGGTTGCAGATACACATTCACAAAACAAATATAAACTTGGCTCGAGTCACCATTTATACAGGCTCGAGTCGAAGCAACGTTTAAGGCATAGAAAACCTTTCAAAGTATCATCTGACTCGAGGCAGACAAATCTTTGGCTTGAGTCTAGGCTTAGGCTCGAGTCACCAATAACTGAGGCTCAAGTCGATCTCAAGAGATTGATGAAGGATAATGAAGATCTTTAACTCGAGGTAAAATATGAGGCTCAAGTCAGCCTCTAAACTCAAGGTAGACAAATAGGCTCGAGTCACTGTGAAGAAAAAACAATTGGAGCTTGATAAGCAAGTCTCTAGCTCGAGGCGTTAAGTATAGACTCGAGTCAATCTTGACTTTCAAATGTAACGGTCAAGATTCTGGCTAGAGTCAATGCTTACTGGCTCGAGGCAAGAAAGTCATGTTTTGAAAACCATTTCAAAAATTAAGATCTTTGGCTCGAGTCTCCAAAAGTCCTGGCTCAAGTCTCCGAAAGTCCTAGCTCGAGTCTAAGCACAAACCGGAGGCACACTTTTTGTAGGCTCGAGTTAATTGATTCACAATTTGAAGAGCATTTTTGAAATCAATGATCATTAGCTTGAGTCTCTGAAAATCTAGGCTCAAGTCTAGAGCCAGACTTGAGGCAGCCTTATGTTAGGCTCGAGTTAATATGGCATTTTGGTGATAGATGCATAGGGGATTGACTCGAGTCTACAACATTGGCTCGAGCCAATCTGACAGCAAAGTGATTTTTCTGATAAAACGTGATTTTGACTGAGTTAAAATTGTTTTGCATATATTTCTTGAACATACACTGTTTTCATCCTTAATCATCATCAAAACACAAATAGGGAACTAACAAAGAAAGCATGCTGGCCAGAAGCATCAATCGTTCCAAAATATGTTTCTGAAGAAGCCATGGAATTTTGTCAAAATTATTTGGCCAAAGTAAGACATATTAGCCTTCCTAAATGTCACCATGTTGAAGGGGGTAGACGAAGGACTATAGTAAAGAGTGTGGGTCCTGATGAATTGTCACAAGTCCACTTATACATCTTGAATAATGTTGATGAAGTTCGAGCCATCATAGATGCGCATAACGAAGTTGTAAGAAAAGAAAATCATCGAATGACTGAACAAAGGTTAATTAGGGAGCATAACAAAACTTTTGCAAATTGGTTCAAACAAAAGGTTGAGGGAGAGGAATGTGTTTATGATACAATCAAATGGTTAGCATGTGGTCCTGAGGTTTATGTCATAAGTTGGAATTCGTATGTGATCAATGGTTATACATTTTACATGAAGTCCCTAGATGATAAGAGCACCATCTAGAACAGTGGTATTATGTTAGAGGCTAAATATATGCACTTCTCTAGTTAGAAAGACAAGAGGCCTAAATTGGCTGTCATGTCTTATTATGGGGTTATTGACAAGATTTGGGAGGTGGACTATGTTGAAATTAAATTTTCCATTTTCAAATGCAAGTAGGTTAATGTCAATAATGGTGTTTATATTGATCGGCTAGGATTTACATTAGTCGATATCAATAGTAGAAATTTTGGAGATGAACTCAGGAAAATAAAATGTGGTATGTAGCTTTCCAAGGAAAAAAGGTCATTGATATTGATGAGGAAATTCATTCAAATTATGGTCTTCCTGACAATACTCCTTTTTCAAGGGGTCTCTCGAACATAAACGAAAAGATGAAGCGGATAATGAACCTAGTATCAGAAATGATCATCATGAAGGGATATGGGAGGATATCCCTTTATAAAAGAGACAATTCATAGGATAATATTCATATACAAATTTATTTGAAAACTCTAAGGTTTAACTATATTCCTTCTTAAGTTCTTAAACAATGTCACTGACTGTGTAGCTTTTGTTCTTGTTTTTATTTTTGTAGTAGGATCCGATCGATAGGGGCTTGTTACACAAAAGAGGAATGTTATGTTGTTGGGTGGGAATCTGATGAAGACATGGTGAATTGGGCATGTATGTTAATTTAATTAGGTGCTATCTTTGTAACTTATCTTATTGTATATATTCATTAAGGTGCTGTACTATAATAGTATATTCATTAAGAAGCCACATAACTCATGGTAAATAATATTTGTATCAATTTCCAATTCAATTTGTAATTCATAATGGATGGTTCATAGCTTGTAACTTGAAGTACTATCTTTTAGGTGCAATAATTCAATATGTATGATCAGGAAGAAATGGAACAGGGGAAAATTTGACTTTTAAGACCGATGTATTTAATAATAGTCTGGTCTTAAATGCCAGTTTTTTAAGACTAGTGTATTTATATCCAGTCTTAAAAGTTAGACTATTTAGACCAGACGTTTTTTCTCCGCTCTTAAAAGTCATATTATGTTGGTCTTAAAAGAACAACTTTTAAGACCAAATGTATTCATTAGTCCGGTCTTGAAGGTCGGTACCTTTAGACCGATGATGTAAAAGTAAGGTCTTAAATTTTGGTTTTTTAATATCGGTGTATTTATTAGTCCGGTATTAAAAGTTAGAATTTTAAGACCGGGCTTTTTTTTGTCCGGTCTTAGAAGTCATATTTTTTAGACTGGCCTTTTTAGTTGTTCGGTCTTAAAATTTTGGTTCTAAGACTAAACAAAAAATATATCAGGTCTATATAGAACAATTTTTAAGACCTAATATTTTTAATGTCCGGTCTAAAGAGTTTTTTAAGACCGGTTCGCGTCCAGTCTAAGAAGTTATAGACTTCTAAGACTACCTGGAACGAGACAGGTCACAGATTCGGTCTTACAATATTTCTTTTGTCCAGCCTTAAAAGCTTTTTTTGTGCCCGTGAAAATGGAATAAGATACTAAGGTTGGTTATCTTTAATGTCAATGTTCTAAGCCCAATGTATAGCTAATGGACCTACACTAACTCCAAATGCTTAAACCTTCGAAGTTAACTTTGTTACCAATTGCCTTTACTTTCTTATGTTCACATGTCAAGCCTATGTTGCAAGAATTTTCTTCTAACTTTGAAAATTCATATTTTTATGTACAAATATCCAATTGTAGTTATTCCACATGCTGTGTGACCTTTATTAAGTATAATTTTAAGGAACAATTCTTCCTACTGCCACTTGTACTAGCAAAAATCTATAATTCCCATTAAATTCTTACTGCCACAAAATAGTCCCAATTTAAATTGCCTAAATTCATATCTTACAATATACAAACTCAAATGGCATATATTATGCATCAAATTAAAGCTTAAGATGTCTACTACCGTTATGGAAAGTTTCATGGCCATTGGACAAGATTTTATCATTAAAAAACTCATCACAAGTAGACTGTCTCTTGAAAACAAAATATGACAATACTACTACTTTATCTTTAATATTTGGGTGTTCAATCCAACCCTTCTAAGATCATATTCACAACCTATTTCCACTTAATTTCGTGTGTAAAATCCATTTCTAACCTCCAAAATAACAAACTCATATTCTTTCTCCAAGTTCTGTATCTAGCCGAAAATCAGGGGTTTATTACAACTCAACAAAATCTTAGAATATTCGGCTCAAATTAGAGCTTATACATACCTCTACTTGATTCCATAACCGGTTCTTATTTTGGCACCTCACCATGTAGTTGGCACCAAACACATTTGATCAAGAATCTGAAGCCACAGAAATATTGCTCTCATTAAAAGAAACAACGTTAGAGAAGGCTTCATAAGCTAGAAAAGCCGAATAGAAGGTGAAATCCCCTCCAGAGTTCAAGAACTCTTACTATTCATTTTCCTTCTCTCCTCTTTCATTTTCCTTTCTTAGTTCTCATTTTTATGTTTTGATGATAACAAGGCTTGTAAAAGAATAAGGTTTTGATTCAGTGAAATACGAAAATGGCAAAAGTATACTTTAACATAGGTAAACTTAATTGAGCACAAGTTTGGTTGTGCAAGGTTCTTCATTCACACCACTGAACTTGATTGTCAACTGATACTTGAGCACACTTCCATCTTTACTCAAGCATACAATTTTTACTCGAGAATGAAAATGCTCTGCTTGGGCACTATATTCGAGCACAGCATTGGGTCTACTTGAGCATGCATACTAACTTCTTCCTGCAGCATTGCTTACTCGAGCATGGAAATGCGCTGCTCGAGCAGTATACTTGGGCACGATTTTGAGCTTGCTCGTGTATGAGTATTCTATGACATTAACCTCTCTATTTTAGGTTATTACTGGAGCAAGTAATAAGACTTTCTCGAGCACAATACTCGAGCAAGGATATTTTGTACTCTAGCACATATATTCTGGTAACCAATGTTCTGGCTTTTATAGTAGTTGCTCGAGCAAACTGAACCTTTACTCAAGCATGGTACTCAAGCACATGCGTCTTAACAACTCATCCTTTATTCTTCATAAAGGTTGCTTGAGCACGTTGAAGCACTTACTCGAGCAAGGGTATATGCTTACTATAGTCAGCTTATTTATTAAACTCTTTGTGTGTAAATATTTGAATATTGCTCGAGAACTCTTATGTTATACTTGAGCAAAGTTTTTATAGAGGTGTCATATACTTCGGCTTCATAAATTCAAAATCTCTGATTAACATCTGATTTCATTTGAACACTACTCATATTATTCTCAATGCTGTTAAATATATTTGCTAGTGAGTTTTAGATTGTCAATGAAAGGATTTCGTGCAAATCATCAAAAAGCAACGGATGTGTCAGAGCATTAAATGTGTTGTATAAAACAAAGCACTCTTACGAAATGGAATTTAGAGCAAGTCAACCCATTTACTTTCCCAACCTCAATCCATTATCGTTATACTATTTCCGTTCACTCCTTCTCAATGGATTCTTCCTTTTCAAATACCCGCCAGTTATTCTTCATCAATTTCTCCTTAAATTCCCTCTTACTCTTCCATAATCTCCATCGCCTGTCATCTTTGCTAAGCCTGAAGTCTGTGTTTTCTAAATCCTCTCCAAGTATACCAAAAATCTTTCAATCCTCTTTCCCATAAATGGGTCGAACTAAGAATATGAAAGTTGCTCTTGGTTTACATACCCCATCGGACTCATCACCGAATTCACCTCCTCAACAACCAACCAAGAAACCCATAACCACTCATTTCCGACCAAAAGTTCAAACATCCAAGCCATAACCAAAGGCTAAAGGGATTGTGATTCAGGAGACCTCAAGACTTATGACTCAGCAACAGATGTCATCATTGCCTTTTGGGAAAGGCAAGGAGAAAGTCTCAACCGTGGATCCATTTATGGAAGGACAAGTCAAAGTCCAATGCCAAGAGACTTCAGAGACAGTCTCAACCTTCTCATGCCTTGGGAGTTAGTCTCTGTAGGCATTTGGTTCAGTTGGTTGCTCTCCTCAGGTGATTCAGGCTCAGCAACCTCTGGTTTGTCCTCCAGGTATGATTGGTTCTACTACTGTTATTCCCGATTAAGTGAGTTTTGAGTTTTATTATGGTAATCGACCTTTTTGTCAGAACATGTATGTGGATTTAAAGATGTTAAGAACTGAATGTCATGTTGATCTATCACCATGGCTTCAATAGTATAAGCCTCTATTATGTCTTCGAACCCCTTACTGCCCTACAATTGTGAAATTGTTTTATTTCATTTTGAGAATTGCTGAGAAAGAGGATGAAGATGAGGAAGATGTACTTGTGACCTCTTTTCGAGGACAGCCTATTAAGATCACTGCTGAGGATCTTAATACCATTTTAGATGTTTTGAGCATTCCTACTAAGAATCCTAAGAAACTATCCCATAATCAGATTTTCAGCATTCTGAGACCTAGTAAACTTATTGATGCTTTAAAGTTCAAGCCTGCTAATATGAATGATACGTCTAGGTTATCTGGTACATTTACAATAGGAACATGGTACAAAAAGGTCATAGCCTCACTCATTTTGTTAAGAGAGATTATCCCCTGTTCGCCTCCATTATATCTCAAGAGCCTTATGTTAGTTCTCTACGTGTTTTGATGATAACTGACAATTGTAAATGAAATATGAAGTTTTTCTATGGAAAGTTAAGAAAACTTACTGCCAAAGGAAAACTCGAGTTTTGGTTTCAAAACTCAAGTTTTGATCTTACAGAGAGTAACTCAATTTTACTTAACTGAGCAAAACCACTGGTTTTCCGAGAAAACTCCAGTTATCACCATACAGAGATTTTTCAATGTTTCTGGAAAAGACAAAACTCTAGTTTTCATTTGGAAACTCGAGTTTTGGTCATATAGAGAGTCTCCAACATTTCAAGCTTGTGAAAACTATAGTTTTGATATGAAACTGCCAGTTTTTAGTTTGCCATGAGTTTTCTAAGTTTTCCTAAGTTTTGTGAAAACTTGAGTTTTGGTTTTGGAAACTCGAGTTTTGAACGAGAAAAAACATTCAAGTTTTACTCAGTTTTCAAAACCGCAAATTTTCATGGAAAACTCCAGTTTTGACTTGGCATAGATTTCCTAATGTTTTCATAATTAAGTGGAAACTCGAGTTTTGGTTGAAAACTTGATTCTTGGCCAAGTAGAGAGCTTCGCTCTTCTTAAGGTTTTGAAAACAACTAGTTTTCATGGAAAACTCTAGTTTTGAATTGACATAGTTTTCTCAAAGTTTTCATACTTAAATGGAAACTCGAAGTTTTGTTTTAGAAACTCGAGTTTTGACCAAGCGAGAGCTTTGGTCTTTTTCAATGTTTGAAACCTCCAGTTTTGGATGAAAACTCCGGTTTTTGACGTTTTGGACTAAAACTCATTTTACATGTCCAAAGTCCAAAACTCGAGTTTGGAATGGAAACTCAAGTTTTGAGTTCTATTCAAAACTATGGTCCAGAGCTCAAATTGCGACGTTCCTCTCTAGAAGAAGGAAACTCGAGTTTTGTTTTGGAAACTCGAGTTTTACTATTAGTGCACAATGACAAACTCGAGTTCTGATGAACAAACTCGAGTTTGCGTCGCAGAGTTTGAAATTCAAATCTGACGAATTTGTGAAACCTTTTTGTTTGATCTTAATACTTCCTATTACCATTCATTAATATTCCTAACTATGTTTAACCACTTTGTTAGTGAGTTTCAGATGTTTTAAAGGATATTAAATGAAGATTTGAACTAAAGCAAAAAGTGATGTCAGCACATTAAATGCAAAGTCTAGAAAACTTGCATCCTTTTGGACAATCATTCTACACACGCTACAAAGGGATTAATGTTTCCTTTCCACATCCAGTAGCTGCTCTTCCAACGGATTAAAAGTCAAGCACAAACATCTGTGCAACTGGATTAAGCAAAGTGTAGTGAGAGAAGAAGACCTAAGTTCACCCTACTCCTTGCTGAATGTATACAACGGTTTACATTAGGGATTACAACGATTATTTAATGCTCTCTTGATATAAATAGAGTTGCATTCAAGTCTTCTCAACAACCAACCTGCTGAAAACGAATTGCATTCAAGTTTACCAACTACTCTTTCAGTTTTCACTTGTAAAGTATCTTTTGATAAATTGATCTTCAGTGTTTATTCTTATCTACTCTTAGAGAGAGTTTCTTCATTGTAAATCATTTATTGTGAGAATCTCAAGTCAAGGGACTTGGAGATTGGGTTATTGATTGCAAATTGTAAGGGGGAGTAAGTTCTAGTAAGAGAATTACTCTTGAGTTACAGAGTGTGTAATCAATTGAGATAGTGAAAAACCCAGAGTGTCTGGGGACTAGACGTAGGTTAGAGGTTGGACCGAACCAGTATAAATCCTTGTGTCTTGCTCTTCTTCCCTATACTCTGTTTAGCTCTGTTTTAGCATTCGAAAATAGAGCAGTTCGAAAAGTTCTTAAAATCCCCAATTCACCCCCTCTTGGTGATTAAGCTCCACTTTCACCCTAAAACCCAAGGAAATATATTATCAATGAAATGTGTCAGTTTTGTTCTCACTTGACTGATTGATCCACTATTCCTTTTCCTGACTTGGTTTCTCACATCTTGGCTTTGAATAATAAATGGTCTATTATACCGGATGAGAAACC
Organism: Acacia acuminata; assembly: GCA_019022655.1. Classification (NCBI taxonomy): domain Eukaryota; kingdom Viridiplantae; phylum Streptophyta; class Magnoliopsida; order Fabales; family Fabaceae; genus Acacia; species Acacia acuminata. Next base: position 140,677 of record JAFJYI010000306.1, on the reverse strand, counting down.
AGTTTGGCCTCTGAGGTTTGGATAGCAACATTTGATTAGATTGAGGGTTTTATTCACTGAGGCTTCCTGGAAGCCTAAGGAACAGTCTGTGAAGAAGTCCATGCCTTAATAATTCAGACCAGATGAGGCTTAATCATCTCAAGTTGGATCATCGACTTCTTCTGCTCAAGCCCCTTCATTTTTCAGTGCCTCTTTTAATGAGGCTATTCAGGTGGCTATTGCTCCACTGATGCAGACCAACATAGCCTTTTAGGCTTCAGTTGACCATAAGTTGGAGATCTTGGTTCAAACCAATGTTTCCTTAATCAAGACTCTAGAGGCTCTCTTGACCCAACTGGTTTATGAGATGAATGAGAAGTTTCATACTCTATTTGATCAACAAACTGAGCAGAACCAAAAGATCCTTCAATTCGAGGCTACCCTCAATGCTATTGGTATCAATCTCTTTGACCTTTACTTGGATTTATCTGTACCATCCAGTTTCACTCCACCATCTGAGCTTGCTCTTCTATTTTAACCTTTACCTACTGCTACCACTCCTACTATACCTCATTCTCATCTGCCTTCTGTGCCTTACACCTCCACTAACCCTACCTTGACCTCCCACCAAACCTCATCTTCCACTTCCTCCTCCACTGCTAAACCACTTCCTCGTCAGCCTTCACCTTCTCTAGTTCCTCCATCTGATATCACATTTCCCTCCTTTTTGGCTAATGACAAAGGGGGAGAGAATTGAGACTGAGACTAAGATTGGATTAATATCTATTGCTATCTTTTTCTTTTTCATTTGATTATATATTGAATTATATTAGTCTATCTGTAATAACGTTTATCATTTCAAGTATTATGCAATGTCATTCTATCTTGTACTTACTCTTTTTACATAAAGTTTCATTGCATTCAATATTCTTTCTTACTAATCTCAAATCCTTTCAAAATGATTTCAAAATTTAACAAGTATTGTCATCATCAAAAAGGGGAGAATGTTAGTTCTATTTCTTATGTTTTGATGATAACAAGACTTGTAAAAGAATAAGGTTTTAATTCAGTGAAATATGAAAATGGCAGAAGTATACTCGAGCATATGTAAACTTACTCAAGCAGGAGTTCGCTCGAGCAAGTAAGTGGTTGGTCGAGCAAGGTTCTTCATTCATGCAATTGAACTTGCTTGTCAACTGATACTCGAGCACACTTTCATCTTTAGTCGAGCATACAATTTTTACTCAAGCATGAAAATGCTCTTCTCAAGTACTATACTCAAGCACAACCTTAGGTCTACTCAAGCATGCATACTAACCTCTTCCTACATCATTGTTTACTTGAGCATGGAAATGCTCTACTTGAGCAAGGTTTTGAGCTTGCTCGAGCATGAGTATTCTGTGATATTAACCTCTATATATCAGGTTAGTACTTGAGCAAGGATATTCTGTACTTGAGCATATATATTTTGTTTACTAATGATCTGGCTTTTGCAATGGTTACTCGAGTAAACTGAACCTTTAGTTGAGCATGGTACTCAAGCAAAGATAATTGTTTACTCGAGCACATGCGTCCTAACAACTCATCCTTTGTTCTTCACAAAGGCTGCTAAAGCACGTTGAAGCACTTCCTCGAGTATGATACTCGAGCGGGGATATATGCTTACTCGAGTAAGCTTATTTATTAAACTTTATCTGTGTAAATATTTGAATATTGCTTAAGCACTCTTATGTTATGTTTGAGCAAAGTTCTTATAGAGGCTTCATATACTTCATCTTTTTCACCTTCATAAATTCAAAATCTCTAATTAACATCTAATTTCATCTGAACACTACTCATTATTATTCTCAATGCTATTAAAAATATTTTCTAGTAAGGTTCAGATTGTTAATGAAAAGATTTCGTGTAAATCATCAAAAAGCAAAGAAGGTGTCAAAGATTAATGTGTTGCAGAAAATAGAGCACTCACACGGAATGGAATTCAGAGCAGGTCATATAATCATTACTCCAGACACCCATTTTGACTAAAGTGATATTGACTATTCCTTAGTCAAGTACTGACTAGAGGAATGTCATATGAAGATTGTCGATAGTGATACGAAAGCAACATATCCTCAAATCTTCAGTGATGTTGGAATCTTCAGCGATGTTGGTTTATGTCCTAAGAGAATGCTTTTGTGTCTAACGGAATGATTGAAGTCTCTTAACGAATAGCTTGAACCATTACCAATGGTCATTAGTGGCATTCATCTATAAATATGAAGAGTATTCAATTCGGAGCTAACAACTAGCGATGATATCATTTATTGCTCAAGTTATTGCTCATTAATACTTTCTAATATCTTTTGATATTCAATCTTTAGTTATTATACATTTCCTATGTTCGAGAGTTATCTTCATTCAATTGTTAAATTGATTGTTTTGAAATCCTAAGGTAATTAGACCTTAAGTGTGGTTGTTTGATTATAGTTGTAAGGGCGAGTAAATCTGGTAAGGTTACTTTGTGCTTATTGTAATCATTATTGAAAGATAGTGGAAATCTTATAGAAGCTCTAGGGACTGGACGTAGGCCATGAGGTTAAGGCTAAACTAGTGAAATCTGTGTGCACACTTCGGTGATATATATCTCTTTAACCTTTCTTTCATGATTTAATTATTGGTTAAGATTGTTTTAATTTTTATAAATCACCCAATTCACCCCCTTTTGGATGATTCGCTGTAACTAACATCCTTCAATTTCTTCTCTCTCTCTCTCTCTCTCTCTCTCTATTTGGTACTAGCCAAAATAAGGGCCTTGAAGAGGTTTAAATGTTCTTTAATTCTCATGTTATTAGCTCATATGTTGACTTGTGGCCAAGTAATCCAATCATAAGATGCCATGTGTCCTTGTAGCACATTCTTTCCCATCTCTCTCTTATTAAGTGCCACTTTATATCAAGTAAAGGAAGGCCTGATGAATTCACTTGACACTTAAGTTCGGTGTTCGAAAAAGTCAAGTACCTGACCGAACCAGAGATTGGTGGATTCCTCAACTTAAGCGCTAGGTGGCGTGTTCTGGAGATACCAACACAAAAGTGGTCTTGTACTTTGTCATGATGAGAGGACACTTTTCATATTTTTATAAATCCAACACACAAGTTGTGTCATATTAGCTATCATGACATACTTTATCGGTGCTTGCTCGGGATTACAGCAGCATACCAAGGCCTTCCAAATGGTGCCAGGTTAGAATGTGTGTGTGGGCTACTTTATGGTGCAACATATTGGTGTCTTTTCCAAAAAAGAAGGGTACACATGTCTGCCCTGAAAATGACATGTTCACTCCTATACCGGCACATTTTGCTCGACCAATCGTCCCATAACTCATGACATAGCTAGGTGGCATCTTTCTACCAACCTAATGGCACCGTATATCTATCATATGTCCTTTTGTACCAACACTTTATTCCTATTACCTACACATATTGGGCCCTTTGTTGGGTAGGGTGAAATAACATAGTCCTCGAGAGTCTTTCTATCTCTTGACATTCTTGGGACTCTTCCCGAATTAGGCTTTGTTGTCTACCTGATGCAAGCTTATCCTCTAGTCTTTAGACCCAAAATTCAGGATATTACACATTTTATATTTTCACAAACTCTAAGTCCTATCCTTTTCTTCTCTCTCATAGATTTGAATATAAAATTTTATATTTTCTATATTTTCAATTCATATCTTTATTCTATCCTTATTTCCACCATATTCATGTCATTCCCATTATCCTTTTGATGAATTCAAATTCAAAAGTATATCTTTAAATTCAAAGGAATTAGGTTTTAATCAATCCTATATTATCTTTCAAATTCAAGTGCAAGAAAAGGATAAAGATATATCAAGATCATCGCCATGCCTTCCAAATTCAATAAGGAACATCCATAAGGCTATAAAAAGACCCTAAATGACAATAATCATGACTCACACATCTCTCTTGTTTCTTTTATCTATAAGGTGTATTCTAGTCACATGAGTGGCTAGTTTTCTTTGATTCTCAAGGAGAGATGTAATGACTTGAGTCCCATATTCTTGATTGTTAGAAGGAGTTGTATTAGGGTTTTAATCTTTCATATGTAAGTTTTTATGATTTCCTAGTTTGTGGTTTTGATATTCTTTTCATATGGTTTCCAATTTCGTTTGAATGGTTTTATGGATTAATATGTGATTCTTGTTTTAATTATAATTTGAGTTCCTATCTTTTCTTTGTATGATTTCTTATGTCATTGGCACAAAATAGGCCTTTTAGACCGCCACATTTAAACTGTTATAGAGGATCAAATCTAAAAAGTATGATCGTGGTAATTTTGTAAATATAAAAAAAATTAGACTAGTTCCTTTAATATACAATCTAAAAGATGTTATTTAGACTGGATTTCTAAACACCCAATCTAAAATTATAAAAATAATAGAAAAATAAAAATTCGATTACTTTGTAGATCGATTGTCTCTTATAACCATCTAAAAGATAAATTTTTTTAGATTTTATGTTTCTTATGACCTAGGTCTAAAAATGGGAATAAAAAATTAATATATTTATTACTTTTAAGACTAGATGTTACAAATAACCAGTCTAAAAGGTGAACTTTTAAGACCTAATTTTGAGCATAACTAATCTGAAAGATTATCTCCAGATCAAAATCCGCTCCCTAAATCCTCTCTTTTTCGCACTTAAATTTAATTTTGCTCTCTGAACGTCTTTTCTTGTCGTGATAACTCGAAGGTCTATCCCATTTCTGAACTCCTCCACTGCTCACTTGTCCTCTTTTGCAGCTTGCTTCTCCGTCATTACCACCGATGCTAGTGTATGTTGTGTACCCTCATCGTTGCTTCACATTTCTCTCTCAACAAGCTAGTTCCAGTGAGCTCACTTTTTACCCAAGTTTTTTTTTTACAATGGTACCCTTACATGCTCCTTGCATGCCATTTTCCATCTCTGAAGTTAATTTAGTGCAATTTAATTTGTTTATATATCAAAACCACACATGGCTTTAATAATGCTTAATGGAACTGAAAATCTTGCACACTTGAGTAACAGAAACACAAATAAGATAGGTTTTATAGGGTCGGATTTGTGCTAAAAGGACCTCCCAATAGTGGGTTTTGTTAGTTTTTCTATAGTTCCCAATTATAGGACCATAACACCTAAGTTTAGTCTCTTGGCTTTGAGGCCAAGCTCATAGACAAGGTTCATACAAGACAAGAAAGAGGCTTTTTTATTCTATAGGTTTCTGTCTATTGTATATGACCAAATAACACAAGAGTGGATTTTGTTAGTTCTACTAGAGTTCAGCATTTTCAGTTTCCTTTATTCCCTGCCTTTTAATTTGGTTGTGTTGTTAGCATATTATATGTTAGAATGATGCAGACTTTAGCATCTTGCAAGCTTTAGCTTTTTTTGCTGTTATATGTGTTTTGGAGCTCTACTTATATTTTCTAGATTATTCTTGGCTTGTTTGTTATGGATTTTTTGGATTCTATATGTAGATCTGGGTTATGGAGGTTCGTATGTAGATATGTTTTTGGGATGATTTTGAAGTTCTTTATTTTGTATGATTTTGATTTTTGTATTGTGTATGTAGATATCGGCCTCTCGGCTCCTCCTTCTATTTTACTGAAGGTCGTCTCGGGGTTACAAAGGATGGTAGGCAGAGAGAGCCTGGATCGAAAGTTTCTCTCTCTCCCCACCACTCTTTTGTCCTTCACCGCGCGTGAAGTAAATTTTTTTTTTAAAAAAAAAACTTACAGCGTCCCTATTAAAAAAAAAAAAGGTACGTAGTAACTCTCTTATGGCATCCCTTAAAAAAGGGACGTTGTTTGGAGACTTTACTATGTCACTCACATAGGTGTCCCCTTGAAAAGGGACATGAAAAGGATCTAAAAACAGACGTTAAAAGCCTTTTTTTTTATATTTACAATTCAACCACCAGAAACACAAACACACAAACGAACTATTCAATTACTGTTTCATTCATTGTGTAATATATTTGTATATTTACAATCTCCAGTGTTTATCTATATACTCCTTTAAAGAGTTATATTTCTGACTAAATATCTTTGTAAGAATCTCAAGGTGGTGGGACTTTGAGATTAGGTTATTGATTACAACTTGTAAGGGGGAATGAATCCTAGTGAGAGGATTACTTAGGGTATAGGGTGTGTAATCATTTGAAGAGTTATTAAAAATCTTAGAAGTTTGGGGACTGGACGTAGGTCAAGAGGTTAAACCAGTATAAATCTCGTGTTAATATCTTTCTCTATCTCAACTTTGTTATACTCTATTTTGTGAGTTAGTTTCAGAGATATCCAAAAGTTTTTGAATCACCCAATTCACCCCTTCTTAGGTGATAATCCTGTTTTCATTTGGTATTAGAGTTGTGTTATCTCTTGAAGATTAACATCTGAGATAAAAGATCCTATGGAAAGAATATTGTCTGATGGAGCTTCTATCAGCAGACCACTGAGTTTCAATGGTGACCATTACTCATTCTGGAAAGCAAAATTAAGAGTGTTTGTGATGGCCACCGAATATGGTCTTTGGCAAGTGTACGAAGATTATGTCCCAACCAGAGTAGAAGGTGGAACTAATGTGCCAAAGGTTGATTCGAAGTTTGATGAAAATGACAGAAGGCAAATGACTTTAAACAATAAAGCTATCCTTATGCTTCAAAGTGCATTAAGTCAAAAGGAATACTTTCGCATTTGCAATCTATCAACTGCAAAAGAAATGTGGAAGTCCTTAAAGATTGCTTATGAAGGAACTTCTAGTATTAATGATAATCAATCAACACTCTCACAACTGAATTCGATTTCATTCGTATAAAGCCTGGAGAATCAATTGGAGAATTCCAACTAAGGTATACTCATCTCATCAATCAGTTGTCTACCTTGGGAAAGACCTATGAACAAAATCCTCAAGTCATGAAAATTCTAAATGTCCTGACAAAAGATTGGGAAGCTAAAGTCATTGCAATTGAAGAGGCTTATGGAGAGTCAATCCAATTTGTGGCTGCCTTGTCTGGAAGTCTCTTTGAGTATGAAGGAAAGATCAAATTCAAGAAAGGTCTAGATGAGATCAGCAACAAACAAAAGGGAATTGCCTTCAAGACTATCAATAAGAAAAGGATGAAGATGAAGAGCTTGGCATGACAGTCCAGAGGTTCAAAAGGTACAACAAGAAAGATTAAGGATTCTGGAAATTTCACAAAGGCAGCTCCAGCAATGAGTCCAAGAAGCCTATCATATGCTACGAATTTGAAAAGTCAGGACACATCAAGTTTTAATGTCCTCAGTTGAAGAACAAGGAGAAAGATAAGAAGAAATTCAACAAGTTCAAGAAGAAGGCCTATGTCTTAGCCATATGGGGAGATAGCTCATCTGATGAAGATGAAGGTGATGAAGAATAAATGGCCAATATCTGTCTTGTGGCTCAAGAAAAATCTAAGAGTAAAGAGGTAAAAGATTTTGAACCTTCATTTGAAGAACTTCTTTTCGAGTATAATTCTCTTCACTCGAAGTTCGAAAATTGGCTAAGGGACCTCTTTCTTCTAAAAGAAAAATTAAAAATCTTGAGGAATAAGTTCAAAATGTTCCTCCTCCAATTTCAGTTTGTGAAAAGGTTTTGCAAAAATGTTTGTGAAAAATGTTTTGTTTTGGAGAAGAATAACATTTATCTCACTAAAACTCTTGAGAAGTTCACTAAAGGTAGTGAAATGCTCAATGTGATTTTAAAGCAACAAAGATTTACAAACGATAAATCGGGAGTTGGTTAGAATCCTAATTTTGATAAAAGGAAAGGTAAGAAGAAAACTAGATAAAAGACATATCTGAACTATTTTCAAAATTCAATTCATTCTTCAAATCCTTTTGCCCATTACAATTAATGTAACCAGAAGGTGCATACTACCTCTTCTTGTTTTCATAAAAGGAAAGAAAAGTTAAACCTGTGGGTAATTATAGATAGGTGCCTAAGGGATCTTATGAGGTTCCTAAGACACAAACTAACCCAAAAGGACCCAAGAAAAGATAGGTACCTAAGACTTGATTCTTTATGTCTTGCAAGTTTGTCTAAGAGCATCAAATTCCAACAAATTGTGTATTGACAGCGGATGCTCTAGACACATGATAGGAGATCAATCCAAATTTGCAACAATTAAGCAAAAGGATGGTGGCAAGGTGACTTTTGATGGAAATCGATTCGGAAGGATTGCTGGTATTAGTGAAGTTGGAAGCAACGATGAACCACAAATCAAAGATGTCTACCTTGTGGAAGGACTATGCTACAACCTCCTCAGTGTGAGTCAAAACATAGACAAAGGTAACTTGGTTATCTTCAATTATGAGGAATGCATGATTGTTAGCAAGGATGATCCGCCCTTGGACAAAATCAAATTGAAAGCCTTATTCAGGGCTCCTAGAAAAGGTAACTGTTATACTCTAAACCTTCCTAGCAATAAAAATGTTTCTAAAAATTGTTTAATTCATAACTTGGATGAGAGTTGACTGTAGCATAAGCGTTTAGCTCATGACAACATGTTTCAACTTGACAAATTGCTAAAAAAGGATTTGGTTATTGGTTTACCAAAATTCAGTTTTAAAAATGACATGATTTGTGATGCATGTCAAAAAGGTAAACAAACCAAATCATCTTTTAAATCCAAAAGTGAAATCTCTAACAATCGACCACTCCAACTACTTCATATGGATGTGTTGGAAATTATGCCATAGGGGCAAATCATTGTACTTTAGACACTGTTATTTTTTAAAGTATTCTCCATTTAGTTATCGTTTCATTTGCATATTTATAGTGATAATTGTATCCTTGGATGTATCTTATAGATTATCCTAAATGTCCCTGGTCGGTCATCTACGTGGGAGCAAAGATGAAGTAAGACCAGTATGACTTTGATGAGGTATGGAGATACGAATCAAAGTCATAGGCACTTGTAAGAGTACAAAGTGTTGGACCAACCCACCATGAGAAAGCTGCATGGATTAACTCATAAGCTTATCTCATATATAACCGCGTCACAACGCCCTTTGACCTGAGATTATCATGGATTCCTACATGAGAGTCGCTGATCTTTGACCTAGTCAAAAGTCACCTTTGACCGGGTGATGATAAAGCTTTGATCAAGATTAGTGGTTTTCATGCAGAGGAATGTGAATGGTCAAGATGAAACTTTGTCCCTCACATTTATGGAGAGATAATACTGGGCCCCTCGATGAGTGAGTCTGAGAAATGTATGGCCATACTATGATGGAAAGGAGTTTCCATTTCAATTGTTAGACTACTCGAGAATCGAGAAAGTAATTGTGAAGAACAGGAGGTTGACATTATCCATGCTTCATCCTTGATCAAATTATTGCATGACAAAAGGGAGGTGACATTGTTGTATGATAGGTTGTATCGTACCAACGATCCCCATATGAATTGGGTAGTCGCAATGTCTTGCTAGAGGTCGCTTGTGACTGTGGGCTAGTACAGTATTGGTCCGCTGCCAATCTCATGTGGACCTGTAGGGTCGCACACAAGAATAGCCCAACACGAACAATAATGTCCAGATTCATTGAATCTTAGATATATCTAAGATTTAATGAATACAATGTTTAATCTAGGATGGATATATATATATATATATATTATAATATAAATTCAAAATTAAATAATAATGATATTATTAATATTGATTATAATATTATCATATAACATTTGTTTTGTATTTAATTTATTTGATAAATTAAATATCTAAAACAAATAGAGATATTGTATCTCGATTTAATTTTGGAATAAAGATATCATATATCTGATTTAATTTGAATTGAGATATAGTATCTCATACTTAATTAAATAAATAGATATCACATCTTAGATTTAATTTATAGAGATAAATTAAATCGGTAGGCTTTTAATTCGGATTAAAATAAATAGATTAGATTAGATCTATTGGATAGATTTAATTAATATATATTATTTTAATCCAAATTCGAATTTCAAGATTAATAAGGATTAATTTTGAATATATAATACGCCTAGTGGGTTTTGAAAAACCTGCGAGTCAATTTGCAAAATGTATTAGAAAAGCCACGAAAGAGAAACCCTAGAGGAGAGACGTGAGACGCAAAGCTTGAAGGTGCTAGCACGCTGTCGTCTGTGTTGGAGTACTGTTTGGTGTGGATACCAGTAGAGGGAGTGGATTCGTAGAGTCGGCTCTAGTTGATCAAGTAAGACACACATGACTTCGAATTGAACGCGACGCTCACGAGCTTGTAAGGTACAGTTCTTTTCTAACCTGATTTAAGCGCCATTGATAGATCCTCCTATGGGATTCGTAAGATTTTAATGGATGAAATCCTTTCACTGCGTATACAGATCCCAATAAGATGTAGTTGGACCAGCTAGAGTGAAAAGCCTTGGTGCAATTTATACACCTTAGTCCTTGTTGATAATTTCTCAAGATTTGCATGGACTATATTTTTATCTTCTAAAGATTAAACATTTGACCAGTTTGTTTCTTTTGCTAAGAAGGTCTAGAACGAGAAAGGTTTCTCTATTGCAGGAATTCGTATTGATCATGGTAGTGAGTTTGAAAACCATGCTTTCAAAGAGTTTTATAATGATCAAGGCATTGATCACAACTTCTTAGCCCCAAGGACTCCTCAACAAAATGGTATTGTGGAAAGGAAGAATCGAGTCCTCACTGAGATGGCAAGGGCAATGTTGAATGAGAATCAAACCTCCAAAGTATTTTAGGCTTATGCCATTAGTACCGCTTGCTACATCTCTGTTACACACCTACTGGCCTTGCCTTTTTAAGTGGCGAGTAGTGTGATCCTTTACTTTTATTCAATTTTAAATTACTCTCCTAGGTTAATTTTACGTCAAGCATCAAAGTATTAGCAGTAGAGCATGCATTAGTTTGGACAACTATATACTGGTAAAGTAAATTACTGAAAGGTAAATTCCCCCAAAGGGATTAAATATAAGTTATCCCGAATCATAACACCAAAATAATTATAACAAAATACAGTCATCCGGGAGAAATGTTGGGATCCGTACACACAGTGGAATTAAAATTTTTTACGAATTCCCATCCAAGGATCCATCAACGGCGTTTAGATCAAGGTTCGTTAGAAACCATACCTATGCGAATTAGTGAGCGTCTCCTTCGCTTTGATCACATGGGCTACCTACTCGATCAACCAGGAGCATATTCTACGAATCTCCTCCCTCTACCGGTATCCACACAAACAGCACTTGAACACAAGCGGCAACGTGCTATTGCCTTCAAACCTTGCATCTCTCTTTTTCTCTCTAGGGTTTCTTGCGGCTTCTCTAATTCATTTGTCCTCTCAATACGACTAGATCATTATCTATTTATAGAGTTTCTAAAACCTTAATGAGCCGTATTAAAATATTCAAAATTAATCTTGTTAGTTATGATTAGTTTTGATGATGTCTTATATATAGATGCCATTATTAAAAGCAAAAAGATTGAGTATTATATTGAGTAATATAGTTATCTCCTACATTGACTAACTACTATGTTTAATGTAGATTAGTCCAAGTTGAATCATGCAGAATAATCAAGAAGAAGATAAGGGATTAATGGAAATAAGAACTTGCAGAGGTTGTCAAGGAAGCAAGATGTTATCAATAGATTTTGGAGGATAACCAAGAAGAAGAGAAGAGACTAGTGAAAGATGTTATCAAAAGAAATTGCACAATATAATAGGAATATCAACATTCAAGTTCTTGTTATACTGGAAGTCTCTATAATAAGCAGAAGTTGGAATGAAGCTTCATCACTTTCTGGATATTGAAGAAGGTAGAAGCTGCAAAGAATGATGAGCCCAAGTTAAATGAAGAAGAATGATCAAGTTGAGAGATGGAAAAAGGAAGAACTTGATGAATGAAATGAGAATATAATTATTCAAGTTATTATATTGATGCTAGAAGTTTCAAAGGTCATATGGAAGTTTGAATGGCTCAATTCAGAGTTAAATTCAGCAAAAATCAGCTTCAGGATGAGAAACTCGAGTTCACAACTCAAAACTCGAGTTTCCTAATTCGCTACAATGATTTGCTCCTCGGTATGAGAAAACTCGAGTTTTGGACTTAAAACTCAAGTTTAGGAATCAAAACTTGAGTTAGCCATCACAAACTTGAGTTAACAAGTTTCTTCAGCACCTACGGCGTCTCTGGACTAGGAAAACTCGAGTTTACAACGTTAATCAGCACCTCTGCTACTCTGCTTCACTTTCAGCACGGGCGACGTCTGGTAATTCGATGATATCTCCTAAACCAGAAATCAGATTGAAGTGAAATTAGTGGCATATGAAACTAGACTCCCAATGCATCATTTTGATATAAAATTCAAGCCCAAAAAAGTTCAGATAAAGCAGCTATGAATTGTGGAAGTTGACAGTGAAATCCACGCTACACAGAAAACCAAGCTTCAATGTTTTAAGTGTATCTCACAATGCCACAAATCCGATTGAGCTAAAATCAGTGGCATTTGAAAGTAAACTCACATATTTTTCTATCAAGAGTTGAATGGACCAAAACGGAGTTTAGACCAGGGAGATATGGCCCTTGAAATTGACAATTATTTTCAAGAAAGCTCAACAAAGTCAAAACTCGAGTTTATTAGTTGGAAACTCGAGTTTTCATCATATAGAGAGCAGCGTAACGTTAGAGTATCTTCCAAACTCGAGTTTGTGAAACCAAAACTTGAGTTTTGATTAGACAAAGAGCAATCTGGAGTAACGCAACCTCAAAACTTGAGTTTTGCAAATGAAAACTCGAGTTTTCATCGCAGATTCAGAAAATCATCGTTTCGAAAATCCTGATTCTTCTTATAAACATCAGAGATAATTACCCAAATGATTTATAACACTTCTTAACATCATTTATATCATTTGTGTACATGTTTTAGATGATCAAAGGCTGTTAAACTGAAGATCAAAGTAAAGCAAATGCTGATGTCATAGCTGGTTTAGAAAACGAAGTTCTAACGGCTAGTTCCATCTGAGTCTAACGGCTATATTTCTTTATCCAACAGTCATTGAATCTTATCAACGGTCATATATTGATCTCTACTTATAGAAGAGGACAGATTCAAGCAGAAAAACGCAGAGACACAAGATTACATCTTCAACATGCTGATACTCTGTTTTTCATAACATTTACTGTCTATTTTTCAATACTTACATAGTTTATCTTTGAGAGTGAAATGATTTGTATTGTGCTTTAGTGTTTATTCATTTACTTCTGAGAGAGAGAGAAGATTCATTGTAAACATCTTATCATACTATCTGAGAGTTACTCAATATTGGGTGATCTTGAGTGGGAAACACATTGTGTTGATTACAGCTTGTAAGGAGAGTGAATCCTAGTGAGAGGATTACTTCGAGTACAGAGTGTGTAATCAAGCAAGTGTATTGATTATAGTTTGTAAGTGGGAGTGAATCCTAGTGAGAGGATTACTCCAAGTACAAAACGTGTAATCAAATTGAAAGAAGATAGTGGATTGAAAATCTCAAGTGGAGCTTGAGGACTGGATGTAGGTCAAGGATTGGATCGAACCAGGATAAATCTTAGTTTGCATATTCTCTTCCCTTATTTCTTATGTTTCCAGCATATATGTTTGAATGACTATCTATTGCTCTATAACTCTTTACTGTCATATAAACTGGTTTTACTGAGTTGCAAACAAATTTTCAAAGTTCCTAAATTTTTATACTTCACCCAATTCACCCCCCTCTTGGGTTCAACCAGTTCTTACAAATCTAATTAATCTTGAATTCGAATCTGAATTAAAACAATACATTAATTAAAATCTATCCAACGAGATCTAATCAAATATATTTATTTAATTCGAATTATGAGCCTACTGATTTAATTTATCTTTATAAATTAAATCGAGATATGATATCTTTCTATTTAATTAAATTTGAGATACTATATCTCAATTCAATTAAATCTGAGATGCTATATCTTTGTTCAAAAATTAAATCTGAGATACAATATCTCAATTTATTATAGTTATTTAATTTATCAAATAAATTTAATACTATACATAATATTATTATTATCTATAAATAATATCATTATTATTTTTGAATTTATATTATATTATAATATAATATAATATGATATATATATATATATATATATATATATATATCAACCCTAGATTAACAATATTCATTAAATCTTAGACATTTCTAAGATTCAATGAATCTGGACACTAATGCTCGTATTGGGCTATTCTTGTGTGTGACCTATGAGCCCCCACATGAGATTGGCGGCGGAGCCAATCTTTACCCGACCCACAAGTCGCAAGCGGCCTCTAGCAAGACATTGCGACTACCCAATTCATATGGGGATCAATGATACGATACTACCTATGATACAACCATGTCACGTCCCTTTTGTCACGCGATAATTTGGTCAAGGATGAGGCATGGATAATGTCAACTTCCTATTCTTGACCATTACTTTCTCGATTCTCGAGTAGTCTAATAATGAAAACTCCTTTCCTTCGCAGTATGACCATACATTTCTCAGACTCACTCATCGAGGGGCCCAGTATTATCTCTCTACAAATGTGAGGGACAAATTCCATCTTGACCATTCACATTCCTCTACATGAAAACCACTGATCCCGATCCAAGCCTTTATCATCACTCAGTCAAAGGTGACTTTTGACTAGGTCAAAGATCGCGACTCATCATGTAGGAATCCATGATGATCTCAAGTCAAAGGGCATTGTGACGCGGTTATATATGAGATAAGCTTATGACTAAATCCATGCAGCTTTCTCATAGTGGGTCGGTCCAGCACCTTGTACTCTTACAAGTGCCTATGACTTTGATTTGTATCTCCATACCTTATCAAAGTCATACTGGTTTTATTTCATCTTTGCTCCCGTGTAGATGACCGACCAGGGACATTTAGGATAATCTATAAGATATATCCAGGGATAAGTTATCATTATAAACATGTGAATGGAATGATAACTAAATGGAGAACAATGACTTGCCCCTAGGGCATAATTTTCAACAAGAAATTCAAAATAAATATCCAAAAAGAATTACCAAGAGCCTCCACTACACTAATCCAGTTTCGCGGTCTTACCTCGATCTCCCGGCTCAGTCCTAGATGAATTGTCCGAGGGCTTAAAAGGGGTTGGGATTGAAAATTGAATCTTAAAGCAACTGTTAATCTTAGATAAGATGTACATACAATGCATGTAATAAAACTACAGATAAAACAAAAACCACATAGCATTCAGTATCATGCACACGGCAAGGCACACAGCCAATCCAGAACTAGCAGTCCTAATAGCACAAACTGCCGAGCACTGCACACAACAAGGCTCTTAATGCACATAACATGTTCCGGTTCCATAGCGCTTGGAAATAAATGACAATAGAATGCATGCAATTTCTATGGTAAAGTATACAAAAGACATACAAAGTATACAAGGTTAAGGTTACTACCTGTAGTCAACCACAAATATAAATAAATTTTCCCGAAGACGCAATATCACAAATGGCCATAAAATAAAAAAATATAAATCTAATTAAATCTTCCTTAATAAATATTTCCTTGATTGATTTAAAACAAGCCCATTTCAAGTGTCCATATTCACTAAATTTCTTTTCTTATTAAGGAATTTAATATTGGCTTAAATTCCTCTTACTTTCGTCCTTGTATAGAAATTTCCAGAAATAAATGCCAAACTTCAGAAATTCATAATTAATTCTAGAAAAATATGATTGAGGTGATTCAAAAAGCCAACTGACCCTTATTTTGTCTATTGTTAACCAAAAATACCCTTTGAGGCCAGTCATAGTCGATAATCCAACCATGGCCCAAAACATCACTGCTAGTCCAAAATATTTCCCAATTTTAGGGTCAGTTTTCAAAACTTTATTTCTCTTAGTCCATAACTCAAAAAATCACGAATTATATACAGAATTAATCTTTAAGATGTCTAATTTTTGTATGTAAACTTTCATAATTTTATGAATTCTTTTGCTAGGTCAAAAGGCACATTGAACCCAACTGACTCCACTAGATTTTTATAAAATAGATTACCCACATTTTTCAACCTTCTATCTAAGTTTCCAAAATTGTAATCCAAGTTCATCCTTATAAAAAATCTCATTTTAAACACTTTAAAAAAAATCAAAAATACCAAAATCAAATCAGATCTTCATGCTCAAGCAGATGAATGAATATCACAATAAACAAGCAACATACCAATCTCTTGATTTAACAACATATCTCTTCCTAATCATGCTTAATCTATCTTTCTAGGTCTTAGATCTTAACTTTAGTTTTATATTCATCATATTCCTTAACTAAAAAGTCCCATTTCATAAAGAAACACTCAAGAAAATAACCACTTTCCAACTCAACCGTCTTGAAATCATAAGAAAGTTTGAGTTAAGGCTTACTTGCTCTTGGATCTTAGATTTCTTGAATCTTTCTCCTCTTTGAATACCAAGATCACTTCGGCCAAGGCTCCTCTAACAAGGTGAGAGAATGATTTGTCAAGATCTTGACACAATGAAGAAGGTGGAAGAGAGTAGGAGGTAAAGCTACAACTACTTACCTTGATCTTTGATCTCTAGATTCCTCTTGTTCTTGAGCTTCTTGTGGAATGGTTTCTTTCTCTCTTCCTCTCTCTCAAAATTTCAAACTAGTAACCCTAAATGAGGAAGAGATGAGTTTTTAAAATATCTAGCTACCCAACTTGCCCTCCAAGTAAAGATTGGCTTGCTCAAAAAGCCACTTTCTTTCTTGCTTTTTCCATAGGCTTTAGAAAGCTTTATTTGCTTCATGAATAATAATATTTTTTCTCTCTCTTCGCCTCTTGGTTCGAAAATTAGGGGCTGTTGGGAGGAATTTTTTTTTTTTGTCTTTAATTTCACTTAAATAAAGTGTCCAATCACCCTCCTTTCACAATTAAATACTACCTCATTTTTTCCATAATTTTTCTAGGTCCTTCTAGGTTCTTTTTGCTTCCTAATTAAGTCACATCTCTTGATTTTTCTCCCTCTTCCCTTGAAATCTGAAATTCAAGGGGTATTTTGGGAAAAATTTTGTGTCCTCTAGATCCTTCTCTTGGCTCAAGCATTCATGAAATTGATGATGTAAGGTGGATGATGTTACTTGGCTTACATATGCATGATGTCATTGATTTTCAAATTCAAAGTTTAGCTTCTTCATCAAGTCATTTAGCTTCTAGATGGTCCATTAATCTATGAACTCATTTTAATTCCTTCGTCCTCCTCTTTTACACAAAATGGGCCTACTTCTTGGGCTCCAAAAATTGTCTTCCCCCTTAGCCCATTAGTCCTTAAGTTCTTGGTTTACACATGTCACCCTCTTAGGCATATTTGGAATTTTACTCTTTTCTTCCTATTTCTTCCCTCTAGTGCAAAATCCTTAAGGGTAAAAAGGGAAAATATTTGTCTTGACTTTCATTATCATCTATTCCCTTAGGTTGTCCATGTCCAATTTAATTTAACCAAGATTTAATAAACAATTTCTCATCATTCTCTTACTTTAATTATTTCATGCAAGAAAATAAATATCATTGACTGAGGACTTGATGAAAATTCATATATTCCATCGACATAATAATAATTCATTCAATACAGTAATTCACATGAAAATTGGGGATATTACAACTCTTCCCTTCTTATTTCCTCCAAAAACGCAAGAAGCCCTTATCAGCCCAGGAAATGTCATGTGCATATTTATTTTAGCATATTTTTGCTCAGTTAATTGTCTCATACATTAGGACATAACTATTTGGAATTTTTACGAACCAATTAACACCGTATAAGTGTTTTGTGCCATAAATGAGGGTAGTTGAATGTCACTTCACAAAGTCCAATTGTTTCCTCCTTGTGACACTTGTTCATGTTTTAATTGCATTGTCTTTTCTTTCTTCCTATTAGTTGATGGTTTGACTTTAAACCAAGATATTTTAAGCCTTTATAAATGCCTTTTGTACTTTGCCATCATGGAAGGACACAAGTCGCCATTCTATTTGGCCAACACAAATTTAGTTTTTTCCACTTGTCATGATGAGGGGACACGTGTCATGATCTTATTAGACCAACACAAAAGTATGTCATCATTAGTCATCATTAGCCGATGTTATGCTATAGCATCAGGACAGCTTTATCGAAGTGCAATACAATGCATCCTTGAAGCTATAGCATAGTAAGTGATGCAATGCTATGCGGCATATATACTTATCATTTGTCAAGGTTGATTCAGGAAATATAGCGCAGGTCGAAAATAACAGATAGATTGCTAACGTATTGAAATAGAAGATGTGAATGATCAAAACTAAAGATTTGAAGAATCCCGCAGGATCAGCAGAATCAATCTACCGAGATTTGGAAGAAAGATACGATCAGACCTCAACAAATTAGAAAGACCCAGATTGTTGAATGTGCACTGCAAGTAGACCAGACTATAAAAGGAAACAACAACCAACCCTAAAAATGGTCAGAAGTCGTTGAGAGTCAAGGACCAATCCTATACGGCCAGACTCAAAAGAAGAGTGAGAGAAGTTACGAAGCACGAGGACTCCAAGAGAACCCATCATCCTTCCTTTTAGTGAGACGGAGTGAAGAAGACGTGGAGTTGTGACGTGACAGGGCTTCTTCCACGCCTTCAGAACCTCCATCAAGCTTTCTTTTTCTTTTTCTTTATTCTAATTCTAGTCAATCTTTTGTCATGGGCTATTCTGTAGTACTCTGCTTTGTGATTGCCTCGTCAGTCATGAACTAACTTCCTGTGGCTAAACGAGGATGATTTTCTAAGTATAGAATGAACCCAGTTGCTAGTTCTTAATTTAATATATTCAGTTTTCTAATCATTGATTTAATTTGTTGTCGATTAGCGAGAGCTAAGGGCTAGATTAGTGGTCTCGACTTACTGAGAGGGAGTAGGGGTTAGCCATCTGAGAAACAGTGATTGTTAGGCAGGCTGGTGTAAGGTTTGACCTATTATTGTAGACTTCAGGAATGGGTCTACTGCTCATAATCATAACACCTTGATTTGTATTGATAATCCAACTAGAAAAATCTTCCATAGACATATGGGAGAAGTACAAAATAGGATTGTATGTATCAGACACGAGAGCTTCAATACATTAACATGGTGGGTTAACTAAATAACATTGTAAAGGGTGTTCATGCTGTAGCATTTGTGAGAGCTTATAGTATTAATGCTATAGCAATGTATATAGGCAACTGGGGGATTGATATGCTTAGAAAGGATTCTGAGTTTAGTCTATCTTATTACTAATATCTTCTTATGACTACGATCATTTCGTTATTTTTCCTATTTATTAGCATAGCTATCAAAACTCTCAAACCAATCAAATTTATTTTCTTTTTAAACACAACTAATTCTGCAATTCGGTGTCATCATTTGGTATCCCAGTCTTTGTGGGACGATACTTTACTTACTCTTTATTACTTGTTCGACTGGTTCACTTGCCATCAAGGAAATCGACCAACACGTATCTCCAAAAAAAGCTGGACAAAACTCAAAACTCCCTATGAGCTGTACAAAGAAAGAAAGCCAAACCTAGCACATTTGTACATTTTTGTTTGAAAGTGCTTCGTGCAAAATAATGGTAAGGAGAACTTGGGAAAGTTTGATCCTAAGTTGGATGAAGGTATATTTTTTGGTTATTCTAATCGAAGTAAATCATATGGAGTTTTTAATAATTGTACTCGTGTGGTTGAAGAGTCTATGCATGTTGTATCTTGTGAAACCAAATATGACAAGTCTTTGGATGATAATGAACATATTATTCAAACTCAATCTATTTCAAAAACCTCTTATATTTTGTAAAATTCTGAAAAACCTTTGGAAACAGAACCTGAAGTTTAAAATGTTTGTGAAAACAATGATCAATCTCAACCTAGATCATGGGGATACAGTAGGAGTCATCCTCTGGATTAAGTGATAGGTGATGTAAATCAAGAAGTGGAACCAGAAAAAGTACTTTGAATGAAGTTACTTTATTTGCTTTCATTTTAGAGATTAAACCCTCTAAGATTGACGAAGCCTTTTTAGACAATGATTGGGTTATAGCAATGCAAGAGGAGTTACATTAGTTTGAAAGAAATCAAGTTTGAGATTTGCTACCTAGGCCTAAAAATCATCTAGTCATTGGCGCTAAATGGGTATTCAAGAACAAAGGAGATGAGTCCACAATAATTGTCCATAAAAAAGGCAAGTTAGTAGGGCAAAGGCTATAATCAAGGAGAAGGAATTGATTATAAGGAAACGTATGCTCTAGTGGAAAGATTAGAAGCTATACGAGTTCTTTTAGCCTTTACTTGCATAAAGGGATTCAAATTGTATCAAATGGATGTGAAATCTGATTTTCTAAATGGCTTCATCTAAGAGGAAGTTTATGTTGAACAACCTCCTGGATTTAAGGATAATCATCATCCAGATCGTGTCTTTCGCCTAAAGAAAGCTTTTTTATGGTCTTAAACAAGCTCCTAAAGCTTGGTATGAGAGACAGAAAATTTCTTCTTGATCAAGGATTTATTAGAGGCAAAGTAGATACCACTCTCTTTATTAAAAGCAACAAGATGAATGATTTATTAATTGTTCAAATATATGTTGATGATATTATATTTGGTGTTACGAATGATGCTTTGTGTGAGGATTTTTCTAAAACAATGCAGGGAAAGTTTGAGATGTCAATGATGGGGAAGCTGAACTACTTCCTTGGTTTACAAATCAAGCAAAGAAAAATGACATCTTTATTTCTCAGACCAAGTATCTCAGAGATCTCCTAAAGAAGTATGGCATGGACCAATGTAATGGAGCTGATACTCCAATGGGTCAACCACTTCTTTGGATGATGATGAGGATGAAAAGGACTTCAATATTACCAAGTATAAAGGGATGATTGGATCTCTGCTATATTTAATTGCTAGTAGGCCTAACATTCAATTCAGTATGGGAATGTGTGCAAGGTGCAATCTGCCCCAAAGAAGTCTCATGCTGAACATGTGAAAAGGATTTTTAGATACCTTGCTGACACAAAAAGCCTTGGATTGTGGTTTCCCAAAGGAAGAGTTGAGTCTATTGTGGCATATTCAGATTCAAACCATGCTGGATATAAGACTGATAGAAAGAGCATAAGTGGCCAATGTGAATTCCTTGGTGGTTCACTTGTGTCTTCGTTTAGCAAGAAGCAAACTACTATCTCATTATCATCAACCTAAGCTGAATACATTGCTACATCAAGTTTCTGTGGTCAAGTTTTATGGCACAAGCAACAACTTCAAGATTTGGGAATCCACCTCAAAGAAATCCCAATTCTGTATAATAACACTAGCACAATTAGCTTAGCAAAGAATCATTTTCAACATACAAGAACCAAGTACATTGTTGTTAGGCATCACTTCATCATAGATCATGTTCAAAAGAAGGATGCCAAGGTCTTATTCATCCTCACACATCTCCAACTTGCTGATATCTTCACAAAGCCATTAGCCAAGGAGCAATTCACGTTCATTAGAAGGAATTGGGAATGGTAAATCCCAGTGAGTTATAAGTTATCTTTACTTAATGTTAGTTATATTTTTAACGATATATAGCTTTAACTTAAGCTTAGGAGTGTCTAGTTATTGTTTATGCATGACCTCTGATAAACTTGAAAAGTTGCAGAAGTTAATTGATAAAAGGGATTAACTCGAGCCAAGGAGTGTCCAACTTGAATCAACCTCAGACAGAGAGCAAGCCAAGTTTTGAAGAGCACTTAACTCAAGCCTAGGCATGGTTAATTGATTAGCACTAATTATGTCATGTTTTCCCTATATTTTATGACTGAACTGTATGGTAAATATGAGCTTAACTACAGTCAATCTAAGAAAAAAGACATTAATTCATGGTACATGGAACTTAAGGATAAATTCCACTTACATCCTAAACATGTGCTCAGAAAGAGCAAGTTTTAAGGTTTTATGAGAAAGTCGCATAACATAGCCGATGATATGCTATAGCATCAGGACAACTTTACCGGAGTGCAATACAATGCATCCCTGAAGCTATAGCAGAGTAAATGGTGTAATGCTATGCAGCATATGTCCTGATCTTTTGTCAAGGTTGTTTCAAGAAATATATTGCTGGGCGAATAACGGTTAGATTACTGACGTATTGAAATAGAAGATGCGGAGGATCAAAACTAAAGATTTGAAGAATCCCACAGTATTAGCAGAATCAATCACCGAGATTGGAAAGAAAGATACGATTGGACCTCAACAGATTAGGAAGGCCTAGATCATTGAACATACATGCAAGTAAGACCAGACTATTTGAGGAAACAACATCCAACCCTAAAAGGGGTCGAAGTCATCGAGAGTTAGAGACCAATCATATACGGCCAGGCTCGAAAGAAGAGTGAGAGAATTGTGAAGCACGAGAACTCCAAGGGAACCTAGCATCTTTCCTTGCAGTGAGACGGAGTGAAGAAGACGTGGAGTTGTGACGTGACAGGGCTTCTTCCACGCCGTCAGAACCTCCATCAAGCTTTCTGTTTCTTTATTTTAATTCCAATCAATCTTTTGTCATAGGCTATTTATAGTATTCTGTTTTATGATTCCCTCGTCAATCATGAACTAACTTACTGAAGCTGAATGAGGATGATTTTCTAAGTATAGAATGAACCCAGTTGCTATTTCTTAATTCAATATATTCAGTTGCCTATCAGTGATTTAGTTTCTTGTCGATTCGTGAGAGCTAAGGGCTAGATCAGTGGCCTGGCTTACTGAGAGGGAGTCGGGGTTAGACATCTAAGAAGCAGTGATTGCTAGGCAGGCTGGTGCAAGGCTTGACCTATTATTGTAGATTTCAGGAATGAGTTTACTGTTCATGACCATACACCTTAATTTGTATTGATGATCCAACTAGAAAAATCGCCATTGACATATGGGAGAAATACAGACTAGGATTGTACGTATCAAACACGAGAGCTTCGGTAGATTAGCGTGGTATGGTTAATTGAATAACTTTGCTTAGAGTGTTCATGTTGTAGCAATTGTAAGAGCTATACAGTATGAATGCTATAGCATTAGGTATAGGCAGCTGGGAGAATGATATGTTAGAAGGGATTCCGAGTTCAGTCTATTCTCTTATTGATATCATCTTACGACTACGATCAGCTAGTTATTTTCCTGTTTATTAGTATAGCTATCAAAACTCTCAAACCAACCAAATTTATTTTCTTTTCAAACACAACTAAGTCTGCAATTCGGTGTCATCATTTGGTATCTCAGTCTCTATGAGACGATACTCTACTTACTCTTTATTACTTGTTCGACTAGTTCACTTGCCATCAAGAAAATCGACCAACAAGTTTTTGACGCCGTCGCTGGGGACTGTAGATACCTTTAGTGATGACACCCTTTTTGCATAATAGTTGTGATTTATCCAATAAAGCTCATTCTTTTCCTTTTCTTGATTTTCAGGTACATTATGTAGTGCATGCTCAACTCGCCTTCAGCCAACCTAGAGCCTTACGATCATGAAATTGAACGCCTTATAAGCAAAGGCGCAGGAAGCAGAAACGAGGAAGTCAATCTTTTGACTCCGCAAGCATGGTGGATATGCAGGTCAATCTTGATCAGGATTGAAGGGAGCCACAAGCAATAAATAGGGACAATCAGGTCCCTCCACCTCCAAATCCAGATGTGAACAAAGCTGTCATGGAATTCGGGATTCCAGATCTAAACAAGTTGAATTTGGCTATCACACCACCGACCTTTAATGCAAAGCACTTTGAAATAAAAGGTGTCATGATTCAGATGTTGAATGCAGCCAGACAATTTGGAGGACTCCCATCTGAAGACCCTCGGTATAGAGGTAAAGGAGTTATATCATTTTTTTAAAAAAAGGAGTTATATAATTGATGATTGTAATTCTTATTTATTTTGTAGAAAAAGCACTTTCTCTATCATCCAGTGCTTGACCAAAAAGCACTTTCTCTATATCTTGAGAAAAAATGAGTTACATAAACTTTCTCTATATCGTTCTTTTTGTTTTTAGCGTCCCAAAATTTTATTTTATACAATAAGGTATTAAGAAAGTTCAAGTGAGAAAAATAAAATAAAATCCTAACAAATTATAATTATGGATGATACTATTATTATTTATAAATTAAATTTTTAAGGGAAAACATCCTATCTCCGGTCCTTATCTTCTATAATGGTAAATACTCAAAGAATTCAACTTTACAAGTCTAAATACGAGTATTTAGCATTCAAAAAACGCAAATTTCTAAATCAATACACAAAAAGGTCAAGGATTTATTAGATATATTCTTACAATGTAAACAAATCTTAATTGCATAATCCATCCTTTTTTTATGTCAGACACAGAGACATTAGAAATACTGACATCTTTAAGAAATATAGTTCGAAAAATTACAGAAGCATTGATCATGATAATGTAATTGATAATTCCACTGTTAATTATGATTATACCTTATTTGTATGGAAAATTGCCATTAGCACTGTCAGACAACAATTTAATTAATATCATATATAATTCTTACATGATGATCCATCAACTACAAAACTACAAAATTATTTTTTTCTAAAATAAATTCGAATGATGTTTTCATAACATTGAAGTAGTTAAATTGATCTTCAATGCAATGAAAACTGCTGATATTTAATTTGTTAGGAAAGAAAAATACTTGTCTTTGATATGAATAATAAATTGATTGCTCCTGTTACCCAGAGGAAGCAAAAGATTATATATTTTGTATTTGCCAATGGGTTTAGGCCTCAGGGCCTTTTCTAATAATATTTCATAAACGTTAACAACAATATAAGTAGACCATTAACAACTAAATCAGTAGCATCTGTTGGTTAATTTTGCCTATTACATGACTTTCATGCAAAGTTTTATGAGGTTGAAAACAAAAATTTGTTTAATCGATGCGGAAACCCGTAACACTTTACGGTCCTCATGAATTATTAACCTTAACTCATTACGCTAATTAGTTAATAATTATTAATCCGTAACTCTTTACGGTACTCATGAGAATTCATAACAATTTATAATACTCATGAGTTTTAGGATTACTCGTTAAAACAACTATTGGGGTTTAGGATAATTTGATGAAATGATTTTGGAGATTAGAATACCTTAGATCACTCGAAGACTTCAAGGTTGTTGATGTCCTCTAACGTTGATCCACACAACTATCCACCGATTGCAATGAGAACTCCTTCTCTTGAAACCTCCCACTCCTTGGATGCTTGCTAGGCGAAGACAAGCTTGAGTTGTGGTTTCCTTGGGTTTTTATCTTTTCAAGAAGATGATGGTTTCTTAGGATCAGGTTAAAGATAGGAGGAGCAAGATCATTGGAACCTTGCCTTTCTATGGATGGTGCCTTTTTCTCTCTAAACCTTTGGTAAAGACCAAAATTTAGAGAGCATAAGGATCTTGTTTTTCTCTCGAGAAAACGTGCAGGAAAAAGGCACACCAAAAATCAGCATTTTATAAGAGTCTAACCCTAATTTAAGTGCTCACAAGAAAGGTCCAATCCAAGCTTGAATTGGACAATCCAAATCATAATGAATTGAATTCATATCTTGATTGATTGATTGAATTTAAGATGATGAATCACATTCATATCTTGATTGATTGTTTGAATCAATCATTTAAGATGATGGATTACATTTATTTCTTTTCTTCTTCAAAAAACATCCATAAAAAGGGCACTTAAAAAATCAGCACTTTATAAGAGTCTAACCCTAATTTAAGTGCTTACAAGAAAGGCTCAATCCAAACTTGATTTGGAAAATCCAAATCATAATGAATTAAATTCATATCTGGATTGAATAATAATTTAAGATGATGAATCACATTCATCTCTTAAACTAAAATTCAAAATCATTTCAATTAATCCTCATTTATTATTTCTCCTATCTTCATCCAATCATCATTGGATCTTAATATATATATATATTATATAATAATTCAGAATTATCTTTTATAACCTAACCTCTTGAATTTAAATTCAAATTTAAAATTCAAACTTAAATTCAAAATTCGAATTCCAAATTCAAGTTGGCCTAAGACCCCATTGGGTCTTCCAACACATTTGGGCCCTTTTGTGGAGAAACCGATTTCCCACTCGGGACACCATATATGACGCCATTTTCTCCTCATTCGGCTTGGAGTCCCACTCCAACCCAAATACACATTTACTCTTGTAAAGCTCAATAACAATTATTGTCCCAAGTTTGCTAATTTTAAAAAATCGGGAATAACCTTTTGTGTGTGACTCATTAGGCCCAATTAGTCACTGACATAAATAAACTTGGACCAATTAAAACCCTTTCAACGAGCCCAATTTATCTAATGACCTCATAAGACACTAGCAATGCTCTGCGGCCTCAGAACTAGTTGAGTTGATCAAGTGATCTACCTTTCATATTTGGATACCGTGCAGGCATCATCCCTCACATCGTCATTCACATTTAGTCGAGAGCAAAGATAGAGTATCATCTCTCTTAATTGACTAAATGTAGGTATTTCACAGAACCATGAATCTTCTTATATTAACTCTGTAAGGGATCATGACTCTTCATGATCATTTGTTGTGCGCACAAACTCTCGAGTTAATTAAAAGCTATCCAAGCTCTACCGGTCTTGTGAATGACTAATCCCTTGTAGGGGACTATGAGTCCTCTCAGCATGTCCATCTATACTCATGCATTCGAGTTACACCCAAGAGTACACTGTTCTCCCCATTTTCAAGTGGATAGAGTTGTACGGTCAAAGTATAACCCTAGGACATAGTATTCGATTACATCCTTAAGTCCAAGACAATCCGTATTACCAAACAATGAGAGACTTTACATATCCAATGATACTCTCTACAATGAATCTTTGTGAAGTCTCTCAGTCGGTTGGTACTATCGTTCTCTAACGAGATCTACCCACGACATCGGCTAAGGCATCTCCATGCCGCATTCCATGAGGTCCCTACCTTGTATCTCTATACAAGTAGACGATGTCATACTAGTCTTATTGGGATCACCAATGCCCTTTCTTGGTGATTCAAGACTAGGAACAAGTTTTAGGCAATAGATATCCAGTGTTCTCGAGTCCTCATGATCATGATCTCTATCATTGATCCTCAAGAATAACACATGTTCTATTCCTAGGGATTTTATCTTCAAACACATATTTACCTTAAAATAAAGGTGAGACATAAATATGATAAAGATAAAATATGCTCATTTATTAATAATGAAATACTATAACGTAGAAATGGTGCTTGATCTGTCCTACAGTTGTCTCTAGGACACCTAAATACTAACAATCTCCCACTTGGCCTAGAGCCAATCGGTCGATGTGTCATACCCAAAGACTCATAATGACTATCACGTTTTCTCGAAAAACTCCCTTTGTCGAGAAATTAGCCAAGTCATCATCGGTGTGGATATAGTCTTTATTTATATCTTGTCTTTCAACAATCTCTTGGATGAGGTGACACTAGCGGAGCACATGCTTGGATCTTTGATGAGACCTAGGTTCCTTGCTTTGAGCTTTAGCTCCAGTGTTATTACAATACAAAGGTATTGGGTTAACAATGCTAGGAACCACTACAAGTTCATGGACGAACTTCTTGATCCATATTGCCTCCTTAGCCGCTTCTAAAGCTGCTATGTATTCTACCTTAGTAGGAGAGTCTGCCATGGTCTTTTTCTTGGAACTCTTCCAACAAATTGTTCCACTATTTAGGGTGTAAACCACACCTGACTAGGATTTATAATCATCTTTATCATTCAGGTAACTGGCATCAGTGAACACTTTCACTTTTAGCTCACCACCACCATCGTAAACCAAAAACAGATCCTTAGTCCTTCTCAAGTACTTTAGGATTGTCTTTACATCCGAGTGACCATCTACGGGATCAGCCTGGTATCGGCTCGTAATGCTTAAAGCATAAGAGACGTTTGGTCTCATACACAGCATGATATACATGATGGATCCAATTGCTGATGCATATGGAATCCTCTCCATGCATTCCCTTTCGGCGGTGTCTTGGGACATAGCCTTAGAAAGATAAATGCCATGACTGACAAGAAGAAAAACTCTTTTCAACCCATCCATGCTAAACCTCTTTAGCATTTTGTGTACGTACGTGGATTGGGATAAACCCAAAAAATCTATGATAAAGAACAATAATTGGGGTTTGTGATTCCTATAGCACAATTATTCTTAATGAGACTTTCACAAGTCGTTGTCTATTTGATTGTGACTTTTAAGGTCTACTCACTACACCTAACTCCGGCACCATCGTTTTGGTCTACCAATTGATAACGTTCGAGTGGGTATGCTGTTTGCCAACCAGACTTGACCTAAAATGAACTCATATAGTGATAACCAAAGAATTAAATTGTTTTTCTTATATAATATTGAATAATCCAGTCCTAATTATATTGATGTAAGCTAATTAAGTTTGGATAATATATTTGTTCATAAATGAAATATATGAAAATATATAGTCTTCACGTAAGGTAATTTTACATTGCAACTTTGTCTAACACGCAATTGAATCGATTGTTTAGCCTTTATCAACGTTCCTTCGATCACACTCCAAAGCTCCATTCTTGCCTTTCCATTGGTCCTTGCATTGTGTTAGTAATTGCGTGTTCCATAGTCTATATATTTAGAATAAGAAAATAATATAACAATTAACTAAATGCTATATTTGTTTTTTAAAAATGATAATCCAAATCCTATAGCACCCATTAGTGACTGGAATTGGTTTTCCAGCCAGGCACTTTGCTCGGCAGGGAGAGTTAATTAGATCTGTATTGTTTAGATATGATTTTGAAGGCTTTAGATTTAAGTTTGTTTAAATATGATAATTTTTAAAATAAAAAATTTATGAAAAAAATAATATTAAAAAACTTATTTTTATTTTAGATTATATACTCATTGAAATATTTAAAAGTATATAAACTTTAAAAATAAATATGAACTATCAAATCAAATTTGGATAGTACAGACACGATTAACTCTCTCTACTAAAGAAACTAGGGAAAATTCATATGAGGGCCCTTTTAACAGAAAAAATCCAAAAAAGACTCAAAGATTCTGAAAATCCTAGAAAAGCCCCTAAGGCCTTTTTTGGTATAATTTCATCAAAACGTTAGTTGTTAATGGAGCTGATATAGTTGTTAACAGGTATTGATATAGTTGTTAACGGGCTGATATAGTTGTTAGGATAAAGTTGTTAATGGGGCTGATATAGTTGTTAATATCCTACTTGTTAACAACTATATCAGTCCCGTTAAGAACTAAAGTTTTGATGAAATTTTCTGGGATTTTCATAATCTTTGAGCCTTTTTTGGGATTTTTTCTGTTAAAAGAGCCCCCATACAGATTTCCCCAAAAAACTAACAGAAGTACTGAGCTTGACGTGGAAACTCACCAAGGTAGTACTTTTAACAATTCATGTCCATCATGGGGCATTATGAAGTAGTTTTCTAGCTATTTCATTTCTACACTACAACTCAATCTACTAAAATTATATTTACATATAGAGAAAAGTAGAAATTTGGAATTTCTCTGCAATTCACATAGAAAAACGTGATAGCACCATGACTTTGCTATTTAACCAAAGACTATCTTGACACTGAGAGTTGTGTCTCGAAAGATATGAGTATTCAATTGAAAAATTCGAATACAAGACACTAGCTACTCAGAGATACATGATCTCAATGGTTAATGTATTCAAGCAATAAAATGAATACAAAGGAATTATTAATGATGAAGCACATATTCATTATTTCAAATGATTAACTTGTCAGAACTTTATTAACTATTCCACTACAATGGTTAGTGCATTATCATTTAGTGCATTAATGAACATTTGTAATGTTTGGAATAACTCGCCCAACTAAAGATTTATACATTAGACACAATGCTTTAACGCATTGAATTCTTTCAAAGGAGGTAGATTTAAAATTCATATAGATAATCAACTTGTTAGTCATAAGGTCTAACATGTTAGAGAAAGAAGTCGTAGTAGTTCAAGCGCTAGATAGGACATTTAATACCAAAAATCAACATGTGAATGATGGGGAATGTTTTAGTGAATGGATTTGAAGCCCTTATGTCATCAAAGCATTAACTTCCAATTTTTAAAAACCGATTTGAATGGAAGCAAAATATAAATAATTTTCAAATCATGTGTATGCAATTTTATAAAACAAGATGAATCAAAACAAATTTTATCATTTTGCAGCATTTCAAAGCATAAACTCATAGAAAGGTTATGCACAATTTACTTTATGGTTCATTTAGCAATCTGAAAATAATTTGATGATCATAAAAGATTGATTGCTAAAGGAATGCAATAGTGCACAAATATTCATTACCCAAATATGTAATTCATTAAGCGCAAGATAAGGTAAGAATTAGATATCATCATAATTCCTTTTATCATTCTAGAAGCTTGCTTGATTAAGATGGATTAGTGTCAGTACTACAAATAAGGTCTATAACACTATAACATCCATTTATTTGGTCTTTTAACGTCTAAAAATGTGGGGACGCCTATTTGGGAGGTGCAAAAGGTGGAACTTACGGCGTCTAAATATTTCTTAGACGCCATAAGTTTTTTTTTTAAAAAAAAAAAAAAAAAACCAAAACAGAGATAGGGACGGCGACGACATTAAACACAAATTTGAGAAGTTTAAGATCTGAAAAAAAAATCCAGAACGCAATAAACATATTTGAGAAGTTAAAGATCTGAAAAAAAAATTCCAGAATGCAATAAACAGATCTGAGAAATTTCAGATCTCAAAAAAATCCAAAACGCAATAAACAGATCTGAGAAATTTCAGATTTGGAAAAAATCCAGAACACAATAAACAAAACGTAACCGAACCTATCATCTATAGCATATTGAAAGCCTTAGGAACACAAATCTGAGTTCGTGTTTTCGAAAAATAACAAGATCAACTCAAAATCAAAAAAAAATCTACAGAGCTTTGTTTTTGCTCACCTTCGCCATCGTCCTCCTTTATTAGCTTGGATTTGAGTTTGATTTCAGTAAAAGAAGACAGAGAGGCTTGCATCGCCAGAAAAAGATGATGAGGAAGACGCACGATGGTTGATGGAGAAAGACAAGCACGAACCACGCTAACAGTGAAGGGAGGACGGCGGAGGAGGGCAACGACAAAGGAGGGCCGACGATGAAGGTCTCAAGTAACGTTGGAAATGAAGGTGCAGATGAGAGAAGGAACAATAGATTGAAATGAAATGAAGTGGGGGAAGAAAAGAAGGTCATGTCGTCCAATAGGGGGTTATATGTGGGGCCCGCGAGAGAGATTTTTGGAGTCTAAGTTTTAAACTTAGACACCAAAAGTCAACTTTTATTATACTCCTTCTGGTCCTAATTATAAGACAACATTTAGAGGTTCATTTTGGTCCTAATTATAAGACAACATTCTAAGTTTTGTCAATTTTTTCCTAAAATATCTCTATTTTGTTCTCTCAAGTGTGTTTGATTTTTAGTGAATATATGTGTGTGTGTGTGTGTTTATATATATATATATATTTGTGTGTGTGTATATGTGTGTCTATATATTTTGTGTGTGTGTATACATATGTATACACACACACATATATATATATATACATATGTGTGTATATATACATATATATATATATATATATAATTAAATAAGAACATTATTTCAGTTAGAAAGCGTGTGAAAAGGAAAATTATATAGTAGAGTGGTAGGGGTTGTTGATTTACTTTTACTTTTGTCATTTAAAATTTATATAAGGGCATTTTGGGAAAAAAGAGTAAAATTAACTAATTTGACTCCTCTCCTTAATCTCTCCAAAAGTGGTTAAATATGTCTTATAATTAGGACCGGAGGAGTATATAATTACAAAAATGTCACCGCCTCTATTTTTTACTTCCTTTTTTTAAAAAAAAAAGATGTCTTTTTGGGACGCAAAAACCATCTTTTGTAGTAGTGTGTAGTTTTCTTTCCTTTGTGCACGTTCACCCTCTGTTAGCTTGTGTGTTTTTTTGATGATTACAATTTCCAAGTTGTTAAATTAAAATGAGCAAAGAACATTGGATATCTGATAAATGCATCTTCAGAACGTTTCTCGAGAAAAGGATCAAGTTTGCTCAAGCAACATCGTGTGCAAGGTTTATCAGATGTGATCTGAGGAAACCTTGCTCGAGCAAACCATATGGTCTTGCTCGAGCAACATCGAGCAAAGTAGAACAAAACAACGGTAGAGCCGAGCATACTCGACAGAAGGTTAAAGCATGCTCGAGCACTTTGCTCGAGCAGGCTTAAAAGGTTGCTCGAGCAACATCAAGCAACCTGTGTATTCCGGTCGGCATAAGTCCTTGCTCGAGCAAGGGACAAAAGGCTGCTGAGCAAGCACAAAATGTTGGTCGAGCAAGGTCGAGCAACATGTGTTCTTCATCGTTTGAATAGAGCTTTCCCGAGCATGATTTAATTCATGCTCGAGCACCATGCTCGAGCAAGTAGGAAAGCATGCTCGAGCATTAGTAAATCTCAAGTACTTTCAACTGAATCATAAAAGCTTGCCCGAGCAAGCTTTGGCAACGTGCTCGAGCATCAACGATTCTGATGCACTTTCATCTGATTTAATTGAAGCTTGCCCGAGCATGATATAGATCATGCTCGAGCAACATGCTCGAGCAAGCAGGAAAACATGCTCAAGCAACAGCGAACCTAAAGTGATTTGAACTGATTTCCAAGGGCCTGCCCGAGCATGCTGAAGTCATGCTCGAGCAAAGGAATTTTTCCTGCTCGAGCATCAGTGACCAAAGAGCACTTCCCTCAGCATTTCAAAGGAGCTTGCTCGAGCAAGCATGGATCATTGGTCGAGCAATTGTTGGAAATTATGCCCTAGGGCAAGTCATTGTTCTCCATTAAGTTATCACTTCATTCGCATGTTTACAATGATAACTGATCCCTGGATATATCTTATAGATGATATCCTAAATGTCCACGATCGATCATCTACGCGGAGCGAGATGAAGACGATATGACTTTGATGACGTAAGACGAATCAAAGTCATGGGCGACTTTGATGACGTATGGAGATTTACGAATCAAAGTCAGACCATCATGGTGTTGGAAATTATGTAAGAGTACATATTTGAGTTATTTAAAGTATTTTCTTTAGTTATCATTTTCGATCCACTATGAGAATCCTAAATGTCCGCATGGATTTAGTCATAAGCTTATCTCATGTATAACAATCAAAGTCATGGGCACTTGTAGATCATCATGGCGATCACAACGCACCTATGACTGAGACCATCATGGATTCCTACATGATGAGTCATGGAAAGGAGTTTCCATTTCACTTATTAGACCTTTGACCTAGTCAAAAGTCACCTTTGACCCCATGGAGTGATGATAAAGGCTAGGATCGGGATCGAGTGGTTTTCATGCGGAGGAATGTGAATGGTCAAGATGGAATTTGTCCCTCACATTTATAGAGAGATAAATTTAAATTGGGCCCCTCGATGAGTGAGTCTAAGAAATGTATTAAATCGGCCGTTTGAATTGTGATGGAAAGGAGTTTCCATTTTCACTTATTAGACTACTCGAGAATCGAAAAAGTAGTGGTCAAGAAAAGAAAGTTGACATTATCCATGCCTCATCCTTGACCAAATTATCGCGTGACAAAAGGGACGTGACATGGTTGTACGATAGGTTGTATCGTGTCATCGATCCCCATGTGAATTGGGTAGTCGCAATGTCTTGCTAGAGGCCGTTTGTGATTTGTGGGGGTGACGATAGGTGTTGGCCCACTTTGCCAATTCATATGGGCTGCAGGTCACACACAAGAATAACTCAACACGAGCGAATGTGTCCGGTTCATTGAATCTTAGATACGTCTAGGATTTAATGAATACGAATTTAATCTAGGATATATATATATATATATGTATATATATTATATATTAAATTCGAAATTAATATATGTTAATATT
The DNA here is from genome assembly GCA_019022655.1 of Acacia acuminata. NCBI lineage: Eukaryota > Viridiplantae > Streptophyta > Magnoliopsida > Fabales > Fabaceae > Acacia > Acacia acuminata. The sequence continues at coordinate 106,564 of JAFJYI010000306.1, read as the reverse complement.
ATTAATAGAGATTATAATATTAATATATATAATATTTGTTTTGTATTTAATTTATTTGATAAATTAAATATCTAAAACAAATAGAGATATTGTATCTCATTTAATTTCGAATAAAGATATCGTATATCTTTTTAATATTAAATTGAGATATGGTATCTCAAATTTAAATTAAATAGATAGATATTATTTCTCGGATTTAATTTATAGAGATAAATTAAATCGAGAAGGCTTTTAATTTGGATTGAATAAATGGATTTGATTAGATCTATTAGATGGATTTAATTAATACATTTATTTTAATCAGATTCCAAATTCGAATTTCAAATCGGCTTTTAATGCGGATTAAATACGTTACATCGATTTGATTGATGTAATTAATGTATTTTAATCCATATTTGAAATTTGAATTTCAAAATTAATGAGGATTAATTTTATATAATGCGCCGAACGGGTTTAGAAAACTCACGGGACATTTTGTCGAGCGCATTCGAAAGCCGTGAGAAAAACACTAGAGTGGAAAATCAAGAGACACGCACAAGAGGCGCTAGCACGCCGCCGTAGCCGTGTTCGGGAGTTGTTCGTGTGGATACGGTGGAGGAAGACGATCCTACGAGTTGTCTTCTGCGATCGAGGAGGTAGCCCACCTTTCAACGAAGAACAAGCCGCAAACGAATTCTCCTAAGGTAATTTCGGATTCTCTAGCCTAGGTTTAAACGCACCCGAGTGATCCTCGGGACGGATTCGTAAGTTTTTTTAATCTACTGCGTTGTATGGATTCCAACAGCAATATCATCCTGTTTTTCAAATCACCGTCTACGAGATCTGTGAATCACTGAATGGATTAATATCTCTTCTGATTATTACTTATTGTGATTACCAAATGCCTTTAACCAATTTGTTTATAAGTTTCAGATTACTAAGAACTGGCGGATTTGAATAAAGCAATCTCGCTGTCAGAGACATTAAATTATGCTACCTAAACCGTGATATTCTCGGACACCGATGTTCTGAACGTATTAAAGCCAACTCTGATATTCTCCTATCTTGCATCAAATGTCATTTCACAACGGAAATACAAAAGGAATGAAAGAGAATGTCGGTCCTGAAAATTCCAGCTATACCATTCAAACGAGTGAAACTCTTGACGAACCTTCATTTGTCTAATGGACACATTCGAGAGTCTAAACGGATATTTCATGAACTTCACCAACGGTCATTAATGGCATCAACTATAAATAGTCAGAGCATTCAATTTGCCACCTACCGAAATGCTATGCAATTAATTCGAGTTTAAATTCATTCGCTGTTTCATCTGTTGTATTAACTGTGCATCAGTGTTCATTTATTTATTAACTCGTGAGTAGTATTCAAACACTCATTTTCTTTGTTTAGTTTGTATCTTAAGGTTGAGGAACTTTAAGAGATGGTGCATCAATTACAACTTGTAAGGGGGAGTGGAGTCTGAGAGTGAGTGGGCCATCCTTCGTTTACAGAGTCTGTAATTATTTCTGAAACTTAGTGGAATCCCAGAGTGTTTCTGGGGACTGGACGTAGGTCAGTGTATTGGACCGAACCAATATAAATTGTCTTGTGTTCCTTTATCTTATTGGTCTCTATTTCGTTTATACACAAGAAAAGATTTTAAATTTTGAAGATCACCTATTCACCCCCCTTTAGGTGATATTCCATCTTCACCCTCCACATCAAGCATCACTTGTTTGGCCTCCTCAAGACTTGAATTATTTCTCTATGTAGTAGCACTATTGAGAAGCTTTTTTCTCATCCTACAAACCGTATAAATCTTTTTCTCCAAACTTGCTTAGATTCATTCATTGTTAGCTTGTAGGAACCAAATTCACATATTCTAAGAATATAATTAATTTAGACCAATTGAGCACAGTTAACTAATTATGACTTTATGCATAAAAGAAACATTTTCCTTTCTAATCATCATATATGCATAAACAACAAAACTATTAAACATTACAATTCCTTTATAAAATATTTATCGAATTGAATTTCTAAGGAATGTGAAATTAAAACACATTTGTAAAATAGTTTGCAATGCTCACTCCTGAGGTTGCAAAATATAAAACCTCAATAAATATTAAAGATAATAGCTTATGAGGTTTTACCATTGTATACCTTTACGTTAGGTGCATAGAGGATTGTCTTTGCTTATACTTTGTCTTTGCATTTTTATTCATGGGTTCTTGCAATGCTCTCTCATAAGCTGTAGACCCCAAAAGTCTTCTACTTTGTACATGAGAGTTCCACCTTTTCTTGTCCTCCTTTTGCTGATCAAATAGGATCTTGAAATTCTAATTCACCATCTTGATCTTCCTTAGAGGTATCATTGGAAGTTGCACTTGGAGTGATGATAGCCTCAGAGGTATCACTCCCAGTGGCACCTGGAGTGATGAAGGTCCTTCACCTTTAGGCTCTTTTATTTTCTCATTTTGAGGCTTCTTTAGTACTTGAGAACTAACGGCACCATCAAGCATACCGGTCATGAATTTTGTAAGCTTGGCTTGAAGTTGAGTCTCCTCTTGCTATTGTCCATTCTTTTTATGATTTGACCATTAAGTAGTAGCAATAGAATCTCTTCCTTGATGCATGAGAAATTCTTGGATTCTCCTTCCTCTTCTCCATACCCTTATGTACATTCCTTTTGGAATTGAACTCTATGCAATAAGCACTAGAAGAACATTTTGGCACCCACATTGCTTTGGGTCCTTGATTGTTAGCATTTGAAATCACTTGCCTTTTAGGAACCCAAAAAAATTTTATTTCTCACATTAAAATTTCTCCTAATAGGCATGTGTGAGAAATATGATTTGAGTTACCTCAACAATTGTAAATAATATAATGATATGCATCCATCATGAAATTCTATGCAAGTATTATTTTGGTCATTAGAGTAGAAACTCAAATAATTTCTACTTGAACATTCTTTCTTCCCAATAAATTTCCTAGTATGATTTAAAATATTTTTGCTTTTTAAAACCGAATCTATAATTGGTTGAAAAACAATTTTATGCAAATTTTTAAAACCATTGTTCCTAAATTCACAAGAAAAATTGGAACTTTTTACCTTGAGTTCATATTGAGCTCCAGAGAATGATTTTTCATATTCTTCTATAATGAGCTCTTCTTGGGAATCCTCTTCTTCTTGTTCATTTGTGTTGATTGAATCATGGAAGTGTTCTATGATTTCTCCTTCTTAATTCTCAATTTTCAAATGTTTATAAACCATAGATATGCAACTTATAGTTTAAGAAAAATTGTATATATTTTCAATTTCAACAAAATTGTTAGAAGTATCAGTAAAATTATGAGTATCCCATATATATCTAGCACTGGAGAAAAATCTATTTTTCTCAAAATATTTTTCGGCTAAAGCACTATGCAGATTTTTTATTTCTCTAATGTTCAATGAAAACATTTTCTTTTCTTTTTCAAGCCAACCTCTTCTCTGTTTGAAATAAAAAACATTTGTAAAAAATTCCATATATCAAAATCAAAGGCTTTTATAAAAGATGTTATCCTAACTTTCCAAAACCAAAAATTGATATCTTTCAAAAGAGGTGGAACTATATAATCCAAGCCTTCCGAAAACAAGTAACACCCAAAATCTGCCGTTATAAACTCTTGAGACAGTTAAGTCTTTTAAACAAAAGCCTTGCTTTGATACCAATTATCAGAACTAGATGACACCTAAGAGAGCAGGTGAATTGGGTGTAAGATAAAAAGTTAAGAAATTTTAAAATCTTTTTACATCTTAATGAAAACAACAAGTATGAAGATAATGAACTATAAATTCAAAATCGATTGTTAAAACCAAATATGATGGAATTATAAGAGATAAGGGAAGAGAATATGGAAACTATTATTTATACTAGTTCGGTCCAATCTTTGATGACCTATGTCTAGTCTTTAAGCTTCACTTGAAATTTTCAATTAAGTATCTTTTAAAAAAAAAAAAAAAAATCGGGCACAAGAGAAGCCTCTATAATCCTATAAGTTTAGTTAAACACTTGTGAAGCCTTTTACAATATTTCTCACACCGAGTTACACTTTCTTAAATACAATAAGGATATAACCTCTCTTAATGATAAAAGATTACAATGATCTTCTCTCTTGGAAGTAAATTAAGATGAACACTGAAGCAGAATACAAATAATTTGTCTCTCTAAAGCAGATTATATGAGTATAGCGAAATAGAGAGTATATGAGATGGATATGGATTCAAGGTTTCAGCATTTTTATCTTACACACACGTGCTCTCTCTCATGCCCATCTTGAATGTTTATCCTTTTATACTTGATGAAGAGAATTTCCAGTTGAGCATATTCTTTTGGTTGCAAAATATGACCATTGGAGCTTTGGAGCTTTTTGACACAAAATGCTTTTTACCTGTTGAAGCTCTAATCCAAGTTTAATCATCTATAATCTTCATATAAACTTGATTAGTAATGATTATAAATGATATAATCCAGGTTTATATGAGTTTAGAAGAATGTGAAATCCAAGATGGTGATTAAAACTGTAAAGATTCATCACTCAAATGATCTCTTAAAATTTTCGAAGGTAACAATGCATCACACTCTGGGATCACCATGGTGATGTGGTAGTGATGTCAATTTGATTGGTCACTCGAGTGCTTATTCAAATGATCTCTTAGGATATACAAGGGAAATAGTGCATCACTCTCTAGGATCATAGTGATGACGGTGCTACCAATTTAGAATCTCACTTGAGTGATCTTCAACGTGAACAGTGCATCACTATAAGTGACATTAGAAGTGATGTGCATCACTTTCATATTACTAAAGTAATCCTTACCAATGATGAATTCATTTTAACTCCAAATTTAGCAAATGACCTATTGTTAGAAGTCTTTTTAAGTCTACTTTCCAATGCAATAATAACCAGTTCCAAATTTGTTGTATTTCAAGAATTATGATGCAAAGAGTGACTGCTGGTATGAATAGTGTTTGAGTTTTGAGTGTCAACTTCCGAAATTCACCTATCTTTCATCCAAACCTCTTTGAGCTTGATTTTGGCGTCATTGAATCACCATTTGAGTCTCTTTATATTTGATATTTTCCAAATCTCACATTTTTATATATGACGGCTATCATTTTTAACCGTTAAGTATTCCTAAAGAATAAATAACGGTTCTTTGTGAAAAATCGTAAGTATTGTCAAATATATTTTTTTAAAAAAAATAATAATCATGCTTTCTTATATATGGTGGTTATTATTTTTAACCGTTAAGTATTTGGAAATCACACTTTATGGTTACTTGTTATTACCATTATTTTTTGTTTTGGTTGATATAAGGTTAGAAGACAAATTATTTGAAAGTATTACATGATGATTGTTTTGTAAGACTTGTCATTTTTGTCAGTCAATACATGATGATGCACAAATTTAACGTTTATTTTTAGCATTACATATTCTTGCACAACATCCACTTCGATATACATAATGATTATTCACTATAGCCATTATTTATTTAGCGTTAGGTGGTTTCATTGCAGTGATGCAAGTTTTCCATGAAATGTTTCTTTGTTTATAATAAATACAAGACCATTTTTAACATGAAAATAACCCCAACTCTAATGTCTGAATAGATGAAGTACTTGCCATCCACTAAATGCGAAGGTTCCAAATGCGTACGATACCAACAAACAAATAATTTAGGAAAAATAACATTAAGGTCTCAATTAAGATAAATAATATCAAAAACGTGTCAAAATTTATTAATAGTAGCTCCACTTGCTAATAGTTGCTCTTTTACTTATTATTAGCAAGCTGTACAACTTTTCTGATATTATTTCTTTTAATTGGGATCTTGATGTCATTTTCTTTAAGAGAAAATGATATTAAGGCCTCAACTAAGATAAATAATATCAGAAAAGTTTTAAAACTTGTTAATAGTAACTTCTCCACTTATAAATTGTTGTTCTTTTACTTATTATTGACAATGACTTTTTTGATATTATTCTCTTTAATTGAGATTTGATAACAATTTTCCAAAAATTTATGGATCCTTGCATATCTACTTATCTTACTTCACTAGCCACTTTGTTGCGATCCAATACTTATCCCACAAGTTGTCTTTATTAAAAGATATGTAAAAGGAATGAAACGTATTCACAATTATTCAACACTGGCCCGATAGTTCCCACTTCACTTTCGCGCGACAAAAATCTTGGCATTCTTATCCATATTTTGAAATGCTTATTTCTGTTTCTTTTTTATTTTCGGTGACAAAAGAAATAATTATTCCAATATGTGTGTGTGTTACTCAATTTTGTTAGATACGGTAAGATTGTTATATCTTGGGACCTAACCCTTTTTTTTTTTTTTTGAAGTATTGATGACCAGATTAATTAAAAAGCATATAGATACAATAAAGTGACAGAATATGATATTAATGAGAGATTAGAAAAATAAATGTCATAAAAATGATAATATATTTTTTATGCCATTGCATATAATCTTCACTTTTATTAAATTATTATCATGTTATTATGATTTAAAAGAAAACAACATTCACATATCCACTTTGGGATATCACTCCCGTTCTTATTATAAGTGGCTTATTGAAGAAAATATTGGTCTCAATGCAAGTCATTTAAACTATTATTAAGGACTACTGTTCAATTTTACTTCTATTAAATTTCTGATAGAAAGAAAGAGAAAGGATATTTGAGAATTATTTCTAAATTGTTACAAAAAAAATGTAATAAGGACAAATTTAGAACTTTTTATCAATTTATGAAATATTTAATGACTTGTCTGTCATTTGATAGCAAGTGAGAATGAGTTAAAAGAGACTCATATTAGAACATAGCAAGAATCCATTTAATGGAGAAAAACATGCTCTCCATTTAAAAGGAAAAAAAAAATCATAAAAATCTAAAATTATTTATTAAAAGAAAAATGAATTGATTAAAGATATTTTGAAAAATAAATTAAATCTTTACTAAAAGTGCGTAATAGGCCTTGTCCCAAAGTTTTTTTCAAAAAATAAATAAATTAAAATATAAAAGTGTATAATTTCACCCGATTTCAAAACGTCATCATCTTATATAGAATCGATTAAAAGAAGAAAATAAAATATAAGAAAAAAAAAACATCTGCATGATGCATCATAGGCCTTGTCCTAGTTAGTTTGAATTGAGGGGAGGGGAGTTTTGGCCCCTCCCCTCCCCTCAATCCAAACTAATCCTAAAAGTTTTAAAAAACCGATTGAATATTGAACCGGAAAAATTATCGGTCATGGTTCAAACAATTAGATCAGTTGGGTTGGTGATGTAATGATTAAATTAAAATAATATTTATATAAATTATAATGATGAAAATATAAATAATCTTTAATCCACTTTAATATTTTTTTTATTATAAGGCAAAACAATATTAATAATAAAATAGAAACATTGCAAAGTAAGTACTTAGTTATTAAGCAGATAGGGGGCTTTAAACCTATTTGATAAAAAAAATTTATTAAAGTCACAAAATAGATCAAACAATATGAAATAAAAAATATATTTTAATATAAAACCATTCTGGTCCGATCTCAATAACAGTTTCCGGTTTAATAACAAGTAAATAATGGCCAAAAGTAGCCTAATTTAGGAGTGAGCATGGGCAGGGCGAGACTCCTGCCCGATGCCCAGTCCGAAGAATGAACTAGCCGCATTTTGTAGCCCGATGCCCAGCCCAGCCCGATAAAAGCCCTAATCATTTTTGGGCTGGGCAAGCATGGACTGGGCAAGGAGGGCTTCCCTTGTTCATGTAGTGACGCCCTATTCTACTCCATGAAGATTATAGTTCATACTTTACATAATTTTAAAGCTTTAGAAAATACGAAGTATAATATAATATATTTATAATATATTTAGACATAATAATATAATATATTTTAAATAAAATAGTATAATAGAATAATATCTATTTAAATATATTTAATTTTCTAGGCAGAGCCAAATGTGCAGGGTAGGACCCCTTGCCCGATGCCTGGCCCTACCCAGTTATTGGTTCAGTCCAAAACTACCCAAATGTTTTTTGGGCCACCTTTTTAAGGCTGGGCAGGACAATTTTTTACTAGGTTTGGACGGCGTATATGGACATCTAGGCACTATGCTCACCCCTAACCTAACTGCTAAAGCGGCTTAAAGGTAAAATCCAGACTGTTGTTGCGCCTAGCTAACCGTCGACCGGTTCGACTGTTAGGTTTGGTCCGGCTCTTGAAACTTCACCGTGTGGGATAACTCCAAATCCTGATACCCATTTTCAGACCGAATCTATGTTCTTTCGGTTTTAGCGGATGGAATGGAATCAATAAATTACGAAAAGTGGGCGTAGGGGTTTGAGTTTTGGCGTTTGAGTGTGGGTTTGAGTGTTCTTAAGTTGGCGCCAGCTGAGGGCACTCGTTAGATTTCTCGTATGCAACCGTTCCCAATAGTTCTACCTCTCACTGTCAATTTTGTTAGGTATGCAAGTCTTATCTCTCTTTTCATTACCCGCTTGTTATTGTTGATGATTTCTGTTCCCTCTTTCCTGTTTGGCTTTAATACGAACGGAAAAGGGATTACGGAATTCTTTCATTTTTGCTCAGTTTTTTTCGTTGTTTTCTCTTCTTGTACGGTGACTGATTCGGATTATTCGTTGAAGAGTTGAAGATGAGTATCTGTACATCAGGTATGGCTTGATATTCAATTATTAGTTTATTACCTTCTATTGCTTTCGCTAGGTTGTCTTGTGTCAAAGTTTCAGCCACCTCCTACTGTCAATTCTGAGTCCTGTGGGCTATTTGCTTCTACTTTTCTGTATCGTTTCTCCTGCTTTTTTATTGAGTTATGTCAATTTTGGTTGTGGATTTGTGGGGATTATTTGATAGCGAGAAGCACAAGAAGGAGATTGTATATTTGGGAAAAATATAATGGGAACTTCACAAACAATTCTTAGGAAAATGGCAAGCTGTTTTGAGTCTTAGAAAACCAGGTGTAACGAGAAGCCATTTCTGATCCACTAGACATATCTATTAGACATGTCCACAGCCGCAAGGGAAATAAAGACAAAATGTACAGGAAAACTGGGAACGAAGAGCCGGCCAAACCCCCCCCCCCCAAAAAAAAGAAAGAAAGAAAGAAACAACAACAACTCCTTGCTTCTTAGGGATGTTGGTTTTAAGAATGAGTGATTGCCCTTCTCCAACCCTTAGTATCCAGCCTCAAAGCGAACAGCTAATGCTTTCTGCTTTTTATTTGGGTGCTGTGGTCAGTCCTCAACCTCTGGTTGCAGTTCAAGCTATAGATATTCAGCCTTCCACAATTGTGCCCTAGGTTTCCAATATTTTAATTTTTTCCCCCTGTTTATACAAAAGTGCTCATTTCCTTTTGCTTTGCTTGATTGAAATATGTTGACTAGGTTGTATAATTCTAATCTATACTGAGGGACACTATTTTTTAATTCCTTGTGAATAAGCAATATAAGCTACTGTGTTAGGCTGCATGCCCATTATATTTACGTAGTTACAGAATTTCTTGTTTTTAATCTGTAAATTTATAAAGTGGTCGCATGATTTTCATGGCATCTTCTCTTGATGCTTCTGGCTCTTTTTTAATTGATTTTTTCATTATCTTTTCTTTAAAAAATTTATGCGTGGATAATTTTAGTTAAATTGTGCATTCACTACAAAAGATACTTATTTTCTTCAAACTATTGGCAGGAACCAGCCGCAGCTACTCTGCTACATGTAGGTCCCTCTCCTCTTGGATCTTTAATCCAACCAAAACCAAGCTCTTTCGCTCACTTTCTAGAATTTCTTCCAAGTGTTTCTGTTACTTCCCCCTGACTTGCGGACACACTTCTTCCTACAAGAGTTCCATGAATTTGTTGAGCAGACTTCGGTTTGGGAGCACAAGGGCTCCTGAGAATTTGGACTCTTCAATGGCTCAATATCCAGATGATGATGAATGTGCACCCGGCCAGCAGTTTGCTCAGTTTGGTGCTGGCTGCTTTTGGGGTGTTGAGTTGGCCTTTCAGAGGGTGCCTGGTGTGACTAAGACAGAGGTTGGTTACAGCCAGGGCTTCTTACATAATCCAACTTATGAGGATGTCTGTTCTGGGACCACAAGCCACTCAGAGGTCGTCAGGGTCCAATATGATCTTAAAGAATGTAGCTATGACACTCTGCTTGATGTGTTCTGGGCTAGGCATGATCCTACCATGTTGAATCGGCAGGTATGCATGGAGCTCTTGGTTTATGTTATGAAAATCATCTTTGATGAAATTGCTTTTGTAGCATATATACTTTATTCGCCTGGAATTTTAAATTACAAGGTATTACAATTGATTTGTGTTAGGTGATATTGCTTGTTTCTATTTGTAGCTTTTGGGGTTTCATATTGGTTTATAAATATCTGTTTGTGTTGTTTTAAATTAGTTAATTACCCTTTCATCTTTATGCTCTTCTGATTTTCAAGTTTTTGTCTGAAACTTTTGGGGGAACTTTCTTGGTGTTTGGTTCTTTCACTAAATTTTCTAGCTCTTTGCCTCCTACTTACTGCATTGATGTTTTCATTGTATTCAACAATTCTTTTGACTAACTACAGATCTGTAACATTTTCTTTTGGGTTGAAGTGAAATAATATTGAACATGTCAGATGAGTATGAATCTTTCACTTTCTATTGCTCTTGGCCTGGATTTGGTACAATTACGTTGATCATAGTAAGGGTGAATCAAACATATGGAGTTTCTGAGCAACAAGAAAATGATTGAAAGAGAACCATTTAGTTATTTTGAGCTTTAGTTTTTCATAAAGTTCAGCTGATGCCTGGCGTCTTTAGCCCTGTGTTTCTATACATCTCTTAGTTCTCTGTTTATTCCATGTAGGCGCCTTTTTCCGACAATTCTATAGTTCATCCCAATTGCTTACCTATGTTTTGGTTTTTCTATGGCTGTGATTTACTAGCCAAAACTGGATCTCAAATTTATTTACAACATACAGACAAAAGGCAAATATATTTTTTTTTTTTTTTTTTTTTTTTTTTTTTTTTTTTGGGGGGGGGGGGGGGGTGGGTTCCCCATTTAAAAGTTTATTGGCAGGGACTTAAATTAGAGTACTGGTATCCTTTGTATCCCTAATTTGCAGAGTACTAGTACTCTGTATTTATAAAATTGAGGGACAATGACATCAAGGTCCCAATTAAGCGAAACAATATTAGAAAAGTCTCATAGCTTGTCAATACAAGTGAAAGAGCAACAATTATCAAGTTTTGAGACTTTTCTGATATTATTTGTCTTAGTTGGGACCTTACTGTCATTTTCCTTAAAATTTATCAGTTTTGTCTCACCCATAAAATTTTTAGTTGGGATCCTTTCCCCAATTTTCCTTGTACAAAAACACATACACAATGAAAACACATACATAACTGATAAATTACTGTCATGTCGATTCATGAATTCTAAATATGCCACTGCCTCAAAGAAATCCCAGTTTGTTATGCTGCTTACAAATTCATGAGTTGGACTTTTATGTTATGATCTCTCAAGTTCATAATGACATAGGGCATCTTAGAACAACCAGTTAGAAACGGAATATTATATTTTCCTTTTGTTGCATTTGTAGTTATTCAAGGGCCAGGTTTGGGCTAAAGGCATATATAAGCTTTTAGTTTATGGGCTAACCCTCTGCTTAATATATGAGTTTGGGCTCAGCTCAAGCTTAGGGCTTATATGATGAGCTTATTAACGCATGGCTCAAATTGGCCCGGTTATATTCTTGTCTTATCATTACTTTCTCTTCAGGTTCAATCACTGCTTTTGCTGTTATTCTTTCTGTGGGCTCCTCTTGCTTCTTTCCCTCTGTTCCTCTAACCTTGGCATGTATGAGTATTGAAATTGATCGTCTGTTAACAACTGTGATCTTTACAAAGGTTTTAGCTATACAAAACATGATCGCATTCTTGACACGTATCCCACCTAGCAGACCTGGTAACATGACAAAATTTGAAGTGTTCATATGCATTTAAAATGTTGAAACAAGTTGATTGGAAATAAATGTTTAATCATGTTGTGTGTAACACATTTGCTCACTCAGCGCTTCATCGAGGTGCCTGTATTTTATAGTTTATTATTAACAGTTTGTCTTTTCATGTGACAGGGAAATGATGTGGGAACTCAGTACAGATCTGGAATTTACTACTACACAGCGGAACAAGAGAAGGCAGCTAGAGAGTCTTTGGAACAGCAACAGAAGCGGTTGAGCCGGAAGATCGTTACAGAGATACTTCCGGCCAAGAAATTTTATCGAGCAGAAGAATACCATCAGCAGTACTTGGAGAAAGGTGGGAGATTTGGTTACAAGCAATCTGCTGCTAAAAGGTGCAATGATCCAATACGATGTTATGGCTAAGAGAAGGCATCAACTTATAAGAAATACCAGTTTTGAGGTCCCTTAATATGATGATTTGAATCTGAATGTCATTCCTTCTCTTTGTTCTTCCTTCTCTTTGTTCTTCTATCTTCTTCCATGTGGTACAATAGATCTGTTTGGTATATTGTGACTTGTGTTGAACCAGATGAATATTTCTTTTCTTGTACATGATTTTCTATATAGGGCGTGTAAAAATTTCCAAGCCAATAACGTGATATTGTTGTAAAAATACTAATTGAAGGCTGATGTTCATAAACTCCTAACTCTTAGCGTTTTATTTTCTACATTCTCTAACCTGTCTGATGAATAGTCTTTAGAAGTTATCATGTCCATAACTTAAATGTTACAATTTGTATACTCATGAGGATTAAAGTTTGTATTTACTTTATGTAACTCTTGGTTGTGATTGATGGCCTATAAATAAAGCTCTTACGTACTACACTTTTGTGGCATCCAAATGAATAAGATATTGCTCTATCTTTCTCTCGAATTCCCTCTTTCATATTAATCTCTTGTATTTTCTTCATTTTGTAACACATTATCAGCATGAAGCTCTAGCGAAAGTTTATTTTTCTTACCGTTGGTTTAACGATTTCTCCTACCTTCTTTTACCATATACCTATTTGATTTATTTGGGATGATCTAAGCCTTAAATGGAATTAAAGAGACCATTTTACCAATTGTTTTATGCATCGGGTTCCATGGTTAAGATTGAAGATTGTCGTTTTATTCTCCTTCACAAGTTTATTGTTGCTTTATCCTCCTTCATAAGTTTTTCCCCCTTTTATTTATCAATTTCCTGGTATCACTTATTATACAACATTTATATTTATTTATTTTATATTCTAGTATTGTTTACATTTTATGTTGTTATATTATGTTATTTCATTTTATTTACGTTTCATTTGTTTATTTACTTATTTAAAATTTATATTTCTTTATTTTTATTTACATTTTTTCTTATATTTTAATGTTTATGTTTCTTTATTTTATGTTATTTATTTCATCTTGTTTTGTTGCTATTTTATTACATTTCATTTATTTATATTAATATATTATTGTTATATCATTATGTCAATATTTTATTTTCATTTGTTTATTAATACATTAATATATAATAGTATTATATATCACACATATAATGTGATCTATATCATGGGCTTATCTATTATTTATATTTGATTGTGAATTTAAATTTACTTAATCTATTTTATAATATTTTAATTTTATCAAAAGGTCAAAAGTCATAATATTCTTTATTTCATTTATTTCATGATTGGATGACTAGAAGTCACATTACTTTTGTAATAATTCTTATATGAAAGAACAATTGGTTTCATTAAATGAAATATGTGAGTTGATAAATGAGCTTTAGCTTTTGCGCATCTTGGTTCACACAATTGAACTTGGTTTACGGTAAGTCATACGTTAGCGTATTGAATCTTTATGATCTATTATGAATGATTTGGGGAATTGTGAAACCGGGAAATTTCTGGATAATAACCCTTCTGAAACATTGCCAAGCACTATATATATTCTATCGTTGTCTATATGATATTTTCTAGGTGTATGATATATTTTGAGAGTATCAACATAGGCATGTAAGATAAATCCGCATGCGATGTGATTATGTATAATCAATTTTAATGTTCACTGGTAGTCTGTATAAATTTATTTCAAAATTGTTATCTGATAAGTGGGCCATAGTCATGTTAGGTTTATGTTTCAACAATGAGACAAGGTGATTCATTAACAAAAATGCTTGTCCAGATATTTCATTATACATATTACATCAAAAAAAAAAAAAAAACAATGAGACAAGGTGATTCATTAACGAAAAATATTTCATTATACATATTACATCAAAATCCCCTCTTGTTGTTGAATGTGTGTAAGTAAACGCCTCTCCTTTCGGCTACAAGAGATCCTAGGATCTATTCCTTGTTGGCTTTGTTCAAGAGGCAAAAATCAACTTGCAGGAGAGGGTTTTTTAGCAACCAGATTGTGCTTGCCTACCTCCCTAGTTTCCCCCTCTTTGGCACATTGTAACGTCCTAATTTTTTACTATTGTTAAATGTATTTTTTGTTTTGCTATGCAGCTAAGAATTGTCCATTTATGTGAAGCAACATTGATGAAGTGTTTGGTTGAGTTTGAGAATACAACCTCTGCAAGCTTGACTGTATATTCCTTACTATTTGGCATGACATGGCATTGTAATTTACCGTGTTTATATTTAGTGCAGTTTACCATTAGTATCATGACATTTGCTTCACGCTTTATGATGTTTCATACAAGGGAATAACATTTCTGCATTTACTGAAGAAAAATCCATCTGCAGCAGTCCCTAAAACGACATTGTTTCATTTGTTTTTTTCCCTCTTTATATCTGAAACGCCAAGACCAAAAATCAGAGTTTCCAAACGAAAAGCCACAAAGCATCGCCTAAACGCCAAAAGAAAAAAGAAACAGAGTTTCCAAACGCCATAGCCTGAATGGATCGACCAAACGCCAATCGAAATGACAAACCACTAAACCCAAACGTGATCACCTTAAGGATCCGTCGGAAAGTACAAGGCAACACTGGAGAGCACAAGAGGCGACAGACAAACGAGCTGGAACTAACTCTGTTGGCAGCGGCGCATGGAGAGCACGCGCAGGCCAGAACGTAATCGGACCGCTGGAGGTGGGCAGTGAGACGCAAGACGTGTAACAATATCCTCCTCTGTGAAGACAAAGATGCGTAACAGTGCAGTACACTCCTCCTTTGTGTAAAACGTGTACCAGGAAAACCTCTTTTTTTTTTTTTTTTAAAAAGTGGGATAAATCAGATATAAAGAGAAGGGGAAAAACTAAATGAAACAGCGTCATTTTACGGTTGCTGCAGATAGATTTTTCTACAGTAAATGTAGAAATGTTATTCCCTTCATCTATTTGTTTTATTTGTGTGTTTTGGACCATTGAAAAATTTAATGCGGAGAGCCTGACATGATGGACTTTCTTTTATAGTGTTTATATGTCCGGGGTCTTGAAGCTTTATTTGGTGACATTTTAAGTAAGAATTTTTATTTGTTTGTGTTACACACCTACCGCCTTGCCCTTTTAAGTGGCGGGTAGTGTGGTCCTTTATTTTAATTCCATTGCCCAGGTTAGTTACATCATACATCAAATTATAAGCAACAGAGCACGCATCGGTTTGGATAAAGTATACTGATACAATAAAATGTAAAAAGGTAAATATTTCTCCTGAGGGATTAGTATACAGTTATCCCGAACATAGTGCCCAACAGGCCAAAATAATAAATTTACAGTCACTACGGTAATCCAAAAAAAAAAAATCACCAACCACTTAGTCCTACTCCGAACACCTACCTTCGTCTCTAGGCACCGTCTTAGAAGCACTAGCTGAATCCTTGCAAAAGCCTAGGATTCATATTTGAATCCCAGAGTAACCATTAATCTCATTTAAAAAGTGTATGCAATGCATGTATGTCACCACAATTAGGAAAATATTAAATCACACAGCATTCAATAATCATGTGCAGTAATACAAATTAGCATACTACACATATGCAATATTTAATGCGAAAGGACTACAAGCCCTAATATCGCAGGACTGCTCAACATAGCAAGCCTCGGATCCACAGGCTAGGGAAATGACAGTGGTTGGGCCTCAAACATGGATCCATAATCATGGAAAATCAAACATACAAAGTAACACAAGGCATATGAAGGTTAAGGTTACTACCTAATAGTCTACCTCAAATATTAATAATTTTTCCGATGCGCAAATGACAAAAATATCTCTAAAATAACTGATAATTCAAATAAACTCCGAATAATTATGAAAATTTACTTTGATAAATTTTTAACTTCTTGATTTGAAATAAGGCTTTTCAAAGCTTCCAAAGTCTCTAAATCCCTTTTCTCATTTGGAAATCCATTATTGGTGAAAACCCCTTTTATTTCAGATTGCACAGAAAATTCCAGAAACAGTGACTAAACTTCAAATATTCATAATTAATTTTAGAAAACTCCAATTGGGGTGGATCAAAATCCCAAATGACCCTTAATATGTCTATTTTTAAAGAAAAATACTAATTTGGGCCAACCACAGTCAAAACTCCACTCATAGCCCAAAACACCACCGTTGGTCCGAAATAAATTCCAGGATCAGAGGCCATTTTCAAAACTTTATTTATCCCAATAAAAAACTCCAAAAATTACAAATTATATATCAAAATAATCATTGAGTTGTCTACTTTTTGCCTTTAAATTTTCATAATTTTTCTAGTCCATTTACTAGGTCAAAAATCTTGAAGAAAACAGCTAACCAACGTTTTTCATGTTTCTAACGAGGTTCCAAAATTATGATCAAGTTCAACCTTATACAAAATCTCATTTTAAACACTTTAAAGTCATCCAAAAAAACCAAAATGAATTCGTATCCACGTGAAAAACCAGCTGGACGAAAATCGTCATCATTTG
The DNA here is from genome assembly GCA_019022655.1 of Acacia acuminata. Lineage (NCBI taxonomy): Eukaryota > Viridiplantae > Streptophyta > Magnoliopsida > Fabales > Fabaceae > Acacia > Acacia acuminata. The sequence goes on along the minus strand of JAFJYI010000306.1, from coordinate 89,623 downwards.
ACAATAATATATTAAGTTTCCATTTAACTTCATAAGTTTCATATAATATGATTGATCTACCATTGTAGACCATGAACCTTAACTGTAAACCTTTATTCATTCTTTTCATTAGCCATTCAAAACCAAAATACATATATACTCAAGTCAATAGCAATTTGCAACTTAAACAACCAAAAGAAAACATAAGAAGGTTCAAAGGTGGCTTACTTGTCTTTGGGCTCAAGTCACCTTGAATCTTTGCCTTCTTGACCACCACAACCTCTTGACATTCACCTCAAAACACCAAGAAAAAGGTTGCTTTAGTGACTGCACTACTTAAGAAAAGGTAGAAGAGAGTAGATTAAGGTTCCAAAGCCATAAAGCTTACCTTAACTTCAACCTTCTCTTCTTACTTGATCTCTCCTATGCTCTCTTGTGTGGAACCTCTTTGAGCTCTCTCTTCTCTCCTTCTAGCCGAGATAGGTAGCCAAAATGAGGGGGAGATGACCTTTTTAAAATGCTTCACCTTTGTGTTTTGGTGAATTACCCTCATGCCCTTATTTTCTCTTCACATTTCTAGAGTTTTCTTGAGAATTTCTCTTTTCTCCCTATTTTCTCTCTTGGCAAAATTTAGAGGGCATTTTGGGGAAAATAAAATGTTTTCATTTCACTTAATTGCATTGTCGAATCCTCCTTAACTACTATGTACAATCTTCCTTTTCTTGAAGAAAAATCATGTCCTTTTTTGTAATAATTCTTCTAGGTAGCTAGGTGTACTTGTGATATGTTGTCATCAATTTTTTTTTCCTTCTTCTTCTTTCTTCCTCTTCAAAACCGAAAATGAGGAGGGATTTGGTGAGATTTTTTTTTTTTGGTTCCCTTTTCCAATGCTATGTTTCATTTATGGTATACTTAAATGATATGGTAGCATTTTTTTTTATTTCCTTCTCTTTCTTTGCTATATTTCGAAATTCAAGGGGAAAAAAGAGATTATATGACATTTCTAAATCTAACCCAATGTCCTTTGCATTTATGAAGAGGATGATGTAGGTTAGATATTGTCATAAATTTTTTATTTTCAAAAACAGCTTCTAAAAAAAAAAAAAAAAAAAGTCCACTTTTCATGAGCAAATTTTTGGTTCCCTCCATCGTTCTAATTTTGAATTGGGCCTCCTTTTGGCTTAAAAAATTATCTTTTCTACTTAGCCCAATAGCCCATAATTCTTAGTTAAGTCCATGACAACTTCTTGGGCATTTTTGGGATTATATACTCTTCTATCCAATTCTTGCCTTTATGCGCAATACTCAAGGGCAAAATGGGAGAATGAAATGTGTTTTGACTTCCATTGTCACCTTCTATATCAAATTGTACATGGTGAAAATGATAATTTACCAAATTTCCAAACTACCATTCCACTTTCTTCTTCTTTTTTAAAAAATAAATATCATTGACTACAAAGTTAATGAAAATTCTTGTATTTCATTAATTCATCCAATACTCTTCTTGTATTTCATGAAAATGGGGATGTTACAGTTTAGATGCTATTTGAGGCATGTTTATACAATCTCTACTTGTCATGATGCCAACAGTGATATATGTAGTTGTTATGTCTCTTCAGAACTTCAAATAAAATCTGACAACATCATTTTGGTTGGACTGTGGTATATTTGTCAACTTGTCTGTCATTGGGTTATGTAGTCGTGACTGTGGCATCCATGCTTTAATTTGGTTGAACACTTGGAGTCTAGGTGCAACGTTGCAATACGAGGAAGATGAGATTCGCGAGTATAAGTGCAATCTCATGTGGTGGCTGGTCAACCATGAATTGAATAAAAGCAAGGACGTTGCATTGGGACTCCCTCATACTCTCAAGTGACCCACGGGAAGAGAAGAAAGACATTGTCATTATTATTATTAAAAATTATGTTAATTATTTTGTAATTAAGCACACTCAGGATGGTTGCCAAATATCTGGTGGTCTCTATAAATAGAAGGATAGTATTTGTAACATCCCAAATGTTAGGATTTTAAAAGTTTGAATAATATATGGAGATTTATTATGAGATTTTGACATAAAAATAAAGAAATTAATTGGGAAAGTAAAATCCTTATATGGAAATTAACGAATTACTTTTAGTATTTATCCAATATTTTCCATGAAATGAACAAAAGACCCAAATGTAAATTAAATGTTTAAAGAGGATCAAGTAGGTATTATTATGGGTCCACCACACAACATATACTCTTATATTTTCTATATTCTAAGTCCTTCATATCAGCCCATACATGCAAAACCACATCAACCCATTTAAACTTTTTCAGCCCAAAATGTGTAACAACAATATAGCCCTCTTCAAATATTCAATTAACCCACTCCTCCAGCCTATTCGACTTCAGCTGTATCAAAATGCATCAATCTGAATATAAGAGAGAGAAAGCCGACAGCAAAAATTCAATAGCCATACTTCACCAGCATGATTACCTCACTCTTTGAACACACAAGATTAGTGGCGCCATGTTTCTCCAGACTCCCCACCATACATTTTGAACTCAACTTCATTCACCTCTAAATATTTCTAGTCAGACTAAACCCTTAGGTCCTTATATATAGTTTTCGTTAGTTCTCATTCACATCCAGCATCCTCCACCAAAAGAAAGAAAGCAAAAACGAGAGAGAAAAAGAGAGTTTGATAGAAGGCGAGGAAGGAGAGAAAGAGAGAAAGTTCAAGCATTAGTTGCCCTGTTCTTAATCCATAAAACAGAGGTTGGAGTGACGTTAAGAGGTAGCAAGCTTTGGCATGTCTGAAAGGCTAACAAGGTAAGCCATCGGATCTCTTCTTCCTAAGTTTCCATGATTAACCAACACAAGTTTTTGTATAGTAGTCGTAGGAAGCTCTACTGATTCCTAAATATATATATATATATATATATATCGATGCATATGGGAATACTTTGCTGTCAGTTTGTCAAGTCTTTCTATATATATGTATATAGACACACACACACACACACACACACACATATATATAGAACGTTGAAACTGGGAATACTTTGCTATCAAAACTTTGCTATCTTGTGGATATAATGTTGGGATCCGTACAACGCAGCGGATTAAAAAACTTACGAATCCCGTCCCGAGGATCACTCAGGTGCGTTTAAACCAAGGCTAAGGAATCTAGATATTACCTTTGGAGAATTCGTCCGCGTCTCGTTCTTCCTTGAACAGGTGGGATACCTCCTCGATCGGCAAAAGACAACTCTTAGAATCGTCTTCCTCTACTGGTATCCACATGAACAATCTTCGAACACGGCTACGGCAGCGTGCTAGCGCCTCTTATGTGTCTCTCTCAATTTTTCACTCTAGGGTTTTTCTCGCGGCTTTTTGAATATGCTCGAATAAAACTCCCGCAGGTTTTTTCTAAACCCATCGGCGTATTATATTCAAAATGAATCCTATTAATTTTGAATTTCAAATTTCAAATATATGGATTAAATAAATATTAATTAAATCTATCTCGTTAGATCTAATGTAACATATTTATTTAATCCGATTAAAAACCAATCGAAATTCTTTGAATTTGAATTAAAATATATTAATTAAATGTATCGATAGATTTAATCTAATGTATTTATTTAATTCACATTAAAAACCTTCTAATTTAATTTATCTCTATAAATTAAATCCGAGAAATGATATCTATCTATTTAATTAAATATGAGATACTATATCTCAATTTAATATTAAATAGATATACGATATCTTTATTCGAAATTAAATCGATATACAATATCTCTATTTGTTTTAGATATTTAATTTATCAAATAAATTAAATACAAAACAAATATTATATATAATATTATAATCTCCATTAATAATATATATATAATAATATTATAACAATTTATAATATATATATACACACACACACACACACACATATATATATATCCTAGATTAAATTCGAGTATTCATTTAATGAATCGATCACTATGAGATTCAATGTGTTGGATTATTCTTGTTGGATTATTCTTGTGTACGACCCATATGAGATCCATATGAGATTGGCCAACACCGTGTCAACCCACAAGTCACAAGTGGCCTCTAGCAAGACATTGCGACTACCCAATTCACATGGGGATCGATGACACGATACAACCTATCGTACAACCATGTCACGTCCCTTTTGTCACGTGATAATTCGGTTAAGGATGAGGCATGAATAATGTCAACTTCCTTTTTCTTGACCATCACTTTCTCGATTCTCGAGTAGTCTAATAAGTGAAATGGAAACTCCTTTCCATCATAGTATGGCCATACATTTCTTAGACTCACTCATCGAGGGGCCCAGTATTATCTCTCTACAAATGTAAGGGACAAATTCCATCTTGACCATTCACATTCCTCCGCATGAAAACCACTGATCCCGATCCCAGCCTTTATCATCACTCGGTCAAAGGTGACTTTTGACTAGGTCAAAAACCAGTGACTCATCATGTAGGAATCCATGATGATCTCAGGTCAAAGGGCGTCGTGACGCGGTTATACATGAGATAAGCTTATGACTTAATCCATGCAGCTTTCTCATAGTGGGTCGGTCCAGCACCTTGTACTCTTACAAGTGCCCATGACTTTGATTATATCTCCATACCTCATCAAAGTCATACGGTCTTAATTCATCTTCGCTCCGCGTAGATGACCAACCGAGGACATTTAGGATAATTTATAAGATTTATCCGGGGATGCGATTATCAATACGAACATGCAAACGAAAATGATAACAAAAGAGAATACTTTAAATAACTTAAATATCCAAAGTACAATGAATTGCCCCTAAGGCATAATTTCCAACATATAAGTCATTGAACATGAAATTGGAACAATGTCGAGATTTTCTATTCTACCTCGTACCCCCAAACCCCGGCATCCTTTATTAACCCGTCACCTCCTCATCCCATACACCATACCTCGATCCCAGTAATCATCCTTAACCCATCCACCACTCACTCTCATCTATACTCTACCTCGATCCTAAAAATTATTCTTAACCCATCAACTACTTACTCTCATCTATACTCTACCCTGATCCCGACAATTTTCCTTAACCCATCCATCATCCACTCGCAACTACACTCTACCACCATCCCAGCAACCACCCTTAACTCATCACCTCAACCCATACACCCAATCACTATCCGGGCAACAACCAATTAACTCATCAACTTAGCCCATACACCCAATTACAATCCCGACAACCACCCTTAGCTCATCACCTCAGCCTATACACCTAATCACTATCCCGACTGTAAATGGAGGAAATCACCTAAAGGGAGGTGAATTGGGGATTTTAAAAATTCTTTTAGAGACACCCAAACACAAACAACAAAACAGGGTAAAACAGAGGAGAGAGAAAGACTTGACACAAAAATTTATACTGGCTCGGCCTCAACTCTTAACCTTCATCCAGTCCCTAGACACTTTGGGAATTTCACTATCACTCAAATCAGTTACACACTCTGCACTCGAAAGTTATCTTCTCATTAGGATACATTCCCCCTTACAAGTTGTAAACTGATAAACCCAACCTCAAAGTCCCACAACTTTGAGATTCTTACAATGATTGATAATCAATGATAAACTCTCTAAAAGAGTAGATAAAATGATCACTGAAGTACGATGTATCAAAAGATACTTTACAAGTAGGTAGAAGACACTAAATGCAATTGAAACTTGATAGCATTTCATTTTCTGTATTCTGGTTGTTGAAGAGAGTTGTGTAAATGGAGCTATATACCCAAGAGGGGGGTGAATTGGGTATTTTAAAAACTTTTCTGAAAGTGCTCTGTTTTGACCAAGTAAAAACAGATTATAACGAGGAGGAAGGGAAGGAAAGCTTGCACAAGAGAAATTATCCTGGTTCGGTCTTATCCTTGACCTACATCCAAAATCCCAAGCCACACTTGGGATTTTCAATCCACTATACTCACAAACCGATTACAAATTCTGTACTCAAGAGTAGTTCTCTCTCTAGAACTCACTCCCCTTACAAGTTGCAATCAATACACCCAACCACCAAGTCCCCCGACTTGTGGTTATCTCAATCAATAAATGATTTACTGAGATAGAACTCTCTCACGAAAGGAGATAAAATGAACACTCAAGTACAAGTATCGATTGATACAATACAGTGAAAGCCGAACACAATAAATGGCAATCAATAAATTTTTGCTCTCAGTAGTTGTATCAGCTTGAGAAGAAGTTAATGCACTCTATTTATAGGTAGAGAACATTAAATGACCGTTGCTTGATGAATCCAACCGTTGTAGGTGATTAGCTTAAAGTCTGGTCATCTTCTCTCTCTAAACTCCAACTAATCCAGTGCTAATATGATCGATGTGGAACTCGAGGATTTGCCCGTTGGAGAAGAGTTTTCTTGATGAAGAAAGCATTCTTGACCGTTGAGAATGCGTGCTCGGTGGATTATCCAAAAGAAGGTTGATTTGCGAAGTGCATTAAATGCACTTTGTACACTTTTTGCTTTATGGCTTTGACCTTCAATAATCTTCATCTCGTGCTAACTGAAATTCACTCAACAAACTTGTTAAACATAGTTGGGTTCATAAGTGAATGATTCATGAAAGTAATTGGAACAAACAAGAGTGATTTGCAAATTCGTATAATTCAAAAAATTGGTTTCTACCGTTGTATCTTTACGGTATGTTCATGCTTACTACGCAGTATTGCATCAGACACAAGTGTCCATACCGCAAGATCCAATGGAAACTCGAGTATGCACCTTTCGAGGCAAACCATCGTGTCTTGTGTTTGAAAGACAAAACCTATACTCGAGTTTGCACTCCTTTACTTGCGATATTGGCTTAACTTGAAAAATCCTTTTGCTCTCGTAAGTCCAATACTCGAGTTTGGCTACGCAAACTGCGTATTGACTTAGTTTGAAAAATCCTTTTGCTCTCACGGAAGTTCAATACTCGAGTTTGGCTACGTAAACCGCGGTATTGACTTAGTTTGAAAAATCCTTTTGCTCTCTGGAAGTTCAATACTCGAGTTTGTCTACGCAAACTGCGGTATTGACTTAGCTTGAAAAATCCTTTAGCTCTCTGAAAGTTCAATACTCGAGTTTGGCTACGCAAACTGCATTGACTTAGCTTGAAAAATCCTTTAGCTCTCGGAAGTTCAATACTCGAGTTTGGCTATGCAAACTGCGAGTATTGACTTAGTTTGAAAAATCCTTTTGCTCTCTCGGAAGTTCGATACTCGAGTTTGTCTACGCAAACTGCGGTATTGACTTAGCTTGAAAAATCCTTTAGCTCTCGGAAGTCCAATACTTGCGGTATGCAAACCTATACCGTAGTATTGACTTAACTTGAAAGACTTGGTTGCTTTCTCGGATGGCCTTTACTCGAGTTTGCAAACCTATACCGGTATGCAACTATCAGAATGTTTTTAACTGACTTTGCAAACTTCAAAAACATGTTTTACATTTGTTGTTAATCATCAAAACATATTGAGAACTAACAAGTTGAATGCTTCATCTTATATATGTTGGAAGCATTAAATGACTATTGGAATCATTAATATAACTGTTGGAGGCATTAATATAGATGTTAGGTTGTAACTTAGTCCAGTCTCTCTCTAGCTTGTGTTAATCCAGGTGCACAGCTAATCTTGTTGACTATCCTTCAAATTAATCCATTAGGAGACGAAGCTTCCATAGAGGGAAAGAAAACATTTAAACCCTTTGCAAATTTTAGGGAATGATTTTCCAAAAGGATGCAAGGTTTTTTGACCAACAATAAATGTGCTGACGTCACCTTTTGCTTTATGCTTTAATCTTCATTCTAAAACACTTTTAATCATCTGAAACTCATTAACAAAAATGAATAAACATAGTTAAGAAATGAGTGATGATAGGAAGTATCTAGATCATATATGAAGATTTTGCAAATTCGAGAAAGCTAACAGAGCGACACAAACTCGAGTTTGTTCGAGCAAACTGGAGTTTGCAACTTTTGCTCAGAGGCCAAACTCGAGTTTAGTTCTTTCTCAAAAAGATCATCGTGATTGAGATTTGAAAAACATTTTGAAACATGAGCAAACTCGAGTCATTAAATGACAAACTTGAATTTGAGACTTTTTGAAATGAAAATAAAGTTAAGTCCACAAAGCTCAAACTGGAGTTTTCAAATGCAAACTCGAGTTTTCTTAAGATCAAAAATAGTGAGAATCTCTCGGCTTGACACAAACTAGAGTTTAAGAAAATAAACTCAAGTTTCCTTAAAAAAGGAAATCTTCAAAAACACTCGGCCAAGCGCAAATTGGATTTCACTATTCTAAACTCGAGTTTGCTTAAAATATGAAAAACCTTACAAGCTCTCGGCCAAACACAAACTAGAGTTTGACATACCAAACTAGAGTTTGGTTAAGTTCAAAAAACATTGAGGGCTCTCTATCTAACAAAAACTCGAGTTTACCATAATAAACTCGAGTTTGCTTTAACTTGAAAAAACTTAGAGTGCTAGCTCTCTGTTTGACATAAACTTGAGTATACCAATACAAACTCGAGTTTGGCTATGTTTAGAAAACTTGAGCTACTCTCTGTCAAGTCCAAACTCAAGTTTGACAACGCCAAACTCGAGTTTGCCTTTCACAGTAAGTTTTTCAACTTAACAAAGGCAAACTTTATTTTGAGTTTACAATTGTCAGTTATCATTAAAACACATAAAGAACTAACACTAACAACAACCACTTAACCTGTCAACTGAGCCCTTACACCCAATCACTATCCCGGCAACAACCACTTAACTCATCAACTTAGCCCATACACCAATCACAATCTCATCAACCACCATTAACTCATCACCTCAGCCCATACACCCAATCACTATCCTGACAATTTCCCTTAACCCATCCATCACCCACTCACAACTACACTCTACCACCATCGCGACAACTACTCTAAACTCACCACCTTTAACCCATACACTCTAACACAATCTCGACGATCACCCGTAACCCGTCCATTTCCCCCACTCTTATTTACACCCTATCTCAAACCCGACATCCTTTATGGGTTTGAAATACACTTATATGTATGTATGGATGATTTTATTTAAGGTACTTTACAACGCAAGTAGTGACTAATGACAATGATGAACGCTTATAGGCCTACATTGACAGCTCTACTGATCCCAACACCTTCGGCGAGTCAAGAATTCAAGTTTGAGGTGGGTAACTATTATCTTATTAGCTTGTATCCATGTATACATGTATGACTAACCATGTTGCTAGATAATTTTGCATGTGTATCCTAGTTATGGATTAGGGCTGCTTGTCCCATAAGGCTACGGTCCTTGGCCAATAATTATGGTTACGGTGTGACTTGTTTTACTGCAAATAATTCTATGCTTTACATGTGATATGTTGTCATTTATATTTCATATTTGCATATAAGATTAACTATTACCCCTAGGGTTTATTCATTTGAACGCATGAAAGAAATAGGTAGTGATCGGGATCAAGAGGAAAGATGTAGTTGTAAGGAATAGAGCAGAAGGGAGTTTTGTTTAGTATAAGCAATTGGACTATAACAATTCGTTTATCCTTTGTCTATTTTTATATTAATGTATTAAGATCCTCATATGGGATAGATTCGAATCGCGAAAAATTTATCCTCATGTTTTTTAAACTAAGTTATTTTAAGAAAGTTTTATTCCGCAACTAAGTCATTCAAACTATTTCGATGCATGTGCACTTAAACTCTAATAAATATAAGACTATATTAAGGAAGGGCGTCACAATATTCATTTTTGTCATACATGAAGTTTGTAAATCACGAATGTTATTGTCAATGAAGGATATGGTATTAACAAAAAGTAAATGGGTATTAACAAATTTCGTAATGTGAATAACTGTGACGCCCATCCTTAATACACCTTTATTCATCAAGGTATAAGTGCATAGACATCAAAATGGTTTGGACGACTCATTTGTGAAATAAAACTTTCTCAAAATAACTTGATTGAAAACATGAGGATAAATTTTTTGCGATTCAAATCTATCTCATCATGAGATGTTGATACAATAATCCAAAAATAGACAAATGATAAATGAATTAATATAGTCCAACTACTTATGCTATCACAAAAATCCCTTCTACTGTATCCCTTACAGCTGCATCTTTCCTCTTGATCTCAATCCACTGCCTGCCTCTTTCATGCGATCTGGAGTTCAAATGAATGAACCCCAGAGGTAACAGTTAATCTTATATGCAAGTATGAAATATAAATGACAACATATCACATGATAAGCATAGAATAATACGTAGTAAACAATTCACACTGTAACTGCAGTTATTGGCCAAGGACCGCAGCCCTTTAAGACACGCAGCCCCAATCCATAGCTAGGATACACATGCAAAATTATCTAGCAATTATAGTTAGTCATACATGAATATATGCATATAAGTTACCCACCTCAAACTTGAATTCTTAACTTTGTCCGAAGGTGCTGGGATTGTCATTAATCACTACTTGCATCGTAAAGTACCTTAAATAAAATTGTCCATACATACATATAAGTGTATTTCAAATCCATAGAGGATGTTGGGTTTGAGAAAGGGTGTAGATGAGAGGGGGGGAAATGGACGGGTTATGGGTGATTACCAGGATCATGTTAGAGTGTATGGGTTAATGGTGGTGACGATTTAAAGGAGATTTTTGGAATTGTGTTTGTGTGTATGGGCTGAGGTAATGAGTTTAAGAGTAGTTTTCGGGATTGAGTTTGAGTGTATGGGTTGAGGTGATGAGTTAAGAGTAGTTGCTGGGATGGTGGTAGAGTGTAGTTGCGAGTGGGTGATGGATGTGTTAAAGGAAATTGTCGGATCGTGTTGGAGTGTATGGGTTAATGGTGATGACAGTTTAAGGGAGATTGCGAGAATTGTGTTTGAGTGTATGACTGAGGTAATGAGTTTAAGAGTAGTTGTCGGGATTGAGTTTGAGTGTATGGGTTGAGGTGATGAGTTAAGAGTAGTACGGAGATGGTGGTAGAGTGTAGTTGCGAGTGGGTGATGGATGGGTTTAAGGGAAATTGCTGGGATCATGGTAGAGTCAGGGGCGGACCCAAAAATTTTACTGATGGGGGCAAAAACAAAAAATGCTATACCGTAAATAAAAGTACTTGAACTACAATATAAACATAATATACAAAAGAAATTAAAAAAAATCTATTATGGAAATTAAGATTACTTCACTTGACTTACTCTACGTGTTTTCATATGGTTAAACTCATCTATAATTGATACCTCTTTATTTTCAATTCTATGAGACTTTGAAGAAGGAGTCTTAGTATATTTCATAATTCAACCTTAAGAGTAGACAAGGGCAAAGACTCATTATTCTTTCTCTTAAAATAAGTATCAATGGTAGCATTCTTCCTCTTACATGGGAGTTTTTATGCAATTAGGATAGAAGATTATTGATGCTATACATTAAACATTAAAAAAACTAATTTTATTATATATATTTTGAGATTCATGAATGTTCAATTTAACATTTATTGTTTCAGATCTAAGATCAAGTATGAGCAATCACATTTCGCCAACTTAAAAAATTCATATTTGAAGCATTTAATTAAGATGCATTAACTTTTATAACATTAAATTTAGAGGGTTGAGAAGAAACTTGACTCGCCTTATTTAAAGTGAATTTTGCTTAGGAATCGTACTGTGTGAGCTTGACCTTTCTTGAAATCCTATACTCGCTGCATTCAACATCTTGAAAGGAAGATTTCACTCAAAAACCAAGTAGCACGAGCGTCGCGCCCTTCATAAGAAACATTAATTCACTACATTCAAGCTTGTAACTAGTGTTTGGATCTGGCTATTTTGGAGACAATCCTTATTCTTGTGCGGTATCGTATATTTCTCTTTAATATGTGTTTTTCCAATTTGTTGATTCTCTTTCATATTGAAAAACAATTGTGCAAATAGTTTTATTGATGTTCTAGCCAATTAGACATTTTGTACCATCCTCGCCGATCTGAAAATCCCTAATTCATCGCAATTAGGCATTAGTTGATTACCGAATCTTGAAGATCATCCATGTCGATCATACAAGGTATTGTTTAAAGTTCTTTATTTGTTACCCCTTTTCCTTATTTGATTACCAAATCTTCAAGATCATCCATGTCAATCATACAAGGTATTGTTTAATGTTCGTTATTTGTTACCCCTTTTCCTTATTGGAAAAAGATACAATTGTCTTGAATAATCATGATGTCAACATGCTCTCTGGCTCCAACTTTTTTTATGAAATACATATTCTTTCAATTCTTTCATTTTGCATTGGAATACTATTTTTTACAATAACAAACTTTTAGTGAGAGGGTCATAAAAAACTTCGGTGCAAGGTTTTATAATCGATTTTACCTCATGCATAGTGGGCAAGCGAAGAACAATTTTTAAATTTAAGCTAGCTAGTAGGTAGAAGTAGCTACTTTTTGGTCTTTTGCTTTATTTTTGAACCTTTCAATATGGCATATCATGATAGCAATCTCAAGGTTCCACCAAGTTATCATGGGGAAACATGTTAATGGTTTGAGATTTATTCATATAATGAATTCTTCTATTTAGTTACTGAAAAAGTTGAGCAAAGAAAGAAATTGCCTGGATTTTTAATAGTTTTTTATGTTTGGTATTCTTTTGAAGTGGGAGTGATTAATATCCATAATGATATTTCTATCTGTAAAATTTAGCTCTTCATTTATTGGTCAGCAAGTATTTTGTAACATTTGTATTTGTAAATTGAAAATGTGGAAAGGAACTTTATTTGGCCATCTTTCGTTCATTTCATTTTCATGCTCTCTTATAACCATTACAAGGGGGTATGAGCTTCATAATTTCTTATCTATTTTAATATGTATTTGGTAGGTTTGAGAGAATATGATCAGAACAAGCAGCTATGGAATCTATGTGAAAGACTTGTGGTTGATATCCCCCGAGAGGGGGAAAGGGCCTTCTATTTTATCGAAGGGCATTTACAGCAAGTATATCTTTTTCATTCGTGTCATTTTTAACATTTTTCTACATTATAATTGATTTCAAACTTCACCATGATACGTTTCTTTCTCGCATTTGCATATGAAAATTTGTCATTTCTAATTTTTGCAGCTGGGTTTTTCTCAAAAGCAAGAATTTCACCCTGGAAGTGCTCATTTTAATGTCCCTTCTCAGATTCTTTGCAGAGTTATAAACATTCAACTTTTGGTATGGTGGATGTTTGGTTAAATACTATTGTTACTTTACATTGTTCGTAAAATGTCTTATCCATTATGTGTATTTATCACGGAATTACTTTTTGTAGGTTGAACCAAGCACTAATGAAATTTACTTTCGCATAACTCTGCTTCCTGACATGGATGTGAGAAATTTTTATGCCTTCAACTTTTTCTACTTGTCTAATGAAAAAATGAGACGAATCTAGACGTAATTTCATTGTTGGCATATATAGAAGTTGAAGTTACTTGTATAACTAAAAGGTGCTTTTTTTTTTTTTTGGTTTATTCAGACTAATCCAACAGTTCCAGATCCAGCCCCACCTAAAATACAAAAACATGAAATATACTCATTTTGGAAAATATTAAAGGCCTCCATTACTAGTACACATGGAGTTTCAGATAGGCAACAAAGTCCTATTCCTTCATCTGTGATTCCAAGCCTGAGTACGCAAATAGGAGTACTTGCGACTGCCTCTCATGCAATCATGAGTGGCACTATGTTTGTGGTCTATTATAAACAAAGGTTAGATTTGTTTGCATCTTGATTTGTGCTATACAAATCATTAGTATATATAATATAACTTGTTTTGATTACTTTCTCATTCAGGGCTAGTCAGTTTGTCATTCGTTTGAACAAATATTTAGAGGCAATGGACAATAACATTCATGTTGGAATGAGGTTCAAGATGGGATTTCAGAGAGAGGAGTCACCTGATGAGATAAGGTATCCTTGTATGTTGTTATCAAGGTTAAAGGGTGTTATGTTTCATTCAACATTTGTGGCTTAATGTCGTATAATTCTTTTGGTTAGTTGCTTCGGCACTTTTGTTGGTATTGGGGATTTCTCTCCTGAATGGCCAGGATCCAAATGGAGGTCTTTACAGGTCTAACATTTTTTCTTAGTTGTATGTTTCATGCATGCTGCTTCTTTCACTTGCATCATCTTCATTTTAAAGCATACATGATTTCTTCCTATATTAGGTTCAGTGGGATGAACCTGCTACAATCCCAAGGTCGGAGAATGTTTCCCCTTGGGAGATAGAACCTGTTGCAACATTTAACAGCAAAAGTTTGAAACCTTACCATAATCCGTCTTCTGGTAAGAGAGACTTCAACCTATGTTACCTCTAAAAATTTTGTAAATCATTTTGTTGAGTTAGCGCTAACATGATTATGACATTAATTTTGTCCATGAAGTACTTCCAACTCACCTATTTCTCTACTAGGGAACTGTAATAATAACTCAAGAATGCAAGTGGATGGAATGCAGCCAGGTTCTCTACTTTGGAATGAATCGTGGGTTTTTCTTTCTGAACCTGAAAAGGACAAAGCCAATACCTCAGCACTGGCAAGCTTTTGTAACTGGTTTTGCTGCTGTTTCAAGTAGTCTTGTACTAAGTTCCTTTGCTGCAAATTTGTAAGAAAAATGGAAGGATAAGGAATGTGCTATGTACTTGGTTGTCTCTCTTGGATTCATGAAAGTTGGATTTACTCATATGTCTGAACAAAACTTGTTTATGTTAAGTGCTTTGTTAAATATGTCATTATTCTCTAACTGCATAGGTGTGATTTTAATGGTTATTCAATTGCTTTATTATGTTGTGAAGTGGTTCACATATATATTGCATTTAGAGCTGAAAATTAAAGCTGGCCCTTGAAGGGCTAGGGCCTAAAAGGGCAGGCCTTTTTAGACATGGAGTAAGAAAAACATATGTTTTTTAAGGTCTGACCCGAAAACATGTAGGTCAAGGTCGGCCGGCTTAAAATACATTTTTATAAATTAAAATTATTTTTTCCTGCATTTTTTTCTTCAAAGAAATATAATTAGTAAAATACCAAAATTAAAGTTCTAATTTAGCAAATAAATGCTGTCAACATTAATATCTACACAACACGCTTAATGCAATAAATAAATAAAGTCACTAATTCATAATCAAGAGTAAATTATTGTTTACAAGTAACTCATACAAAGCATGACAAACTTACCACTGAGCATTATGAGTATGATGACAGTTATTTTCATCAATTTCAAAGACATTTAATTATACTTCCTTTGAGTAGTAGGCTATATTTCATGGATAAAAATATGAAGAATATCTTCTCTCACATCATGAATACATCCATAATCTTTATGGCAACAAATAATAAACCAAATCATAAAATTATACTTATTATGTATTTGTAATTAAATGGATAATTAATTATATAATAAATACAAAATATATATAAATTAATAAATTAAATAGTCAAGTTGACAAAACAAAACAAAAATATTTAAAGGGCTTAATGGGCCGGTCTTTTAAGCCCTCAGCCCTCTTTATTTAGAAGTTTCAATTTACAAGCCCGGCTCTTGAAGGGTTAGGGCTTAAAACGGTTAGTCCGATGGGTTCGGTTTGATTTCCTAGCTCTATTTGTAAATGAATATTTTATAATGTATTCTAAAATAATCCTATAGGGATACATGTTATTGTACTATGAGTTATCTTATTTATAAATAGAAATGTACACGTCCAAGGCTATTCATTAAGCTTGACCTATTTTTCCTCAAAACTTATCTGATAAATGAAGTTCAAATACTGTAGTGGATGATGTAACATTCCAGTTTTTGAATCCCATAACATATCGTTTTCCAACCTTACTACTTGAACGGATAGCATGGTAGCTTGTGAGGGTGTAGATTGAAGTTGAATATGCATAACATGTCTCTCTGTATCATTAGCTGTGGCAAACATGCAAAAATTCAAGGTGTCTCACTTTGTCGTTCGCTGAACGCACGATTTTATAAATACATAAGACGTGATTTCTTATAAGTTGTTGCATAATTTCTGAGAAAGACGTGGTCTGCTAAGACACACCCGAGGACTCCAAAGAAGTGTTTCAAACCCTCCAATATCTCAAGTTAGTCATTCTTATGCTTAATCTCGCAGCTTAATGTTCTAGGATGTTACATATTGCCCTCCCGATATGCTATGCTGATAAATTCACATTTATAAACAACTTTTTTTTTTTTTATTTCTAGAGAAATAATTTTTCATATTAATAAATTTCATTGTCACGTAGCTGGCGTATTCATTAATCAACAGGAAAAAATTAATATGTTAATTTTTTTAATTTAAAATATTAAAATGAAACTATTTGTTTTCAAACTTATTAATATTAAAAGAAATTTGGAAGATTTACTATTTATATTTAGTTTTCCTACATTGAGGTCTGGGTGTAATTTTCCCTTGAATGTTACATCAAATATTAATTTTTTAAATATTTTACTCACAACTTTATAAAATAGAAATTGTTCATCTTGATGTTGCTTAACAATACTAGTGGCTTACTCTTCCTGTTTGTATCACTTATCTATTAACAACGAGGGAAACAATTTTCCACTGCTAAGCAATTTTCTTGAGATAGTAGCATGATTATTTATCATTTACAATGCATTGAGTATCCTATAATTTACATTCAAAAAAACATGTATAGTTTGATTCAATGAAAATTGAAGTGATATTACCATAACTCAAATTTAATTAAAATGAGTCGTTCATTTAATTATTTCATAATACTTAATATTTTTTACAACAATAACTTGTACATGATTTTTGGGGTAAGTAGAGGAGGGCTAAATGCACAAAATCAACTAAATAAAAAGGGTTAAAGGGCTAAAATGCCCTGCAAATTTCCACAAATTGTCAACTACCTAATAAATGAACTCAGCACAATAATATGCTGTATAATATATATCAGTGCTGTACAATACATACACAGTCCGCAAAGTTAAAAGTTGACAATTTTAGCCTTATTCAGCAGCTAAAGTGAGTGCTTTGCTCAGTGCTAATTAGCTTTTGGCTTTCAATCATTTTCAACATAACTTAAGTATCCAAAAGCCTGGCTATAGAGAATAATAATGAGAAATATTTGTAAAGTGTAATTGTGCAAAGAGCTTATTCTAAAGGCTATGCTTGTCTATGTTTTCCTCCTTTTACCACTGATGCTACAGAGAAAATCTGAAGGAAGCTGGACCTTATTGATCCTAGACTCCAAAGAGGATGTGGAACTAGAACTATCATCATCAGTATCAGAACCATCCAACGTCAATGCAGGAAACCATTTTCTTTTGAGAGGTCCAACGATTCCTGAGACACTTGAATGCCCAATATCATCAGCTGCTGCTGCAATGTCACAAGTTGCTTTCTTTCCATTCAAAGCTCCACTTGCAATACAGTCGTCATCATCATCATCATCACTATCTATGATCTCAATAACGATTTTTTGTGAAACCGAACTTGCATTAGCTGCCAAAGAAAAGATATATTAGACCAATATGCATGAAGAAAAATAAGGTTTGCCGACAAAATATTACAAACAAATGCTAAGAAATTAAAGATTAGATTTAATAAATTGAAAATAGTCTTGATTGATTTCATGAACTGAACATAGTCATAATTGTTGCTTCCGGACATAATTGAAAGTTCATCCTTAGATCCTCTCTTAATCTAAATATCATGCTTATCCATGCAGCAAACAGTGATGCATGCTAAATATCAATACTTGACGCACCGGGCACAACTGTGATTGGAGAGTCTGGGGATTGCATAGCATCATCATCAACAGCAACATAGGTATTTCCACAATCATCTGTTTTTCTCTGAGAAGGAGAAGTGTTGGCAACAATATTTTTGCACTCATGGTCATGTATATCAACTGTATCCTCGGTTGTTGCTTCTAGACATCATGGAAAGTTCAGCTTTAGATTCTATCTATGAAAATATCATGCATACCATGTAGCAAATGAGATGCATGCTATATATCTGTACCTGATGCACCAAGAACAGCCGTGTTTGGGGATTGCCTAGCATCATCTTTAACAGAAAGATGGGTATTTCCACATTCATCTGCCTTTCTTTCAGATGGAAGAGTGTCGGCAGCGGTATTTCCACACTCATGGCCATGTACATCAACTGAATTCTTGGTTGTTGCTTCTAGACATCATGGAAAGTTCAGCCTTACATTCTCCCTATATCTAAATGTCATGCATACTATGTAGCAAAAAGAGATGCATGCTACATATCCGTACCTGATGCACCAAGAACAACTGTATTTGATGTGGCTGGGGATAGCCTAGAATCATCATCAACAGCAAGATGGGTATTTCCACAATCTTCTTTCTTTCTATGAGATGGAGAAGTCTCGGCAATGGTATTTCCACACTCAAGGTCATGCATATCAACAGCATTCTTGTTTGTTGCTTCTAGACATCATAGAAAGTTCAGCATTAGATTCTTCGTGTATCTAAAATATATCATGCATACCATGTAGCAAAAAGAGATGCGTGCTATATTCATACCTAATGCACCTAGCACAGCTGTGTTTGGAGTGTCTGGGGATTGCCTAGCATCATCATCAACAGCAAGATGGTTATTTCCACAATCGTCTGTCTTCCTTTGATATGTAGCAGTGTTGGCAGCAATATGTCCATACTCATGATCGTGTACATCAATTGCATCCTCAGTTGTTGCTTCTAGACATCATGGAAAGTTCAGCTTTAGATTCTCTCTGTATGAATATAAATTGCATACCATGTTGCAGAATGAGATGCATGCTAAATCTGCACCTGATGCACAAAGCACATCCGTGTTTGGGGATTGCCTAGCATTATCATTAACAGCAAGATAGGTATTTCCACAATCATCTGCCTTTCTTTGAGATGGAGGAGTGTCAGCAGCAATATTTCCACAGTCATGGTTATGTACATCAACTGAATTCTCGGTTCTTGCTTCAGGACATCATGGAAAGTTCAGACTTAGATTCTCCATGTATCTAAATATCATGTATACCATGTATCTAAAAGAGATGCATGCTACATATATCCATACCTGATCGACCAAGAACAGCTGTATATGGAGTGTCTGGGGATTGCCTAGAATCATCAATAAGATGGGTATTTCCACAATCTTCTTTCTTTTTGAGAGATGGAGGAGTGTCGGCAGCCGTATTTCCGCACTCATGGTCATGTACATCAACTGCGGTTGTTTCTAGATAGACATCATGGAAAGTTCAACATTAGATTCTTCATGCATCTAAAATATCATGCATACCATGTAGCAAAAAGAGATGCATGCTATAAATCCATACCCAGCACAGTTGTGTTTGGATTGTCTGAGGATTGCCTAGAATCATCATCAACGGCAAGATGGGTATTTCCACAATCGTCTGTCTTTCTTTGAGAAGAAGTGCCAACAGCGATAGTTTTGCACTCATGGACATCTATATCAACTTCGTTATTTTCCTGTTGTTCGATGTCTTTAGCAGAAAACCCAGAAATAAGCATCATTAAATATCAAAGATTAAGCAGGACTCTAATGACTAATTCATCAGGTCAAAAAAAAAAAAAAAAAAAAAAAAAAAAAAAAAGGAAAGATGAATCCTAATCTCCGAAAATAAGAATTCTTACTCCCTGTCATTCTCCCAATTCATTTGACCAGAAACAAAGCAGTAGGGGGCATAAAAGAAGAAAGCTAGTTTAATTCATAACCAATAATAAGTGCCATAGAACGTTCATGACAAATAAATGAACCGTGCTAAAATTCACAAAAATATTTTCCCAAAGCAAATTTCAAATATTTGAATGCTTGTTGTCTTCAGTACACACAATTACATCAGCTTAATCACTATGGCTTCAAGAAAATTGAGAGCTGAGAGTACCCTATTCATATGCTGCAAATTGTACGGTACTGCAAATGGACAACACCTAGGAAGGAATGAAAAAAAAAAAATCTCACCGCTAAATTGAAACTTGCTTTAGTTCTGTTTGTTTTACCACATAAAGGTATAACAGAATATCAATTACGAGAATAATTTTGTCAAAATTCCAAACGCAGGGTAGGTAAACATCTATTCTCTCAATATAAAAACTTTCTTGACATTATCCTTTAAACCACTAAACAGATGGTTTGTCGTGCACTCATACTAGAATGAAAAATTTATACCAGGAGCCTTAACCCCATACATTTGCATAGGAATTCAATTCTTTTTTTTTTTTTTTTTTTTTTTTTTTCCTAAGAAGCAAAAACTACACAGAATTAAATAACTAAATTAATTGCAAGGAAAAAATCAATAATCAAATTAAGAATAATCGACGAGCAATAAAGTAAGAGCACTATCTCATTCTACTTTCACATAATACATTGATCATTCTACTTGATCTATGCATCACATAGACACAATAACCCACTAGTCAATACAAATGTCATGTTTCCATTGAACCAGTCACAGTTATGTATTATATATGCCAACATGCAACTAAAGGGCAACAACTTGGATGAAATGATGCATTCCCACTTAACCCTGCATTGAACCTTAGTTTACACTCCTTTTCTATTGCCTCCTAAATGCATGACAAATGACCTATTTCACTGGTATTTTAACCAAAGTTCCAAACAGAAGGTATGTAGCTATTTACCCCCTTTTCCCTTAAATGTAAACAATCTCATTAGCCCTATCCTATAAGTTCCTAAAGAAATGGTTTGTTATGCCAAAATTACTTTTTTTTTTTTTTTTTTTAAAACAAAAAAAAAAAATTTAACCTTTCCACGGGCCCAAAGGTCTATGTACAACACAACGTATGGACCCAATTAATCACTTGTTTACTACAAATGTTATGTTTTCTGATAAAGAATCACACACAGCCTTAATAAAGCAAGAAATGTCAAGGTACCAGCTAATGCAGGTACCAAGCAGAGACTTTTAACCTGAAAGACAACTTTATTAAAGTTTCATTCACTCTATCATTGCGATCACATTTGAAAATTTGCAAGCAAAAAATTAGCCATGCGTATCAAAGTAGCAACAAGAGATGCATGCTAAACTTCGATACCTGATGTACCAATCACAGCCATGTTGAGAGAGTCTGGGGATTGCCTAGTGACTTCAACAACAGACAGATGGGTATTTACAGAATTGAGGTCCTTTCTCTGCGAAGGAGGCAGCCCTGTAGTGAAATTTCGAGGCTCATTGTCACATATATCTACATGATTCATATCCTTTTCGCCAATGCCATTAATAGAAACCCCTGGATCATAGTTTCCTTGAAGCCCAAACAGCTCCTCAGCTTCTCCATCATCTACCATGAAGTTTGCACCTTTCTCTAATATCTTAAGCTTTTCTTTCAACAACTCATAATTTTTCTTCCAGAACTCACCAGCCCTGTGTTTTTCATCATCCAAGTCATTATCCTTCTTTAAGGCTTCCAACAGTTTGTCATATCTCTCTTTAGCATCCTTCCTCATCTTACATTGCTTCCTCAATTCGTCTTGAACGCTCATTTTCTCCATCCTCTCCAATTCCAACTTCTCTGTTAGTATCTTAATCTTATTCTTCAGCTTGGTTTGCTTGGAAACCAAGACATCCTCCACATGATCATAATCAGCCTTTCGGAATGCTGTTCGCAGATTCAAAATTAATTCTGATATACTCAGCTTCATTGATAGTTCTTTGTCTCCACTGTCACCCAAAGCAGGTGGTATGGCAGACTCAGGTCCCATTCTAACACTAGAAGGATCAGAATGCCAAAGATCAGTGACCATAACCCAATTCAAAAGTCCTGCGTTTGACTGCCGCAAGCAGGTGCCCCTGATTTAACTACAACTGAGATACATCCAACACTGCAACACAAAAATGGTTTAAGCACTCCAAGGAGGTGAAAAGCAAGCAAACGGAAAAATTGACTGAAATTTCAATAATATATATAAATATGTAACACCTTCCTCTAGGATGGCCTAATCGAGTGTTTAACTGACTCTGAGCCACTAATGACCCATTTAGTAACCTAAATAGCTGAACTCTTAAAAAAAAAAATTCTTTTATGAAAATAGGGTTTTCTAAAAACTTGAAAATCTTTAGTTAATTCATTTCAAATCCAAACTCTGGCTCATTTCCAGCTTAAACCTCTTTGGAAAGCTTATGATAGACAAACAAGACCCAGGCTCCCTTCTAATTAACTTAACCCCTGAAAATTTAAGGTCTTGTATAATATAAAACTTTCAGAACTATTTGACCATAAAGTACAAAACTACTTACCCTTTATACAAACTTAGAACTAATAGCTTTGGCATGAAACATCTTAGGGCCTCACTCATACAATTTCCCTGATTATAAACAAGATTGTATCTATGCCGCTAACAAAGCATGCTTCGGCAACTATCAATAGCTACATATGGATATAACCTTGCCATCACAGCAGATGGCACTTACCTTTAGGTTATTATAGCCTTAGCTCTCCTCGTTATGGAGGTATTTACATGCCAAAATATATAAATATAAATATGTATCTATATACAAACAAAACTTCAACTAAAAAAGAAATACATATGTTCAGAAAGTCATAAACTTAAGTAAATAATAAAGAGAAATATATATGTCCAAATCTCTACTTAAAGCTCTTTTAATCTTCTACAAGGGAGAAATAACATTCAGCATCAACTCATGTATTATAACATCCAGCATGGACTTCACTACCCATTTAGTACAACAGGATTTTTCATTTTTCCTGCTCAATCTTTAAAAAATTATAACTTTTGTTGAGATTGAAGGATCACATTAAAGCAAAGGAGAAATACTAATATTATAGATCCTTGATAATAAAAGAGGATATAAATACGCCTTTATATAGGCAAATTAATAGACTAACCCTAACCCTAAAAAATCTATCATAATCTAATCTAATCAAATCATAATAATATAAAGATATATTCCAAAGATATACTATACTACTAACATTTATATCTAATCCTAATCAATACTAAACCATATCCCTAATAATTAATTAATATTTCTAAACTTAATATTCTCAACGCTCTCCCTCAAATTGGAGCACATAGGTTAATCATGCCCAACTTATTACAAAGATAGTCAATCTGAGTCCCATTTAAGACCTTAATCAGAAGATCACTCAATCGGTCACTAGACCACACATGCCTTGTAGAGATAAATTTCTCTTAAATCTTACCTCGTACAAAGTAACAATCAATCTCAATTTTTTTGTACGTTTATGAAACATAGTTGCGGGCTATGTGTAAGGCAGCTTTATTATCACACCACAGTTTTGCAGTCAATGATCTGGCAAGACCAACTTCCTTCATTAACTGGAGAATCCATACAATTTCCTAGACTGACTAATCCATGGCTCTATACTCGGCTTCTACACCAGACTGGGAAACCGCATCTTGCTTCTTGCTTCTTGCTCCTCCAGGAAACTAAATTTCCACCCACAAACACGCGATGTCCTGTGGTAGATCTCCCAGTAGCATTTGCCCTTGCATGATCTGCATCACAAAAGCATTCAATCTGGATGTGTCCATGATTGAGCCCTTCAAGTAATATAAGACAAGCTCCAACACTTCTCACTGAGCATCAAAACCACATGGTTGCTCCATGTAGACCTCGTCAAGAAAATCACCATTCAAGAAAGCATTTTTAACATCAACCGATGAAGTAAGTGGCTGCCAAAGAAATGAAGAGACAAACGAGAGGAAAGTTTCGCCACAAGGGAGAAGGTTTCTGAATAGTCAACACGGTAGATTTGAGAATAACCTTTCGCCACTAGTCGAGCTTTTAAATGTTCCAAAGTGCCATCAGCTTTTGTTTTTATCGTAAACACCCACTTGCACCCAATAGCCTTCTTTCCAGGAGGTAAATCAATGAGATTCCAGATACCTGCCTTATCAAGGGCCATTATTTCTGCTTTCATAGTAGCACGCCAACCAAGATGGGGCAAGGCTTGATGGAGAGTAGTGGGAATTGTGAGAGTCTAAGAAAGCTATGAAGGAAAAAGATGGAGGAGACAAGTAGTTATAGGAAGCAAAATAACAAATAGGATAAGTACGAGTACGTTTACCTTTGTATAAGGCAATGGGGAAGTCATCGAAATTCAGAAGTATGAATAACGAAGTATCGGAAGGACCAAGCACTATTTCTGGTTTAGGTTTAGTAGCAAGAGCAGGGAAGACTTGTTCCGGATTAGACGCCAAAACAGACACTGGTGGGCCATGAACATGATCGACATAGTGCTTTCCCTGAGACGTTTCCGATAAACATGATAGAGAAGTGGTTTAGCATGTGCCGGAATAGATGCTTGCATTGGTGGTAAATGAACTTCATATACCAATATATCATCAAGACAATCAGCTAGGTCACGGGATTTAGGTGGGTTATGACAAGTAATCATGATTTATTCTCTATGTATACGCCTTATGCCAATCCATCTAGTATAACAATTGCCAATGGTTCTTATTCTCGGGTTCTTGGAGTCCTGCACTATCAACCCTACTTCGTCTGTTTCCCTTATCCTCTCTCCTTAATGTCCTTGACCTTCGGGCGACCAAGATTTGAAATCGGGGGTGAAAATTATAGAATAGAATCTAGTGGAGTTAGCATTTGAAATTAGGGGCGAAAATTACGAAATTTTACCCAAAGTTTTAGGAAATTGTGCTTTAGCCTCATAAATGTTTCAATAGTTTCATTTTAGTCCCTCCATAAGACTTTTTGATAGGGACTAAAGTGAAAATATTAAAAATTTTATGAGGCTAAAGCATAATTCCCTAATCTTTTGGGTAAAATTCTATAATTTTAGGGGGGCGGGAACCACCCCTAGCCCCCCCGGGCGATTCCGCCCTTGTTGACCTTACATTTAACCTTTTGTCTCCTAGCAAGCTTACTCGACAATTATACTACTCTATAACATTCTTTCCTAACCATTGTTTGATTCAGGATCTCACGACGAAGCAAGTTATTAGTAGGGATTATGAATCGGTGACTATTACTTCCTTGGTTATTAGGTACCACATTCGGTTGCTTGCCCTAGCGGTTCATCTCCTTTTGATGTTCACTTCGTTGGGTCATGTGTCTTTGTCCTCTTTGAAGAGGATGTATCATCATTTCCATCATTTGTCGTTTCGAAAATGTGAGTCATGTCAATTTGCTAAACATCATCGTGTTCACTTAACACCTTAGGTCAATAAACAGGTTGCGTCTCCCTTTGATTTAGCCCATTCTGATGTTTGCGGTCAGGTTATGTCGAATCCAAACCTGGTTTTAAGTACTTTGTTACTTTTGTTGATGATTTTTTTCATACCACCTCGCTTAATTTAATTAAAAAATTGTTCGAGTTGTTCTCTCATTTTTGCAACTTGTGTGCTGAAATTCAAACTTAGTTTGATGTATACGTGAAAACCTTGAGAAATGACAATGCTTAAAGAACATTTCTCTGCTCAATTTCAAAACTATATGTTGCAAAATGCAATGCTTCATCAATCCTCCTGTGCAGATATACAGGCTTAAAATGGTTTTGCAGAACATAAGAACCGGCACTTCTTAGAAGTTTCTCGAGCTCTAATGTTTCAAATGAATGTTCCCAAGCCTTTTTCGGCAAATGCTGTGTCTACTGCATGTTTTCTTATTAATTGTATGCCCTCTCATGTCATCAATGGTGACACTCTATACACAACTTTGTTTCCTCCTACCCCTTGTTCTCTATTTATCCCAAAATATTTGGTTGTGTATGTTTCTTTCAGGATGGTTGTCCAAGTGTATCAAGTGTGTCTTTCTTGGGTATTTTGGGGTTCATAAGGGCTATCAGTGCTATTTTCCTACTCTTCAACGTTATCTTATGTCTACTGATGTCACCTTTCATACGTCGACTCCGTTCTTTCCTTTCTCTATTGGTGTATATTGGTGTATTCGATCCATGTGTATGATCAATGGCACCAGAATCGATGATCCACTTCAAGAAAGAAGTGGCAAGACTAGAAGCAATATTACTTGTAGCAAGAGCAGTTGAAGGACAAGACTAAATTTCAGCCACTGGAATTACCCAGAAGCAAGTTGAACTGCACAAAGAACAATAGAATAGGTTCTTGAAGAACCAAACAGCAAGAGTAATGGTCAAAAGTAGAGCCAAGTAGAAAAGCAAAACACCCACCATAGTCAGAGGGCCAACCAGATGCAATAATAAGCCAAATAACCACCAGACCTGTCAAAAGAGATCCAAACCGAGACGGAAATAGACCAAACGAGGCTTCAAGATCCTCTAAATAGAATAGCAAACGTCACACTAGTGACCAAATGGAAGCAATAGTCAACACAGTGACCAAATAGCACACTTTCGCAACCACAAAGTAAGAAACCAACAAGCCAAATTGATGGAAAAAAGTGCCAAAACCGCACTGGGACGAAGACGAACAAGCAGACACAGTCACGTTACACACTCGTTTCAAGCCTTCTATACTATTCACAAACGACTATTCACAACGCACTATTCACGACGTATTGTTCATGATGCTAAAGTAACAGTGCTACCAGAAAATCAAATTGGCCAGGAACGTACCCTAATGCTCTGATACCATATTGAGATTGAAGGATTATATTGAAACACAGCAGAAATACTAATATTATTGATCCGTGATAATAAAAGAGGATACAAAGAGGCAAATTAGCAGGCTAACCCTAATCCTAAAATCTATCATAATCTAATCTAATCAAATCATAATAGCATAAAGACATATTCCTAAAATATAATATTTATATCTAATCCTAATAAATACTAAACAATATCCCTAATAATTAATTAACATTTCTAAAATTGATATTCTCAACAACTTTCAATCTTCTAATCCAATTAATGTGTTCTAGGACTTATTTTAAAGCTTAATACGTGTACTAAATGTCCACCAAATTTAATGGCCAAAAGTGATTGTTTGCTCTGGCTTTAACTCACTTAAACATCACTGCTCCAATTTACCTCTATTTCAATAAAATGGGACACGGTCTCTTTTAATGTGCTAGAAATTTTCTAACTTCATAAACATCTAACAAATCATCATTTAGATATATCTAACCATAATTTTAGCCATATAAAACAAAAACTATGAATCATTTCAAAGCCTCAAAAATTTATCTAACCAAGCCCTAAATTCACCCACACATGCACACATATGTACTTCCTTTAGTTTCAAGCTTCATCAGTTGGATAACACCTTTAGCTTCAGTAAATCCCAGCTTTACATTTATCCTTAAAATCATCATTTTACCACTCTCAATCATGCCTTGGTTCCTTGAGTTACCGGTTCATCATTTATAAACCTTAAAGCAGCAACTTATCATCTGCTCTTATTTCTGATTTAGAATCTGAAACTGCACTCCTCAAAGCAGAGAGTTTGGATTTGAAAACTACTTCTAAACTTTATATATTTACGTCCTTCCAATTTCAATTCCTTACTCTCAATAATCAAAAAACAAAAAACACATACACACACAATTATTCTAACTTCAATTTCAATTCCTTACTCATATGTTATTCACTTCCTCTCTCTCTATAATCAGATCTTCCAGCACCCAATAGCTTATCAGAAACGCATCAATAGAAGATAATAAGTGTACTATGATGTGTAGGGAACAAACCTCCGCCTAGATTCAAGCTTGCATGTAAATTCCGGTGTGTCCTCCTGCCCTTCTCCGGCGATCGCTCTCACTCGGCATCTCTCTCACTCTCTCGACCTAACCCTCTGATTAATGTTAGCAAATGGAAACAAGCACTGGATGGGCATGGGGAGAGGGAAATGGGTTTTTAATAAGGAAAATGACTGTTTTGTCCTTCTATTACTAATTTGTAAAAGTGTTAAATATCATTTTCTTGTAAAATATTGGTTAGAGAGTATTTAACACCCAAAAGTTTTTTTATTATTATTTTTTTTTGCCCCAAAAGTTTACAAAACAAAAAACAAATATGCCCCGAGAAGTTTTTTTTTAGAAACAAATTTTTGTAAACCTTCAAGTAAAAATAATACCAAAAATAATCAATCCAACGATCAAGATCGACCGATGGGTAAGATTGTTATATTTGTAAACTTCCGCAGACAAAAAATGATATAAAAAAACTTCCGGGTCTTTAGGTCTTTCAAAACCAAAACTTCCATGTTAAAATTGGTATTTATCCTTTCTAAAAATTAATTCTTAGTATTCCTATTGAGGATTTTTATTCTTCCATTAACCTTTTTAAGCCCATAAAATATTTCCCCTAAAGTTTTTGGGCTAAAAGTTATCCTCTTGCTATCTTTCCTGAATTCCTTAAAAAAAAAAAAAGGTCCTAAATTCATAAAAATAACTTCGGGCCAAATAATTTATTTGTTGAGGCTTTTTAATTTTTTAGATAACT
Organism: Acacia acuminata; assembly: GCA_019022655.1. NCBI lineage: Eukaryota > Viridiplantae > Streptophyta > Magnoliopsida > Fabales > Fabaceae > Acacia > Acacia acuminata. Next base: position 61,153 of record JAFJYI010000306.1, on the reverse strand, counting down.
TCCTTAGGCTTCAATTATGTCTTATAAATCTCTTCTCAAATTACTGGAATGTTACAATGGATGCCCACAATTTTTACCCAAAAACTTTGGAGGCAAATTGGGTTTAATGATAAAATATTTCAAGATGGTAAAAAACTTAAATGTAATTATATTCAAAAAACTTTGTATAGTAAATTGAAAGGTAACCTCTTTTTCCTCGTATGCTACTATGATATTCAAATGCATTTTACTGTATTAGGTAAGTTTTTACGAATATTATGATCGTCAAATTAATATATATATATATATATATATATATTAAAAAAATAACATTTTTAAGAGATGCAATGAAATGTTTTAAAGGAGGAGGGGCGTTAGTTCTTACTTTTAAAACTTGTATGGTCAAATACTCCATCTAATCTTTAATATAAGATCCACTATGTAGTTTTTTTCTCCTTTAGAGTTCCATTCTTGATAATATACTATTTTTTGACTATATACCAAATTCAAATTTTATGTTTTTGTTTAAATTATGGTTATCCACACTTAGTAATTTGTATTGATTTTATTTTTATTTTTTATAGCCTTAACATTTTTTTTTTTTGGGGGGGGGGGGGGGGGGACATGATACGATTTTTAAAAATAGGCATCATCGAACATGGTAAGATGTGTATGAAATGGATATTATCCTGAAAGTTTGAACTTTTGGCTTAATAAGCATAATTATCCTTCATTTTATTTGTTCTACATTTTCTCCAACTGTACAATGCACAAAGTTTTAGTCTAGTCACATTATTTAGTTGGATTTGTTGTGTATTATGGATTGCAGTTTTTAAAATTATTTGAATTTATTTTTATATTCGGACATGAAATTTTCATACTTATAACTATTTGGGTTAAATTGTTAAGGATAACTATTTTTTCGTTGGCTAATTGGTCAATATTTTAGTTAAATGTTTTGAAAAAAATAAATTTTTGGGAATGTGTGTGTATTACATGTAACAATTTGCTTTCACTGAAACACATGGACGACGTCATGAAAAATATTTGTTAGCAGTTGAAGTCCAACAAGAATTTTACTAGGCTCTCGCCATTTAAAGACATCTTACGTGTAAAATATCAAATATAAAAAGGAAAAAAATAATAATGAAGTATTAAGAATTTATGTCAAATTTTGTTCTTGCCTGGAAGGTTGAAAAGATGCTATCAAAAGAGGAAGTTATGAGATGGAAAGGTCTAATTTAGTTTGTTAACATATATATGTATGTATAATTTGCTCGAAACTATTAAGACAAATTGATGATTATTATTATTATTATTTTCAGTATAAACATATACAAAATAGGCTCATCAAGGGAGAGTCCTTTAGGGCCGGGCTAGCTCATATTGAAAGCTTTACTTCCAAATGACTTGCTCATTGCTCATGTCTTCATGAACATTTGTATATAACTCCCCGAAAAAATGTTCAATGCTGCATTACCATCAAGTTTTTCTTCTTGCTCCTGAATTAGGTGATTTTAGTACTCAAAATGAGCTAAACAAGCAACTACATCATTTTGAAGATGGATAAGCAAGTCTAGAGCTAGAAATAAAGTCCAGTTTGTTTAGATCCGACTTCTGTAAAACCCTCAATTTATGGAGCCTGACCTTTATACCATTAGGCCAATTATCCAAATTGAGAGAAATAGCTTGTGTGAGCAACTCAGAGGCAATCGTTGTGCCTAGTCACAAACGCTTCTTTGGCTTTCTCTTGGATTGAAAGCTATAGTGGAACCAAAAGGATCAAGAAAGGAGGAAGATAGAGAAGAAGCGTCTAGAAAGAGAATCCAAGAGACTTTCTAGTGAGAGGGAATTCAGCAATACTGAAGAGAGATTGAATGCCAAGAGTCGCTTTATAGGTAAATTGGTACTACACCAATTAGGCCACAAGACTTGAAGTCGTTGCCAAACAATATTCAAACAAAAAGTCCAGAAAAATATATATATATATATATATATATCCTTTTTTAACCTTAGAGGAAAAATTGTTAACCATTTGATTTTACTTTGTATCATGTTTACGATACACATACACAATATATATACTTTGAGCTCAATCCTCTGATTGAATGTGTGATGCCTCATACATACTAAGTGTGATCAGCACAAAGTATAGAGCATTTTCACTTCATAAGCCTCTAAATTATCATTACACACACATGTATATGTGTGTGTGTATATACATACGTATATACACATATAGGTATACCTATATATATAGGGGTGTATATACATATATGTATATATATAGAATTGGCAAGATATATTTCATTAACACAATTTCATATGGCATTATAATATTCATTCATGAACTTTCGTCACTAGTACAAAATAGGTTTTTAAACCACCATATTTAGACCGGCGGTTATAGAGGATAAGGTCTAAAAAGTTTAACTAGTGCCATATATGTAAATATCACGAACTTATGAGACTAGTTCCTTTTAGATTAGGCCTATAAGATATTATTTAAACATTATTTCTAGTCATCCGATCTTAAAAAAGTTAAAAATCTTGACTAATTTACCCTAATCAAATTTGTGAAATTCCTTTGAATACCCTCATGGAAAAAATAAAACCTACGCCGATTTCAGCATTTGTCAAAGTCGGCTTCTTCTAATTCATCACAAGCATCTGCGTCAATAGAAAACTAATTACTCTTCATATTATTTTTTGGGTTAAGGTGCATTTTTGCCCTTAAAGTATACGCCCAGGAGCAATGTTGCCCCTGAAGTTTTCGACGTAGCAATGTTGCCCCTGAAGTTTAAAAAACGGAGCAATAATGTTGCCCCTCCGTTAAAAACCCTAATGGTCAACTAACGGTCAACGTTAGTTGACTGACCGTTAGTTGACCATTAGGGTTTTTAACGGAGGGGCAACATTGCTCCGTTTTTAAACTTCAGGGGCAAAATTGCTACTTTTTTTTGGAGCAATGTTGCCCCTGAAGTTTAAAAATGGAGCAATGTTGCCCCTCTGTTAAGAACCCTAACGTCGACCGTTAGTTGACCGTTAGGGTTTTTAACGAGGGGCAACATTCTCCATTTTTAAACTTCGGGGCAACATTGCTGCTACGCCAAAACTTCGGGCAACATTGCTCCTAGGCGTATACTTTAAGGGCAAAAATGCACCTTAACCCTTATTTTTTTAACTTTATGTTCTCACTAAACCTCCAAATAGAACAACGCTACAACATGATTGGGTGGTGAATTACCGATCCGAGCGTTTTCATTGAACCACCAAATGGAGCAACTCATCAGTTGTTATGTGAGGATGGTCCTTCGGCTCTGTCCTAGGATGACTTGTTTTCAGGTTCTTAGTTTTGGTTTGATTTCATACATACATACATACATACATACATACATACATACATACATACATACATTGCTAGGTATAAACTAAATTGCTAGGTATAAACTATTTTGGGCACGCCCACATATATTCAGAATGGGACTTTAAGTGTTCAGAATTTAGGGAAAAAGATATAAAACTAAACAATTTACATACATACACACGCACACACACACACACACACGCACACACGCATGCATATGCGCATGCACACACATACACAGATATGTGTGTGTGTGTTTGTGTATTTCCGTATATATATATATATATATATATTTAAATTGCCAGGTATAAACTATTTTGGGCATGCCCACATATATTCAAAATGGGACTTTGAGAGTTCATAATTTAGGGAAAAAGATAATTAAAAAAAAACTAAACAATTTTACTAATGTTAGCCAAAAAATAATATATCAATTTGATTTTTGAAATTAGATTATCATATCAATAAGAGATAAAAATATAAAAATATAATTTTTTATATACATATTAATTTAGTATTTTTAAAATATTTATTATATTGGGTTAAGGTGCAAAAATACACATGTGCTTTGGTCAGAGGAGCGCCCAGTAGTAAATGCTTTTTTTAGGTGCAAAAGTGACTATGTGGTTACAAAATAGGAGCAAAAGTCACAGAAACCGTTAGGGGGTAGGACGTTGACTGTTAAGTTGAAAGGTTTGACCAAAATTAATGACGTGGACGCTGACTAGGACTGTGTAGCAGACAAGTGGAACCTAAATGGGTGAGTAATTGATGATTGGGAAAATTTAATTTATTTATCTAGAGAAAAATATAATTTATTTATCTTTTTCATGGTCAGGACGATACGATTCCAAGCTTCTTTCGGTGTCCTATATCCCTCGCTATCATGAAATCTCTGGTGAGTGTCTCCACCGGCGTTACCTTCCATTGTTCGACCATCCAAGGTTGGCTCGACAACGGCAACAACACAGCCCTACAACCATGCAGATTTTGCAAACCAAAGAATTTCTTCCAAACCGTACTCTACAGAGGCTTATCCAGATCTAGTCCGGATCGGTTGCGAACCGAGTCGTATCGGCCGATTCTCCGACCACCAGAACAGTCCCCTCCCCTGATTAGGTTGTCCACCAGAAATTTTGACGACGGTGGGAGGTGCAATGAAAATATGTCAATGGCAAGGCAAGGACGACGGGTCCTTTTTCATTTCAATTTTTGGGTGTTTGATTTATAGGTTCTTATCGTGGATTCAAATCGGTACAATAAGAGTATGGCGTTGCAGAAGTTCATAATCTGAGCACGAGAAATTGAAGGCAACATGAAGAAAATGATATGAGGAAGACGACGAGTTGGAAGGAGAAGATCAATACAGATCTAGGTGCTCGTCGCTGAAAGGTTTAAGATCTGGAATATGAGACTTAAACTATCATTCCACTAGTCAAAATCAAACTCACCACAGCACCACATCCGCAAAATCAGAAAAATGAGTGGTCAGAAAAATGAGTGATGGGGTCCAGAATGCGAGGAACTAAAAACTAAGCGAGTTCGGGAAAGAAAAACTCCGATCACGTTGGGCCAAATCCAACCTGAAAGGAGCCGGAGAAAACTTGATGAAAACTTGTCGCTTTACATGTCCGCTGCAATCTATTCTAGAAGCTTGTTGCTGGAATAAATTTTTTTTTCATAAAATCAAAAAAGAATCAATTTCTTCTTCTCTTGGTTTTTCCCTTTCATGTTGAGAGATCCAAAAGCAATTAGTCTGAATCAGAAGGCACATGAAGTTTTGATTCTGATGTAGAGCAAAATAAGAAATAAAAGATAAATAAATTATATTTTCTCCAGATAAATAAATTACATTTTTCCCACTCATCAATTACTCACCCATTTAGGTTCCACTTGTCTGCTATAGAGTCCTAATCAGCACCCACGTCATTAATTTTGGTCAAACCTTCCAACTTAATAGTCAACGTCCTACCCCCTAACGGTTTCTGTGACTTTTGCTCCTACTTTGTAACCACGTAGTCACTTTTACATCTAAAAAGAGCACTTGCTACTGGATGCTCCTCTAACCTAAGCACATGTGTATTTTTGCACCTTAACCCTATTATATTAGCTATTGATAAAAATATCATTTTTATACACATATTACAATATTAATGTAAAATCCAAGTGTAAATTGATTTAAACAATCTATAATTATAAGAGCATAAAGTAACAAGCATGGGTAAAATGGTCAATTACAATAGTACAAAAAATGGCTTCAAGACCATCTTGTTTAGAACGGAGTATTGACGCTCGGTTTAAAGAGTATGACCGTGGCAATTTTATAAATATCAAGAACTTCTTGGACCGCACCCTTTATTATTAGGCCTTAAATATATTATTTAGACCAGTTTCCAAAACAACCGGTCTTAAAAAAATTAAAAAAATTGAAATATCAATTACTTTTTAGAGAAATATCACACCACAAACTTAAATAGTATCTGGTCCAAAATATAAGGAAACATTTAAATATAAAATCTATTAAATTTAAGATCAGATATATTTAGAAGCGGTCATAAAAGTTAAACTTTTAAGACCTGGACTTACATAGTAGCCGGTACAAAAGATAAGAAAAAAATTAAACAAAAAAGTAATTACTTTTTAGACCTGAGTTTAATAAGGACCAATCTTAAAGTTTAACTTTTAAGACTGGTTTCTAAATATATCTGGTCTTAAAATTAGAGTGAAAAGGGGACTATATCTTTTCTGAAAGTGGAGCTAATCACCAAGAGGGGGGAATTGGGGATTTTAAAATTCTTTTCTAATTATTATGTTTTTGAACACTAAAAACATAGCTAAGGAGAGTATGGGAAAGGAAAGCAAGACACAAGGAATTTATACTGGTTCGGTCCAACCTCTTGACTTACGTCCAGTCCCCAAACACTATGGGATTTCACTATATCAATTGATTACACACTCTGTAACTCTAGAGTAATTCTCTCACTAGAACTTACTCCTTCTTACAAGTTGAAATCAATATCTCAATCTTCAAGTCCCACGACTTGAGATTCTTACAATGAAATGATTTACAATAAATGAACTCTCTCTAAAAGTGGATAAATATAAACACTGAAGTACAGATGTATCAAAAGATACTTTGCTCAAGAAAACTCAAAGAGTAGTTGGAAACTTGAATGATTTTCGTTTTCAGCAGGTTGGTTGTTGAGAAGAATTGAATGCGGCTCTAATTATACAAAGAGAGCATTAAATGACCATTGTAATCTTCAATGTAACCGTTGGAGACATTAAGGAAGGATTAGGTTAAGCTTTGGTCTTCTTCTCTCTCTACTCTTTGGTTAATCCAGTTGCACAGATGTTTATGCTTGACTTCTTGACTTTTAATCCGTTGGAAGACAGCTACTGGATATGGAAAGGAAACATTAATCCCTTTGCAACGTGTGTAGAATGATTGTCCAAAAGGATACAAGTTTTTTGATCTTTGCATTTAATGTGCTGGCATCACTTTTTGCTTTTGCACAAATCTTCATTTAAAGTTTTCTAAACCATCTGAAACTCATTAACAAACTGATTAAACATAGCTAGGAATAGTGATGAGTGATGATAAGAAGTGTTAAGATCAAATGGGAAGATTTCACAAATTCGAGCAATTTGATTTTCAAAACCAGCAACACAAACTTGAGTTTGTTTATCCAAATTGGAGTTTGTAACTATGCTCAGAAGCCAAACTCGAGTTTCCAAATCATACCTCACGTTTTCTTCTTCCGAGAAGAATGTCATGTTTTGAGTTAAAAAGCACATTTTGAACCATAGAGCAAAACTCAAGTTGATCAGTGACAAACTCGAGTTTTGGACTTTTATAGTGAAAAACATATTTAAGTCCAAAAGCTCAAAACTAGAGTTTTCAAAAACACTGAAATGAGCAAAGCTCTCGGCTTGGCCTAAACTTGAGTTTTCATTTAAAGTTGAAAACCTTTGAAAACTCTATCCAAGTGAAAACTAGAGTTTTCTAAACAAACTGAGTTTTCTCAAAGAGATTAAAACATGAAAGCTCTCATGTCAAGTGTAAACTCAAGTTTTCTCAAAACTTTGGAAAACTTAGAAAACTCTTGGCAAGGTGCAAACTGGAGTTTCCATATCAAAACTAGAGTTTTCTTTGGCCTAAAACATTGGAGGCTCTCTGTATGCCCAAAACTCGAGTTTACTAACGCAAACTAGAGTTTTGTTTAGTTTAGAAAATATTGGAGAGTCTCTATATGGTGCAAACTCGAGTTTGTAAAACTAAACTCGAGTTTGTCTCAATGTGAAAAACTTAAAGTGCTCTCTGTTTGTCAAAAACTCGAGTTTGCCTACGCAAACTGGAGTTTTCTCATTTTGTTAAAATTGAGATACTCTCTATCAAGTCCAAAACTCGAGTTTGTCTTTGACAGTATGTTTTTCAACTTACCTAAGACAAATTTCATCTTGTCTTTACAATTGTCAGTTATCATCAGAACACATAGAGAACTAACATTCTCTTGTACACACCGAAACGTGAAGTTGCTCTCTTTGAACCCCTCTTCTTGTTGCGAAACTTATCTTCCTATCGCATTACCTCTCTTCCTCGCCTACCACCACCAACCTATGTTACTCTCTCATTTGCTTAGGCATTTCTCTCTTGCACCACATTTTTCAAGAAGGAAAAAGGCACCAAATTAAGAAAGGTAAGTTCCCAATCTTGTTCATCCCAAGTCAATTTTTGTGCTTCACCTAACCTCAAGACACCATCATTGTCTTGAGAAAAGAAAACCCAAACACCTGAAGCCTCCACCTTGCCACTACCTAGCAAGCATCCAAGGAGAAGGAAAAGTCAAGAAGAAGGAGTTGTTGCAATCAAGAGGAAACCGTGTGGATCAATGATGAGTCATATTTATGCCATGTATTCCTTATGTGTTTTGATTGTTTTGAATGGTGATTCTAAGCTTAATTGTGTTTGATCTGATAAAATATATTAGAATTCATTCCATAGGGAAATAGATGACAGATTCTGTAAATTGTTGCATTCAACTTATTACCCTGTGCATATGCATAAAAAAAGGGTTACTTTATGATCTACTATGAAAGTGCATGACAAAGCTGATATACCATTACAACATATTGTATCCTTATTTTTGTGCTAGCAATACGATGCGACCCTAATGCTATAGCATCGTAAGTAATGTGGGGTTATACGCTACTTTACACTGATCTTTCCTCGAGGGGTTTTTAAGAATTTAATACAGGTCATCAAGACGAACATTTAGACAGCGGTTGATTTGACGAAGACTGAATCAAAAGATGCAGAGAATCAAAGAGAAGATTTGAAGAATCCCACAAACTTAAAAAAGGATCAATCAACCTAATCTAGGGAGTCAGGCCTAGCAGATTTAGAAAGCCCAGCTCACTGGACGTATGGCGCGAAGGACTTGACTGTAAGAGGAAAGCATAGCTAAACCTAAAGGAGTCATCAAAGTCGTGAGAGTCAATACAATTCCAATTTGACTGGACTTGCACCGAAAGAAAGAGAAGATCCTCAAAAGAGAAAGCTGCAAAAGAGACCTAATTCGTCCCTAAAGTTAGATGGACTGTAGAAGACGTAGAGACGTGTGATAGGACGCTCCCTATGCTGTCGTTCACTCCGACAAGCTTATCTGTTTTCTTATTTCACTTTTCCATGGGCTATTTTGTCAGTAATCATTAGTTATGCTTAGTTTTGATGATGACAAATATGCTTATCAATATCAAGAGCAAAAAGTTTGCGTACAACATTTATCTTCTACTTTGACTAATTCTTATATTTAATGTAGATGTAAAGTTTAATAATGAAGAATGATCAAGAAAGGAGATTGAAGAAGAAAGAACTTACTGAATGGAATGAGAATATCATTATTCAAGTTCTTAGATTGATACCAGAAGTCTCCAAGATAATATGGAAGTTGCAATGGCTCAATTCAGAGTTAAAAAGAGCAAAAATGAGCTTCAGGATGAACAAACTCGAGTTAAGGACTAATTGACTCAAGTTTACTACTTTGCTACTCATCTGGAATGAGTTAACTTGAGTTGGAAACTAAATGACTTGAGTTAAAGTGTATTACAGCCACTGCTCAACTAGACTTCCAAACAAGATATCGAGTTAAGGTGAAACCAATTTTCTATGAAACTAGACTTCTAATGTGTCATTTTGACATAAACTTCAAGACCAAAGGAGTTTCGATGAAGGAGCTATGAATTTTGAAAGTTGACAAAGTGAAATCAACGTCACATAGTAGACCAAGCTTTGGTATTTTGGGTGTATCTCACAAACTACACATCCAATTGAGCTGAAATCGGTGGCATATGAAACTAGACTCAAACACCTTTCAAAACAAATCCAGATCACAGAAAAAAAGATCAAATGGATGAGATATGAATATTTGAAGTTGATAGTCAGTTCAAGATGTTACAAAAACTGGCCAAGAACAACCTTCATTCATCATATCACAACAAATCGCCAATACCATGAGTTTGGAGGTGATTCTTTTTGAATTGGAAAGAAGACTTAAAGAGCTATCTGGGGTTAGGTGGTTTTCCAAATTTGGAGCTATATCAAAGATGCTACACTTACTGGAAATTGACCCTTGTGTTGATAATATGCTTGCATTCTCGAATGGCGAGAGCAATTTATGTTGAAAAGAATTATTGCCTCAAGTTCATATGTGTTGTGCCTCGATCAGACGAAGGAAGAAAGCAATTCTTTTGAAAACACTTACTACCTCGAGTTCATGTAGAATCACCTCGAGTCAAGTATTCTCGCTACATACTTGACTTCTAGGTAAGTTTGTTTGCCTTGAGTTAAATATTTCAAGCAAATGGAGTTATTTTGATATGCCTCGAGGTTGGTTGTTTTTAACTTGAAGTTGATTAGTTTGCAAAATGCTTACCTCAAGTTAAACTCATTTTGCCTCAAGTCAATTACTTTTCAAATCTTAAATCATATTTTTCGCGCTAAAGTATTTGCCTCGAGTTAACATCTAGATTGCCTCGAGCTATCTTCGCTTGAGCTCATTTGTTTTAAATCATAAGCTTGCCTTAAGTCAGATTATAATTGCCTCCAGTCACTTTAACTCCAGGCCTTCTTGTTTTTTACTCCAGTCAAGCCTTATTACTCCTAACTTACGTTTTTCACTTTCACTGGGAACATTTGCCTCAAGTCACTTTAACTCCAAGCAATAATTTCCTCTAGTCACTTTGACTCTAGGAAACTTTTCTCTGGACAAGTTTTAACTTGCGATAAAAGTAATGCCTCAAATCATCTTGCAAGTTAACTTTACTCTCTCTTTGGTCATTATATCAAGTTAACTTTCTTTGAGTCATGAAAGTCAGCTCGAGTCAAATTTACTTTCACCTCAAGTCATTTTAACTCAAGGCAACATTATTTTAACTGGAAGTTAATCTTACTGGTTTTCGTAATCACCATCTTTGTAAATCTAAAATCATCGTTTGTGATTTCATTACTCTTTATCATCACTCATTACTATTCCTAACTATCTTTAATCAGTTTGTTAGTGAGTTTCGATGATTATATGAAGGATTAACAACAGTTTACAAAAAGCAGATGATTACATTAGAAGCTCTAGCGGCTACTTCCAAATGACATCCAACGGTCATATTCTAAACTAGAAGAACAACTCAACAGTTGAATGCTCGCAATAGTCGAAACAAAAATGCCTATAAATTGCAAAGTCTTCAAACCGGAAGGAGTGATAATTGATGAATGATTCGACGAACACAATGAAATGATTTTACTACTTCACTGTCGATATGTCAATACACGCTTAACTCATACACTCTCTGTTTCTCAATGTTTATATAGTTTATAGTAGAAAGTGAGATGAATGATTATGTACTTCAGTGTTAATCATATTCACTTCTAGGAGAAGATTCATTGTAATCATTTTATATGAGAGTTACTCAAGATTGGGTGATCTTGGGTAGGAAACCAATTGTATCCTTACAGTGTGTAAGGGGGAGTATCTTGGTGAGAGATTCGGTTTCACAAGTGCCTGGGTGAACTTGTGGGATTGTATAGGCTTCTCTTGTGCCCAGATTAAACAAGAGGATAGTGGATTGAAAATTTCAAGTGGAGCTTGGGGACTGGACGTAGGTCAAGGATTGGGCCGAACCAGTATAAATCACAGTTTGCATATTCTCTTCCCTTATCTTTTATATTTCCACTTTATGTTTATTTGAATATCTAACTGTTGATTTAGAAGACGCGAAAATATTTTCAAAGTTCCAAGTTTTTAATCTTCACTCAATTCACCCCCTCTTAGGTTCAACCAGTTCTTACATAATCTACTTTGTGTTTCCCTCATCTGTCATGAACTAAATTTTTGTTGGCTGAGTGAGGATGGATTTCTAATTTGTAAAATGAACCCAGTTTGCTAATCTTTTAATTCAATATATTTAGTTTGTCTAATTGTGATTTAATATCTTGTCTCATTAGTGGCCGCAAAGAGGCTAGATCAGTGGCCTAGGCTTACTAGAAGGGAGTCAAGGTTAGATCTCTGTTAGACAGTGTTTGCTAGACGAGCTTGTGCAGAGCTTGACCTAAATTGTAGGTTACAGGAGTGGTCTACCTCACATAGCCAAAACACTTAGGTTAAACTGACATTTTAAATTGGAAATTTCCATAGGAATATGGGAGAAGTAGAGCGAGGAGTGTACTTACAGGATGCAAATGCTTCTGTATAGGTTAGTGGTGCATTAGCTGAATAATGTTCTAAAAGGCATTTTGTTGTAGCATTGCATGGAAGCTATGCAGCAAAATGCTAGAGCAATGCATCACATGCAACCGGGGGATTGATGTGACTTAGGATGAAATCCGAGCTCATCCTATTCTCGATATCTTTCACGACTTTTCGAACACTCATTTACTTTATTTGTCAATAGTAATAGCTAAAACAAACAACCATCTCTATTCTCATTACACACAAATTTCACAAGGAAACCAGCTCATATTTGGTATTAACAGTCTCTGTGGGACGATAACTCTACTTACTTTTTTGACCGGTTCACTTGCCACAAGGAAATCAACCAATAACCAACGTTGAAGGATATCTTACACTTTACGTCTTCAAGTGATCAAAGGTAATCCTAAACCTTTATACATGTTTTAACGAGTAGATCCTAAACATAACTCATGATAATTTCAAAGATAATAATAAATAGCTTAGGCATGACTCGTAAGTATCATAAAGAGTTGCAAGTTATAACTCATGAGCACCGTAAAGAATTATGAGTTTCACAATTATTACATATTTATGATATTCAACGTTATCGAGATCGTAAAGAGTTATGGTTGTAACTCACAAGTACCATAAAGAGTTCTGGGTTATAACTCATGAGGATTAACTTTGCTATTCATGCTAGGATTAGTTGAGAGCATAGGCTCCATGATAAAATAATAACAACTCATAAAAACCATAAAGAGTTACGGGAGGGTCATAACTCATGAGGACCGTAAAGAGTTACGGGTTCCACAAATATTAAAAAAAATTATTTTTAAACCCCATGAGCGTGTTGCTTGAATGTCAGGCAACATACCCAAACATTAACCAACATGTGGTATCAAAGCTAGGTTCATTACCGTAAACGCGTGGGGTTTTTACTATTGAATGTGGTTCGATGGTTGTTTAGGATTTGCAAAATGTTTATTTGTATGTTTCTAACCTTTTTGTAGGTACAAGGAACATGGATGATCTTGGTGCTTTGAATATATGGTTTAATTTCATATTTAAATTTTATGTCTTTTGGTAAATGAGATTGTTTTGTCCCGATTTAAATTGGTTTTTGGTAAATGATAAAGCTTTGTCCCAATTTAAATTTATGTCATTATTTTCTATGTACAAAACTGTAGTAAAAATTAGGATATATAAATTCTATCGTGGGAGTTCAAAAGGATGGCTAGACCATAAAGACCATGCCAGGAAGTAAAATCAACCAGGTGGATGGAACCGAAGCAAATTTGAAGTCGACCATGATTGTGCATTAAATTTAAATCTACATTAAAGATATGAGTTAGTCAATGTAAGAGATAAATATATTATTCAAACTTTTTATTCTTAAATTTGACATCATCAAAACTAATCATATCTAACAACGTCAAGGATAATCAAGAAAAATTAGTAGTTCCAAAAGTACCCAAGAAAATATGGGTACCCAAGACTTGATCTTTTGTGTCTTGCAGGTTTGTCTAAAAGCATCAAAATCCAACAAGTAGTACTTTGATACTGGATGCTCTAAACCCATGACGGGAGATCATTCCAAATTTGCTACAATCAAGCCTAAGGATGGTTGCAAGGTAACTTTTGGTGGAAATCAATCTGGAAGGATTGCTGGGATTGGTGAAGTTGGAAGAAACGATGGACCACAAATCAAAGATGTCTACCTTGTAAAAAGCCTATTCCACAACCTCCTCAATGAGAGCCAAAGCATAGACAAAAGTAACTTGGTTATCTTCAATTATGAAGAATGCCTAATTGTGAGCAAGGATGATCTATCCTTGGACAACATCAACTTCAAAGCTTTGTTTAGGGCTCCTAGGGAAGGTAACTATTATACGTTCAATCTTCCTAGTAAAAGCTCTATTTCTGAAAGCTATTTTATTGGTAACTTGGATGAGAGTTGGCTATGACACAAGCGTTTAGCTCATGTCAATATGTTCCAACTTGACAAATTGCTGAAAAATGATTTAGTTATTGGTTTACCTGAACTTCGTTTTAAAAATGACATGATTTGTGACGCTTGTCAAAAAAGTAAACAAATCAAATCATCTTTCAAATCAAAAAGTGAAATTTCAACTAATAGACTGTTAGTTCTCTATGTGTTTTGATGATAACCGATAATTGTAAAGACAAGTTGAAGTTTGTCTTTGGTAAGTTGAAAAACTTATCGTCAAAGGCAAACTCGAGTTTTGGTTTGAAAACTCGAGTTTTGACCTTGATAGAGAGTAGCTCATTTTCAATAAAGAAAGCAAAACTCCAATTTTCATAGGAAAACTCAAGTTTTGATTATACAGAGAGCACTCAGTTTTTCATCTTGAGACAAACTCGAGTTTTGACTGGTAAACTTGAGTTTTGCATTACACAGAGACTTCTCATTATTTTCTGATAAAGACAAAACTCGAGTCTTGATTTGGAAACTCTAGTTTTGGCCATACAAAGAGTCTCCAACATTTTGAACATATGCAAACTCAGTTTTTGACTTAAAACTCAAGGATTTCACTTTGCCATGAGTTTTCTCGCTTTTCTCAAAGTTGTGAGAAAACTCGAGTTTTCACTTGCGCAGAGTTTTCAAGTTTTACTCTTTTTGAAAACTCCGCCATTCAGAAAACTCAAGTTTTGACTTGGCACGCATTTCTCAAAGTTTTCATACTTAAATGAAAACTCGAGTTTTGTTTTGGAAACTCGAGTTTCGCCAAGCCGAGAGCATTGCACTTTTTCAATGTTTTGAAAACGTCTCCGAGAATTCATAAATGTAAAGCTAGGATTGTATGTATAAGACGTGGAAGCTTCTAGATAACATAGTGGTGTGTTAACTTTGTGAAGGTGGCTATGTTGTAGCATTGCGGAAGCTGTGCAGCATAATTTCTGTTGGATATGATTAGTTTTGATAATGTCTTATATAGATGCCATTATTAAGAGCAAAAAGCTTGTATACTATATTTATCTCCTACATTGACTAACTACTATATATGTAATGTAGATTAGTCCAAATTGAATTATAGAGATTAATTAAGAAGGAGATAAGAGGTTATGGAAAGAAGAACTTGCGAAAATGTCAAGGAAGCAAGAAGTTATGAAAATATTTTGGGAATAATCAAGAAGAAGAGGAGATATTGAAGAAGGTAGAATTTGCAGAGAATGATGAGTCCAAAGAAGAAAGAAAGAGTTGAATTATGGAGAATGATGAAGAAAGAAAGAAGAACTTGCTCAATGAAATGAGAAAATCATTATACAAGTTCTAAGATTTACTCTAGAAGTTTCCACGATTATATGGAAGTTGGAATGGCTCAAATCGGAGTTAAAATAAGCAAAATCAAGCTTCGGGATGAATTAACTCGAGCCAAGATGTCTAAACTTAAGTTAGAATAGTTTCTACAGTGTTTTGGGCACCTGGTACAGTTTGACTCGAGCCAAGAAACTCCTAGACTTGACTCTGGGTCAAAACTCTAGTCAGCCATTTTTGTGACTCGAGCCAATAGTGATTTTCAGCCATTTTCACTCTCTGGAACGAGTTGACTCGAGCCAAGGTTTCAGTTGACTCGAGCCAAGTGTGTTTTCAGCAACTCGTTCTACTGTTTCACGTTCAGCTCGTGGACATCTGGTAATTTGATGATATCTCCCAAACCAGAGATCGAATGGAAGTGAAACCAGTGGCATATGAAAATAGACTCCCAATGCGTCATTTTGATGTAAAATTTCAGCCCAAAGGAGTTTAGATGAGAGAGCTATGAATTTCACAAGTTGGACCATCAATTCACGCCACACATCAGACCAAGCTTTGGTATTTTTGGTGTATCTCACAATATACAAATCTAATTGATCTGAAACTGGTGCCATATGAAAGTAGACTCACAATGAGTTCCATCAAGAGTTGAACCAGCCAATACAGAGTTCAGACCAAGGAGTTATGGCCTTCCAAAGTTGACACTCAAAATTCTGGATTCATTCCAAAGATAGGGTCGATTTTCCTGGATATAGCTCTCGTTATACACAACCAATGAAGTGAAACCAATTCCATATGACTCTAGACTCAACAAGTGTTTCATAGAATTTGAAAGCAACCAATTTTGATGTGTGCCTCCTCAAGTCAAGTTCAAGTCAAAGAACAAAGAATTGAGGATTTTGCCTCGAGCCATAAGTTCCACCTCGAGTCCAAGTGAAGGCAGAGAGTTAGAAATTTTGAGAGAGGTTTTTACCTCGAGCCAACAAGTGCACCTCGAGTCAGAAGGATTGTTTTTCAGAAATCCCAAAGTGTTTTGTTGTACCGCACTCGAGCCAACATTTTAGTCGCCTCGAGTTTGGGGACGACTCGAGCCAAGGTTTTTTGTGCCTCGAGTCAAATGCTTCTGAAGCTAATAGATTAATTGGTCATTGACTTGAGCAGGGTTTTGGTTGCCTCGAGGTTGGGCACAGACTCGAGCCAAGTATTATGCTCCCTCAAGTCAGATAGTGTAGTGATTAGTCTTCTCAGTTTTGAATGATGGATTGACTCGAGCCACTAATCTCCAACTCGAGCCAAGTCAAGCCAGAGCAACTGATAAAGAACAAATCTATCGTGTAAACTCGAGTCAAGGTTTTTGTTGCCTCGAGTCAGAGGCGTTTCAAGCATACAGTTCAAACTCACCATGTCTGAAATCTTAGATTCTCATCAAGAACATCCAGATGAATTCCAAAAGAACTTATACTACTCCTTACATTATTTATATCATTTTTATAAGTTTCAGATGCTTATATGAAGGATTCGAGCACATAGCCTATCAAAAAGCAGAGCACAATTCCACCACGTCTCCGAGAATTCATAAATGATTCTTATCAATTGATTTCTACTTGTTATACTTCTCAATGCTATTAATCATGTTTGTTAGCAAGTTTCAGATAATCAAACGAAGGATTAATATCATATTATCAAAAAGCAAATGATGACGTCAGAAGCTCCAACGGCTATTTCTCCAACGGACTGAAACTTACAACGGTAATATTCTACATCGGACTAATGCTTCAATGGACTAATATCAGTTGTCTATAAGTAGAGACTCATTCAAGACAGAGAAAGAGGATGATACAAGCTTACATCTTCGAAATGCCAATACTCTGATATTTGTATCACTTATTTTCTAATATCTCAATGATCATATAAACTTCTATAAAGAGTGAAATGATTTGTATTGTACTTCAGTGTTTATTCATCTTCTCTTTTACGTAAAAACTTTTTTATTATTAAATCATTGTAAGAATCTCAAGTCGGGGGCTTGGAGATTGGGTTATCGCTTTACAACTTGTAAGGGGAGTATATCCTAGTGAAAGGATAACTTCGAAGTACAGTGTGTAAATGATTGAAAGGAGAATCTCAATGAGAGATTTGGCTTCATAAGTGCTTGGGTGAACTTGTGCGTTTGTATAGGCTTCTCTTGTGCCCGGTTAAATAAGAGAATAGTGGATTGAAAATCTCAAGTGGAGCTTAGGGATTGGACGTAGGTCAAGGATTGAGCCGAACCAAAAGATAAATCACAATTTGCATATTCTCTTCTATTATCTCTTATATTTCCAAAGATATGCTTATTTGAATATCTAACCGTTGATTTAGAAAATGCAAAAATATTTTCAAAGTTTCAAGTTTTTAATCTTCACCCAATTCACCCCCCTCTTGAGTTCAACCGATTCTACATTTGGCATCAAAGCGGATCTCTTGTTTAAAGGACTTAACTGTCTCAAGAGTTATTAATGGTTGATTTTGGGTGTTGCTCGTTTTCAGAAGGTTTCGATTATACCATTCCACTGTTTTTCAAAGATATCGATTTTTGGTTTTGGAAGCTAGAATGACATTGTTTATAAAATGTTTTGATTTTGATATGTGGAATGTTTTTATAAACATCTTTGATTTCAAACCAAGAAAATATTGGAGTGAAAAGGAAAAGAAAATATTTTTGTTGAACATTAGAGCAATGAAAATTTTATATGGTGCATTGACAGAAAATTATTTCGAGAAAATAAAATTTTGCTCTAGTGCTAAAGAAATTTGGGATACTCTTGATTTTATATATGCTTTTAACAATTGTGTTGAAGTTGAAAGTGTTGAAATTTCATATGAGACTATAAGTTGTATTTCCACGACTGATGAACAACTAGAGAATGAAGAAGGAGAAATCATAGACTATCTTCACGATCCAGTCAACATTGAACAAGAGGAAGACAATTCCTAGGAAGAGCTCATCATGCACAATTATGGTAATTCATCATCTGGAGTTCAAGATGCACATCAGGTAAACAATTCCAATTCTTCCATTTGTGGAGTTAAGAAAAATGATTTCAACGGTTGCATAAAATTGTTTTTCAACCAATCATTGATTCTAGTTTCATTCAGATTTCAAGAAGATCGCCCGACCCTTGTCCAACCTTCTCATAAGGACACCGACTTTGTATTTGATGATGCTTGCAAGGCGGCCTTCGATCATTTGAAGCGTTGCCCGACTACGCCCAGTGATCCAAGCCCCGATTGGTGCCTCCTTCGAGTTGATGTGTGATGCTTCCAACTATGCGGTTGGTGCTATCTTGGCACAAATGAGTTGATAGAGCATCTCATGTGATTGCATATGCCTCCAAGACTTTGGATCCCGCCTAAATCTAAATACACCACTACTGAGAAAGAGTTGTTGGCTAATGTATTTGCTTTTGATAAGTTTAGGTCATATCTGCTAGCAAGTAGAGTAGTTGTTTTCTCTGACCATGCTGCTTTGAAGTTTCTTTTGAAAAAGGCAGATGCTAAGCCACGACGCATTAGGTGGATGTTGCTGCTCCAAGAGTTTGATGTTGAGATTCGAGACATTTAAGTGGAGCACAAAACTAGGTAGCCGACCACTTGAGTCGCATCACTCATTCTCCCTCTCACCCCTCTTCTATTCGGATGATTTCCTTCGATGAGCAGCTTCTACAAATTAAGGTAAGCTTCCATGGTATGCTGATCTGGTTAACTACTTGGTAGCCGGTGTTTTGCTCGTAGATTCCACTAGGGCCCAAACCCTTAAATTAAAGAGTGAGTCTAAATATTATGTTTGGGATGACCCTTATCTGTGGAAATTTTATAGTGACCAAGTAGTTAGGAGATGTGTGTCTGATCATGAGTTTCACTCTATATTGCATTTTGCTCATGCGTCTGCCTATGGTGGTCACTTTGGACCCCAAAGAACTGCTAGGAAAGTCTTAGACAGTGGATTATTTTGGCCTTCCTTGTTTCATGATTCCCATTTGTTTTGTAAGTCATGTGATAACCGTCGGAGAGCAGAGTATTTCCCGTAGGCATGAGATGCCCTTAACCCTATATTGTTTTGTGAGATCTTTGATGTTTGGGGTATTGATTTTATGGGTCCATTTCCCGCTTCATATGGTTATACTTACATACCGCCGGTTGTTGATTATGTCTCGAAATGGGTTGAGGCGAAAGCCACCCGACTAATGATTCTTCTCCGTGGTGTTGGATTTTGTTAGGTCTAACATTTTCTCGTAGGTTTGGCATTCCTAGAGCTATTATCGCTGACCAAGGCTCCCATTTTTGCAACCGAAGCATGGGTACCTTGTTACGCAAGTATGAAGTGCTTCACGATGTCTCCACAAAGATACCATCCTCGCACCAACGGTCAAGCTAAAGTCTCAAATAGAGAGATTAAGCAAATCCTTCGAAGACTCGTTAACTCTACCCTAAAAGATTGGAGTAAGCGATTAGAGGATTCTTTGTAGGCATATCGCACCGCCTACAAGACTCCGATTGGGATGTCCCCTTATCGGCTTGTCTTTGGTAAGGCATGTCATCTTCCGGTTGAGTTGGAGCATCAAGCCTATTGGGCCATTAAGCAGTGTAACATGGATTTGGCTAAGTCTGGGATGGAGAGGAAGCTACAATTGCAAGAGTTGGATGAGCTTAGATTGGATGCCTATGAGAGTTCGCGGTTATACAAGGAAAAGACTAAGGCATTCCATGATAAGCATATTCTGAGGAAAGAATTTTCTGTGGACCAGAAAGTTCTTCTGTTTAACTCTCGTTTGAAGTTTATGCCTGGTAAGCTTCGATCTAAATGGGATGGCCCTTTTGAGATCACTAACATTTTTCCATTTGGTGCTCGTTGAGCTATGTGATCCACCCACAGACGAACCTTTAAGGTCAATGGGCATCGCCTCAAGCCATTTCATGAGGGACCCAGCCAGCCCTAAGGAAGCAGAGATTCTCCTCATTGATGCCACTTATCCTCCATAAACCCCTTGGGGAGTATTCTTCTTTCTTTCTCCCTCTTTCTTCTATTTGTTTTCCTTTTTCTACTTTGCTTTTTGAAATAAATACAGTCTCTCTTTCTATGATTGCTACATATTATGAACTTGGACATTTTGGTTTTAATGGGGACATTTTGGTTTTAATGGATCATTTTGTTTGGTCTTCCATTCTTGACTCTTCAATTACATGTCTTGGTAGTTGATTTGATGTTGTTGATTGCCTAAGTTGGTATTGACCTTGTGAGGTTTTGGGCCTACATGAATGGAATTCATCTTTTGCCATTCTTTCTTTCATGTATGCATCTACTCATGATTTGTATTCTCTAGAACTTGCTCCTTTTCTTTTTGAAACTACATTTTTCATTTACGTGCATAAGTATGATGGAAGCTTGTTTTCTTTCTTTTATTTTCCCTACTTTGGCCAAATAGTCTTTCCCTTGCATTATGATCCCTTTGCTAGCCCTTTGTGCCTTTTTGACTCCTTCTTTTCTAAGCCGATTACAAGCCTAAGCGTAAAACCATTTTATTCCGCACCTTGAAAATTTATTGAGCATTGGTTTCACCTTGGTTTTGTGTTTAAGTGTGGGGGTTGCTCGAGTGCAACAGTTTAAGTGTGGGGGGATGTTTGCTTTTATCATTGTGATTATGTATATAGTATAGTTTCATTTTCAAAAAAAAAAAAGAAAAAAAAGAAAGAAAGAAAGAAAGAAAAAAAAAAAAAAAGAGAACAAAAGAAAAAGAAAAGAAAGAAAGAAAGAAAAGCAGAAAAAAAAGAAATAAAGAAAGAAAATACATAGAAAGAAAGGAGATATATAAGTAAAATAAAAATTTTCTTACATAGAGAATGATTGTGTTAATTAGTGCTCTTTTTTTTTTTTTAATTTCTTTGGTGCTTAGCCTCTCATTCCATACTATTACCTACCTTCACCCTAACCTCATTACAACCTTTCATAACAAGCTCTCTTGATTTCTCGCATGCAATTGTTATGAGTAGTGGAGACGTAGAAATTGAGCAAGCTTATGGTAGAACAAATTTCTCGGAGTAGAATTTGAGCGATACACTTATTTACCTTAAACACTTGAGAGATTGATTGATTGAGCGCATCATTTGAGAGACCATCTTTTGTGATTAGCATCATTGATTGAGATTACCATGAATTGTAATTTGAGATAAAGGGATTGTGGTCTTGATTGATTGATCTTTTGGAGCTTTGTGTCCTTTGCTCAATTTTTGCATTGTTAGCCATTGTTAGAAAAGAAGAGTTTCTCCTTTAGGTCTTTTTCTTTGAATTTTGCTCAGGAGCGCAAACAGATAAGTGTGGGGAATTTGATAATTGAATATTTCATACACTACTTTTTGCCTCTTGATTTATAATTTAGGACTCTTTAGCTAATAAATAATCTCTTTTATACTTATTTGGGCTTTGGGCCTTTGATTATATTTTAGCCATTATTTAATAATAAATTCCAGTTTTACATTGCTTCACTATTTTTACCATAACTCTTGAACCAGACATCGGATTTGCCTCATTTTTGTCTCATATTTCAGATGATTTAGAGAGCTACATTGTTATGAATACATGAAGAGCAAATTCGGACAAGAGAGCAGTCGATTTTGGAGCCGAAGTCATATGTATTTTTGGATTTCAGTTGGGCTCGAATTTTGTAATTAAAGCCCATTTTATTTTATTTTCTTTTTGGGCTGACCCATTTCTATTTTAGGTTTAAGTTTAAGTTAGATGGCAGCCACAAACATTCAGTCATACACATTTTTAGACGGTTTTAGATTAAATACAGAAGTGTTATTTTCTCTCAACTGTTCATGATCTGTTCTTCGTGTTCATGATGAACTTCTTCATTTCCGTTCGATTTTCGTTCTGCATAACCATGACTAGCTAAGCTACTGTGATTGACCCATGGATTGAGGATTCCACTATCTAGAGGACTTGTTCTTAATGGTATCAAATCTAACTCGTTTTTGTTTTGTAATTTCGGATTCGATTTACTTTCGTATTGGGTGTTAGATTTAACGCCCGGATCGACATTTCCCAAGGATGTAGTTCGAACTAGGTTAAAGTATTACCGTGAGATCGTACGAGATACGCCACCGATTCGAACTACATCCTTGGGAAATGTCAATCTGGCCGTTAAATCTAACACCCAATCCAAAAGTAAATCGAATCCGAAATTACAAAACAGAAACGAATTTGTTACCATTAAGACGAGTCCTCTAGATAGTGGAATCCTCAATCCATGGGTCAATCATAGTAGCTTATCTAGTTATGGTTATGTAGAACAAAAATCGAGGAAGAAGTTCATCATGAACACGAAGAACACGATGAATTGAAGAAACTTTAAAATAACACTTCGTATTTAATCTAAAACTGCTAAATATGTGTATGATCGAATGTTTGTGGCTGCCATCTAACTTAAACCTAAACCTAAAATAGAAATGGGTCAGCCCAAAATGAAAATAAAATAAAATGGGCTTTAATTACAAAATTCGAGCCCAATGAAATCCAAAAATATATATGACTTCGGCTCCA
Source organism: Acacia acuminata (assembly GCA_019022655.1). Classification (NCBI taxonomy): domain Eukaryota; kingdom Viridiplantae; phylum Streptophyta; class Magnoliopsida; order Fabales; family Fabaceae; genus Acacia; species Acacia acuminata. The sequence goes on along the minus strand of JAFJYI010000306.1, from coordinate 38,222 downwards.
AAATTGACCACCCTCTTGTCCGAATTTGCTCTTCATGTATTCATAACAATTGTAGCTCTCTCGAATCATCTGAAATATGAGATAAAAATGAGGCAAATCTGATGTCCGGGTTCAAGAGTTATGGTAAAAATAGTGAAGCAATGTAAAACCTGAATTTATTATTAAATAATGGCTAAAATATAATTAAAGGCCCAAAGCCCAAATAAGTATAAAAGCCATTATTTATTAGCTAAAGAGTCCTAAATTATAAATCAAGAGGCAAAAAGTAGTGTATGAAATATTCAATTATCAGCATGTAAGGTCCAATACTAACAGTCAAGGACCCAAGTATAAATGGGTACCAAAATGTCCATCTAGTGCTTTATGTGTACAGGATGATTTGAAAATCAATGGACATACGGGTACGTAGAAGATGAATAAGAAGTCAAGAGTTTCTCATGCACCAATGAAGAAGATCGTAGCATCTAGCAAGAGAACCCTCAGGGCCCCCATTGCTAGAACTACAAGGTCTAAACATCAAAATAAGCAATGGATACAAGCAAAAGAAGTATGCTCCACCTCAAGAACAAACGACCATAGAGTATCATTCAACTATCTTGAGGAGAACAAGAAAAGAAGAATCTCTCAAGTATCAAATAGAAGACTCTGGAAGTCTATATCCTTTGAGAAAGCTTTGTCGACACCCATAGGAAAATATATGAAGAATCGGTAAGTAAGCAAAGCCAATCCTCCAAGTACCTAAGGCAAAGGTATACAATGGTAAAACCTCCTATGCTATTATCTCGAAACATATATTGAGGTTTTATATCTTGTAACCTTAGAAATGATCATTGCAAACTATTTTAAAATTGGGTTTTCACATCCCGATTTATTTTTCACAGAGATTGCAATGTTCAATGATTTAATTCTTTATGCATGCATGATAATTTGAAAAGAAAGCATCTCTTTTATGCATAAAGTAATGTTTAATTCACTTATGCTCAATTGTTCTCGAATTAATTATATTCATAAGAGCATGTGAATTTTGGTTCCTACAAGCTAATAATGATTGGATCCAAGTAAGGTTGGATACCATGGGAGAAAAAAGGTTTATATGCATCTCGTAGGATCAAAGAAAACTTCTCAAGAATGCAACTATATAGAGAAAGCTTCATGTCAGGACTGTGACTACATGAATTCTAATCTTGAGGAAGCTGAATAAATGGAGCTTGAATTTGGTGACATTATTCCAACAAAATCAAGCAGGCTCTACAAGGACAAGAGGAATTACGGTGATGTTTAACCTAACCCTATATTGTGCTTATATGAAATTCATATTTGGGTAATGAATACTTGTCCATCATTGCATTCCATTAGCAATCAATCACTTATGGTTTTCAAAATGTTTTTGGATTGCCAACCGGACTATAATTGAAATTGTGCAAAACTTTCTCGAGTTTATGTTTTTAAATTACACATTTCTAAAATTTGTTTGTCTTTCCATTCATTCTGTTTTATAAAAATGTATACAAATGTTTTGACAAAATATTCATACTTTGATTGTATTCAAATGATGTTTCAAATTGGAAGTTAATATTGTATACTGAATTTGGATATGCTTCAAATCTATTTGGTAGAATTTTCCCTATCATTCACATATTGATCTTTGGTATTCAATGTGTTGCTTGAACTCCTAATTCTTTATTCTCTAACTAGTTAGACCTCATGTGTAACAAGCTGATCATCTCTGAGTTTCAAGCTTATTTCCTATAAAAGAATTCAATTTGTGAGTGTTGTGCCTACTGCATAAATTCTTATTGGCCAAGTTATTCCAAGCTTTATGAATGTTCATTAGTGCATTGAGTCTTAATGCATTAACTATTAGTGGAATAACTTACTAGGATAATGTTCTAGAACTCTAGTCATTTGGACTAATGAGTATGCGCTTCATCATCCATGAATCCTAGTAGTCATTTTTGTTATTCAAATTCATCAATCTTGTCTTCATCTACATTTTGAGTAACTATAGGAGTGTATTCAAATTCTTGCCTTGAATGTTCATATATTTCAAGACTCTATTCTAAAAAGGCAAGATTATCTCTTGTTCAATTGCAAAGTCATCATGCACACATATCTCTATTGTGCTAAGCATATCTTGCTAATTCGTTTTCCTATGACTTTTAATTTTGGGGAAATTCTTCAACATTTAAACTTCAATGTTCCACATGTTCTCCAAATCTGAAGCATTCTTATATATTCTTTAAACTGTTAACTTCCGCCATGTTTAGAGTAAGCATCGATTTTTAAACATGTTTCCAAAATGTGGTTAATGATTCAAGTAAAAATTGCTTTTAACTTGATAAAACTTAAATCAGAAAGCTTCTGTCACATTTGCTGTCAAATTCACTCGAGTTTAGCGTTCATGACTCGAGTCAAGTGCTTTTAAAACTCAGTCAAAACGTACTTGTATTGTGACGACTCGAGTTACACTCACGGTGACTCGAGTAAAAAGGCTTTGGAAAATATTTTATGGAATACTCCAACTCGAGTTAGTGTTGGTTGACTCGAGTGGAACTTTGTGAAAGAATTATTTTTCAAATGAGACGACTCAAGTGCATATGGTTTGACTCAAGTGAATCTTTTGCACTTTGACTGACTCGAGTGCATACAGTTTAACTCGAACCAGATCAGTTTAATGGATATGATTTTCTATGCTCGATCAAACTTACATGCATTTTATCAATGACATCTTTTCTAAAGTTTATTTACAAATTGTCATTGAGAAATACATTCTTGGTATCATTTAGCTGTTACCCTCTATGATTCATTGGTTTGAATTTATTTTATTGGGTAAAATTATGATTTGATCTCTGATTGTTCTACTCTTTGCTCAAATATCATATGGTTAAATTATAAGAGCATAAGAGTTACAATGTCTAATCTTGTGTGGACTCAAGAAAAATTGAGTACCAAAGAGCATATATTTGTTTTGCAAGATCCTCTGCTCTTGCGTTGGAAAATAAGGATAAACAGAGGAAGATAAGCTTGTAAGGTCCTCTCCTTTGAACAACAAGTAATGGCTACAGTGTCATGGACATCACATGAGTGGCCAATCGAGCTATTTGGGAAAGGAACTTCAACAATCCTACACTGAGCTTACCACAAAAATATTATAGTTCATCACTTTTGCGAATGAAAAGATTAGGCAACTTTGTGAATTGATCAACCAAAGATTCAAGAAACTCATCCTTATGCATCAAATCTGGGAGATCCTTAGTATTGATGACATCATCAGATAGTAGCTAGCCAGTGATGCATCTATGGATTACAAATGATTATGACTTGAGTGATTATGATATTACTTGAGTGAGGTATTGTAATATGTATAAATCATAATCATGCTAGGCTAACTTGATTTCATTCATTCAATCTTATTTTATGAAATTTAGCATGAGCACATTCATTTTTAAAATGATCCTTATGCTTTAAAATTTTTTATCATCATAGAAAGCATAAGTGATTTCTTCATACAAATTGGTGGACTGAAAAGTACTTAATTTTGTGATATCATGTTGTGTCTAATGGAGCAGGGATAACTCCAAGCCTCATAACATTTGGTGTCACATTATTATTTGGTATCATTGAAGGAAGCTCCATATTTTTAGTCATGCATTCATTAAGGGGGAGCTTCACCTTTATCTGTGTTTTCTATCTTAAAAGTTCATCTCCTTTATTTGAAGAAATTCTTTTAAGTTTACTCATCTACATTCACTATCTTTATTAGTTTTGATGATGAGTTAATCTTACATTTGAAAATATCTTATATTTTCCTTTCGTTATCTTAATTTGAAAATATCATATAGAAAGGGATATTTCGATATCTGGTTGCAGTAACAAATCTCTTTTGCAAAGAAAGTTTTCAATTTGTAGCAGGAGATTTCCCTTTGTGCAAAGATATTCCTTAATGCACTACAAGGAGAATCTATCATATTGAGGAATAATGCTTTCACGTTCCATCATTGAAGTTGAGATATGCTCCATAAAAGACTCTGAAGAAAAGGCAAGGATGGAAGCTGAGTGCTGACCATATTCATCAGATGAAATAGCCTTGAAGTAGCCAATACTTTTGCTCTATTCGTATCGTACAAGTCATTCATTGAGTACACTTCAGAGGATCTCATACTACAAGAAAGCAAATGGACTTCATCACTCATTCATAAAATTTGCAAAATCTACATGAGCATTTCTAATCTCTATCTTTTATATTCAAGGCGAATGGACTTCATCGCTGGTGTAAGGCTTGACCTATCATTGTAGGCCATAGGAATGTGTCTATCGCTCATAACCATACACCTTGTTTAGGAATGATAATGTGAACTAGAAAATCGCCATAGGAATATGGGAGAAGTAAAGCTAGGATTGTATGTACAAGACGTGGAAGCTTATGTATAGCATAGTGGTAGGTTAACTGGATAACGTTGTGAAGATGGCTATGTTGTAGCATTGCAGAAGCTGTGCAACATAATTTCTATAGTAATGCGCTAAGGCAAACTAAGGGAGTGATATGCTTAGGATGAAATCTGAGCTCAGCCTATCTTTAAACTGATATCTTCTTGTGACTATGATCATTTGTTTAGTTTCTTTGCTTAATAGTTATAACCAAAAACATCCAACCAATTATAATTTTCTTTTATTTTCACACACAACTGTTTTCAAAAATCAGTATTATTATCGGTATCTTGGTCTCTATGGGACGATACTCTACTTACTCTTTATTACTTGTCCAACTGGTTCAATTGCCATCAAGGAAATCGACCAGCAGCTACAAATGAGCAACTAGTGAAGACCCCTGTATTTGGCAGACATAATATAAACTTGATGAGGATCAACTTTGAAGAAGGATCAGGCCAATCAAGGGCTCCCTCTAAATCAAGACCTTCTTAGCCTTACTCTAAGGTTTATGAAACTCAGTTTGCTCTACCTTAGTCTACTCCACCTTCTGATTTGGATGCTCATATCAAGGAAATTGTGGATAAAGCCATTTCGGATTTGACTTATAGGATATAAACTGAAGTAGGAAAATTAGTCTCTGAAGTTCCCAAGGGAAATAGTGATTTGGTTGATGCTCAAGTGGACCTGAATGACAAAGTAAAGAATCTCAGTGGACATATTGAAGACCACTCAGCTTGCCTTGGCACTCTTCACGTTGTGCTGCTATCTCTTTCTGATAAAGTAGATAAGATCCTGAAGAATCAGTCTCTTGCTGCTACTGCTAGCCCTAGTTTCAGTATTCCTAAGTCAGAACTTTCCCCTCTCTTTTCTTTACCCATGCCTTCCTCACCTACTTTCACTTTCACCACTCGAATAATCTCTACTACTCCTATTGTTGCTACTACTCCAAGAAACTTATCTTGTTCCTCCCTCTCACACTTCTACTGCCAGACTTTCACCTATTTCTCCTGACTTTCCTCCACCCACACCTTTGCCTGAACCTCCACCTCAACCTTAAACTCAGGTTCTTATCTTAGCTCCACTACCCGCTACTTCCTCCGGTCCTCCCTCTTATTTGAAACTCCTTCGTAACACCCCTAAAGTTGTAACTGATGCATTTGTAATTACTGTTGAATTAATGAGAAGTCTTTATTTTTGATTTTACGGTTAAAGGCCTAATTTGTCATGGAAGTTTTGCTAATAGAGCGTCCAACACCCGGAAGTTTTTTGGGTACCAAATTTGCCCTGGAAGTATGAAAAAGGTATCAAATTTGCCCTGGAAGTATGAAAAAGGTAGCAAATTTGCCCATCCGTTAATTTTGACCATTAAGTTTAACTGAGTGTACACGTGGCATGTCACCTCATCAACCTAATAAGAGTTAAGTATCATTTTTTTCCCCTGAAGTTTTCACTAAGAGCAAGTTTGCCCCGGAAGTTTTCACTAAGGAGCAATTTTACCCCGGAAGTTTACAAAACATATCAATTTTGCCCTTCTTTCCCGCATATTAAATTTGACTATTAAATCGGTTAAATGCCACACATGTCATGCCTTGAAAAGGTCGAACTTGGAGTCGAGAGAAGAGATCCTTGAGGTGTTGAGCTCAAGGCGGCCCGGAATTTGTGAAGCCGAACCGGTCACGGAAGCATCACTTATGATCTATGCAAATGATCGATCTATACAAACTACGGGGCCGGCTTAAACGGGACGATTTCCCGACTCTAGTCCCTGTGACCAGTTTGGCTTCAAAAATTCTGGCCGCCTTGAGCTCAACATGTCAAGGATCTCCTTCTCTGACTCCAAGTTTGACATTTTCAAGGCATGACATGTGTGGTCTTTGACTGATCTAATAGTCAAATTTAATATTGGGAGAAAGAAGGGCAAAATTGCTACTTTTGTAAACTTTCGGGGAAAAATTGCTCCTCAATGAAAACTTCCGGGGCAAAATTTCTCCTCAATGAAAACTTCCAGGGCAAAAATGATACTTTTGATTGATGAGGTGGCATGCCACGTGTGTACTCAGTTAAACGTAACGGTCAAAATTAATAGAGGGGAAAATTTGCTACCTTTTTCATACTTTCGAGGAAAATTTGGTACCCTAAAAACTTCCAGTGCTTTGGGTGCTCCTTAGCAAAAATTCCATTGCAAATTAGGTATTTAACCCTTGATTTTAATTATTATTATTTTCTCGTAATATTCTAATTGGAGGAATAATTATAAAGACTTGTCGAATAATGGGAGACAGTATGGTGGGCCCTAAAAAGGTCTAAAATGTCTCCTAGTGTACACAAAGAAAAGGAGATCATGTCGGTGTCCAGATGTGAGGAAAAGCGGGCCCAGAGCAAAACACCGGTGTAGAATAAGTCTGTATAGTATAGTGGGGCCCAGGAATGAAATCAAGACACAGACTCTTGCCCCTGGACCATAAGTTTGCACCATCCATGGTCAAAGAAGGGAAAGAGACGCTGAAAAGTCATAAGTCAAAAAGCAAGAGTCGATGTAATGATTACATCGGGACACATGTCACTTCGGGGGTAAAAGAGGAAAAGTAAAGGCAAAATAGTCAATTCCTTGTCTAGAATTGAATTTCTTCCACCATGAGAGAGGAGATAAAACCAGATGATTTTATCATTATTTAGGCCCAAACACAAAAATGCGGGTCCCACAGGCGATTGACCGGTAGAAAGGGGACCGGTAAGGACCGATTAGGGGTTACTTCTGGACTGAATGGGACAAGTATGGGGCCAATTTGGGAATTCAAGAAGGCACCACATAAGAATGTCCATTCAGGGGAGAATATCTGAAAAAGTTGAAGAAAAGTACAAAAAGAGGCACTTTTATGACCAAATGGGCCTAAAAAGGACCTAAGTAGGCTAAGAATTGGACCGATAAAGTGAAAAAGGTAGGGAAAAGCAAGAGGGAAGGTTTGGTGGGCTCAAAGTGGTGCCACCCAGCCCCCATAATTATTAAAAATATGTTTGAAGAAAAAGAAAGAGCAAAATCAGACCAAAAGTCAAGCTGCGGGTCCCACTGCTGGAAAAAAGGAATAAATCAGATAAATTAGGGAAAATTAAATAAAAATCAAGGAATCTTATTTTTGGGGTCCAAGAGGCTCCACCTATCCCTAGGAAACATCTTGAGGGCTTGGGGAAAAATAAAAGAATAATAAAGGAGTTCCGGGCCAAAATTGGAATTTTCATAAATTTTGGGCTAAAGTAGGTAATTTTCCCCAAATAAAAAGTAAATATCTAGATATTTTCATGGAGGATGCACCACATGGTAGATCAGGGAACTCTCTATATTTTCTTGGAGAAAAAGTCAAAAAGCCGATGAGTTCCATTAATTACCGGACATGGGTTTTACCACAGTTTTTCGGATCGGTCGAGTTACTTTTCCTATTATTAAATATATATGTTTTCTCTCTCCTAAACTAAGGGAGCACAAAATTTCTAGAGAAAGGAAGAGAAAGTTTCAGCCAACCTCCATAGCTACAATCAAGGTCCAAGCTTCATAGATCATCAACCGAACTTCCAATTCAGGTAAACACCGAAAACCCGAACCTTTGAACTTGAACTTGTGATTTTTGTTCAAGGGGTTGGGGCATGGTGTTGCAATTTGATTTTGGTGTTCTTGATGGTCTCAATGTGTTCAAAGAATGATTTTGTATGGGGTTAAGCTATGGTTCAAGTTTCGAACTCAAAAACACCGAAAAACTTAAAAAACCAAGTTTGCTTTATAATTTTGGGCTTTACGGGCAGCGAACCTTCAACTGGGTTTTAAAAATTGTAAATGAAATTTTTTTTGAGCTGACATTATACAGGGTTAAATTACACATCATAAGGTTCACCGTGACATATAATTTTGTATTATTTGGAGTTTTCTACTAAGAGATAAAAATTGTTAAAGTTGGCTCAGAAGCATCAGGTCGAATCTAGACCAGAGAGTGGAAAATTGGATACAAGACAAAATATGTGTACTTTCGGTCTCTGGAATTATTTTTCCTGACAAATAGACATGTTAATGGTTCAGATGGTGCTAGTTTCATGTAAATATGATTTGTTTAGAATTTATTAAAAATTTTTGAAGTTGGACCAGAATTTCTGGATTTTCTGGAAAATTAAAAAGGGGCTCGATTTTGGGTTAAAATGCAAGGTTATTTTTGGAAAATGCTAAAATAAGGTACTTTGGTGATATTTAGGACAATGGCATATTTGGAAAAGCAATCAGGCATACTAAAATTGTAAGGCGGTACATATCCCACCAGGTAGTAACCACTTTACTCCGGCACTTTTATGTGTTTTGCTGTATGTTTTGCTTGCCATATGTGTTTTTGTATGTGTTTTTCCAAATATGCATACAGAGGATGCTTGTGATTGTGTTCCTAGCGCTGAGGATGCCTGTAGGGATTTGCCTATGTGGCAGCTCAACGAAGTCAGACTTGTGATTCCAGTGATTCTGGAGCCTGTCTTGCTAAAGCGGCCCAACGGTTCGAAGACATGTTGTTGTATATGTTTCTGTTTGCATATATGGTATATTTGGCATATTATCGGTGTTTACATATATACATGGTTGCATGCATACGCATACACATTTAGTGTATGAGTATTGATGGTTACTCTGGGGCCATTGTCGAACTCCAGAAGCTTTTGTTGATACAGAGGGGCATGCTTGACAGACAGAGGCCTTTTTGGAAAGGCAGGCATGGTCGGGCTGATGAAGGATTGGGGATGCCCTATCACATTTTATACTTTATATTTTGGGATGGCTGTACCTATTATTTTGGTATTTACTACCGGATGACTATATTTTAACCCTCCAGGGACTTTACTTTCAGTCGACTTTACTTTTACCAAGCGATAGTTTGTCCAAACTGATCTTGTGCTCGTTAAAAGCGTACTCGACTTACAATTAAATGGAATTATAATAAAGGAAAGCTAACTTTTAAAAGGAATCCCTCTAACCTACCACCCGAAAGGGCAAGGCTGGTAGGGGTGTAACACCTTCATAGATGATGACAAAAGGGGATAAGTGTAGTAAAGAGCAACTATATGAACAACTATTTTGATATTATATTATCTATTGTATGTGTTGTTGCTTCTGTTATTCTGTGCTTAAACTCTGATGTATTTAAAATTTGAATGCATGAAATGAAGTGACATTCCTATTTGTGTTATATTTGCTTGTTCAGTTCATTGTTTTAAATGATCAAATCTTTTGAAAATCTATCAAATAGTTTACAAATGTTGTCATTATCAAAAAGGGAGAGAATGTTAGTTCTCTATATGTTTTATGATAACTAACAATTGTAAGCTTAAATAGAGTTAATGGTAAGTTAAAAATGTTTGAAACTTGTTCAAACTTAACCAGTAACTTACTGTCAAAACTAAACTCGAGTTTACAGTTTACAAACTCTAGTTAACACTAGACAGAGAGTTAGTCAAGTCATTTAGACTTAGATTGACTTGAGTGTCTAAATGAAAACTTGAGTTTTGAGCTTGACCGAGAGTTTCTCAAAGATTTTATTTTTAAAGTAACTCGAGCCAGTCTTGGTCAAACTCGAGTTACTGTTTGGCCGAGAGTTTTTCAAAGCTTTTACATTCTAAAGCAAACTCAAGTCAGTTATTGTTGAACTCGAGTTAGAGCAAGGCCAAAAGTTTTCCTAAGTATTTTGAACTTAAAGTAACTCGAGCCTATTGTTGGAAACTTCAGTCTGTTTTGTGGACTTAAACTTATTTTCAAATTAAAGAAGTCCTAAAGTCGAGTTAGTCACTTAATGACTTGAGTGAACATGATCACCAAACGTTTTCAAAATGCTATTGCAAAGCTCATTTTGAAAGAAGATGATATGATTCCCGAAAGGAAAGGATGATTGGATCAACTAGGAATGGAAATTCGCACCGAAAATTCAGCCTCCAGTATGTCCTGATAAGAACGGAACTATTTAACGCTATAGACCTCAGATTTGAGCGCTTCCAAAACGAGGTGAAAGATGGCTTTCTGAATCACGATTTTGGCTCAAGAAACACCGAAAAAGGATAAGGGAAACTGGAGATACGAAACCAAGAAATTTAGAACGAAAATTGAAGTTTATGGATTATAGGTAGGCGCCACAATTCCAAAGAATTGATAAGCCCAAGAACGCCACAAGGATTGATGCCCTTGATAAGTTCGAGATTCTCAAAAGAACCCTAAAGAAGCTTGTCTCTCACCAAAAAGGTTAACTCGAATTCAAATCTGCCGTCCCAAAAGCTATGGTGTTCCCTTATATAGTGGACAACATCCATATTAAGTGTAACCTAAATATGCTTACACACAAAGCCCAATAAGCCAGCCCAATAAGCCTTATTACAAAAGTTTAACTAAATGTAAGAAAGATCAAACTAAGTGCAGAATTTGGGCCAAGTAAATTGAAGCCTTCATGCATATCCATTGAGGCTTATTCTTCAAGGTCTTTAATCTGAATTAAGTGTATCATTTCGGCCTCTTCTTCCTTTAGACTTGGGCGTGTCTCAAGTAAGGTGGTCACCAGGAGATTTAGGGCCTCTTTAGCCTTTTTAGATTTTGCTCTTGTCATTGGGCCTCCAAGACCTTGTATGTCCTCCAAGTTTGTTGCCTTAGTCATACCGCCTCCTATGTCCTCATCGAGATCTAAACTCGAGTGAACCATAGTAAACACGAATCATGCACTTGAGTGAAACAATTTAAAACCGAGTTTCAATCATACGAGACATCTTCATTTTAACTTCAAATCTATTTTCAAAGAAGATGATCATGTGACTTGAGCCTAAAATGTTAAACTCGAGTCATGCACTTCAGTTTGCTTAAACAAACTCAAGTGTTAAGCGCCTCTGTTTTGAAATCATCTTGTCTCGTATTTGCAAAATCTTCATGTATGATTTATATACTTCATATCATCTCTCATTACTATTCTTAACTATGTTTAATCAAGTTGCTAATGAGTTTCGCATGATTAAATGAGTGTTTGAATGAAAATTAGCCATAAAGCAAAGGATGATGTCAAAGCATTAAATGTTGGTTCAGAAAACTAAGCATGAATTTGGCAAATCATTCTCTACACATTCTAAAGGCTTTAATGTTTTCTTTCCTCATCTAGACGCCAGATCTTCCAATGGATTTATTTCAAGGAAAGTCAACAAAGAAAGTCTGGGCATCTGGATTAAATCAAAGTGACAAAAATGCACTTCGTCCAACCTAATAGCTCTTTTGATGCTTCCAATGGTTGTATCAAGATTTCCAACAGTCAATAAATGCTTCCATCATATACAAGCCGAAGCATTCAATTCTCAACAACAAAGAACAACTAGAAACAGAAAATGCTCAAAACGATCAAAGTGCATTTATTGTTTCTCTCATCTGTATAGTACCTTCAGATACATTAAACTTCAGTGTTTATTCATTTACTCTTTTATAAAGATCATTATTGCTTATCAATCATTGTAAGAATCTCAAAGTCATAGGGCTTTGAGATTGGGTTATCAGTTTACAACTTGTAAGGGGGAGTGTATCCTAGTGAGAGGATAATTTTCGAGTACAGAGTGTAACTGATTGAAGTGTTAGTGAAAATCCTAGAGAGTCTGGGGACTGGACGTAGGTCAAGAGTTGAGACCGAACCAGTATAAATCTTTATATTCATTTTCTTCTATCCTCTCTCTGCTAGTGTTTATTTTGTGGTGAAAATCTAGGCTTATCAAAAAAATTTTGAAATTCCCAATTCACCCCACTCTTGGTGATATTTTGCCACTTACAAGATTGACCGTTACTTTAAGATTAGTTTACATCCCAACTCTTGTCATTGTTTGTGTAATGAACAGTGTAGTGGATATGGCTCCCAGGGCAAGGCGGCGGATTTCGGTGTATGAAGATTCTAGGCTAGGCTAAGTAGTTATGTATGCTATTTGTAGATGTGTAATAGTTATATTTAAATTTTGTAAACAGTATGTATAGATCCTGTAGGTGTTCCTAAAATGTAATCAAGAGCTCTGTATCGATATTATACTATTTATGTTTTTTCTAGTGAACTGTGTATAAATACTCTGATGTGTGTCGTGATATCAAAGGGGATGTCACAAATCGTCTCAATGAATATATGTTGAAAGAAGGGTAAAAAATGATCAAATATGCCTATGCATCTTTATGAAAAGATCTAGAAGTGAGTTTGATATAATTGTTGTTTATGTTGATGATATCAACATCATTAGAACTCTTGAAAAGCTTCAAAAGGCAATTAATTGTTTGAAGAAAGAATTTGAAATGAAGAACTTAGGAATAACAAAACTATGTCTTGGATTACGGATCGAGTACCTTAAGAATAGGATCTTTGTATATCAAGAAGCTTATATAATGAAAGTCCTGGAGTGATTTTACATGGATAAGTCACATTCATTATGTACCCCAATGATTGTAAGGTCTTTGCAGGTGGAAAAAGACCTACTCCGACCTAAGTAATTAGCAAAGAAGGTGATAAATAACTAGTTAGTCCAAAGTACCATACCTTAATGATATTGGAACACTAAAGTATCTTGCTAATCATACACATCATGTATATCATTTGCTGCTAATTTATTAGCAAGATATAATTTTCACCAACACAAAGATATTGGAATGGAGTAAAACACATTCTTCGTTACCTTAGAGGCACTATGGATGTAACATCCCAGGCGCTCGCTTATGGATATTGTCCGCTTTGGCACACACAAGGCCTCACGGTTTTGTTTTCGATTGGGCCTAGCCCATCAAAACACGTCCACAAGGGAAAGGTCTCCACACCCTTATAAGGCATGCTTCGTTCGCCTTCCCAGTCAATGTGGGACTTCACACTCAACCCCCCTTGGGGCCCAACGTCCTCGCTGGCACATCGACCCGAGCCCTGGCCCTGATACCAATTGTAACATCCCAAGCGCCCACTTATGGATATTGTTTGCTTTGGCACACATAAGGCCTCACGGTTTTTGTTTCCGATTGGGCCTAGCCCATCAAAACGCGTCCACAAGGGAAAGGCCTCCACACCCTTATAAGGCATGCTTCGTTCGCCTTCCCAGCCGATGTGGGACTTCACACTGGTGGAATGTTTGAATGAGAGGCAACTAAGTCCTGAAGTTATACACACACATTTAATTTGTGAAGAATTTTGTAAGACCTATATAGTATGGATATGGCATGGTGAAAAAATGCCAAGTGCATCTCAACATGGGGAAGTGGCCTTTGATGATAATGACACGGATATGGATGATCGCATAAAGGACATTATTCATGATGTAGGAGAAGATGCTTTTGAGAAATCACATGCATATAGCAATATGTGCGATGATGCAAAGACGCCGCTATACCTTGGGTGTAAAAATACCAATTGTTGAACACCGTATTGAAATTGGTAAGCTTGAAAGCACGTCATGGATTGAGTGACAAGAGTTTTTCGAAATGCTTGAGGCTTTTAAGGACATGCTTTTGAATGATAATGTGTTGCCGCATCGATACTATGATGCGAATAAAATACTTTGTCCACTGGAGATGGAGTACAAAAAGATCCATGCATGCCCGAATGATTGCATATTGTATAAAAAAGAGTTTGAAGAGAAGCAGAATTGTTCGATATGTGAAACCTCAATGTACAAGTCATATAAGGGGCTTGCAAAAGTGTTGTTGTATCTTCCAACTGTACCAAGGTTCAAGCTCTTGTTTGCTAATGAAAATGATGCAAAAAAATTAAGGTGGCATGCAGATATAGGATTTCTAATGGAAAGCTTCGATATCCAACTGATTCTTCTCAATGGAAGAAAATAGATCACTTATTTCCTAACTTTGGCAAAGAACCTAGGAACCTTAGGTTTTCCCTTAGCACGGATAGCATGAATCCTTATGGTAGCTTTAGCAGCATACATAGTTCATGGCCTGTACTCTTGATTATTTACAACTTATCTCCTATGTTATGCATGAAACGAAAGTACATCATGTTCTCTATGTTGCTTTCAGGACCAAGACAACCCGAAAATGACATTAATGTTTACCTCGAGCCCTTGATCGAAGATTTGAAGGAGTTGTGGGAAGAAGGTGTCGATGTTTTTGACTCTTTCAAGAAGGAGGTTTTTAAATTGTGAGCCATGATATTCTGTACTATAAATGATTTCCAAATATATAGTAACTTGTTAGGGTATAGTGTAAAAGCCCATAAAGCATGTCCGGTTTGTGAAAAAAGCACATGCTACGATCAACTTCAACATGGGAGAAAGACATTTTATCTTGGACATAGGAGATTTCTTAGACCGGGCCACCCATATCGTCGATTAAAGGAAAGCTTTTTTTGGTGGCCAAGAGTATGAAGATGCTCTCGGTGGCGTTAATTGGGGAGCAAGTTTACGAAAAGGTGAAAAATATCGGTGTCATCTTCGGTAAGACTGCAAAGAGTAGAAAAGAAACAAATATATGGAAAAAGACATATGTATTATTCGATCTTCCATATTGGCACAATCTTGATGTGAGACACTACGTTGATGTCATGCATGTGGAGAAAAACATATGTGATAGTATTGTTGGAATGCTTCTCAACATACAAGGTAGTTCCAAGGATGGTGTGAAGGCAAGATTGGATTTGCAAGTAATGGGAATACACGAAGACGTAATCCAAGGCCATATGGTAAGAGAACTTATTGTCCCCTAGCTTCTCATACTTTGTCTAAGGATAAGAAAAGAAGTTTTTGATAAAGTTGTGCAGCCCTATCCATTTATAATGGATGTACCCAATAGAAAAATCTATAAAATTCTTAAAAGGGTATGTGAAGAACGCATAATGATATCATGGTTCATCTAATTGTCTAAGCATCAATTATTAATAAATATGTTTTCTTAAAAGGGTATGTGAAGAACGCATGAAGAAGCCATGGAATTTTGTCAACATTATTTGGCCAAAGTAAGACATATTGGGCTTCCTAAACGTCAACATGTTGAAGGGGGTAGACGAGGGGTTTCAGTAAAGAGAGTGGATCCTAATGAATTGTCACAAGTCCACTTGTACATCTTGAATAATGTTGATGAAGTTCAAGCCAGAATAAATGCACATAAAGAAGCTGTAAGGAAAGAAAATCATTGAATGAAGCTCCTTGACGAATTTGGCAGTGTGAAGGGTCTTGATCTGTTCGTGTGACCTATAAAGGCTCTGGTTGAGCCTCTCTAGCTCCCTGAGCTCCTCCTTAAAGGTGGAAAGGTGGGCGAAGGCCGCCGCCAACACCCAAATGAGGAATCATCTTGATCTTCATTGTCTTCAGGTTCACCAAGAAACGTCATCCTCATCCTCATCCTTGAGATTTGCCACCCACCCTGTCGCCTCCCAAGTCCCCCTCTCCCCCTAAATCTAGTCTGATTGTGGTTGTGGATTTGCCGGGAAGGGGGAGATTTTTGTTTTATTTTTGCCAACTTACTTTTAAGACTGGATGTTCAAAAACTCTAGTCTAAAAAGTACTTTTTAAGACTGGTTGCTCATCTAGTCTTAAAAGTAACAGGCTTTTTAGATCGCCTGTATCAAGACTAATTCTAGATCCGATCTAAGAAGCGTTTTTATCCAGTCTAAAAAGTATTTTTTGTAGTAGTGATATAGATAGTCTAAGAGGAATTCTTAATACAAAGATTATCCGGTCATGTCTATCGCTGCTTTTGCTCTAATGAGGTACTACTAACTGCGGAACTTTCTTCATAGCAATATTGACTTTTCATGGTAATATTCTATGTGGGAACTAATCTTGTGTTTCAAAATATATATTTAGTCTGTAACCGAGAAAATATCTATTTAGTGTCAAGACCTTAGGATAAATAGATTTGGTCTTATTCAATATGCTCCTTGGGTTGTAAGCTATTTGGTATGCTTCCTATGTCAACTACTGTATGAATTTGCTGAATATCCCTCACCATCACAACATATAAGAGGAATTGTTCTTTTATTGTTTGAAATCCTTTATTACCCGGTCAAGACTAAGAACATAGTAGTGATACCGCATTAAATTCTTGAAATCTGATTTTTCAGATAAAATCAAAAACTTGCTCATTGGAGAAATACACCCCTCCGATCCCAAATTATGAAAAGATGTTGGCTCTTTATTGAAATGATAGAGCCAATGAAGCCAATATAGATTATCATTTTGTACTTTAACCCTAAAAATATCAAATGTAAGATTAAATCAACGCTTGTAACATTTTTTACCCATTTAAAAATATTCATGTGTATTTTACTTTTACATTTAATTTGTCAAAATTATGGTGTCATATGCATGCCAATGCTTAGCTTCATGGTTTATTTGTATAGCTTGATAAAACATTGTCTTGCATTGATTTTCCCCCTTCTCCCTAAACCAAACAAGGTAACATTAAAATCCCTCTTATAATATAAGAGTAAAGTTCTCAATGTGTAAACAATTTCCTCCCTTCTTAAACCAAATAAGGTAGCATTAAAATCATTCCCCTCCCCTCCATTAAACCACTCCTCCTCCATTAAACCACTGTCAAACCAAATAGAGCCTTAGACTAGTTTTCTTGAACATTAGATCCGAAAAGTAACAAATACACACACACACACACACACATATATTATTTCGGAAAAAGATATTTAGTCCCGTTATATAGATAACATGTGTAAAAATATTTTTTAATATATGGTTTTTAATTATTTTATCTTTTTTAGAGTAGGTGACTAGAAATCAGGTCTAAATAATATCTTTTTAGACCTTATTTGAAAGGAACTAGCCTTAGAAGTTCATGATAATTACAAAACTATCATCGGTCACACTTTTTAGACCTTACCCTCTATACAAGTCTAGAAAGTTGATTTTGCACTAGTGTATGAAGATGATTGAGATGCTAAAGCAACAGGTTGAAGCACAACAAACAATTATTGATCAATTCATAAACTAGGACACAATGGGAAAGTAGGGAATGACTCACACCCCAAGTTCCAATGATAACTTCACATTTTCCTCTCGCACTCTACCTAAGGTAGTATAGCTCATGTAGAAAGTCTATGCTTTTACTTATTTTTGCTTTACACTAATTTTATTTTCTATCTTTTAGGGGGAGATGGAGATTAAGTGTGTGGCAGATAGCCGCAAGCGGCATACGGTTGCTCCAGGCTGCGTGTATAACTTATAGTGGGAGAACATGATTGACAATTTTTCTCTCCCTCATAATCATGTTAGGGTAGGTTGAAGATCGTCATCGGTCATAAGTATGCATTTCTGGTGCCTACCCTAGATACAGATATAGTGATAGGAATTGTACTTAGCTTTATTGCCTGGCCTGACCACTTTATTGTCAAACCATCTAAGATAGAAAAAAAAAGGCATATTGTCGTCTTATGACTTGCTAATAAAGTGTGTAATAATTATTTTACTAACTTCTCAATCATTAAGGGGAAGAGGAAGAAGAGCAATCTGGGAGCTCAATCTAGCCATGGTTTGGTGTCTTGTCTACAAAATAAAATGAATTAGCTTGAGCCTTATATGCCTATTCTGCCAGTTTCCTATAAATATCGGATAGCTCTTAAGGCACACAATGTCATATTCACCAAAAACAAACAAGTAGCGAGAAGGTTACAACAAAAAAGTCATCTTTGACCAATATATCTACAAGAAAGAAGGCAAATTTGATGTTATCAACTGGACATCAGTCAAAGATATTATCACGGGCAATACGACAAGTCAACTGCTTGTAACTTTCATATCTGGTATTTTTTTCAACTTTCAATGAATATTTAGCTACTCATAACATTTATACATATATATTGATTTTCTTGTTTTTGTATGGAAGGTACCTTTACAAGGAGCACGTAGCCCCCAAAGGCCTACAACACACATTCATGTTCCTCAACCCCCACCACTATTCAAGCATGTTAGACGGAGGCTTAAAAGGCAGATTTTGTGGAGAGAAAAGCAAAGGAACTAAAAAATGTGGTCATTAGAAGGGTACCAAAGAAGAAGGACAATTTTTTCTTGGTGCGGTACCGCCATAGATAAGTATACTACTTCATTGAATTGTTTGTTATTTAAGTCGTTTTGTTCTCATTATGTTTATTTTACTTAGGGGTCATTGGCTCCTCATTGTGTTAAATTCCTTCAAGCAAGGGTTTAGTACCTTGATTTGATTCATAGGGATGTGGACAATCGACCACAGATAGGTGGTCGAGGTATTCAATAAGTAAGTCGATCAATTTAAATAATTGGTACTTTAAGTTGTTATTTTCCTGTCAAAGTTTATTATAAATTTGGTGCTTTAATTAATGTCTGGTTGCCTTGTTAGAGTTGTTTACCATGAGACTTGTCAGAGTTGGTTATTTGTGTTCCTTTTACACAAATGAAAGTAGGTACTAATACATTTCATTTGTTTGTTTATAGTGTCTACGGTAACTAGATAAGAGCTCTTATTGTGGTTACAATGTCATGAAGTTTGTGAAGGACATAGTTACCCACAATCCCACCTCAATTAATACTTAGGTATGTATTATATGTATCTATATGTGTTTAAGTCATGTCATATATATTTTAACATACTTAATTTGTTTTTGCCTGCAGTACTTTGAGGACAGTTATTGTGAGCAATACTCGACCAAACAAATAGATGAAGTCATAGAAGAGTTGACTCTGCTTGTTTATAGTCATTGGGTTGCTAAAAGGATTTAGCTATAGAGTAGCCATTTTTTGTGTTTTGTTTTCTACTACCTTTGGTCCTAATTATAGGAATACTTTTGTAGTGCAAATTGTACTACAAAAGTGTACCTATAATTAAGATCGGAGGGAGTATTTTGTTGTTTATGATTTGCTTTTGGTTGGTTTTGGTGTTAGTTTCTTGAATTCTTTTCTATGTTTATAGTAGCCATTTTGATGACTAAAATTATCTTTTTTTGGTTTCTGTATATATACGAGTATTTGTGCATCTAACATGCGCGGGGCTTTTCGAAAACGAACCCCAACTTTTTCAAAAAATTGTCCCCAATATTTCATGGTTATTCGGTAATAACTGTAATATATTGAGAGATATATCATGGTTTTTTCAAAAAACTCATGAGTATATATGTAACATTCCAAATTTTTGGACCAAGGTTGGAAATAAAATTGTGATAAGAAGACTTCGGCTAGTAGAGTCTAAAATCTTAAACTTATTATGAGGAAAAGCTCAAGATATTATTAAAATTTATTTTGGACCTTAAAAATTTGGGAAGATTATGAAATAATATTTTGAGAATATGGAAGTATCATGGTGGAATTAATTATGGAAACTTTGGCCTTAATTATTTTAATATAAAATAATTGGAATTTAAAGTCATATTTTCCCAAAAATTAAGGACAAATAGATGGAAATTTCTATTAGTAGACTAAAAATGTAAATGAGTGAAGGGCAAAATAAGAGTTGCCATTGGTGGGTCAATGTTGTAAATAAGTATAGAAATAATGGCAATGGATACTCTCCCCCTTGTCCATTATATACTACGAAGTCAATAAGTAGAAATGGCAAATTGGTAATATGGTTACCTTTCTCATTTCATCAAGTCAGCTAGCTTTTTTTTTTTTTTTTTTTTTTTTTTTTTTTTTGCTAAAAAAAAGTTTTGGAAGGGTTCGATATCGGTCTCCCACCAAGGCCGTGGCACGGCCGGCTCTATGAGTACTTATTGGGGACTTACGAGATCGCCTACTAAAGGAGTCCCAACGACGGCAGAGGGGATCGAACCCACGACCCAAGGGCCTAGTCCTGAATCCCTTACCATCTATGTCAACTCTCATTGGCAAGTCAGCTAGCTTATTATTCTCAATTGTTCCATTCCTCATTCCATCGGCCCAGACCAATAAAACAAAGCCAATATCCTATTAAACTTAAAGCCATCTATTTTTTTCCATTCTCCAACCCAACGTAATAGTTAAAAATAATAGGTGGATATATATGTTCCTATTTCTTTGCTTCATGCTAGCTGCAACACGTAACAGTTGTTTTTTTTTTTAAAAAAAAAAACATAAATAAATAAAACAGACTCACAGCAATAGATCAGCGAGAGATCTTAACATGATACGAGTTGCAACACGTAAACGCAGACCACACCATGCTTCCCATATTCCTCGAGCCCAGTGTGAAGTGCCCCTTGGACCATTAGTTTTTCTCTCGGACCAGACCCTCAAGTTTTTATAATTTCCCTTTCCGTCTTCATTGATCGAGAGACAGAAACGCAGAGGTAGAGACCAAGAAAGAGTGAGTCTAGAAAGAGAGAAAGTTGAGGAAGGGGATAATAGTTTCAGCTCATTTGGTTACCCCGTTTTTAAATTTCGAAAACATGAGGTTGTGGATTGGTGAGAATCAAGAGTACATGTTCGAACGTGCTCGAAACCGAAGGTAAGGCTTTGAGCTTTCTCCTCTTTGCTTCCATGATTCCATGTGAGTTTGTTGCCTATAGGTCTCGGTCTTAGGAGTTTAAGCAGGAATGAAAATCTCACTGTAGATGAACCCATAGCGTTGGTGTATTAATATATATAAAGATACCAAACTAAAAAAAAAAAAAAAAAAAAAAAACTAATTGAAGGTATATATATATATATATATATTGTTGTCATGAGATGCTACGTGTGCAAGAGAATAGAAAAAAAAAAAAAAAAAAGGTTACTATCTTATATGTGAAAGTGTATATATATATATATATATATATTGGAATCCAAAACTTCACTTGTTAATCTGCTGCACATATATATAATCGTGTGTGGGTACTTATGAAAAGAGGAAAGTTACTAGCATGAAGGTTGCTGTCATGTGCTAAGTATGGACATATGTGAAGAACAAAAACGCTTTTATTTACTCTTAAACATCTCAATAGTGGTTATTGCGTTGGTGTAATTTTTATTCCATTATTTTTATCCCAATATATATATATATACAATAATTATTATTATTCTTTTATTTAGTTTTAATATAAAGTTACAAGAACCTTTTTGTATATTTAAAATTCAAATTTTGGTAACTACCGTGATTCAACGTGTCAAACTGGGCTTTAATTAAATTTCAAATAGTATAAGGTGAAAGTTTTCTTGTAAAAGGAATGCATGCGTTGGAAGTTCAAGCACATTAAAATGTTCCAAGTGTCAATTGCATTCGTTTACATTACAGTATAGTTATACAAAATAGTCATTTGCATTCGTTTGCATTACATCATACTCTTTATGTCCCAGGAAGTTGAAAAAGAAAAAGGAAGTTTTTGCTGTTGTGCTTTATCTATACATATACATACATATATATATATATAATGGAAATTATTTTGCAGATATAATATCATAAAATCAAAAGGATATAATCTAATTCAACTTATTCCTATATAATAGGATATAATCTAATCCTTTCCTATATTATTTCACTCATATGTAATTAAGAAAGGGGTTATTGATTAGTAATAAATAATTAATAAATAGAAATTTTTATTATTATTAGTAACAAGGTGAATAAATAATAAAGGGAATTAGTAATTAATAATAAATAGAAAAGGAGATTACTAATTAATAATTAATAGAAAAGGGTACTATTAATTAGTAATAAATAGAAAGAGAACTAATAGTCCCTCTAATTTTTTAATCCCATCATAATTTGCCACTTCAAGCATTTCAAATTTATTATTAAAATTTGCATATTTTAAATTTTATGAAATTATAAGTTATAATTTTGATTATTTAGAGTTTTAAAAGAGTTATTAATGGTTAGTAAATTGGTTGTGGTAGATTGATTTTTGGCGTGTGTTTGAGCTCTTGGATTAGGAGCAGTGTGATAATAGTTAGCGACGGCGAGAGGTAACCACTTTCCACTTGTTATGTGTATTAGTATGTTGTTTGTGAGTATTTTGTGAAATAGTTATGAATATCTTATTAGAAATTGCCTTGTGGAACCTTATGATTTAAATTGTGAAATATTTGCATATATTTATATATGTATAAGAAATTGGGATTTGAGCTATTATAACATGTATATGAGTTTTTTTTTTTTTTTATATGAACGTGAAAATCTTGGAAAATTCCTATTGAGCTATTTATTGTGATAATTATGGAAAGGGTTGAATTGGGAAGAAATCGAGTAGTTTATTACACCACGTGGTGAGGCCTCCATCGTGCACGATGGTTGGCTTTCTATTGTCCCACCTGTTCAATAAGGGACTGGTCCACTAGTTCAATGAGGGCATACGACACCCCACATGTTCAATGAGGGGAAAAGGCCCATGGTCTGGGACATGTGCTCTGAGGATTTTGGCCGGTCCTCATCACATGACCAGTGAGCTTTTGAGTAACCAGTAACATGGATGTAACTTAGCTCATGGGTCTAGTCGGAGGAAATAAGGTGGTCCGGTTGGATTGATAGGAGGCATCTTGGGAATTGTGTTAATGACAATTGTAATATCCTAATTTATGATATGAAATTTTGTGATATTGGTAAATTATTATTTTTAATATTTTATTTTGTAAATTGTTCCACTTGGCATCTCACTAGCATATATTAGTATTCGTAATAAGTTGGATTGATGGTTACCCACATTTTTTAGGTGATAGCTCCCGTGCTGGTCCATCAGGGAAGACCCCAGAAGCTTAGTCTACTTCTGCCAAAAGTAGTGCTTCTATCTTTTTGGGTTTATGTGGGATGATTGTATATTGCCATGTTATGGCTTATTCTACATACTCTGATTTATTTTTTTTTGTATATTTTGGCAAACGATGGAGCATTATTCAATTGTTAATCAACCCTTAATTAGTTATTATGCTAAGTTAATTGTGAGAACGTTACAATATAAATGTATTTTGCGGTTATTTCCCAACAACTGTCAAATAAACACCTTAATGATGACCAAAACTGGATGTTTGGTCATATATTTCACGGTTTTTAATTAACAATCTATGAATACAGTTTGTTATATTTAACAGTCATTGACTAAGAACCATGAATTATACTCTGTAAATAATTATTGTATTTTATCAACCATGAAATATATGACTTTATATTTAACGGTAGTTAACAACCATTAAATATAAATATTTAGTGGTCATATCAACCATTAAATATAGATAAAAATAATCATGAAATATAGATAAATATGTAGTAGTACACATACACAAAAGATCAGCAATAAAAAATGATCATCCAAATATTCTAGAATATTTTCCCAAAAAAAAATTGAGTCCCAATCGATAAGTTTTGATGCATGGTTTCAAAAATATCTTTAATCCAGAAATTATTTGTTACAATCACTTGACATGGCTTCTCTCGATCAGTCAAAGGGATTATTATGTTATACTTCTAATTATCTCCAGAATTTTCATTTAACTATTGTTTGGAAAACAAAAGGGAACAGATCATACTCAATTTCTTTATTGTTTAGTATATGTGGTATCAAACGCACAACGTTGATGCTGTCGATTTCCAGAACGGTTCTGTTTGATATTGATATCTGGGCTTTCTTAACTACTTTTTTTGGTGTCTTTAAAGTTCGCATTTAACTAAACCATCCATTTATATCAAAAAAAAAACTAAACCATCCAACTTGAGTGCTTTATCAAACCTATATATGTGTATGTATACTATGCAAACTCAGTACGATTCATGATATAAGTCATTTTTAGAAAAATTATTTGATCAAAACAATATAAGTGATGTAGAAAATAATTAATACTATGTACCAAAAAGAGAAATTAATCAATATTTATTTGTCAATTTTACTTCTATAATTAATATTAAATATGACTCATTGTATTTTTCTCTTCTTGCAAAACCCCATTTAATATGAGTAAAATTGAAGGGAAAAAAATCGATTTAAGACAATTTAATAAAGTAATTGTCACTTTTTAATTATGGTAAATTAGTTGAAGTGACTTATATTACAAAGTAGAGGAAGCATATAGTTTTTATTTATAAATGATCATATAAAATAAGTTAGTTAAAATAGTTGATGCGTCTTACTTAAAATAGTTTGTGTCTAAACTCTAAATTATTCTTATGTTTTCAAACGTACCCTTAATTGAATGTAATCAAATTATTAATCCGATCGATCTTATTCAAAAATATCCATACCAATGGCACTATGGAAATTATTCGTTCTGATCCTAATTAAAAGGTAACCTCAACAACTTCAGGATTATTAAGGACTGAGTAGATATTTTTAAACTAGTATAAAATGTATGAGTTTTCAACTTTACCCTTCATTAAAATAAATATCTACAATAGAGAGTCCAATTGAAATAAAAATTATGCCAACAACCCAGTGCAATTGAAGGAGGAGCATGATTGGAAAAGAAATGATAAACTCTACATTCTTTTTTTGGCATAATAATTGTACATAATATTTAGGGCAACAAGTTAGCGTTGGAAAAACATATTTAAGCAAGTCGTGACAAAAATCATTCATTAAACCTACTTTATATAGCTTAAATCATATTAAAAAAATAGTTTCTACCATTGATCCAAACATAATTTATTGCAAAAAAGAAAATGAAAAATTTGTCAGAAGTAATTTATAAATAGAAATGATGTGAATAGCATGAAAATAATTTTTTTTTCCCATGAAAAGCATAAAGATAAAATATAATGTTAGGGGCTATTCCTCTATGTTTTTGTGGCACTTTTTAATTAAGCATCCCGTGAAATGGGAAAAAATTATTCTATCTAGTTCCCTTTCGGAGCAGTAAATCCACTTTCTGGTTGATTCTTGTCCCGAAAAACAAAAACTTTTCTGGCTGGCCCACATAACCTTAAGTATGACATCACAGTGATGAAATAATCACCGAAGCAGAGTTTTTTTTTGTTTTAAATGACATTAAAGGCCCAGGTAAAAAAATAATATCATAAAAAGTCCAAAAATTTGTTAATGATAGCTCTTCAGCTTATCAGTAATTGCTCTTTCACTTATTATTAAAAAGTTATAAAACTTTTCTAATATTATTTTTTTAATTGGGATCTTAATGTTATTTTCCCTTTTTGTTTTTCCTAACAGATAACTTCATCAAGTTCATTGTATTGAAAAGCTCTGGAATAAAATAGCATTCTTGATTAATCAATGATGTACACTTTGAACTAACAGCCATATGCTTTTGGAACTATTTTCTGCCAAATTAACGTGTTTCCAATTTTACTGTATAAATCTCCAAATTTCAAAATCTTAAATGCTCTTCTCATCCTAACATATAACAAGTCACACTCTCCCACTCAACAATGTTTCCTTCTAAAAGTGGTGATAGTGGAAAACAAGCCACATTTTTCAATGAGAAGCCATTCCATTCAATCCCAACAGAGTAATATTGACGACTTAAGATTTCACACCATAGCCTCTAAATAAATCGTCTGCTTCTTCCTCTTCTCTTTAACATTTAAAAGCTTCAATCCCAAGCCTTAATTGTTTCATATCCCAACTTTACCTCTCCTTCTTCTTCTTCTTCTTCTTCTTCTTCTGATTCTTCTTCAACATGTCTTCTACTGCTTTGCAATGGCTGAGCCTTGTGGGCGTGATATGGCTTCAAGCCATTAATGGCACAAACAACAATTTTCCTGCATACTCCTCTCAGTTAAAGCAGCTTCTCTCTATTTCTCAATTACAGCTCAACAACTTAGCCTTCGCCTCCGATGCTGGGAAACTCTTCGGCTGGTTCTCCGGCGTTGCCGTCGCGTACCTCCCTCTCTGGCTTGTCCTTGTCATAGGCTCAATCCTTGGGCTAATAGGATATGGTGTGCAATATCTGTTCATAACAAACCATATCTCCTCTCTTTCCTATTGGCATGTCTTCTTCCTCACAGTTCTAGCAGGAAACAGCATTTGCTGGATCAACACTGTCTGTTATGTCGTTATCATCCGAAACTTCCCGGTCCACCACCGCCAAGTCGCCGTGGGATTATCAACCAGTTACCAAGGATTAAGCGCCAAGATTTACACCAACATAGTTGAATTTGTTTCCCCGCATAAAAAAGCCAGAACCTTTCTTTTTCTCAACTCTGTAACACCCCTTATAGTTAGCCTAATAGCAGCTCCTTTGGTTAGAGAAATGAAAGCCAAAATAACGAAAACAGGATCTTCCTCTTCTTCACGTATGGGTGTTGGGTTTATTATAATGTTTATTATTACCATTGGAACTGGGATATTTGCTGTTATGACCAGCTTACAATTTTTATCAGGAAAGTTGTCACCTTTGAGTAGTTTGATTGGTATGTCAGTGACCCTTTTGATTCCTTTGTTGGTTCCAATCACAGAGAAGGTTAAAGAATTAGTGGGGTTATGGCAGAAAAAAAGAGAGAAGCAAAGAGTGTATCATTTTACAGCAGAAGACAACAGTAGTGATACTGAAGAAACGAGAACAGAGGATGAAGTAAAACATGAAGAAGAAGAAGAAGATCATGTTGTTTTTGGTGTGAAAGAAGAAATTGGATGGAAGTTGATCATGAGAAGAATTGATTTCTGGTTATATTTCTTTGTGTATTTTTTCGGAGCCACAATTGGGATGGTTTTTTTGAACAACTTGGGTCAGATTGCAGAATCAAGAGGCTATTCTGGGACTTCATCTCTGGTTTCATTGTCTTCTTCCTTTAGTTTCTTTGGCCGTTTGATGCCATCTCTCTTGGATTACTTCTACAGGTAACTTCCTATCTACATCTCTTATTATCTGACTTCATTAATTATTGCATTTATCTTGTCATTAAAAGCTATTAATAGTTACTTGATATGCATTAATTAATAAGGTGAACAAACTAACAACAGGGGTCTTTAAACGTGCTATCATTATTTTTTATAGTCTCATCAGTTCATGAGGAAAAAGGACGAGTGAAACTGATCATATTCATAACATAACATATAGGCATGTCAATAAGCTATTTGTAGGAATATTTCAGTCGGTAATATGGATTCAATGTAATTTGTGAGTTTTCTGATTATTCCTATCAGAAAACTAAATCTGAGACTTTTATTTGCTAACTATTGTCATGCCCTATCATTTATTTCATTAAATAAATAATGCTATCATGAAGTTTGTGCTGGATGGCATGACACGACGACAGGCAACCGTATGGTTAAATTTGTGGGTCTTAAGCCCAACTCTTGTTTTTTTTTTTTTTTTTTTTTTTCCGAAAAAAAAAAATCTCAAATTTACCTTTTCATCGAGATAAGTTTATATTAGTCTTTTTTTTTTTTTTTTTCTTCAGAATATATTTAGTAATTTAACTTTATATAAGGTTACGAAATAATAATAGTTGTTATTAGAAAATCATTATTGGTGATCAACAATGTTGTGATTAAAGGACTAAAAATATACTTTTTAAAATTAAGAAGCCAAATTAAAATCTTGTATAATGTTAGAGGATGAAATGTATATTTTTACCTTTTATCTATTGATTATTGTCTTGATGTGTAATTCAAACCACACCTTGTTAAAAAGGGAAGGGGGAAAATTTAGGGAGAGGCATTTTAATCTCAAAGCCTCAATTCGGATAAGTTGATTGCTCAGGTATTTAATACCATCTCTGGTCCCTAATTATGAAAACATTTTTATAAGTATAACGTGCACTACAAAAGTGTTTTATAATTGCACTGCAGAAAATATACTATATCTCGGTCCTATTTATAAGAACACTTTTATACCGCAATTTACATTATAAAAGTGTTCATATATAAGACCAAGAGTATTATCTAAAAAATCTCACCCCAAAGATTATAAAAAACAACATAGCAAAAACTTAACACAATTTCAAAGCTTATGATAAAAATCAAAACAGAGTATGCTTATGATATACTCCAGTAACAAATCAAAACAGAGTATGCTTATGATATACTCCAGTAACAAATCAAAACAGGGTATTGAGACCATTCATAACATAGTTATATCCAAAAAGTAAAGGCCTTCAAGGACTCTCTTCTCTAACCAACATGCAAACATCAAATATATTTTCAGGGGAAAGTCCAGAATCTCAAGACCAGCTACAATGGTGGCATTAATGGCACCAACATCGGCATCATTCTTTCTACTTCTGAATCGAAAACACCTATCCCTGTACATGAGCACCGCCATGATCGGAATCTGCACAGGGGCCATAACCTCCATAGCAGTGTCCACAACAACAGAACTATTTGGCACAAAGAACTTCTCAGTGAACCACAACGTAGTTGTGGCCAACATACCCATCGGCTCCTTCTTATTCGGCATATCGGCCGCCCTCGTCTACCGGAAACATGGGGACCACGGTAAATGCATCGGCATGGAATGTTACAGAAGCACCTTCATCTTGTGGGGTTCTCTTTGTTGTTTGGGCACTGTCCTGGCCTTAATTCTCCATGCTAGAACTCGCAAGTTTTACTCACAAAAGCCTTAGTACCTGGGAAATTTTACTTTATATATTTCATATACAATTAACCTTTTTGGTTAAAGTCAACAGACAATATTAGGAGAGTAGATCGATGGATCATTAAATCTCAATCAAAGTGATCTAACTACAGGCTGATATATAGTTAGATATATACGACTCATAAATGTGTTCTGATGACTATATCTAATTGTTTAATTTCATGGCTATAGTTTGCTGTCAAGGTTCAACAATTTGAGGCAGATTGTGTCTAAAACCATTTTTTTCAAATGCATCCAGCAATATACCACTCTAGTCCTTAGTCCAGTTTGTTAAAAGTTACCATCCTAAGAATGATTATCCCTATTGAAAATGTATGTGAGTAAAAAAGGAATAGCATTTTTTTAATACTCATTATTAAATATGAGCAAATTTGAAAGAGTCAATCAATTTAAAACATATTAAATGTCTTAACTTTTAATTCTTATGAGATTTAGTTAAACTAGACTTATAATAAGGATCGAAGTGATATTTCATATTAATATACATTTACATATTCTCATACTCAAATTAGTGCATAAATAACTCTCTTTTTATTATGAGATTGATGTATGTATAAAATTATATACTTATTGATCGTATTTATACATCATTGTCTAACTCGCGAGTTGACTCTCCAACTTTATCGTTTTTATGTTTCTACCTTATTAAATCGAGTCAAGTCACTAATAAAGTTGTACATTTACATATTCATACTCAAATTAGTGCATAAATAACTCTCTTTTTATTATAAATTTGGTTAAACTCACAACTCGGTTAAACTCACGAGTTAGACACCGATTTTATCATTTTTATGTTTCTAACTTATAAAAATGGTGCTAACTCACTACTAAACTCGTGTTATCTTTTTCGATTTAATTATGCTCAGCAATTTTGTATATAAATTTTATAAAAATTTCTTTGTTAAATATGATAAGTTATGGACATTGATAGATTTAATTTCAATTATTTGGATTTAAATAAAATTTTTGTTATTTTTATATTTTAATTATTTAATTATACACTATTAATACATATTTAATGATAAAAGTAAACTCTTACGAGTTTAGAACTCTAGTACACGATATGAGTTTGTGTCATTATCACGAGCTTTTGCTTAAAATCGTGAATTTGACAACCTTATTCATAAATCACCTCCATAAAAGCTTTAAACTTTATTAGCTACTACCTCCCAGGTCCTAATTATAGGAACACTTTAGGACCTAGAGAGTATTTCTTAAAATTCAACAACTATTAAAGTTTACCTCTATTTAATATACAATATACCAAGTATTTTATGAAAATAAAGTCAATATAATAATAAATAAATAGTGTAATTATCGATTCATAAATTTTTTTAATGATGTGTATTGTTAAGAATTATATAAAACCACTTTTTTCAGTAATAATATATATATATATATATATATATATATATAACTACCTTTTCAAATAATTTAAGAATAGTTTTTTTTTTTTGGGTTATTAGATGTTATTTCATGATACACTATTATTATAATAGAGTAAATACCCTATTTGGTCCCTAAAAAAATCACGGACCCTTTTTCGTCCCTCGCAAAAATAACTCCTCCCGTAATCCCCGTAAAATCCTAAATCCTAAACCCTAAACCTTGTAAAATCCAAAAACCGTCCATGTTAGTCCTTCCAGGTTGAAGAGAACACGTGCGAAGAAGTGTCCCAAATGTGGTCGGGGATTAAGGAGGGAGTTATTTTTACTGAGGGACCAAAAAGGGGTCCGTGATTTTTTTTCGTGGGACCAAATAGAATATTTACTCATTATAATATTATAGGCACTTTCGTTCTTTTTTATGAGAGTCTGAATTTTAATTGCGAGCTTGTTATAATGTTTGTATCAATTCTTTTTATAAGATCATACCTAAGTTTGTCTAAGCATCTAATGTGTTTTTATAATTTTTGCCTTTAATTAATTCTATTTTATCTAACCATGATTTTCCCATATTATGTCTCATACTTTCTCGCATTACTATTCTATTATATCTCTCTTATCTATTACTTTTAAATGAGGACATACTTAAAAAAAGGGGTTAAGGAGCAATTTGGCCAACAAACTATTGTTCAGGAGCGCCAACACAATAAACTTTTAACTGAACCGAAAATACCAACAAAATTTTAAAGTTGGCACAATCCATTAGAAAAGCAAATTAACGTCTGTTAGTTCCACTAATCGATTAATTGTAAAGTGGACAATCTTCAAAGAACAATGATCAATTGTCTAGCTCTAAATCATGTTCCTTCCTATCCCAATCCTGGTTTTCCTATTAATCATTGCGCACGAATTAGCTCTCTACATCATTTCTCGGTTCCGCCCATCTATCTCATTCCCAAACCAGCTAAGTTCCTACGTCTTCGAATTTTTTGTTGAACTCAAGCTACACCTGCACCTATGGAAGTTGAACGAGCTGAGAACAGTGGTTCATGTTAGTATTTAGGTGTCCTAGAGACAATCTGTAAGGACAGATCAGCACCATTTCTACGTTATAGTATTTCATTATTAATAAATGAGCATATTTTATCTTTATCATATTTATGTCTCGCCTTTATTTTAAGGTAAATATGTGTTTGAAGATAAAAGCCCTAGGAATAGAACATGTGTTATTCTTGAGGATCAATGATAGAGATCATGATCATGAGGACTCGAGAACACCGGATATCTATTGCCTAAAACTTGTTCCTAGTCTTGAATCACCAAGAAAGGGCATTGGTGATCTCAATAAGACTAGTACGACATCGTCTACTTGTATAGAGATACAAGGTAGGGACCTCATGGAATGCGTGCATGGTGATGCCTTAGCCGATGTCGTGGGTAGATCTGTTAGAGAATGCATAGTACCGAACTGACCCACCGAGAGACTCCACAAAGATTCATTGTAGAGAGTATCATTGGATATGTAAAGTCTCTCATCGTTTGGTAGTGCGGATCGTCTTGGACTTAAGGATGTCATCGAACACTATGTCCTAGGATTATACTTTGACCGTACAACTCTATCCACTGAAAATGGGGAGAACAAGTACTCTTGGGTGTAACTCGAATGCATGAGTATAGATGGACATGCCGAGAGGACTCACAATCCCCTACAAGGGATTAGTCATTCACAAGACCGGTAGAGCTTGGATAGCTTTTAATTAACTCGAGAGTCTGTGAACACAGCAAATGATCATGAAGAGTCATGATCCCTTACAGAGTTAATATAAGAAGATTCCTGGTTCTATGAAATAGCTACATTTAGTCAATTAAGAGAGATGATACTCTATCTTTGCTCTCGACTAAATGTGAATGACGATGTGAGGGATGATGCCTGCACGGTATCCAAATATGAAAGGTAGATCACTTAATCAACTCAATTAGTTCTGGGGCCGCAGAGCATTGCTAGTGTTTTATGAGGTCATTAGATAAATTGGGCTCGTTAAAAGGGTTTT
The DNA here is from genome assembly GCA_019022655.1 of Acacia acuminata. Classification (NCBI taxonomy): domain Eukaryota; kingdom Viridiplantae; phylum Streptophyta; class Magnoliopsida; order Fabales; family Fabaceae; genus Acacia; species Acacia acuminata. The sequence goes on along the minus strand of JAFJYI010000306.1, from coordinate 5,938 downwards.
TAATTGGTCCGAATTTATTTATGTCAGTGACTAATTGGGCCTAATGGGTCACACACAAAATGTTATTCTCGATTGTTTAAAATTAGCAAACTTGGGACAATAATTGTTATTGAGCTTTATCGAGAGTAAATGTGTATTTGGGTTGGAGTGGGACTCCAAGCCCAATGAGGAGAAAATGGTGTCATATATGGTGTCCCTAGTGGGAAATCAGTTTCTCCACAAAAGGGCCCAAATGTGTTGAAAGACCCAATGAGGTCTTAGGCCAAGTTGAATTTGGAATTCAAATTTTGAATTTAAGTTTGAATTTTAAATTTGAATTTAAATTCACGAGATTAGGTTATAAAAGATAATTCTAAATTATCTAATATATATATATTAAGATCCAATAATGATTGGATGAAGATAGGAGAAATAATAAATGAGGATTGATTGAAATGATTTTGAATTTTAGTTTAAGAGATGAATGTGATTCATCATCTTAAATTATTATTCAATCAAAATATGAATTTGATTCATTATGATTTAGATTTTCCAAATCAAGTTTGGATTGGGCCTTTCTTGTGAGCACTTAAATTAAGGTTAGACTATTATAAAGTGCTGATTTTTTATGTGCCCTTTTTTATGGATGTTTTTTGAAGGAAAAATGAAATAAATATAATCCATCATCTTAAATGATTGATTCAATCAATCGATCAAGATATGAATATGATTCATCATCTTAAATTCAATCAATCAATTAAGATATGAATTCAATTCATTGTGATTTGGATTTTCCAATTCAAGCTTGATTGGGCTTTTCTTGTGAGCACTTAAATTAGGGTTAGACTCTTATAAAGTGTCGATTTTTGGTGTGCCTTTTTCCTGCACGTTTTTCTGAGAGAAAAACAATATCCTTATGCTCTCTAAATTTTGGTCTTTACCAAAGGTTTAGAGAGAAAAAGGCACCATCCATAGAAAGGCAAGGTTTCAATGATCTTGCTCCTCCTATCTTTAACCCGATCCTAAGAAACCATCATCTTCTTGAAAAGATAAAAACCCAAGGAAACCACAACTCAACCTTGTCTTCGCCAGCAAGCATCCAAGGAGTGGGAGGTTTCAAGAGAAGGAGTTCTCATTGCAATCGGGATAACCGTGGATCAACGTTAGAAGACATCAACAACCTTGAAGTCTTCGAGTGATCTAAGGTATTCTAATCTCCAATGATCGTTTCATCAAATTATCCTAAACCCCGATAGTTGTTTTAACGAATAATCCTAAAACTCATGAGTATTATAAATTGTTATGAATTCTCATGAGTACCGTAAAGAGTTACAGATTAATAATTATTAACTAATTAGCGTAATGAGTTAAGGTTAATAATTCATGAGGACCGTAAAGTGTTACGGGTTTCCGCATCGATTAAACAAATTTTTGTTTTCAACCTCATGAAACTTTGCATGAAAGTCATGTAATAGGCAAAATTAACCAACAGCTTCATCCCCACCCATGAAACTTCTATTCGTGGAGATGGGCGCCGCTATGATCAACGCGGTGTTGTATTATATTTCCTTTTTATCTTCCTTTTCCCTTGTTTTTCTCGCCCTATCTTATGATTTAGAGCTAGACAATCAATCGATTAGTGGAACTAACTACACTAACTAACGGACGTTAATATGTTTTTCTAACGGATTGTGCCAACTTTACAATTTTAAAAGTTTGTTGGAATTTTCAGTCTATTTAAAAGTTTATTGTGTTGCCGCGCTCCTAAACCAATAGTTTATTGATCAAATTGCTCCTCAACAAAAAAAAAAAAAAAAAATTGTTTGCTCATCTTTTCTTATATTACATCTTATTTCATACTTTCTCTCAACACTATTTTATTTTTCTCTCTTACCTACTCCTTATAAATAAGGACATATTTAAAAAAAAAAAAAAGTTAATCTCTCTCTCACACACACATATTTTTTAAACCTCATAATTTAGTTATTAAACTCTTATAAAAAAGCGTGGGGAAGTAATATTTGAAATTTTAATGCATATTTATTGTATTTATATTATTTGTATGTATGAATTTCAACCGATGTCGATATTAAAAACAAATTTTATGAATAGTGTACGTATAATCAAATAACATAATATAATTAAAAGATAAATGAAATGTTTTATAAAGGTTATATTAAATTCAGATTAAATGTCATTTTTGCTATGGAAGTTTTGGTTTTAGAGCACCTAGTACTCTGAAGTTTTTTTTAGGAGCAAATTTGCCGTAGAACTTTTTTTTTAGAGCAAATTTTTATAAACTTCCGGGCAAAAATGATCGATCCAACTTAAAGATCAACCTATGGGTAAGATTGCTACGTTTGTAAACTTTCGAGGCAAAAATGATAGCAAAAAAACTTTCGGGTGCTTGATGCTCCAAAACTAAAACTTCCGTAGTAAAATTGGTATTTATCCCTATTAAATTCAAACATTATAATTATAATTTAGGGAAAAAGAAAAATAAATACCATATGAATTTTCAAAACCCCCAGAAGCCTATCAAATTTGTAAAAAAACTGAGAAGTAAGAAGGACCTATGAGGGATATGTAAATTCGGGTGAAATTACCCTTTAGCCCTTAATTTTAAATAAATTTAAAAAATAAAAAAATCCTCATCAAAGGGCCGGCGACCGATCACGGAGTAGGCCGGCCTACTGGGCATCGACCACGCCACCGGGCGAGGGGTGGGGTTTTGTTTTTAAAAAAAATATATTCATTGCAACGCTCGTTCTTCATCGTCTTCCTTGTGATGCCGTGAATCCCTTAAGAAAAATCTGGTTTGATTTTTTGAAATTTTAATCGTTTGGGATGTGGTGGTTGTCACCGACTCCATTGTTGGAAGGTGAAGGAGGGAGAAATAAAGAAAAAGCAATAGTAAAATGAGCTCGGGAGGTTGAAAAATCCAAGAATGAACAAAGTGAATTACATTTGAGGAAGAAGGTGAACAATAAATGTGGGCTTTTGACGATCAGTTTTCAAAAAAAATCATAAAATACATGCTTTTAATGACTTTGTTTTGAAAAACAAATCATTAAAAGTATCGTTTTTATGACTTGTTTTTAAAAAACAATCGTTAAAAGTAATCTTGTTATAAATGTCGTTTGTGAAATAGTAATTCTCGTTTGTGAAATGGTAATTCTCGTTTCAAGATTTGTAAAAGTGCATTTTTTTACAAATTCACTCACCGCATCAAAGAGTAAAAAAGGGATCCGTAGAAAACGTTGTAAATGCCGTTTGTGGAATGGTAATTCTCGTTTGTGGAATAGTAATTCGTTTCATGATTTGTAAAAGTGCATTTTTTTAAAAATGCACTTTTACAAATCTCAAACGAGAATTACCATTCCACAAACGACATTTACAAGTTACAACAAGATTTTAACGATCAAGTTTTCGAAAAAAAATAAAAAACAATACTTTTAACAATCGCTTTTTCAAAAACAACGACGCTTAATGACCAAGTTTTTTCAAAAACAATCGTTAAAAGTATGTTTTTTTATGACTTTTTTGAAAAAACAACAAGTCAAAAGCCCACATTTATTGTTCACCTTCTTCCTCAAACGCAATTCACTCGCTCATTATCGGATTTTTCAACCTCCCGAGCTTGTTTTACTATTCACCTTTTTCTTTATTTCTCCCTCCTTCACCTTCCAACAATGGAGTCTAGCCCCAACAACCACCACATCCCAAACAATTAAAATTTCAAAAAATCAAACCAAATTTTTCTTAAGGGATTCACTAAGACCACAAGAAAGATGATGAAGAACGAGCATTGCGATAAATATATATATTTTTTAAAAAATCCCCACCCCCCCCTCGTCGGTGGCTTGTGGTCGACTCCCCCCTCACGCCCGGCTCCCGTGGCCTACGGTTGCCGGTGGGCCTTCGACGAGGATTTTTTTATTTTTTTTAAATTTCTTTAAAATTAAGGGTTAAAGGGTACTTTCAACACTTTATATCCCTTATGCGCCTTTATCACTTTTCACTTTTTTACAAATTTGATAGGTTTTACGGAGCAGAAATTCATATTGTATTTATTTGTCTTTTTCCCTATAATTTATTTGTTAAATTTTATATAACAATTGAAAAATGCAAGAAAAAATTCACGTGCTAAGGTTGACGTAGGATACACGTAACTAAGTGATCATTGACATCTACAAAGAAAGAGGCAGCAATCAAAGGGAATTATGTAGGGCGGTGTGGAACAAAGTGATTATTGACATCTACAAAGAAAGAGGCAGCGATCAAAGGGAATTATGTAGGGCGGTGTGGAACAGAGCATGGTGTATGTAATTGTGGCTGCCGATCGTGGTTGCGCCACGTGTCACAGACTTTCGTGGCTGAGTGCTGAGTAAAATATTGAAGATTAATGTTGAAAGAAACTCTCAAGATGTTGACTGCGGGAAACTCTTTTGGGGCCCACCTGCATGCACTTAGTAATTAATCTCATTGATATTCCCACTGATTTGGGGCAAGATTTAATTGGGTTTATCAATAAATATTTTTAGGATTATTACGTACAGAGTTTCGTGTTTTGTTTTGAATTTGGTTTCTCTGAGGGTTCAGACTTTTCATATCAAAATTGCATATCAGTTCATTAAAATAATTAAACATAGTATATATCTATTGATAAATAACCTTAAGAATAAAGTTAAATAACAAATTTTGTGGCGAAAGTTTTCCCTGAAGAGTAATATTATTTTAGAAATTTTTCTTATTTTAATGTTACTCCTAAGTTTAAAACAAAGTAATGTTACCCATTTTTCTATTAAAAAATTCATGGTCAACGTCAATTTTTTTACGATTGATGATAGTTTTTAATAGAATAAGGCAATAGTATTACGTTTTGAAACTTCTTGAGCAATATTGAGATAAGAAAAATTCCAAAGCAACATTATTTATGGGCTTATACTTTCTGGACTCGATTTGCTACTTAATCCTTAAAAATAGTAAGCTGGTAATATGCAAGTGAGTGAGGTTGTTAAATTTGACTCAAATAGTACATAAGAATTTATTTTTATCAATAAATAGTTATTAATAATGTATAATTAAACAAATAAAATGTAAAAATAGCAACAATTTGATTTAAATTTAGTTTAAATATAAACTGAATTAAATTCATCAACATTAATAATTTATATTATTTAACGAAGAAATTTTTATTGATTAAAACAAAACAAAAGTCAACATAAGTTTAAAAGTGAGTTAACACGAATTTTCCCCGCTAAAACATAAAATAGTAAACTCGATAGGTGAATCCGTTAGGTTAACTGATTTACAATTAGCACGAATTTAAGAGTAACTTAACACGATTCTATCATACAGAACCCAAAAAAAAATGGTAAACTCAGAGTTAAATTACAAGTTTGAAAAAATACAAGTGTGTATACATTTATCTCATTTTGAATTCAGTCTTCATATTTTTCCTTTTCATTGAATTCTCTTTGTTATAGGTATTACTTTCTTCTACTCATGATTTACTACTCGTTCGGGTTCAAAATATTGTTTTTTTTTTTTTTTTTTCTCTTTTTGGCTGACAGGGACAAAATATAATTTCTTAGTAGTATGTTAAAATTTTACATGTTCATCATATAAGACTTTTTATTGGAACTCAGTCCAAATTAATTAGGCACCTAATGTAATTTTCAAAGATTGGTAGGCATATCTGAAATTAGGAAAAAACCGATCTCCTTTAATCTTAAAAGACGAGGCAATAATAAATATTTAAAGCGGTATACCTAATTAACATACGCTCATGTCATTATGTACAGGGACCACAGATCCCGAAAATTAATTAAGGGTGGGCACCAGTGGTGGTAGGGGAATTCAGGGTTCGAGGGCGCCGAATTTTTTCCGTAGAAAGTTTTAAAATGCATTAAAAAACAAAATAATATAAACAAGAAAAGAAAAAAAAAATATCAAA